>JAINUG010000115.1:1195000-2395000 GCA_029706075.1 Aldrovandia affinis
ACTGGATATGTGTATGCCTGGTGAGGTTCTAGGGGAACTCCGGTCTGAGGAGCTGTGGTGTCTTGTTGAGATGTGTGTTGGGACAGTGCGTAGAGTTCTACCCTGTCCCGTAAGTGTTGATGTGTGTTAAATGTGGATGTATGAAGGCGGTGTGGAAAGCCCCTGATTGTCTGTGTTTGTTGCGTGTTCCCCGGAAGGGGATTCCCCCCTCGGAGGAGGCGGGGCTTTCGTTAAGTTTTGATTATTTTAGTTTGTTATTTTAGTTAATTGTTTTTGCCTGAAAGCTTCGCCGCAAGTAGGGTGAAGACTTTGTGTTTGTGTTTGTTTTATTTTAACCTGCTCTCCCACTGTCTCTCTCCCGTGTCTGGGGGGTGAGATAGAAAAAAATAAAGATCCGGTCCATAGACCGGCAAACCCCACTCCTCTGCCACTTCTTACCATCAGCTGCTCTGCTCCAGTCCAGGGATTGTCACGTGGCGTGTGACCAGGGCCGGCTCTACACATTTTGGAGCCCTAGGCGAGATTGGCATTTGGGCGCCAAATTTGCTGAGTGTATCTGTACAGACAGGTCAGTTATTAACCTATTACAAGCAAAAGCAGCTGTAGGACAAACAACTTAAATCGATTTTTTATGGATAGCTAGCCACATTATTATCACTGATATAATGTTCAACCCTACTACTAATTTTGGTAGCCTAATAATAGGTATGTTACAATTCCCGTGCGCAGCGGCGGTCTAGATGTGCCTGTGTCCCTGTGCGAGCGATTACGAGAGACTATGGCCGTACCCCAAAAATGCAGGCTTTTAAAGGGCTGCCTTTTTTTTTTTTTCACCATATGTCTGCGATATAACGTAGTTGAAAACTCGATCCTCCATCTTGTTTCCGAAATTTGATTAAACATTGCTCGGTTTGGTCATACACTACACTTCAGTCAGTCGTATTTAGTGCTTTCAAAATGATATATTGCAAGTTCAGGACTAAATAAAAGGTATCCAGGACATTAATATAACATTTAATCTTGTTTCTGGTGAAATTTCATTGAAATCTGTCGATGCGAAATGTGATATTTTTGACCCGGAATATGAGATATCTTTGCCTCACTGCCTGCCGTGGTTTTTGCCGTGTCGCGGCGTGTTTGTAACATTATGTAATTATGTGATTAATTGATTATGTAATGCAATTTCAGATAATTCTAATTAAGATATATCATATCTTTTTTGAATCCTTCAATCTGTAATTACTGAAAATTTCATGCAATTATCTTTATTTTTAAGAAAGTTATGGGCATTTATGTTATTGAATCACAGTTTTTGTTTCAAGATCATTGAAAAACAATAGTCAATATGCAAATTTCCGAGTGTAAAAATGACCATAACTTCCTTAAAACTTAAGATATGAGAGTGAATAAGGTATCAAATTAAATGTATTTCCATGCTCTATCTGGTGGGATAAGTTTCAGGCTAGATTTATAACATCTCATTAGCTTGTTTATTACTTTGCTAGTTAGCTCCCTAGCCTCCTACAATAACACAGAAACACAACAAAACGGCATTTTGATGACATAGCCTACCTCTTAATTGAACTCTCTTTTCCTCCTCCTTCCTCCATTTTTCCCCTGCGCACCTGAAGCCTTGTTGTGCCTTTTCAACATCATTGGAAACACAAAATCTGTCTGTCATTGATCTGATATCAATCACGCTGACATTGGCTCTCTGCCTGACTATCAGTAGTGCGTGCCTCTACCCGACAGGCAACAGCACGTCTCTTGGGTTGCCTGTGATGCCCGCATTTAACCCCCACTTTCAGGGGGGTCTTCGTATTCCCCACCTCAGTGCAGGCCAGATGAAACATTGTGTGAGGAACAGAACAGGGGTGCAAAGTGTATTTATTTTTGTTTATTTGTTCGTTTATTTGGGAGGAAAGGAGAGGGCGCCCACGATTTTTTTCTTTATTATTATTTTTTTTCTTTCCTGGTTTTCCTTTCTGTCAGGTATTTCACTGAACAATTAATACAATTGATTGGCCAGAGTGTCTTCACACATGACTCCCAGGTAAAGGAAGGGTGGAAAAACAGCAGTGCTGGGCCCACGAGGACTGTAATTTGAGGAACCCTGCTATAGAGAGCCAAACCCTGACTGCGACTGGGATGCCAGGCAGTTACAGGACAGTGGTTCAGTCGAGTGGTCACAGATTGCGCAGAGAACCGGCTCTCTTCTGCTGCTGCGGGAGGGAGTGCTGCCACTCAGACGCAATGAGGCTGACACTGACGGGGAAAGCTGTAGTGCTCAGCACTTCAGGTGGCTGAACACCATAGCGCTCGAACAATTGCGCTCGAGCGCTTCCCGTTTCCTCTTTGCTCACCATCTCGAAGCTGCGTGCCTGGATCACGTGCTTAACGTTAAGTGATCACCAAGGACTCACGGCAACAAAAATATAAGGATGCTGATATGTCAGTGCGTGAGTTTCAGGAGACTCAGTGGGCGACGGCTAAGGCTGCTCATGAACAGCATTTCCGCACCGACGGTGCGATGCTGTTGGAACTGTGTGTCTCTGGGTTAGGTCAGGCAACCAATCAGACGCTAACCAGAGCTCTGATACAGTGTCCGGAAGGAAAGGTGTATGTGGAGGTGAGGTTGAATTACAGAACCACAGATGGTCTGGGTCATTCCACAAAGGCAAAGGGCAGCCGTTTAGCCACCATCACTACCGTGCACTTGTGGCATTGTATTAATGCTAAAAACATTAATAACTGATTTATTCATCATTCACATTCTTTTCTTTTGTCCAGCATTTATCAATATGAATAAATATAATATGAAGAAGGAGGACAGACTTTTCAGATGAAGAATTCCCACACAGGGGGCCTCCGATAGCGTAGTTTATGAGTGTGAGCTGCATATCACGGTCGTGGTTTGAAACCCGACTGTGCCAGACCGGCCCTGGCTGGGGCCCCGATCATAAGCAACGTTTGGCTCTCCGCCCCAGGTGGAGGGGAGAGGGTGAGCTGGCACAAACTAGCTGAGAAGCGCGTAAGGGTGTCTCCAGAACATGGGTGGGCGAATTTTGTCTCGACGGAAGCGAAGCTCGCTCGAAGTTTGCGTGGGGAGGGCAAATCGAAATAAATAGAGGGTATAATTGGCCACTAAATTGGGAGAAAAACATGGAAAAAAATCCCAAAGGGTGACAAATGCACTGTTGGGTATAATTGGCCATCTCACCAATTCATAGAAAACCTGGAAAAAATGTTCCCAAAGTAGCAAACTCTGCCTCTTTGTTAACAAACGTGCAAGTATTTACTAATGTTACTAATGTTGACTAACCACGAACAATATATTTTTAATGAATTAGAATGCCACTATTAAAAATGTATTAAGCATTT
Organism: Aldrovandia affinis; assembly: GCA_029706075.1. Classification (NCBI taxonomy): domain Eukaryota; kingdom Metazoa; phylum Chordata; class Actinopteri; order Notacanthiformes; family Halosauridae; genus Aldrovandia; species Aldrovandia affinis. The sequence goes on from JAINUG010000115.1 coordinate 1,198,382, forward strand.
ATCATTTATAATCAATTTATTCATAATTCATACGCATTTATGCACCATATTCCAAAGTGTCCGGTGTACAGAAACTTTAAATGTTTTGAAGTGCTGAATGGGCAGTGATTTAAGGAGACACAGCTCATCCCATTTAAATGACTTATGAATGCTCGAAGAGCATAAAGCAATGCTATACAGGACATGAATTCACGGTATGAAGCATTGATTTAATTGTTTTGGGAGTGCCTGTCCTAAAGTCATTTGTAAGGGGTGAGTGATGTCTACATTAGGACAGGCACTGCAGTAACTGTTAATAATGTTTTAATAATTCATTAATTAATGGGACATTAATATAAACGTCTCACTCACGTTTAAAATGAATTAGGAATAGCAGTGGGGGAAAACGGCAATATCGGCGTGGGAAATATGGCTTTATATCTTTAAAAGGTATTTGTTGGAGGCATTAGTATAGCACTTTGCTTGTAATTAGTTTCTCCAGTTATGGCATAAATAACTGTTCTTCCCTCCAAAAATTTAAATTGTTTTTGCAGGTACGGGATAAAATCACTCCAGTTTGACAATAGTTCAAGTGGGCAGAGAGGTTTGCTTGTTTTTTTTTTACAATTTCACGCATCAGCACAAATGATCGTTTGAAATGTTTTCTGGGGACTCCTGAGCCTACTCTGTGGTCCCTATTAGACAGACTACTAAACTACACTCAGACAGTTTCAGTATTTCTCGCCCCCCTCTCTCTCTCTCTCTCTCTCTCTCGTGGGCACACATACTTGTACACACACCCACACACACATATACAAAGACGCATGCATGCAAACTCACAAATGCTCTCTCTTTCCCCCAAACACACACACACACACACACATACGGCATCACTTCCTAATTAAACAATACAGGTCATCTTCAAAAAGGCTTTGTGAATAATGAGGATTAATTAGAGTCAATTAGAATGATTAAAGAGGCAGGGAGCGAAATGGATGTAACACATGCTCGAGTTCTGGTGACTTCTCAGGCTGCAGTCACGGAACCCCGATAAGAGCCTTGTTCCGTGGGTGCCGTGTGGACGGCTCTACCTCAGCAGCCAGGCATGGGGGCCCTCCTCCTTCACGGGAGTGAGTGATTCATCCTCTCTGTCAGGCTGCATCCTCCTCTCATGTCCAGGTGGATGTTTCCGTAGGTAAGCCCCACAGGGAGCCAGCAGAAGCCCGTCAGCTTTCATCTCATACAGTGCCTTCATACGCACACAGAGCAGAATGGAGTCAATACCGACAATGCTTTCCTTGACTCAACGTCACAGGTGTGTCTGCTGCCTCATCCAGGGGAATGACAAACAGACAGAGAGACATACGCACACACACACACACACACACAGACACAAATGCACGCACACACACAGGCTAGGAAATGTCTGGAATCAATCAATTAACAAATGGGATTTCACAGTTTCCAACAACATGAATAATGGTGAAGCGTCAAGGATTACTTTGATACGGAATGCCAATGTCTTCCAGTTGTAAATGTCAAAGCCATAAAGAGAGCGTGGTGGGGGAGCGGGAGAGGCAGAGGAAAGGGGGAATGGCGAGGAGGAGAGGCGACAAGAGGGGAAAAAAGGGAGAGAATTTGTTCCTGCCGGGTTTGCATGGCGATCTGAGGAAGGAAGGACAGAGAGGGAGGATGGCAGACAGAGATGAAGATGAGCGTTTCAAGACTGAGCAGTGGTAGAGGAAATGAAAAGGGATGTTTATACACTCAGACTACCAGGGCAGCGCCAGAGCTTTCAAAGACGGCGAGAACGCACAAGAGACAGATTTATTTCCATAAATGTTCTCTCATTATAAACTTATTTGCCCTGACAAAGGACTAATATCCCCAATTGCAGCACAATATCTTTCACCCTGCCATAATGTGACACTGAGTGACCAATACCATTTCCAGGATCATTGTTCATTTATATGTTGATTCATTAGTAATAATAATTATAATTATAATTGCTGTCATCAATGTGATTATGTTTTCCTATTGTTATGACTGTTATGTGTACTATCACAGTCATCACAGTTACTGTATATAGAGTTTACAGATTATTCATCTACGTATATAAAATGTTTTATTTTTGTATTGTCCAGTAGTTCTCTAGGCTTGTCTGCTAATGTATTTCCTGCCAATGAAGAATCTTTCACTTGAATTTGATAAAGGAGGGCAGCGAGGGAAGTACAAGACAGTGAAACAGGGAAAGGGGAGAGAGAGGGAGAGATTGTGCAAGGTGCTTTATGTTTATACCGAACCCTGAGGGTGGGCTATATATTAATGCTGAATGTTGGACATTACTGTTTTCCTGTCAGAGTGCTTTGGTGACACGGCGCTCTGTTATGTCTGTGCATCCCAGCTGTGTTTGACTGGAGGTCTGAGGGGACTTGGGACAAACACAAAGATGAACAGAGAATTACTGGACAAGAATCAAGAAAGAGAGAGAGAGAGAGAGAGAGAGAGAGAGAGAGAGAGAGAGAGAGAGAGAGAGAGAGAGAGAGAGAGAGAGAGAGAGAGAGAGAGAGAGAGAGAGAGAGAGAGAGAGAGAGAGAGAGAGAGAGAGAGAGAGAGAGAGAGAGAGAGAGAGAGAGAGAGAGAGAGAGAGAGAGAGAGAGAGAGCAGAGAGAGAGAGAGAGAGAGAGAGAAGAGCGAGAAACTCAAGCAGGGAATCATTGTTATTGTGCATTCTCTGGCTTCAGCATCAACAACGCACTCACAATCGTAAATCAGAGAGCACATTAATTCCGTTGTTTACGTGTTCACCCTGCCATTCAGAAAAAAGAAAAAGAAACAGGAATTGCAGTGGCATTGTGGAGTGGCTAGAGATGCAATCGGCGTTGCTGAAACGTGTCTCATCGTCACATACCTGGCGGCCCCGCCGACCCTGCTCGACGGTCAGCGCGCAATGCAGAGAACTGGGTGTCACCGCGCTCCCTTAAGCATTCTCCACGAGCGGCACATTTTCCAGCCTGAACTTTATCGACTTTCTTCTGGAATGATCCTCCCCGCACTGGGCACGAGCTTCCAAACAGCCAGATGCCATGCCAAAAGACCCAGGTCTCAGCTATGAATAATTGGCTGACCTCAAACAGGACAGCCTTGTCTGAGGCAGCAACATCACTGCACTTCATTGGCCCATCATAACCATGATTCACACCAAAAACCATGCTCTTTCATTTCCATTGTTTTTCAGAGAGTTAAGAAATGATATTGATATAAAAACCAAACATTACAAAACAGAAATGGACCGCTCACTGTCCCGCACACTCACTGGCCGTGTCTCAATTGTCTGTCCTTTTAAAGCATTTCCCAAACATAAAAACGTGTCATTTTATGTTGCCTTATTGCAGCCAAATTTTAAGACTGCATCCAATGTATCCCAACTATTTAATGTACTTAAGTCTAAAAATCAATACTTTTTAATTGTGTAATAGATTTCAATAATAGGTTTGATGTTTGTCGATTCAGTGAGCTAGCAAGCTAACTAGCTATTAATCTGCATACTTGCCCATAGAGCTAACTAATGTAGGTTAGCCAGCAAAGTATGCAGTTAGATGACATTTGATTGTCAGGCTTTACCAAGACCATTCTTATAATGGTTTTGTGTATATGTGTATATCTCTGTTAGACCATAAGCCCTCAGCTGTCACTTTTGTAAGCGCTGATCTTGTATGTGGCATGCAAGTACTCTCTGACACAAACGTCTCTTCAACGCGTGTCCCAAATATGTTTCCGTGTGAGGTGCCTCAAAGGAAGGACGCAGGCAGCGGGCAGCTGACCTGTGATAGAGACACAGCCACTGAGTCCCATCAAGGACTTTCCCATTGAGTTGTTCTGGGGTCAAGCCAGTATTCTGCTGCTTGATACTGTAAACCCCCAACATATGACATATCAAATTCTGGTATGTAGTTGGGGAAATATAGGGCAAAAAGCTCTCAAAACACAGCTCTTTTGTGTTTCCACAATCATCCATTTTATTGAACAAGAAACAAGCATACAACAGGCATATACTACCTTGAGAAAATAGGTGAAAGCAAAATAGAGGTGGCCATTTGAAAATGCATTTGATTTTTATAGATCAAGGATCAATATCTACATTTTCTGTTTGGCCTTCTTTGTAAGAATCCATGACATATTTGCCACAAATGAATGGGTACATTTGAGCAAGCACAAATGTTGATCAATCACCAGTGGAATAAAAACAGTCAGAATCATTCCCTATTGATACTCCAGGCATTATTAAGGACTAATGGCATATTTATGAGGAATTCTTAAGCTAGGCACACACCTACGTGATTTGGTTGCACAACTGAGTTGCATTTCAAAGCCTAGCAACTTGTCAGCAAGCAGTGACACACCCAGGTTGCAAACTACCTTATTTGGTTCGAGTGTGAGGATATTTTAGAAGGTAACAGCTTTTGTCTCTACCAGTATTAATATTATACTGATTGCTCCTTATTGAATATGCTGTTAAAATAGATGAATTGTACATACAATTACAGTAGCTCTATTTAATACATTTTTTGTACAAAACTTCTTCAGATTCCCCTCTGTAAATTTGGATCAGTTCATTATTACATGCATAGCATTCCTGGTATGCGAAACAATCAATGATTTGGGACAAAACTCTGAGCTCTCATACTTGCAGGAACACCTATGCTGCTTGTGAGTCATACAACCAAATGCCCAATCAAACACACCTGGCGGGTCTGGCACCATGTTCCTTGAGCAGTTCCACCGTATACATTTGAGCTTGGGTTTAGTGGGATTTATATGCTGATGGACCCAACTAACGAGAGTGTTTCTTAACTCTAAACAGACGGAGTCGCCACCTTCCACTTCTTAAGTTGTGGGGTGTGGCCAAATCAAGCCCGACATGACCCAACATGTTATTTTCCTCACACAACCCCTTCCTGGCTTGAATAAGAAATGTGCAGATCATTTATGAAGAATATCTGGGAAGGAAGCATGTGCCACCGACCTTGACAGGCAGTCACCTAGCACTCTTTCTGCATCAGATAGGCAGATAGTCTGCGCTAATTAAAAATGACTAAAAATAAAGGCAATTAAAAAGGGAACACGGGAGGTGTGAGACTGTCTGGCATGAGTGGGAATACAGAGCACTCACCCCACATCCCCCCCACCACCCCCACGCACCCCACACACCCCCCACCACCCCCACACACTGGCACATTCCCCTTTCTGCACCACTTCATCCATCTCAGGAGAGAGGCTGGAGAAGATGCGTGCTGGACCAAAAAATCCAGGGAGCCTAGAAAGAATTGTTGGCAGGGAGAGGCAATGGATTTTAGAGACTTATCGTGAGGGTGTCTGTTTTCCACACCTCTCTTTCGCAGGGTGTTGTTTTTGCCCATTCCCAGGTTAGCTGATGAGGTATAGACACAGGCGCCTTAAGCCCTGAAGCCAAAAAGCCAAGGGAGGGAGGGATGGATGGATGGATAAAGCCAGGGTGAGAGAGGAAGAGACGGAGAGATGGAGGGGGTGAGAGTTTTGTTTTAATGGGATTTTCTCCCAACAACTCGTCGTGCCCTCTTTCGCTCTCCCCTCCCTCGCTGCATCCCTCTCATACTCCAACTCTCTTTCTGTCTCTCTTGTGTGCTCTCTTTCTCAATATCTCTCTCTTTCTCATTCTGTCTCTCCATACTCTCTCTCCTTCTCAATCCCTCTCTCTTACTCTATTTCCCAATCTCTCTCATTCTGTCTTTCTCTTGTGCTCTCTTTCCCATTCTCTCTCTCTCTCTCTCTCTCTCACTCTGCCTCTCTCACTTGATGACTCTGCAGATCCTGCTGCAGAGCCCCACACCCACAAATCTATGTGACAGCGCCCATCTCCCGTATGATTGACGCGTGTCATGGGGGGGCAGGTGGGGGCAGTGGCGAAGCCACAGGGTAGGGTGGAGCCTCGAGGGAAGAGGGCAAGGTTTCCAAAGCCGTCGCTGTCCTTAGACAAGAAGCATCTTTGTCCCTTCTCTCTGAATGCCCTCAATCTATGCTATCCTCTGCTCTGTCCCTACCCCATCTACTGGAGATATTGAAATATTCATCCCCATGAAATATGCATCAGCCGTTAAAAGATTTAAATGAGGTAATAATAATAAACTACATTTTTTGCATCGATTCTCAGGAGTTTTGAGAGAGGGTGAGACAGAACCTCTTAACTGTGGTGACTTTTCGCTGGCTGTGTCACCACAATTGACTCTGCGGTCTTTGACATTGGGGTATATGAATTTATACTGACAATATTTTGACAAAAATGAAGATTGTGACTGAGTGAGAGAGATAAGGGCAGGGAGAGAAAGAGAGAGAGTAGAGAGCCCTAACAGTGACACTATGAGAATACATTATGGGCAATACAGTCAGAAGATCGAGTAAAGTCACTGTATCCATGCATAATATTAATCAACTTTAAACCAACAGTAATAACTAAATACATCCTTACAGCTTAGCCATAAATATTGCAGATTAGTATGATTAGTTGGACTGTTGGGTAGATTCTCTCTCTCTCAAGCTCTCCCTATGTGTTGTACCTGAACCAGGGAGAACGTTCTGGAGTGCATTGAGGATACACCATAAACATCCCATTGATTTAATCCGGGCTGCGATGGGTTAGAAAGCACGACAATCCTGATGGATGAATCGTTCGATTTGGGAAGTCAGCCAAGAAATGACTGGGAAGGAGGGTGAACAAGCCAGCTAGCCGCCACCCCCTCAGGATGTGTGAGCCATCTTGTGGTCTTCATGTGGCAGAACCACTCTTTCCCTGTGGCTCCCGTAATGGGATTCCGCTTGCTTGGCCGCCTGCTTTCTAAGGAGCTGCGGCTCACGGCACTGATTTCCCGTTCCTCAGCGAGCGAGAAGGCCCCTCAAAGCACCCGTCCAGCCGGCTCATGGATGGGACGGTCGCCGCGCCGACTTCTTGATTAGGGCTAACTTTTTGCGTCTCCGCATCGGGATCTGGGGGAAGCTGCCATTTCATTGACATTTGGGTGTAACACTTCCCTCGGTTGCAGTGCATCTACCGCCATCTCATTCTCTTTCTCTTTCTTTCTCGCGCTCTCTCTCTCTCTCTCTCTCTCCCCACCATGAGCAAATGAATTTCACACTTAGAGAGCTGAAGGGGTGAGGCAGAGGCAGTACTGTGGATGCGAGATAGCATCAAAGCCCCACGCAAGATTATAGCTCGCGAGGGAAAGGCAGGGGAGGAGATGAAGGAAAAAATTGTCTGGCCGCGTGGGCCCCGCAGACTGAGCAAAGCTCCAAAGATTTACGATTGTAATAGGAGCGCGTTAGCATGTTAGCACACGCACAGGCGAGAGAGAGAGAGAGAGAGAGAGAGAGAGAGAAAGAGAGTTGTAGAGATGGTGGTGAGGCTGGTGCTGTATCCTGCCTGCGGGAACGTGCGGTTGTGCTCGCTTCCCCCCGCTTGGGTTTTTTAAAGAGGAATTTGTCTGGTTCTTTCAGCCTGACCTTTCGCTAACTATGCTGTCAGAGGTGTAAATGCGTCCTGTGTGGCGGATGCCGGCGGAGGCCCGATAATTGAGAGGTGGTGCGCAGAGTTGTAAAGGGCAGGGCCCACTGTGCATTTGCCGTTTAATGTAATTCGTCCGCGTATCACAGGACGGCAAAGGGCAACACGCCTCTCATTTGGTTTGATGGGAAAATGAAGTGAATATTGAAATTTGCCCAAATGAATTACCATAGTCCCTAAACCTACAGCACAGATAGCAACTCAGTACCCTGGTGCACTGACTTCCAGCACAGACAGAAACTCAGCACCCTGACACACTGAACTACAGTACAGACAGCAACTCAGCACCCTGACACACTGAACTACAGTACAGACAGCAACTCAGCACCCTAATGCATTGATCTACAGCACAGACAGTAACCTTAGCACCTCTGGTCCCTGATCAACTGAACACACAGCCACCCAGCACCCTAATGTGTATGGAACGCACAGCACCACCACATAAACTCTGGCCTGGAACTAAGATTGTTAAAATTGAATACCCTACAGAATTTACAGAACGCTACACACCAAGCCAATGTCCCCAGGCTAGCCAGGATGGATGATTCTTTCGGGCTCATTTGCATTGCTTACAGTGTAAAACGAACCAGGCAGGGTTGGGTGGATTACTTGGAAAATGTAATCAGTTACAGAACACAAATTACATGACTATGAATCTAATCAGTTGCGTAATCCACTAGATTACTCAAAAAGTAATCTAATTTGACTATGTTTAGATTACTTTAGAATTTCTTCTGTCTGTCTAACAGACATGGTTTTTAAATGAAAAACTTTCACCTAATGTTTAATAAAAGCACAAAGAAACATACGAGTTCTTTCAACATGTTTTAAAGTCTCATTTTAAATATAATAAAAATATGAGTAGGCGGTTCACATTTAGTACAGTACTCTCAATATTCTGAATAGGTCACTAAATAACACATTTCAAACCTAAAGTACATCTTCCGTAATTTTGTCATGACAAACTTTTTTCTGATATCTTTAGCTACCTAACGTGTTAGCCAATAACCCAAAAGCTATGTGCTGCGAACATAAATTCCAAAATTGTTTTTAATGGCATACATCATACATTACATTTTTATTTTTAACGATACCTAAAAATAAAGGCCAAGTTGTCTATCCCTTCTATGTATGTTTGCATACTATTCCTTTAAAGCTTTCTTTTGTGCTAATAAAGAAACTAAACTAAACAAGTGGTTCTGTGTGGCTCAGTAGGTAGAGCGTGGCATTGACAACGCTTAGGTTTTGGGTTCGATTCCCACTGGGACCACATACTGTATACTGAAAAATGTATGCATTCACTAGTGTAAGTCACTTTGAATAAAGGCATCTGCTAAATGGAATATATTATAAGCTAAAACTAAACTAAGGTATACAGCCACAACTTTTTGTTTGGATCTACCCAGTCAGCTGCAGCACAGTCTGTGTGCTTCCGCAGTCTACACACTAGCCTACGGGAAAATGTGTCCGTGAAAAGGCAGTTAGTCCCAGCTGGAAGACTATAAAAAAAAGTTCAACATTTATTCTAATGATTGCTAAAAACAATGAGCAATGGCATTAACTCATACGTAAAAAGGCCTGATAATGTTGCTATCATTAATTTTGGTTACGGCGGCTAAATAAAACAAAAACTGGCTGCATCTCTCCAAATAATGAGGATATTAACAAGGAAACCGCCGGGGATGATCAACAACCTTGTGGGTAAGTCCAAAATCAATTATGTAAAAAATACCAGCACACTACTTTAAGAGTGCCAGAATTAAGTGCAGTACACACAATGAAATGCACAGGAATGCAATGCATATCGGTGTATTGCTCTGCATAATGATATGCATTTATCATCCCTAAAAAAAAAACATTGTAATGCAATGTGCATCCGAGTATCTGTGCCAAAATTCTATTAAATCCACGGTCCAATCACAGGTCTGGGGTTGGTTGAGAGGTGTGGTCATATCAGGATCGGTGTCCATATTAGGACTGTCAAAGTTAGCCAAACTTCACCCAGACACACATCCATAATTTGGAGGGTGTGAGTTTGGGAGTTAGTATTTTTATTTTTTTCAGTAAGGGCATGACAGAAAGTTACGTACTTTGAAAAGCTTTCCAGAAACGAGCCATGGCAATACTTTTTGTGGAAATAGGTGGCTAACATTAGCCTCATACACGTAACTAGCATGTGAAAAATGAAGCAAGTTAGCTAAATAGCTGCCAAGCTTGTTTACAAACCATCAGACTGCAATTCTGTTGGTAAAACCTTTCTAAAGCGATTTAGAAAATCATGCAGTAATCCAAATTACTTCTCAAATTTTGCAGGAATCAGCCAGAATGAGTTTAACCGTATAATTTGAAATATGATTTAATTAATATAATAAGAGTATAATATAAAACTTGAACTGAACCATCTGCTTGGGTTTCTGTTTGATTGTCTGTGTGTAAATTTGCTTAGATTGATTTTACTTTAACCCCTTATTGCCTGAATAAAAAAAAAAAATTAAATTCATTTTTTGCTGTATTAAGGTCTTAAGGGGTTTGAGGCTAATTTGCAGCAATCGTCAACAAGGGGTTAACAGTTAAAGTTGGCTCCCCTTCATTTTTGGCTAATTGGTGACAGTGCTGCCAGTACCTGTTTTGCAGCAGTGAGTACCTCACGCGGAAACTCGACACGAGCCTTGAGTCGCACGCTCCTGCTCTCTGATTGGCTGAGCGGTCTAAAGGTTTTAAGCTGACCAAGATTCTACACTATAGTAGTAGTTATAATTCTATGCACAGAGGACCAGCTAGCATGGAGCACCACAGTTAGGGTCAATTTAATTTCAATTGATTGAAATTCAGTTAATTCGTTGAAAAATCCTCATTGAACATTATGGCCATTTCAATTAATGTCCTGAAATGAAATGGAATTGACACCAACCCTTTTGAGCACTGGCCAAACTTTTCTCAGTTTGCTACAATCGGCTAGAAGGAGGCCTTTAGAGCAACTGAGCACAATGCAGCTCAACATTCTGACAATGACCGAATGCATTTGCTGAGCCAAACACATGCCCAAAACTGGTCAGCACTCTCTCGGATACCTCAGTACCTTACCTTTACTTTTGTTAAACTGCAGTAATGCAGGGAAGTTGGAGATGCGGATAAAAGCCACACATCAAAAAAGTAGACTCGCCCTTTGTCAGAACGAGAGCTGATCCTCCACTAGGGAGTCCCTCTGACAGCCAGGTAAGATCTGAGCCTTAGAAGGACCGGGGGTGGGCTATGTAATCAGAGCTTGGGCTGGATGAGGAGGAACTTCCCTGTCAGGGAAAAAGACCAAAGCCTGCCCTCTACAAAACAGGCACCGAGACACGGAATCATGGGACGGTGGGATTTGTGATTGTGCCGCACGTGGGAAAAGATTGAACCCATTGCCAGACCCTGGCTATCCATATGATGGGGCAGCATTTGTTGATGTCCTGTACACCACCAGCATAGCGGTTTGGTGCAGTCCAGGGTTACATTTAGGCATTTAGCGGGTGCCCTTATCCAGAGCAACTTATACATCTTACTTTTGTTTTCTTTTTTTAACATACATTTCATTATAGCTGGATATTTACTTACCCTCTAATGCACATACCAAGTACAGAGGTACAATAGCAGTGCCCTCTGGTAATCGATCATGCAACCTTAAAAGGCCAACAACAAGCCCAGTTAACCACTTTGCTGCACTTCCTGCCACTACTACACAACCCAGTTCTGTTCTGCCCACAGGGCTTGTGTACCATCATATGGTATTTCAACGTTGGCATACCATAACTTTTAAAGCAGATAGTTCTGGTCCTGGATGCTAATTAGTCAACCAAACGACATTCATGATGGTTATGTAATAATCATTTTAAAAGTATAGCACCTTCTACTAACATATCCTAGATATGAACAATTGTAAGCTGTCAATTAAAATTTAATTCAGCCACCTCGGTTCAATGTCCAGATCTTGAACGGCAAAATGAATAAGACTCTTTGCGAATCCTAGCTAGGTCCAGATATGGAACTCTCTCACTCTTAGTGACCAAATAGCTTTGCTGGCAGAAGAATACATCATATAGTCTGTTTAAGTTTTCTATTTAAAAATGGCATGGTCTTAGTATATGGACTTGATGGATCTGTACAGGGAGAGATGTTTGATGCTTCGTGTTATGCCTAACAACACCCGCAAGCCATGCCAATATTCATGACATAACAGGTTCTCCTTCCATATCACTTTAGTAGCACGCCATGCTGCACTGCTCTATATAATCTTATTCCTGTGCATTCCACACCAAATGTTGTGGTCCAGTAGCAGCCCAACATAATAGTATTCACTGTGAGGCTGTTCTCTTCCATTCTTCACATTGTGTATCAGTTGTCCAGTCAGTCTTGTACAGCCTGAAATAGGACTGGGATTCAGTGGGTCCCATAGGTATCCCACCCCGTGGCTTCAGTTGTGGGAGAAATTTACTCGGATGGGGGTTGGGAGAATGCATTGAGAGAAGGAGAATGCAGGGTAGTGTAGTACCATTGAAGCTCTGTAATGGGACTGTGGTTTAAATTCACTCTTTACTTTACTCCAGGGTTTCTCAAACTTTTTTACTCCACGACCCCATTTCATGGGTGGGAAAAAATCGTGACCCCATACATAAATGATACAACGCTGAAAAACTTTAGTCCATAAACATATATTGGTGGTCTATTTCCAAAATAGTAGCAAATGCATTCACAGGCTATATCTTTATGAAAAACAAATAAAACAGACTTACTTGCGACGACAAATGAAGCCTGTAGCCCCCGTTCGTTTGCTGCTGTTGCAGTTTTAAGCACGGTTTTCTGTCCTTGTAAAACTTTTTGTTGACTTTTTGTAAACGCATGCGTTGGATTAAACTCATGCATGTCATGCATTATTAAAAATAATCGGTCAGAAAAGATAGATTTTACGAAAAAACAAGCAATTTGTTTTTCATTTAAAAAAAAGTCAAGAAATGCTTAGGGTTAAAAAAAATATATATATATATTTTAATTTTACTTTTTTTGGCAACCCCACCATGACCCCAAGTGGGGTCGCAACCCATAGTTTGAGAACCGCTGCTTTACTCTATTTTACTTACTTTGGGTGAGACTGGGTTGTGGAAGAAGAACACACAGTTAATGCAGTCCCATTCAAATACCTGTTTATCCATACTGAAATGATGGTACTAATGTAGGCCTACTTGTAAAATTAGGAATAGTTCTGTTCATTCTGATTCCATATCTTAATATAAAGATCAAGAACAATGCATATCATATGCATTTTTTTAAATATAAAACATAATTTTCTCATGTTTGTGTCTAAAATAAATATATGAACAGATGCTTTGGTTAAACAAAATTAAAACGAATCAGACTTTAAATTGGTTACCTGTTGCTCAGCCAAGAAATGTTTGTGCTTATATAGGCTAATAGTCTAATTCAGAGCCTAACTCTGTGTTTTTATTTAATATGAAAGCCTAATCATCCAGCAATTTGTCCAAATTAATTTATTGCAGGTGATAGTGGGATGAAGAAATGTGTTGCTGCTGAGTGAAGGACAGGGAAAATGTTGCGCAAGTGGAAAAAGGGGTTTAGAGGAGACAATGTAGCAGTTGCATGCCTCCTTCTGAACATATCTGTGGAAACAGCATGACATATTTTAAACAAAGCAACAGTCATTCAATCGTAATGGAGGTTCAAGGGATTCCCATCGCACTTTTATAAAGAGTAGGGGTGTTAACCCTGGTGTGTCCAGGTCAAATTCCCTACTGATCTGTCCACCTAATCATCCTTATACATATGGTTAGATAAAAGTACATACTGTATATAAAGGGTTTCTTCTGTATAGGGTTGTCCCAGAAACTCTGGCTTATCCGCCCACTGAAACTCAATCAGAGGGGGATGTACAGTCGAGTGAGAAACACTGACTGAGAAAGCAGCCAGTCTGCCTCAAACCTCCACCCCCCAGAGGTCTCCTTAATGACTGGAAGATGAGAAAGCTGCTCCACGCTAACCCGGCATGATCTGGTGGGCTGGCCACATCCGCGGAGAGCGTTTATCCCCTCTCTCTGTGGTAAGGAAACAAGCAGTGCTCATGCCGTTGATTCGTCGCAGAGCTAGTCATATAACCAGTTTATAAACAGTGCCGCGGGTGTTTCCCATTGTGCGCGTGGGGTGTTGTCTTTTTCCAGAAAACTTTTCCACTAACAAAGCAAACACTCAGGGGAAAAAAGCTTTGTTGATGGTTTTGTGCGAATGTTCAGCGTCTTTTGTAAACTGCCAGAGCAACAGCTGCGCAGGCGGCCTCAGGGTCCAACTGCGCAGTCAGACATGCGCCCTGCGCCGACTGTGCGTGGATGTTAGTGTCTCAGAGTGTAGCCACGGCAGAGTTGTCTCCACCACCCAGGGGAGCTGCTGGGTGCACCTCCTAAACGGAGGAGTTGGCCCCACATTACACAGAGTTTGGGGATGTGGGCAGAGGAGATTGTAACCTAATGAGGGGCATTTTGGGACAATGAAGGGGAAGCGTTCTGCTTCACTGCAGTCAATGCACCACAGTCTTGTGCCGCAGAAAAGTCCCGCTAAATCGAGATTATTTATCTTAAAACTGGAACATATAAGATTGATGTTCCTTGGTGTTTTCTCATTACTGAAAATATTTTATTACATGGCCCCCATTTGTCTAAACCACAACATTTTTTTTTTTTACAAAAATATTATTTCGTGCAACAAGAAAAATAAACTAAGGGAACTTTGAGGGAAGGGATTGGGAAGGGATGAATATTTTTCACTTATAAGTTCCTATTTAAAAATAATCACTAAAATGAGTACACAAGATAATTACTTTTTGCAGTGTATGTACCATGCGGTGTATTGTAAATATATTTGTTTCTTGCATGGTATATGTACAGGAAAGCTAAAAATGTGTTCAACAGTGTCATCCCTGAATCAGTCGATGAAAAACATAATTTAGAAAAATGTAAAGAGGTTGAAGAATTTTCAAGTTCCATCTTTTACATACATTATACAGTGGGGAAAATAAGTATTTCACCCCCTGCTGATTTTGTGAGTTTGCCCCCTTACAAAGAAAGGAACGGTCTATAATTTTCATGGTAGGTTCATCTTAACAGTGAGAGACAGAATATTTTAAAAAATCCCAGAAAATCACATTATATGAATTTTAAACATTTATTTGTGTTTTATTGAGGAAAATAAGTATTTCACCCCCTAGCAAAACATGACTCAGTACTTGGTGGAGAAACCCTTGTTGGCAAGCACAGCGGTCAGACGTTTCTTGTAGTTGGTCACCAAGTTTGCGCAGATCCCAGGAGGGATTTTGGCCCACTCCTCTTTGCAGATCCTCTCCAAATCCTTAGAAATCCATTTTCAGTGTTCTGGCTGAGGGAAGGAGGTTCTCACCCAAGATTTCTCGGTACATGGCCCTATTCATCCTCCCCTCGATCCGGTGAAGTCGTCCTGTCCCCTTAGCAGAGAAACAGCCCCAAAGCATAATGTTTCCACCGCCATGCTTGACGGTGGGGATGGTGTTCTTGGGGTCCAAGGCAGCTTTTTTCTTCCTCTTTACAGCACTTTCTCCCAAGCCTCCTCTGAATCATCCAGGTGCTCATTGGCAAACTTCAGACGGGCCTGTACATGTGCCTTCTTGAGCAGGGGGACCTTGCGGGCACTACAGGATTTCAATCCATTACAGCGTAGTGTGTTACCAATGGTCATCTTGGTTACTGTGGTCCCAGCTGCCTTGAGATCATCAACAAGCTCCAGCCGTGTAGTTCTGGGTTGTTCCCTCACCTTTCTCATGATCAGGTTCACTCCACGAGGTGAGATCTTGCGTGGAGCCCCAGACCGAGGAGATTGATGGTGAATTGGTGTTTCTTCCATTTTCTAATTATCGCACCAACAGTTGACTCCTTCTCACCAAGCTGCTTGCCAATGGTCTTGTAGCCCATTCCAGTCTTGTGCAGGTCTACAATTTTGTCCCTGATGTCCTTAGACAATTCTTTGGTCTTGCCCATTGTGGAGAGGTTGGAATCTGATTCATTGATTGATTCTGTGGACAGTTGTCTTTTATACAGGTAACGAGTACTTAATTAGGAGTACTAATTAAGTAAGAGGACTAATCTGTGTGCCTCCTGGTCACATAACCAGTCTGTGGGAGCCAGAATTCTTGCTGTTTTGCTAGGGGGTGAAATACTTATTTTCCTCAATAAAACACAAATAAATGTTTAAAATTCATATAATGTGATTTTCTGGGATTTTTAAAAATATTCTGTCTCTCACTGTTAAGATGAACCTACCATGAAATGTATAGACCGACCGTTCCGTTCCTTTCTTTGTAAGAGGGCAAACTCACAAAATCAGCAGGGGGTGAAATACTTATTTTCCCCACTGTATATACAGGTAACTGCCAAAATAAAAGAAACACTTGTCTAATTGAGGGAGTTTCTGAGTTAATTAAGCAATTAACATGTCATCATGCTCTTATGTAAAATGCTGGGCAGGCTCAGTTGCTCATTATTTTGGTGACCATGGCTAGAAGAAATCTCAGGGACTTTGAAAGAGGGGTGATTATTAGGGCACATTTGGCACATTCAGTGACAGACTGCTCAACTTACTAATTTCAGAAGGAACAGTGGCCAAGGTGATGTTGGCATGGAAGTCTGAGGGACAGACATCATCACTTAGGGGCAACTGTGTTCGAAAGTGCATTCTCCTGACCGTGATGTCCGTACATTGGTTCGAGATGTGAGACAAGAAACTCTAAACCCGTAAACTCATAAACCCCTTATTACACCTAAAATGCGCATTTGCGAGTAATCTTTCATCCTGTTCTGAACAAGCGGACAAGTGCATGTGTGGCACACACCAAAATAAACCTACACTGGCCCATGGTGAAGGGTTCTGGTGGCTCAGTTATGGTGTGGGGTTCATTTTCGTGCCATGGTTTAGGTGAACCCCATTAAATACAAAGCCATGAGTGAGTGATCGCCTTCATCCTA
This sequence comes from Aldrovandia affinis, assembly GCA_029706075.1. Classification (NCBI taxonomy): domain Eukaryota; kingdom Metazoa; phylum Chordata; class Actinopteri; order Notacanthiformes; family Halosauridae; genus Aldrovandia; species Aldrovandia affinis. The sequence goes on from JAINUG010000115.1 coordinate 1,214,987, forward strand.
TGGTGAAGCATTTCTATCCTGATGGGAGCGGTCTCTTCCAGGATGGGAATGCCCGAATCCACAGGGCACAAATTGTCATTGGTTTGATGAGCATGAAAACAATGTACCAAATGCCATGGCCATCTCAGTCACCAGATCTCAACCCAATTGAATACTTATGAGAGATTCTGGAGAGGCACCAGAGAAAAAAAGTGCTTTCCACCACCATCAATAAAACACCAAATGATGGACTTCTCATGGAAGAGTGGTGTTGCATCCCTCCAATAGAGTTCCAGACACTTGTAGAATCTATGCCAAGGTAGATTAATCTGTTCTGGCACTCATGGTGGCCCAACGTCAATTTTATTTTGGTGTTTCCTGTATATGCAATAATTCTTTCCATCTTGAAATATTCCAGACTATGGAAATTCATATCGAGGTAGAATTTACTGCCTCACTGAACTGGATTCCTTTAAAAAAACAAAACATTGGGGCCCATATTCATAAAGTATCTCAGAGTAGGGATGATGATCTAGGATCAGGTTTCCCCTGGCCATATCTTACCTCATCCATTATTTGCTAAAAATGAATCCTAGATCAGCACTCTGAGACACTTTATGAATACAGGCCCAGAGTTCTAACACTTTGGGCCTGAGCTGGCACTGGCTGGTTTTGGGTCTCGTTGTCCACACAGTCTCATTCATATTCAAAGTGCAACACCCAGAGTGCCCAATTACTGCAGTTCCATCCAACACACAAGAGTCCTTTATAACCATATGAAGTGCATAATCAATACAATAACAAACAGATCAATCCATGCATTCCTCTCCTCCCCCACTGTCTCTTTCGCTCACCCTGACAACTGTTACCGGTGTAAATTGCTCCATCTAACCCCCCAGCCTTTTCCTTGTCTGTTTACCTCCTCCAGGTTAATAGCCCCATTGTCCTCAATCACATCTGGACAATGTCTGCTCTCTCTCCCTCTCTTTGGTTCTGGTCTGGATTCAATAAACATTTATCCTTAACTTTGATTCAAAATTGAATGCAAGTGATCACCAAAATGATCTTGCCAGATTGTGTTTTTGATGAAAAAAGAGAAAAACACTTAAATGTTAATGTTAAGGACAAATGTTTATTGAATGTCATCATTTTTCTAGTTAGCCCTTTTCTCCTTTCTCCCCTCCTCCCTCCGCCTCTTTCTCTTTACCGGTGCCCAGATTTGGCTGCGGCCCTCGTCTGTTTTGGCCGGTGTTTCTGTGACCCTGACTGCAGCCACTGCTGTGCAGACTGCTAAAGAGTTGCCACTCAGTCTGAGCCAGAGTTATTAAAGTCATCACTCAGAAGGAGAGAGAGTGGGAGACAAGGAGAGTGTGTGAGAGAGGGACAGAAGCCTTTCCAATTTTTCTATTTGTTGTGTTTATTCAGCTAAGCTAAAATGAGCAGTAATAATCTGTTCTGGTCTTTTTAATTTGCACCTCAACGAAATGACAGTGTAAACACAATCCAAAAATGAAATTTAAGCTGACTTGTGAAATTGATATGCTGTGCAGAATCATTCATCTAAGAGGCCCTAAAATGATGACTGGTGCGAACTTGTATGAATCGAATGACGTTTTTAAGATACTTTTTTTTTTAAATAGGAAAAAAAAACTGCAAGGTTGTCAATAACGCGCATACAGTTCCCCAATCTCTGAAAGAAAAAAGCTTAACAGAGACAGAAAATAAAGGACTGACAAAGCTATTTCCCAACCCGCAAACAACTGGACTCACCAATCAATTTCATAAAGGGACGACTCAGGAGTTTCTTAATTCATCTTCTCTTATCTTCTATGCTTTCTCTGAGTCCACCTACACCAGACACGTTGTAAGAGACACCGATGGGTATCTCCCTTTTCCTGAAATCTGACTCACTTAATTACTCTCTCTGTTAGAGGGAAAAAATAGCCTGTCTAAGTCACTGATTAAATATCCAAATGGTAGAAATGTAGGAAAAAACACAAAAAATACAAAGGGGTGAAAGGGACTCTCATTAATTAAATCTATAAAATGATTTGGAGCCAGGATTAATGCATGTAATTAAATAGGCATTAATACATATAGTGAGCATGGAAACAAGCTGTCGCAGTCCTTGCCGTTCGTTTTCATTGCACCGCACTCAGAGTGTCTAATTTGCAGCCCCTTATGTTGGCGTTTCCAGATTTCCTTCGAGCCCGGGACCAGAGATTGTCATCACAGTGTTAATTATTTCTGTACTTGTGCGAGTCCGAGGGACAAGATCCGGCACTCTTCCATAAAGACTGTCCTCATTATCCAGTGCCCTTGTGTTTCGCCAGAGGGCTGATCTAGAAATCCTTTCTCTTAAATGATGCCTAAGGGAGTTCCAGCCAAAGGAATAATGGAAAGAATCTCAGAAATCAAAACTAATTGGAAGCAGGTGGTTGGCATCCCATCCACAAAGAGCCTAATCTAGATTGTGTATTCTCGAAACACAGGTTTAGTTGCCATGCAGTTCAAAGCGCCGCAGCTGCATCACAAGAACATTCTGATAACCGGAGTGGCGGTGATGGTGTGGCAGATATGCTTGGCATGTGCCTGGAACAAACTGGTTTTAATGTCATTCGATCTGAACAGTCCGTGTCACTCATTGTCTTACAACTGACTTACTGACAACTGCTGTCTTTGACATCTTTAGAATAAGGACATAAGAATGCATAATGATGAGAATAGGCCATTCAGCCAAACTAGACTCACCAGTTACCTGCAGTGTATCCGGCAATGCGTCCAGCCTGGACTTGAACACCCAAAGGCGGCGTTACTCAAATCTGGCCCACGAATCCAAATTCGGTTCTGGTTTTCTTTTCTCTTCAGGTAGGCAATTGAACAATTAGTGCAAATGATCAACCAGAGTGTCTTCACATCCGACTCCCAGGTAAAGGGAGGGTGGAAAAACAGCAGTACTCGGCCCACGAGGACCGTGATTTAAGTAGCTCTGCCCTACGGCTCTCTGCCTCTACAGAGCATTGATAACAGTGAAGGACGGACAAGAACAAGGGAATTCAAAATGGCTAGCCGAGGTGTGAAAACACATAGGGACGCTTGATGAAATGGGATGGAGGGGAACAACGAAGCAAAGTGCTCGCCTGTGCCTCCGCTTTCCTCCCCTCTCGCTCGGGCCCACAGCGCAGACTGACCAGGGTGGCGCACAGTCACCCTTGATCGATTCGATCTGCCAGGGCCAAGAAACAGTTAAAAGCAATTAGTTTTAGGGGCAATAAACACAACATGCCTGACAGCTTGATGGAGAGAAATGGAAAGAAAGACAGAGAGAGAGCGGGAGAGAGAGAGAGAGAAGTGAAGGGTGAGATGTTGTCTGTCTGTCAGATCGGCTTTCATTTTGTTTGCCATTAGAAACAGCAGAAAACAAACAAGAAGGAGTAAGGGATGTCATATCGTCTGTCCTTTAATCGCTGACACACACAGGTCCGGTCAGAGGTTTGTGGAAGCACTCTGGAACGAACACTGGCAAATTGGGGGGTTGGGGGCTAAAGCTGAGATGCAGAGGAGGAGAGAGGTGAAGTGGAGAGTAAGAGAGATATGGCATACTTAAAAATCATAACTTCCATTCATAGACCTTCTGATATAATGGATTAAGTCCCTAGTGGATAAATGTGCCACAGAAGTAGTGATAGTGTTGCATCCTGGGTCAAATACGCATTTGATATACTTTAACTGTTTAGAAGCTGGTAATATTTTCACCAGATGTCACAAGATTTTTAACCTCAAGCGACTTACTTAGCATGAAGCGCTTCAGTGAAAAGCCAGCTGTATGGCATGTAAAAAACAAACGTAAGCTCTGTAAGTCATCCAGAACCAGGACATCAGCTGAGCAAATAAAAAAGAATAATGCTGATCATTAGGTAAAGACCCTCTGAAGAGTCTCAAGTGGACAAACTGTAACCCTGGCAAGAACAATAAAAAAATTAATGGTGTTAAATGTGTGAGCACAAATTTACCATAATCTTTTTTGTAATGCTTTTTCACCCTTTTCTCTTAATTTGGAATGCCCAATCATATTCTTAGCTGTCCTTCTGTTTCCGAATGACGGTGGGGCTCATCCGCGCACTAGAACAGCCACCCAAGCAGCCACCATCCTCATTTTTAAATGCCACCCTCTCGCTTATGCAGATTTTGTCTTGGAATCAAATAGCTTTGTTTAACCTTTCAGAGCTTAATGTGTGAAATGATCCATATGAGGCCCACTCATTCACCCCCCTGATCAGTACCTCTGATTGACTGGCCGTTTTGTATGTTCAACCATATGTTTCGTACGCCTCTCCATGCTCTCTCTCTCTATTTAAGATAATACCTTTGTGCTGTTAATTATGGCAATAATTTCTTTATGGTCTTTTTGCTGGGTTATATATAGTTCATGTGAAGGCGGACACACAATGATTACAATCACTCTGGGGTGGCATTCTGCTATTCATTTTGATCTCTTCCAGAGTGTTGCTACACATTATATTTTTTTTAGATTCTCATTTTGCTTTCTGCCCCCCATGGAAGACTGACACAGGCATTAAAGGAGTATGTTAGTTTAGTCTGCACACTGATGCAGATTTTTCCTAGTGGTTATCATTGTGATACAGTAGTTAAATGGATGACTTATTGAAACTGCACATTGACAGCAAATATTTGTGTGTCTGTACATGCGCGCATGCATCTGTGTGTGGAATGTTATGGTTTATAAGGATCCCTTTTGGCTATAACTGTGCGCCCACACATTATTTCTTTCCCTTGTTCTATTATATGCCTTATTTTTCTACAAACACTCTCTTACAAAGAAGCTCACAATTACAATTTTCCCAGTTTTAAGTCTCTCATATTTTCAGTTGCATAAACTATATTCAGATATAAGCTTAAACTACAGTCCTTGCTAAATTAATCTTTGATGGAGACGTATTATCCTTCAAGTAAATTAGGGTTAAATTAAATCATATTTTGAATCATGAATGCAGTAGTTGTATGATGTATTTTGTTATGAAATATCTAACAGTACTGTTGCTTTTAGTTTGATTTACCTGCGCTTACCTTTGCTCTTGGTAAGTTTGTCATACCATTAACAAATACTTCAATTCTCAGCTACAGTGCAGCATGTGTTTAAGCGTTTATGGTTCCTTACTGTGCATGTTCATAGGTTCACTGTGCATGTTCATAGGTTTACTGTGTGTGTTCATACATACTCGCTGTAATACTGGCAGTGGCCATTGCATTCAAAGTTATCCATTGATAGGGAATGAGGGAGTAAAGTGCCTTAAACTCATTTCACATCTAAAATGCTTCATGGTCCATACCCAGCTAACTCAAAACATTTCAAGAACATTGAGGAACATCCTGGATAGATTTCCATTTACATGCGAGGTAACGTTATGATGATAACAGTCTTAGAATGTTTTAGATGTATTTTTCTGTTAAAGTCATAGAAAAACATCCCAGGCATATTGCATACAAATTCACTGCTAACATCCCTGATGGATATCATTTAGTAATGAAAATACATTATGCAGGATAATTGTAAAATAACATTTTACAGCTATTCCATATGTGAGTATTAAACTGGCAGATGCATTGAACATTGTTACCTTTCCCAATAAAATGAACATTAATGACCATCCACAATTCAAAATATTTTTTAAATTAGAATAACAAAACCGAATAAATTCCAAAAAAAGATAATCCGTGCAAGTGTCCTTGTGACTTTAAAATAATATTCAAGGGGCATTCAGGTGACTGGACAAATTTACACATTAGGAACATTTACCCAAACTTTCTGTGAATGTTCCCAAAAACAAAAATTGGTCGCTGGGTATCCCACAGCTGTATACAGTGTACAGCTTGTTGCTTAAAAGGCACCGTGGACTGCTTTGTGAAAAATACCAGCAATTCACCGTAGCTTCACGTGAACCGTTGATGTGCATGGCAGAGTAAAGCTTGAAATTGAAGGTACATTTTGTACATTACCTTCAATACTGTTTAGGAATAAGTGTTTGAAAAGGACCCTTGGGGAGAGGGTTTGGCTTGATGGATCAAGCCCACACCGTTTAATGGCCCTTATCGGGTCGATATGGTATATAAATGCTATGTACGGCCAGGTACCCGGCGTATGCTCGTAAGCCTCTGTTACCGTCTCTGTGTGATTACGGCGGCTCCCCTCGCTCTTCGGCCTGTATCCCTCCTCCACATCATCATCTATCCTCTGCTCCTCCCCTTCTTCCTCTCCCTCTCCTCGCTCCCTCGCTCCCTTGCTCCCCTTCGGGTCAGTGAGGGGGAAGAGTGGGAAGATGTACTAATTGCTAATTGTGTGATGCAGCCAAGCAGGAGAAACATGACAAATGATCTGTGTTATAAAATACAATAATAAAATAGCATTAGTGTTTTTCCTTAACGGTCAATTTAGCCCGGCTCGTTAGTTTTGCTAATGGCTGTTAGAGGGGAACAGTGGCAGGGGAAGAGTCAGAGGGGATCTCTCTCTCTCTCTCTCTCTCTCTCTCTCTCTCTCTCTCTCTCTCTCTCTCTCTACCTTATACCTTGATTATTATGCATCTTTCTTCCTCTTCTCTCTCTTTGTCTCTCCATTGCTGTCACTCTCTCTACCTCTCTCCACTCTTCTCTTTCTTTTCCTGTCTCTGCTGACTTGAGAATGCCTAAATATTCAAACGAGACTGCCTTCACCCTCTAGGTCAAGATAAACTGGCAAATTTGAACTCCAAGGCCAAGGGGACTTTTGGGACAGAATTCTTTGCTGGTTTTTTTTATTAAACCCTGCAGTATTTGGCACTACAATTAAGATTAAGTATGTATTTTGCAAAACTGCTGATAATGCATTACTGTTTAAAAGGGCATGCAGTAAACAATGCAGGGTGAGCATTAGAACACTATCCCAATGATCAGTTTATCTGCCGAATGGTGTTAATGTGCACCACAATCGTGGTGAGATCAAGTGGCGTCTCTCTTTTTCTCTCAGTCTCTCTTTCTCTGTGGCTAAAAAGCTGTGTTTCGTGTTGTTTTATTGTGGTTGGTTAATGGGGGTTTTTCAAGTTATCTTCATGTATTCATTTTTTTTCTCCCTCAACTGTGCTCTTTTTTTTCTTTAAATTTATTTAAGATTTTTCTCCTGTTTTTCTCCCTTTTTTTCACAATAAATAAAGCTTTTAAAAGTCATGGTTTCTCTGATTCAGGAAAAAAGGGAAGGGATAGCATATCAAAGTTATAAAGAGGCACAGGCCTTGTGTTCTGCTTGATGGAGTGAATAGAGTGTGTGCGACTGTGAGGGGATTCTAAACATGCTTCACTTTGATCCTTATTACATTTGTTGATCAATAGTTGTGTCAGCACCGGCAAATCTTGTTTTGCCTCTCATGCTGGTGAAATGCATCTCAACTCAGGAGGAAGAGCGATGGGTTACACCGTCTCCATCTTCCTAAATCCTTTAACCTTTAGAAATACGGAGATAATCACAGAAACAGTGACATTGTGAGAGAAAGAGAGAGTGGTGATTCACTGCTGAGATGAGCAGCAGGATAATGGAGCAGTTATTGGTACCGTAACTTCCACTTTGATCGATATCATCAGCTATTTATTTCGTAAGCCACGGTACACAATTTACTTGCCTCTACATGCAATCTGTTTTAATACCTGCTCTGATTAAGTGGTTCCTGCAGTATGTGTCTGCCTTAACAATAATGTAAGCTTGTGGATACTACTGCAGGGCCTGAGATTCGTGGATAATATATTTACCTTTTCTTCTTTTGTGCCCAAACCAGTCAGTCAGTTACTGCTTCTATTTCAATTAAATAACCATTGAGGAAGTGTACGTAAGCAAGATGAGTGGACACCATTTCCTCTTTCCACATTGACTGTTTATCTGGTGGCATTAGGTCTGGCTACCCTTTTCAATGCAGTGATGCCATTAGCCATGGCTAGAGCCATGTATTAAGAAAGCTGCACCAATGGCAGACTTTTTTTATTGGCTAATCATAGCTATATTGCAAGGTTCACATACCTAGATCCTACTTCTGCACAATCAGCATATATTGCAAGCCTTACAGCAATATCCTTGTTAGTGAGCTTTTGCAGTTTACATTAAAGAAATGTTCATTCATTCTGGAAATGTATCGATTCAGTTACGCTATCGATTCAACTGTTCATTTTTCATTAGTGAACCAATTATGAGGTGCTGGCTACCTTCAAATCTGACGTGCGTCAAAACGAGTTAGCTAGGTAGCTAGATTAGGCCCCCCTGTGCCTGATGGCTACATTAACTATTTACACATCAAATTATCAATACAAAAATGTCTACAACATTTTGTCGACTACCAGATTAGCAACAATCATTTTCGTGATAAACCAACATAGCATTTTTGCAGTGTTCTGCTGGACCCCAACCTCATCGTTATTCATGCGTTCTATAAAAAAATAACATGGATCCTTGCACAAGCAAGTTTGTAACATTACAGTAGTTTGTAACATTTAGCTACTTTAGGCTGGTAATTGTAACAGATGGGTTCATACTCTAATATTTTATTATACCATCTTTCAGATGAAATGTTAAACTGAGGTCCTCACTCACTGCGGTCATTAAAGGCCCCAGGGCACTTATCACAAAGAGTAGGGGGTTGCCCAGGGTCCTGGTTAAGTTCAAAACATGGCTCTCTCAATCGGCCACCTAATCATCCCCCAGTTTAATTGGCTCAATCATTCCTTCCCTCTCCACCTCAGCCGATATGTGTTGCCCAGGTGGGTGCTACACATTGGGGGTGGTTGAGGTGAGTGTCCCCCTTTCACTGTAGAAGCACTGTGGGTGTCTGAAATGCAATCAGTTATTATTATTTATTGCCTGCATGTATTAACAGGGTCCTCTCTATAGTATGAAGCCAGTGTCAATGGCTACACCATGCTCTCACACAGTGTCGTTAACAATTTCTGCTATGCTAAGATTCATTAACTATGGCTGCCCCTGTCTCTGATAAGATACTATTAGCTATGGATGCTCCTCTCTCTAGAATGATGTCATTAATCTTGTTGGCCCCTCTCTGAAGTAAGATGTCAGTGGCCATGGCTGCAAGATGTCATTCAATATGGATTTTATTCTGTCCCAGGGCACAAGCAGATCACTGCTCATCTGAGATGCTTTTTCCATCTATTTTTTCTCATATTTATTTCTCGCTGAACGACATACCATCCAAGTCATATACAGTATTTTTCACAAATTGTATTGATGAAATTATGAAGCCCATGATTAACATTTGCTTAAATCTTTTACTCCAAGGACAAAGCACCATAGCGGTCAAACTGAATGCCTTCTGACATGTCATTGTCCCTCCTGTACCCCTGTTCTTTCCACTGTCCTCACTGTCATCTTTTATTTTATTCCCTTTTCATTGACCCTCTTCCTCAGTTTGTGCCTTTCCCCTGAAGGTAAACTTCAACTTCACCTCCCTATTCTGCCAGTGAGTGTGTGTGTGTGTGTGTGTGTGTGTGTGTGTGTGTGTGTGTGTGTGTGTGTGTGTGTGTGTGTGTGTGTGTGTGTGTGTGTGTGTGTGTGTGTGTGTGTGTGTGTGTGTGTGTGTGTGTGAGTGCATGTGTGTGTGTGTTTGTGCGAGAGACACCTGTGTGTGCCTGTGAGTGCATGTGATGGATTCATGCAGACAGGTCTCACCTATAGTTTACTTCCCTTTTTACCCAAACACCCTTACCCCACTTCCTCTGTCACATCCCTTTCCCCACATTTTCCACAACCTTCTGTGTATTCCGGTCCATCAGAAATCACTCAATACTCCCAAGCATCACCCACTTTATGGGCTGACGTGTCCGATATCCCTGCATCCGCCATCTTTATTTCATTTTTTAATCCACTTCTTCTGCTTCCACTTCTTCCCCTGAGCTTTTAGTGAAAAGCCTGTCCTGTCCCTTCCTAACAACACACATACACACACACATGCTCACACACACACACACACACACACACACACACACACACACACACACACACACACACACACACACACAATGCAATACCCACGACTGGGTGGCATCTCAGTCTGTAAAGGTACTCTCTGTTGTCTGTTCCAACCCGATCTGGAGATGCAACATATCTATTTTTTAAAATTGTAACTCTCTAACAGCTCAAAACCAAATTTCCCCTTGTGGGGTCAATAAAGTCATTTAGTCATTTGTGCATTCATGTTCCACAAATGCACAGTTTACTCATAATTTAACAACCAACTTAACTTCAGTCTCTCTCTACTTTCTGTCTTGTGATATAAACCAGGTCATGTAATTTGGTGTGTGACATAGTAGGCACACGGTGTTCTGATCCAATATGGACCACGCTTGTGCCAAAGCCACATACCTTAGTGCCCTGGTTTAATTCAAGGAGTAATAAAACCTGTCAGCGATGATACCAGGGAAGCGCATGTTTGCAATAGGTCAATGAGTGTGCCAAGATGGAGATGGAGATGGAGATTTAGATTAGGCAGGGCACATGCTGTTTGATTGGGCAGGATCATAAAATGAATAGCTACCCCGTCACTATACATACAGAGCGTGTGTGCACGTGTCTGTGTGTGTGAGTGTGTGTGTGTGTATGTGCATGTGTATGTCTGATTATTCTGTTAGTGGGGTGTGTGTGAGAAGTTAAACTCATTGGTGAGATAGCCCCAAATCCATGATTGACGTCTGTGTTTGGCCCCACCCCCTCCTGCCGGAGGGCCCTTGATTGAGGGCAGCTGTCTGTGCTCCATGCTCCCTACACATGGTGGCTTTCCCATAATTCTCAGCCGAAGGCGAGTGGCCCATCAGAAAAGAGGATGGCTCGGCTCATCAAACACGCCTCGAGTCAAGCGTGACAGTGCAGAGGCGTTCGTGCTGTTTAAAAAATCCCTAGCCGCAGTACAGTTTGGCGGTGTAGCAGGGTTGAAATAAAAAAACATGATTTATTGAATTCCATATATACAGTATATCACATGGATTCCAAAATGGCTTTGGTTTGGAAGACAATTAAGCATGAGAAAAATACATAAGCTTGATGAGGTCTTTTTATTCCAATGAGACCCTGTAGTGTCCAGAGACCTGGAGTGCACGGAGCCCTCTGCCAACTAATTTCTCCCGCTCTCTCATTTCTTCTTTATTGCACATTAAAAGGTCACGTCGAATACCACTCGTGTCCGACAGCACTCTCTAATATGAATTTGTAAACAAACAGACGGGAGGAATAAACAGCCTCTGAATGACCCTGATGCACTTATCTTTTTTCAAAGTCATTTATAGCAACCCATAGCATTTATAGGATGAATGTTTTTTGCCTTTTATCGAAAACATGGCCTCAAAAGTGCAAAGCCCTTGTTCTATAAGTTGCTGGTTCAGCATGTCCGACGTGATAGGTCAAGCCTCTCCGTTCCTTTGAGGCAGTGGAATGGGGACATTGTGTTGCCTGACCTGGCCTCATAGGCTGGTCTGTGTTATTTTCAATGGCGGTGCCAGTCCCATACAGTTGTACAGTGTATCTGTGACACAAGCCCCGATCAACAAGCTGCAGTTGTGTGGTGTCCCCTCTCAGGAAGCTCAAGTGGCCTAGCTTTTAATCCAATGCCGTAAGACTTGAACCTAGGGAGTCCAATCTGAGACCACAAGGCCAGAGGAGAGTTGTGATGGAATGTTTTCTATTCTTTTTTGTGAATGGGGACTGATTAGTGCGTTCTCGTCCTAAATCAGCTTGTGAGACAGCTCACGCCGTTCATTTGTGCAATTGTTTGCCGGATTACAAGACCTTTATTTTTTGTTCACCATTCATTCTTTTTATGCTAATGAATGGCTGGGTAATTTGGAAGTTCAACTGCGGAAATTCACTTTGACTGAATCAAACGAGAGATGGAGAGGAAAAGAGTGGAGGGAGGTGAAATGAGGCATGGGATCTGCCATGTAAAAGAGGAATGTAGTTTATTTCCTGATACCAAAGACTCATGCAAGTGAATAGAGAGAGCCCCAATCTCAATCAATGAAATCTGATAATCAAATTGAAGGATTACCTCTGCAGTTCATACTATATAGTATATAGTTGCATTGCCTTCAACGCAATCAATGAAACATGCCTATTGTTTCAAAACCAATCATGCACTATATTAATCATGAACTTGCACATGCAATATAATACAGTTTACGTTTCTGGTTGGTAATATTCCAGTCTGGTATTCCCTTTATTTGTTGTGTTATGTTGTATATAGTGTCATAGTAAACCAAAAACATATGCTCTATGTGTAATAATGGGGTAAAGTTTATATGGTTAAGTTGAATGGGGTTAGAGTACTCTGTTGCTAGGTTAAGCCATGACTGTAAAAGGCTTTTCATTGCTTCCCAATTAGTTTTCCCAAATATGCTTCAAGTGTGAATTCTCACCTTGCTCTGCTCAAGAGAACAATGATCACACCATGGTTTGATTCAAACACAGTCTATTTGATACCTGACACATCCTTGTCAAGACGTAAACCCATGAGTCGAGTTTAGAACCACACTTACTACTAATCCTGCCCAATTTTTATTTATTTTTGTATCAATACATCCATTCCTTATTTATATTTTATGATAAGGGACACATTTACTAGATTTTCACATCTTTGGTACACAAAGGCCTGTGGATCTGCTCCCAGTATTAACCCATAAAAGCCATACACTCTCTCACGGGGAACAGGTTCAAGGAATCACTTGTGTACAGTGAGCACTTCAGTCTGGTCTCAGAACCAAATTCATGGCCATCCAATTACTTTCCTGGAGCTGAAAATGCACACCTCTTGCAAATGAAGGACTGCTTTATGCATTCTGATATTTGACAAGCCCCTCTGAATCAGAACAGACCATGTGAAAAGTTTGCCACGGAGCCTAAATTCATAGGCAGCTATTGAGCTACTGAAATGTATGATATGAGGCTTAAGCACTGAGGTGAATTTCAATTCCAGGTTATCTGCGCCCGTCTGCTGTTGAGTGCCGCAGTTCTGACAAACTACAGTGGCAGGCGTGGGTTTTTGAGGACGTAAAGAGCTTACTAGCCAGTGCCAGGAATTGAGCCCTCGTGTCCCATACACAGTACAGTGAGATTACCACATTGCGAGAATGCCAGAGCCACTAGAGAAGCCGGAAAATACCGTTACCAACCTTGTCCTAGCGTTGGAGCCCTGCCTGATCCCTGATCTCGACACTACATTTCCCATGATGCACACCAACCAGAGTGCAATCAGAATTCCATTTGAACTCTAGCTCTAGCCGCATATGTGAATACACCCCAAGAGAATCATAGTAAGGTGTGTGAGGGGGAGGACAAGCAGTTTGTGCAGAAACTAAATGAGATTGAACGTGCCGTTCTGACACCTTCTTCTGTGGCAGAACAGCCACTTAGACCGTTAGCATTTTAAATGAGTAATAAATCCATTATGTGTAAAACATTTCAAAAGACCGATTTAGTTCAGTTTAGGAAGGTCTTAAAATGCATTAGGATAACTTATACTAAGAATAAAAAATGCAGTGTATTTTTTTAATCAACTTTATTCAGGGATTGCTTTGACTAAAACTATAAAACAGAAACACATGTAACAGAACTTATAACAAAAAATGGTCAAACCCGTGGGATGTGCAGGTAGGAATGACGACATTCACAAAAGCAAAAGAGCCAATGCTTGGAAAAAAGATGGCCTAAACAAATAAATGTAAATCACTAATAGTCTTATAAAATGTAGCCTGGATAAGAAAACATTGTGAAATCAGAAGAAAAAAAAAACATTGGTAGACAACGTTTTAGGCTATGTTATGCCTTACATATGTCCTGTGCATAATTTCCAATGTGCTCTGCATGCTTCGGTGCGATGTGCATATTGAATATCATATAAGGAAATCAATGTAAAATAATATAAAAGTAAGGGTGTAAGTGTGAGTCAATATAAATATAGCAAAAAGCAAATAAGAGTCATTTGTTGATTATATGGGAAAATATGTTAAATTTTTTATTTGTGAAATGCTGCTCTCCCCCATTTCCTTCTCGCAGTCAGCACAAACAGAAATCTTCGTTACCATCTGTTTGTTGACAGTTATATTACATTGTCTTCTCTCCTCCCGTCGCCCATCAGAGTTACAGTTATGTTTAGCACAACACAATACGTGTTATAGGTGACTTTCGATGCGGGCTTTGATGTGCCATTATCAAAGACTGATTTGAGTTTGAGAAACCATGACTGCCGTTTGTCTGCCAGATTGGTCAGATTCAATTACACCTTTTGCTCTGTAAGTGGGATTTCAATTCTAACAGTGCCAGTTTGTTGAAAAATCATATTTGGGAAAAGTCAAGGACGGGGGCGGGGGCGATGTATCAACGGCCGTGCTATTAGCGTTATGAAAACAAACAAAAGCGGTTGCCTGGACTGTTGCCGCACTTCTAGTGTTAAACCGCTTGAGAATTTTCACCAGCCTGACAGTAAGCCACCTGAGTTTTATCACAAAATTAAGCTCCCGAAAAAATGATTGCACAAACATAACGGAATTATGCTGTTTGCGTCTTCATTCGCATCTGGGTGTTAAGTTGTTCATAAAGAGTTGATCCCCTGAGCCTGAATTGATTATTAAAAGAATTGAAGTGACAAACTTTTGAACGGCCATCAAAATGTGTGCTATAGTTTATAGGGCTTCCGATAGCCTGGACTTTGCAGGTACAAGCCTGGACGATGTTATTAACCTACTGTGACAGGGAGTCCACAGTGGCAAGATACAGTTGGCTTCATCCTTTCAGGGTTAGGGAGGGCCTAAATAAACCAGGGTATACCCACCACTGTATTAGTTCCTCTCAACAACACATCAGGTACCAATAGGCTGGTTGTCAGTGAGATATATACACCTCTCCTCCAATCAGCTCTAACTCTCCTGTAGTACTGTGTGGCCCATAATGTGTAAAATGCTCACTTATTTGGGTTTGTGGTTGAGTGCATCAGAGCAGTGAATATGCTTTAGCTTCCCAGCCTTCTCCCGTGGTGAGTGCCCAACTGAGTCTCTCCAGTGACCAGGAAAACTGTTGACTGTATGACTGTTTGTTGTGGGTTGTTGGCTCTGATGGTGTCTTATATCTCCTTAAGTTTAAAGATATGCATATATGTGGTGATTTGCTTACATTTGCAAAGTCATATGTGCAACCGTGTCTGTTTGTGCGGCTCCTGGATTAAAAATGCAACCTTAACGCAATTATATGCATTAATAATTTCAATAAAAAAATGTTGAGAAGTCCCTTTGCAAAATTTCTCTATATATTTTTTTTGTGCATGTTTGATCCCATACTGAGAGGCATTCCCATGAGTCTGTGGGGGAGAGTCTAGAGGAAGTGAGGCAGGACACAGTGGTCTTATTGCTTCAGATGAGATCAGGTTACCCAGGGGGAAGAATCTCTTGAAATGAAAGGGAAATATATACAATATTATAACACGAAAAACCCAAATGTATTGGGGGGAAAAATACAATAATTCTGCACCATTGTATTATGTATAAAATATGAAGTTTAATTACCACAATTCAAATGTGTTCTTCCCAAGGTACGGATATCTTTGAAGCAGGATGCTTTAAACATCCGTCGACAGTACAGCAATGATCGGTAGAGGAGGAATGTGGGGGAAATTCTTAATCTTTTTTCTTTGGGTTTTTCCCCAAGTGGGGATAATGCATTACCCTCCCACCGTACCATAACATTTGCATGACATGCTAATGGGGGAAAAAAGAAGCATTGACCCTGGAGTGTTTTCCCACACGTAGTAGTAAAGGGGTGACTTTGAAAGCGAAAAGGCACATGGTGGTTGGTTTCACGCTAGGTAAAAAACTTGTGGAGCTGGTTAGGGACCAAGCTTCAGACAGGTACATCTACAATAGCAAAGTACAGCAGCACAAACACTCATGTGATGAACAAGAAGTGCCTTCGTGCTCTACAGTGAAAAGAAGAGGTGGTTCCCAGACCAGCATTAAGAAAATAGTCACACATATCTATCCACAGAGTGCATGGTAGTTATATGCACACCCAACCTCCCCCATGTTTGATACAAAACATGGCTATATTCCCCAGCCAAGAAAATACCCATGAAAATCAACTTATACTTTAAAAACAGTCACTGCATTTATTTATGCATATATAATGGAATGCATGCTGGGTTATTTTATTTTGTTTCTTCAGTATGCTGGCTGTGTTTAAGCTGTGGAAACTCGTGAGAATTAAAGGCAGAAAGAGATGATATACTCCAAGTCTTAAGTGGAACGAGTCCGTGTTTGTTGTCCCACTGAGCGGACTAAAACTCTCGAGTTATGCCAGACAAAGAAAAAACTGTCTAACAAATACTGTACAAGAGACTGGCTTAGGTAGGAAAGCTAAATAATAAGCTGGTGGCAAATATTTGAAATGCTAATGCTACGTGATCATAAATTAGAATGCAACCAATATAATACTAGCTTTTCTGGATCTCGCACCCCATTTTAATAATAATAATACATTTCATTTACGGCGCCTTTCAAGGAACCCAACGATGCTGTACTGTATAAAAAGAGCAAAAAAATAAAAAGCAAAAAGCATTTATGCCCATTTTATGTTAATTCAAGGTGAGAAAACATTTTCAGTGTTGTTCAGATCAGTTCCAGAAGGTTTACTTATAAGATTGGCATAAAGAGTTTAAATGTCAGATATGATCAAAGATGAGCCCAAATGTATATATATTTTTTTGCTGTTGCTTGACTTTGAGATAAATACTTACCTTACTTACAGCTTTGCATTTACTTACTTGTTTCTTTGTTCTTGTCATCGATATCAGTTTGTGCAAGTAAGTCATTATTTAAACGTGGCTCTCATTATTAATGTAATTTTACATATTTCCCTTCCCTTCCACTGTTTGCCATGGAACATAATTGTACCATTTGCTTTTCTGTAAGGTGTTTTAACTGTCCCAAATTCAATTCAAGAACTAGTTAATAGATTGAAGAGATGCACCTGCAGACATGCCTCTGAAAATGTTCTTTGATCTTAATTTCTTCTCATTTGCATTCATCACCTCTTTCCATACAAATTGGGCCACAGAGTGTCATTCTTATCAGGTGCATTTTGTTGAGTGCATTTTAAGTGGACAGGTGAGGAATGTGGTGATTCCTCACAGAATTTTCTCAGATAATTTACCAGAATGCTGCATATTAAAATCCTTTCAGAGATGCACGCTAGTGGACCAGAGGGGTTTGTCGAGGCCATTATACCGCCTACCAAACCCCCCTTACATGGAAATTTGGCAAACTGAATAGTTAAACTGGATGTTGACTACATATATAGCAGCCATCCTGGACAGCATTTCAGTGTTTGCTTGCCATTGGTTTTGTTTAAAATAAAGACCCAAAGTGATCCAAATCCTATATTCCCTAACATGGTCGTGAGCAGTTTTTTGAAGCTAGCTATATCTATGGATAATGCCATGTTAGACAGATACCAAGACATTGTAATCTTTCAATCAAAAAAGCCATGCTAGCCAAAGATAACACAACTAATACAGGATAGCTAGTTACCATGTATTATATATGGTATATATAATTATAGTTAAGGAGACTTAAACAAGACTAAAAGTTCTCTAAAGTCTAACCATTTCGTGCTGATCTCACAAATCAGTCTTTTTACCCATGAGTTCCTCTGTTTCCCTCTTTCTGTGATTTTTACAGAAGATGGATTTCTTCATTGCTGTCGTCTAGAGTTTAGCTTGGACTTGACTGCATCCCCAAAGAGTGCTCTCAGAGGCTGACCAAGCTCTTTAACCTCTTCCTGTCAGCCGCCTAGCATGGCGCCGACAACACGAGCATTTGCATAATTCACAATTCATAAATATTATTCATTGTTCATTTAACCCCCCTTATTACACCCAAATGTACAAGCTAAACTTTATTCTCGTATAAACTCTCCTGCCACCGAAAGTTGTAAATCTTAAGAAATCATGTTCCATTTGAGCTAAAAGAAAAGAATATCACATTCAAATGTCTCAGGGAATGCGTACAATAATTTGTATAATTAGTTTTTGCATACCCTCTCACCGTGTTTACTTTCAACTCTCTTCCTTGCTGTGTGTTTGAGGCAGTCTCCTCAGGGCAGAGACCTGTGTATCGCTTAGGGAATGAGAGCCAAGGTTGTTTTGTTCATAGAAAAAAATTAATGAGATTTTGACTGACGGACTGAAGCACCAACCATGCGCCTGTATCCAGCCACCGAACGTGGTCTCTGGGGTTTAGCATCTGAATAGCTATTTGTTGGTTTTACATGGAAGCCATTCAAATAAGCTCTCACTGGCTTCTCGTGGTCACTGTTGGGTTGAGATATAAAATAACAGAATTGGCAATCATGATGGCAGCAAGTCACTTTCATGTCTTAGAAGAGGTTGTTGAAGGCACATATGAAGATGCTGGCTGGTTTTCAGGGGGTGATTCTTCTGCCCTGACTGTCGACTCGGATGGCGCATATGAGAATCCTACCCATGTTGTTGTTGTTACCATGACGATCTGTTTGGATCCACTTGTAAAGCATTCTGGCTAATGGGGCTCTGGTTGATTAGATTTGTACAACAGAACTGATTTTGTACATTTTTTATAGGTTTCTTGACACTTGGATACACAATTATCTGATGCAGGAACCACAACAAATACATTTTGAATCATCTGAGAATTCATTTACCGCTCATATCTGTGTAAGAGGGGTCATTTTGTAGTAAAATCCTAAGCATGTGACTGGCTAAAAACATGTAACCACTTTGGATAGATTTTAGGCCACCAAAGGGGTGCCTGGGTCCTGTTTTTAGAAGCAACACTGTAGGATTTGATTGCTTCTGCATATGTGCATCTAGTTTTGGGGGAAGTGCACAGCCCCTTGGGATACCACACACAACAATTCTTTATCTGG
Organism: Aldrovandia affinis; assembly: GCA_029706075.1. NCBI lineage: Eukaryota > Metazoa > Chordata > Actinopteri > Notacanthiformes > Halosauridae > Aldrovandia > Aldrovandia affinis. The sequence continues at coordinate 1,233,948 of JAINUG010000115.1, forward strand.
AATATGCTATGGCTTTAGAGGGAAAGATCATCATATTAGTAGGGTGTAAATAGTTTTGTATTTATTTAACATTTTAGGTGACGCATAGGTCTCATAGGTGATGCATTTGTCAATACTTGATTCCTTGTGGTAAAACTACCTACCATGTCTGTGCAAGGTGTACTTTGGGAGATATTAGGCTTGGTATAGTAATGCTGAAATACAGGTGGAAATAGCCATTTTAGGCCTTGACACGAATAGGTTGAAACAAAGTTGTCCCAAACAACTTTGTATTACTGCACTGATCTCTTGCGCAAACTATGATTGTTCCTACCATGTATTAATGCACATATTGTAAGTCGCTCTGGATAAGAGCGTCTGCGAAATACTTAAGATATAAAAATGTAAAATGCAAACATATCGTTTATTGTTCAAAGTTCAAGTTCTGGGCAATGTACGGCACACACAGTGTCGTTGTCGTAACTGGAGTGAGTTGGAAACCCTGTTGTGGGCGGATGAAGGAAATCCCTCCTCCCCCCCATTCAGAGCAGGAGATGAACTGTGTTATTACTGCCTCTTCTCTGTGTCGCGGTGGTGATTCTGGGATTAGCTGTTTGTTACACAGACAGCTGTGCTGAGTCTGTGGAGGGCCTTTAGTGCTGACTGTGTTTTACAGGGGTCTTAAACAATAGGGTCCGCATCGCTCATTCGCGCTCTCACAAGGGGAAGGGGGAGTGGGGGAAAAAAGTGAGAGAAAGCGTAGGAATAAATTGCAGTTTTAGATTGGACAGAGATAATATATTAGTAGATACAAGATGTCAGAGTCTATTGATAGTTTTTATGTGAAACTATTCACCCAGCATGCCTTCTTGGTCTGGAAGGGAAGCTCCCAATTGCCGTCTGACACATTTTAAGTCCCAGCTATTTTCGGCCACAAAATGTACTTTGTAAAAGCACAGAGAGTCTGATGTCTTGTTGCCACGGAGAGAGAATCATTGCTTACTTCCTCAGTTCCCGATTCTAACTATGCATAGAATTAATCTAGCAGGCATTCATCATCACTCAGAACCAAAATACATTCCAAGCGTACCTGCTCATGAATATTCATAGGGAGTGTGCCTCGCCAGAACTCTAATTAGGACAGGAAGGAATGAAGATTCCTGGGTCTTGCCAGTGATTAGCAGTCTTTGGATTAGATGTACAGTATACGCTTAAAGTGCTATCGTTTTTTGGTTTCTGGTTGTATAAAGTAAAGGGCTGGTTTACTAGAGTTTAGGGAAGGGGGTTGGGGGGGGAGGGGTTGAATCACTTTTCTAATCCTTTTGGGTATCCTTCAGTGTACCAGGCTCACTGGAAGGGATGTCAGATGACACACACACACACACACACACACACACAGGTTCACATCCTCCTCCTGCCTCTTTGCTTTTGACAACAGCTCCAGCCTAATGTCCTAACGAATCCAGCAATTATTATGCATTTATGCATTTTTGCATTTACATGTGCAAAGACAAATTCCAGACCTTATTAAACAAACCAGTTTTAAATTAGGGAATTTCATCTCGGAAGAAGAGCAGGATTCACACACCAACATCTGCCGGGCTCTAGACTTTGTACCAATCTCCTATTAGTAGATCACTGCTCTCTGTGAGTGCTACTGGCTTGTGATGTGCAATCAGGTCCAAGTATCGATGTAAGTGTGGGCCAAAGCCAGATGAAGCTATGGTGCGTGGAGTGTGTGAGAGAAAGTGAGAAAGAGGGGGGGGGAGAGAGAGAGAGAGAATGATGACAAAGCGAGGTGAGGCATGAGACGCACCTTCAGAGAAGCAGCAGCTGTTCTGTCGCTGTTCCAGCGTAATGAAATTGCATCAGAATAAATTTCCTGCCGCCCCTGACCCCTCTCCGATCAATAAACACACACGGCGATCACACAAACTGTATTTCCTCATTCTTGCTCTCGCTCGCTTTGCTAGACATTGTCCTGTAGCTCATCAAAGCAAAAGACCCCCCATAGCTAATACACGAACACGTACAATAAAATACAGCACCATCATATAGTGGGATTTTTTTTTCTCCAATTTCTGCTCTCTGTAAATGTAAGGTTCTCTCCTAATGGAACTTTTCAGTTCCGTTGCTATTTTCTCTTGTAATGAGTCTCATTTTTGGAGTGTCTCCTTGGGAAAGTTTCACACACACACAAAAAAAGTGAAATAAAAGCTTTTCCAATGTCTTATGAAACCTCCCTCTGCATTATCGACCCCGGGAACCCTGAAATGTTCTTCGCAGAAACAGGGTTTTTTTCTCCCTCACAGTCCTTTGCTTCCCTTGTCCTCCCAAGATAATCAGGACTCATGCTCTCGTGCTGATGAATCCAAGTCTATTGGCATGCCCTGCCGTTCCGGCTAGGGACCGGAGGGACGTAGTTTGTCTGTAATTGAAAAGGTGGTACCGCTTGACCTGTTTGCAGAGTTGACCGTCCCAGTGCCTCTGTCCGTCTTCGGCCTGATTAAAATGGCCTCTCGGCCTTGCCCCCTGGGTGTCTCCCCTGCCCCCATCCCCCCCACACCCAAGAATGAGAGAAACACATGAAGGGATTGGGGGAGAAATGGGCAGGGAGAGATGGATTGATGGGGAGGTGTAGACTCGGGGGGAGGGTCGATGGTAGAAAGAGGGGTGGGAGGTAAAAATGGAAATCAAATCAATCAAACAAGGAAAGAAAGAGAGAAATTGGAAGAGAAGGGGGAGAGAAATTGCTCAAATCATTGTGCGACAAGTCCCATCTTGTATCGAAATGACAGAAAAACTGGGGCCAGGGTTTAATCTCTATCAGCACATATGCTATTAAATCTAATCAAACTAAACCTTCCCGGATTAGTCCGGCGCCGGATCTCTATAAAGTCTGTTTTACACTCCATATTTATCTATGCCGTAGGAAGCAAAGGAGTGAAAATGAATATTCATTATTTGGGTTGCGATTGTCCAGAATGCTATATCCAGCTTCATGTCCATAGTACAGCATTAGAAAGATATCACACTGTGAGAAAATAGATTGTTGCTACTTCAAAATTGTCATTGTGGTGCTTATGTAGTTCACCTCTTGCCAGCTTATCCACTCTGTTGCAAGATTTAGCGACTTTTTGGACTTCCATAGCGCCTTTTTTCTAAAAACCACCTGATGACAAATTTAGATACTTTTTCAACTAAGTCAATTTGGAGACTTTTTAGCAACTTTTGAAAAATTATGAGGAGATTTCATATGGTTGAGCCGCTAAACTGCAGTCGCTGTTCACTGAACATTTGCCCCGATGCATGATTTTCTCATGGGTTTGTATGTCTGCATTCTGTACAGCTCCTCCTGGTCCGAGATAGAAGAACCACATCCCCCCCACAGCGATGAGTGGCACTTCCCAATTACAGTTACTACCTGCCAGCTAGCTAACTATAACTTTGATCAGGTTAGCAAGTTAAGTGTTAGAACATGAGATGTTTTTTCCTGTTTTGTTGTTCCACTTTTGTTGAGATGTACAGGTGGTGGCCAAAAAGGTGGAAACACCAATATGATATGACTATGGTATCCTGCTCTCCAGAGTTCTCGATAGACCATTCTTGACAAAACTGTCTGCTCATGCCCTAGATTGCCAGGTCATTTACTGTTGCTCACCTGTTTAGCCTTGCACCTCAAACTAATGCGCAGACATCACGATCCAGGAGTATGCACTTCCGACCATAATTTATTTGTTGACGATCTCTTTCCCTCAGAGTTCTATGCCGAAATCACCCACTGTTCCTTGTGAAACATCAGCAAGTTGAGCTGGCTTCACCACTGAAGCTTCTACCAAGCGTGCTATAGGAATGACCCCTCTTTTGAAGTTACTGAGGTCTCATCTTTTAGTCATGCTCGCCATAATTATAGGCAACCAAGACTGCCCAGTATTTTTGTACCCTGAACATGCTGGAATGGTAATTGCTTCATGAACTCAGCAACAACACCTGTGTGAAAGCACCTGCTTTCAATATTGACACTTTAGTTACAGTCCAGAAGTTACAGCTCAAATAGCTTCCGTGAAATCCTTTTTGTGTTTGGAGAGTGACGGTCTGGAGCCCAGGGTGGGCATTGATGCAGTTTCTGCCGTTCCTGTGGCTGCCCTCTGCATTTTCATGGTCTCCTGAACACCTTTTTAATGCCTCTGGCCCCGCCCCTGTCCACACAAAGCTGCCGTGTTTATTACCTTGAAATCACGAACCCTTTCATATGCAAATAGGGACACCGCTCCATCAGATAAGAACGACACACTTCCAGATTTTCGTTTCAAAGGAGAAGCTATTAAAAGATAAGTGGAAAATGACACCATCCAGGTCTTTAAATACATATTTAGATATCCTGGTGATTGTTCTTGTTGACTATGTACGAAGAGTCACCCAATCAATGCTCTCATATTTTTAATTAAGTATTCTGTAGTTTAAAGTATAAGGTTTAAACAGTTTTTAAGGCCCTTGTTTCTTTGGTTTGGGACATAGTGTTTGTAAATTTGTTATAGAACCGTTATAAAGCACCGCAGATTAGTATAATTACTAACACACAAAAATTGTTTGCTTTGAGCCAAATTATTTGAGGCCAGTGGTGAAAATAGCACAATTGCTTTGCACATGCTGAAGTGTGAATCAGAGAATCAGATCAGAGTAGTTTTAATTCCTTCAACACGTGGCTCTTTTTCTCATTTTATTCCTCAAGATGTAAATTTGTCCGTAAACGCACAAATACGCGAGAACATGAAGTTCCCAGATAATCGCCTTACAGATTAGCATAAGAGATTAGCCACGATGAAGACAAGTGATGTCTCTGTCGCTCGCACAGGCAGACAAAGAGACTCACGCAGAGAGACGCGAAGCATCAGAGGTGTGCTGCGTGTGTGTGTGTGTGTGTGTGTGTGTTTTATATGCGTGTGTGCATGCCTACATTTGTGTGTACCCGCAGGCCGCGTGTGTGCGCAACGAAAGAGAGACTAAAGCAAACAAGGAGCAAGGCGTGAAACCATCGACCGAATGACAAAAAAGCGAGAAAAGAAGGAAGGAGAGGAAGGGATGGAGACCGAGAGACGCGCTCTCATAGGTGCGCGAGCGTGCCTGTGGGTGAGCGTGCCTGTGGGCCCGCATTTGCATGCGCGCACAGGGCGGGCACGGAAAGACGCGCGGACGGAACCGAAAGGAGAAATATGGAAATTGTGGAATGAATGAATCAAAAGAGAGCGAGAAAGAAAGTAAAGGCATGGAGGAACGAAGATGGAGATATGGGAGGCGAAGAGGAGACGGGGGGCGCTGTGAGTGTGGGCCACTCCTCCCGCTGGCGCTCCGGGCCCCCCTGATTGTTACATCCTCTGACAGACTAAAACAGCAGCGCAGGACCCCGTCAGTGTCTACCTTGCTGCGCTTCGCCCAGCTCTCTCCCTCTCTTCTCTTCCTCCTTGTTAGGGGATTAAAATAAATCTCAACTCTGGAAGAAGGGACACAGAGGAACATTGGGACAGGAGGAAAGAAGGGGTTGGTGGGGGGGGGGGGGAGAAAACCAAAGGGATGCTAGATGATCTTGTGTTTTGAGATTCGGTCCCGTCTCCCAGGGCATAGAATTGAGATAATTAGGACTTGGGGGCGGATCTCTCCCCCCCGGGTGTATGTGTCTTGCTCATGTTGGACAACAGTGGGCCGGGGGGGTGATTCATCATAGGGGGGAATAAGCTGGGAACAGAGGAAATGTTGCCGGGGAAATCCAGTGGGAGGGGGGTGGCTGCTTCAGAGCTGGCGGCACTATTCGCAGGCGAGGCATCCCAAAAGCTCATCAAGGGGGTCAGTTCTATCCTGCCAAGCGTTTATCCCGCACTGCGAGTAATAAAACGTCATGTCATATCATCAGGCGGTGGGTGTGGGGGGCTGGGTCTTGGGTAAGGGAGACGTTTTGTCACCCAGGTAATAACACCAGCAGGGCTGGGGTCAACTCCATTTCTATTAAGTCAATTTTTTTAAATCCCCAAATGTTCTATGGTGGATTTTTAATGAATTGATGGTCATTTCATTTCCTTAATTGGCTGAATTGAAATGGAGTTGACCCCAACCCTGTAATGGAATATTGCCAAATCATCCCTCACGCACTCTTAAGATAAAATGCTTTATTGTCCGTCTGGAGGGAAATTTGCTTTGGACACTGAATGCAGCTGCACCCACAGAAGACACAGAAACATTTATCGAATAATTAAATACAGTTTTAAAAAGTTTTAAAAGTAAGAACAAAAAACACACAGCTTACACACATTAGTCAATCTGTTGGGCAATGCAATCGCCAGCTGAGTACATACAGTACGTGTGTACGTGTGTGTGTTTGTGCATTCCTTAGCACATGGCATGTGTGTGTGTGCATATTTGTCATCGCGTGTAACAGCGTGGCAGAACCCGTGTGCGCTGCGAATGAAAAGCGGTCTGTAACATTCCTGCATCGCTGCCCGTTCTCTGAAAAGCCTGGCTCCTGCCGTTAAGTTAATATCCCTCCGGAACGTTGGTGCCGTTGTGGTGAACCCGCCGCCGCGGTGAGCTCATCGCCTCAGAAACGGGTCGTGTACTCATCTCCACATCCCCTCTGTGACAAGGAACACCCCCCCCCCCCAAACTAGGCTGCATCCTCAGCATGAACACGCAACAAAGTCATAAAAACAAACAGCGGGGGGCAGAGAATAAAACTCCCAACTAATAACTATAACTGCTGACAAAATCAGCCATCAAGCAAATATTGCCTGCCCAAGCTTTCATTTATTTTAAGAGCCGTTTAATTATTTACGGTATCTAAACTGAGCTGCGCGGTTCCCCTCACAGAGCAGGGTGCTGGAGTCCACCTGGGCATGACTCCATCTTTAAACCTTGGCCTTTGAAACCCGTCAAGTCTCGTCAAGTTTATTAATTGTCCTGCCGTCCTTGTTACAGGAGCTCCCGTATGTATGAACTAACAATATATATGGACTGACAATAATGTAGTGATAAATACATAAATATATATATAAATAAATAAATACATATATGGTCTCCTATAATATCTCTTCCCCTGTTTCCCCCTCCTCCTTTTTGCCCCTCTCCTCTCCTCCCCATCTCCTGTCTCCTCCCCTCCCTTCCCCTCCTCTCCTCTCCCCAGCGTGGAGCACGACTTCCGGCTTCAGGAGGGACAGTTCACCCGAGCCTGGAGGATCGCTGAGCCCCCGGACTCTGATCACAGTTCCCCCCAGATGGGTCCGGCCCCACCCCCTGCCCCCCGCCGTGAGGACTCACCCCTGCCTTCCCGGCCCCACCATGCTGTCAAGAAGAGCAGGAGGAAGTGCTTCTGGTTCCTATGAGCCCCTGGTGTCATAATGGGGGGTGGCGGAAGTGGAAAGGACTCAGTTGTTAGTGCGCACATACACTTCACAGGACTGTAAGACACTACCACACCCAGTGGAAGGTGGGAAAACTGAGACAGAAAGACGGGAGGGCTGACGGAAGGAAGAAGAGAAAAGTATAAGTGTGAGGAAAGAGGCGGAGGGAAATGAGGATGGAGGGGGAAAAGAGGAGCCAAAATAAGCAGAGAGAGGAGGGAAGAGTACAAATAAAGGAAGAGGAGGAAAAGGATGAGGGGGAAAGAGGGTAACACAAACGGGAGGGGAGAATCACAAATGTTAATCATCACCATGGAGATATGAGGGTCAGAACACCAGCTTTTATACTTTTCAAAAGACCTTTCAGAAATGGGTTATTACTACGATTATTTAAAACTTTTGAATCAATGAATAAACAAACTACACACAAAACGCGCTAACATATGCTGAAAGACTAAATAGTACGTGAATCGTTAAGAAAATTCTTAAATAAAAAATTGTACATAATAGAGAATTCTACCGTTTGTGAATGCTATATTTCAGAAACCATGTACCGCTCTATAAAATATTTTACTACACAGTTTTTCGCATGTTTTTGTCTTTGTTGGGATTCAGAAATAGCTTGCCTTGGAAAGGTGGCCTGTGATGATTGAGCGTGGGCTGCAGGTGTGAGTTTAAATCAGTGGGAGGCACTTTCAAAAGTCTGGCCTGGTGGTTAGGGAAGTGGTCTTTGACCACTTTGAGGTTGCGTGTTCAATTCCCAGTTGGGGCTCTGCTAACCTTCAGCAAAGCACTTGGCCTGAATTGCACTAGTAAATGTCCAGCTGCATAAATATTTAAAATTACAGAGGTACGAATTAAAATGACAGGTTTCCCCTGATAAGGGCATCTGCTAAGGAAACAAATAATGCAATTTCCTCCAGAACTGGTAGAGAAAATTGAAAAATACCTCTTTATTGTGCCTTTCAGTTAGGAACAGGAAACACACAAATGTAATTACCCGGCTTGTACCCAGAATGACCCCTGTTGCCCACCAAGCTGGCACCCTCGTGTGCATCATCTCGAGTTTCCTACCTTTGGAAAGTCCCAGTTTTGTAGAGGGGCAGGCCAGACGCAGTTCAATTTCACCCCACGGCTCGTAGTGTCTCACATAGATCTCTTCGCTTCTGTGGGGGAGGAGAAGGGCATACACACCAGGGCACCATTGCTGTGAGGGTTTGGTTCAGCTCATCCTTGCCCCTGTGCCCCTTGACACATGCACACACACACACACACACATACACACACACACAACACACGTGAAGTGTGTAGGGGTGACAGTCATCACGACACAGCAAAAGCTGTAACCTTGAAGATTGAGCCAAATTACTGATGTGAGGAGAAGAGAGAGAGAGAGAAATAGAGAGAGAGAGAGAGAGAGAGAGAGAGAGAGAGAGAGAGAGAGAGAGAGAGAGAGAGAGAGAGAGAGAGAGAGAGAGAGAGAGAGAGAGAGAGAGAGAGAGAGAGAGAGAGAGAGAGAGAGAGAGAGAGAGAGAGAGAGAGAGAGAGAAAGGCTTCAACTAGTATTTATAAAGTGAATTTAAAAATGCTCATTAGACTGGTTGGGAGAATGTAAAGCTTAACCATTGGACATTTCGCCGGGCAGCAGTGAATGTGCAGCAGGCCCGCAGGACAGGGGAAAGTGGTTGGCCCAGGTTGGTTGGTTGGCCCTGTTCCCCGCTCGCGGGCTGCAGAGGGCACCAGTGATCCATCACGTGTGGGTCACACATCTGACCCCAACCGTGAGCTGGGCAGTTCTTTATCTCACCGCAGCCCTGATCTATGCCCACAACTCCAACCCTGACCCAACGTCTTCACACAACACCACAGCCTGCTCTGGCTCCCATTCCTATGCCCACTGAATGAATGAGCGAAAACCGTGGGCACTTATGAAAATGTTTTTTATTGTCTTGCAGCAAAGGGTACTGTACATCAAATTCAGAAAGAAAAAAAATAATACACAAAAATATTATTCCATCACTACACAGAGACAACACATTACAGGAACAGTGTACTCTGTTAGTAGTGAAAGAATCAAACAGAATTTTCACATAAATTCTACATAGCGATTACACCCCGTTGGCAATACTGCCTTGGTACTGCGGATACTAATACACCCCTCAAGGAGGTGGATGTGTTGTGCAGAATAATAAAGAGCTGACAGACTGCAGAGAGGAACACTTAGTTTGGGAACATTTAATCAATGCATGCACTGTTGTTCAAGTTCGCAGATTTATACAGGACATGTGAGGTGCTGCCAGATCACATAATAATTTGTACAAAAATCTGGGACATCTGCGAAAGATGCACAGAAGAACTCTTTAGTGCTGAAAGGTAAACTCTGACTCATTTTATGTACAGTACCCATATATACATTTATGCAGTACTCTCAAATATTATTACACACCCTTGATAAAGATGAGCAATGTAGGCTGTATAAAAATATCAATACAGGTAATGAGCTATATTGTATGCTCAAAAAATGGGAAAATTATATTATTTTATACTAATACAATTGCTCAGAGAAAAGTATTTTGTTTAACAAGTTATGTTTTTCCCCCAGAATATGTGTGTCACAATTATTTACACCCCTGCTTTCAGTACTTGCACTCTCCCCTTCCAAGCAGAGCACTGGGACATATTCTATAGTGTTATGAGATTGGTGAACATAAGATTGAGATTGGTCAACAAATTGGGGGGATCTTTGGCCATTCCTCCATACAGAATCTTTCAAGATTCTTCAGATCCATTGGTCTGTTCTTGTAGACTGCCTTCTTCAATTCAAACCACAAATTTTCGATAGGGTTCAAGTCTGGAGACTGAGATGGCCATCGCAAAACAGTGATTTTGTGCTCAGTTAACCATTTTTTGAGGTATGCTTGAGATCATATCTTAAGTTTCAGCTTATTGGCAGAGGGAACCAGGTTTTTGGCCAAAATGTCTCGGTACCTGCTGGAGGTCATGATTCCTTTGACAAATCTCAATGAGCTTTTGGAATGCCTCGCCTGCGAAGAGTGCCACCAGTTCAGAATCAGTCCTCCCCCCTCTACAGTGAGCCCCAGGACTAATAGATGCAAAACAACCCCATAATATCAAAGATCCACCACCTTATTTCACCGTAGGTATGATGTTCTTTTCAACATATGCGTCCATCTTTCAACCCCAAACCCACCATAACACCTGGTGCCAATTGGAGTTCCAATTCCGTTTAGCAAACTCCAGACACTTATTTTCCTTGATTGTCCTCAATAGAGGCTTTTTTCTGGCAACCATTCCAAAAAGCCTATTGACATGGAGGTGGCATCTGATGGTAGATTTGGAGATGTGTCCCCAAGATGCAACCATGTTTTGTAGCTCTCCAACTGTGGTCTTTGGATTTTTCTTTGCCTCCCAAACCATCTGGCTCACTGTGTGTGGGGGAAAGATGCACTTGGATCCTGTACAGGGCAGGTTTACGACTGTTCCAGTGGTTTAAATATATAAATTATTGACCTAATACTGGAAAGTGGTATCTTTCCTTTTTTATTTATTTGTTTGTAATAATGTCCTGACTTATGAAGGCCAGCCACCCTTTGTCTTGTTTCTTCAGAGAGTTATTTGCCTTTCCCCAAAATTCTAATGGATTTTACATGTGTTATCTAATTTTTATACCGCAGTGAAACAGGAATCCCTGGAAGGCAGCGATACAGTTCCCTAAGATTGAGATGAACTTAAAAAGGTAGCATGTTAATGGAAATGTATTGTTGTTGGATTTTATTTAAAATTATTATTATGGGGGTGAATAATTGTGACACATACTGTATCTTTTTGGAAACAAATATTACTTGTTAAACAATGTTTTTTCTTTGAGCAATGGTATTAGTATAAAACAATGTCCTCAATTTTTTTGATTATACAATATAGCTCATTACCGGTATTGTTTATTTTATGCAACCTTCTTTGCTCATCTTTATCAAGTGAGTGAATCATTTTGGAGGGTACTGTATAGTACTGTATATTTATGAACATATATAAGCCATATTGTAGACCTATAGTGTTCAATATTCTTTGCATGAATCTCCCCTCATACCCCATTAGCGACACCTTCTGTGGAGGAAGCTGGAAACGGAGCCAAGAAGACACTAACAAATTATATACTTTTTTTCCTATCAAACAATTTAGAAATGCACTGGAACGCGTTTTATGGAGATTTTATTAGCCATGCTGTCTGAGAATCAGATTTCATGTCTCTACTCTGGAGAATACAGTATCGCACCTGTATCTGCTTCCCTCTCAGGGACGAGTAGACCAAGGAGAGATACTGCCTGTGGTAATTATGAATGCTTTTGGTTAATACTTCAGCACTTGCCTTGCATTTTTCTCTACTCACAAAAGTAGTACAAATTATGCGGGTAGCATTTTATAGATCTACCCCTCCCCCCCAAAAAAATATATTTTGTGGGTAGTACTAGTTTGTGGATAAAAAATAATATAAGGCTTCTATCATAATTCCCTTCCCCTGAAGGTGGCATGTTAATGCCCTTTATGGCACCTCGACACATCTAGTTGTTGTATCAGTAATGTTTCCCTGCCCACTTCCTTGATAGACTCCAATCAGCTTTATTGTTCCTTACACTGTGTATTAGCCTGAAGTGAAATGGGGATGAGTCATTTCTGAGACATTCCATCTTTCCCCTCCACACAAAATAAACCAGCACAATAGCCCTTTGCTCTACTCTGCCTTCCTAAATAAATCCACAGACAGTGAAACGCAATTAAGGCATTTATTGCAATTATTGTCAAGTTAAAGAGCTGAACGGTGGCCGCGGTTGGCGATGTCTTTAGCTTGTAGTCTCCCCCCATTAAATAAAACTGCATTTACTGTTTAATAATGATGGCATCTTCCCATGCTCAGAAATGAATTCTGATGCAAGCTGGTTCAGACATTTGAATATTTTAGGCAGGGTCAAAGGTCAGGCTGCATGCATTTAAACATGAGGGTAAGCGCTGTGACCTAATCAATTTTAAAAGTTTGACAGAATGTTTTATTTTGCATAATTACAGTTCAGCGTATATACAGTAGACTTGAATGCATTACATTGTGGCATTGTTACAATAACGAGAGAGGTCAATCTTCTTCAATTTGAACAATTCGTCGACTCTATTTGTATTGTGTCCCGAGGGAATACGGTACAAGCCTTGAAGGTCAGTGTTCACTTTAATAGCCAAGCTATTTTAATAATTTCTAAACGTACATCTTAAAGCGTGGCCAGATTGCAATTACAGCAAAGAAGAAGAAGATGAAGAGAAGGAAGTAGCAGAGGAAGAAAGAGAAGAACAGTCAAGCAATGGCAAGGTCAATAACTGCTCAGAGACTGATAATATCTCCTTACAACAGTTTTACCAAAAGTTCTGCGAGTTTTAAATTGAAAACACAAAATGGCATACATTAAGTGGACCAAAAAGTACATATGGATCCACTAATAAACCTCAAATTCATTTTGCATGCAAATACCATTTGCTCATTAATGGCAAGTGACCTCTGTCAATCTTAATGTCCATTTATGAATCTGAATGTAACATGTGAAAAGATTCCAGGTTTTCAGGCTGGTGATAGGCAGGGTGCACCACGGTGTCTGTCTCTCCAAATTCAGCAGGTCTTCAGGGGCATGAAATCAAAGAGGATATGCATTACTTGTCTAATTCACATCTGCATGTACAGCCACGGTGAAAAGCTCACAGGAGAACGGTGAATAATACATTTAAAATCCTTCTTTAAAAATGACCTGCAGAGAGTCAGGGCTGACTCAGACACCCAACGGATTTAATGAAATATGAGCTGAATTCTCCCCAGTCACCCCTTTTCTAATGACACAAAATCATCCTTTTAGTCCTTACAAGCAAACAAACGGACCCTTAAATCAAGCTGAATGTAACACTTCTCTGGAAAATAGCCACTGTAACCATGCAGAGAGAGAGCGGGAGAGGGGTGTTTATCATTCAGTATTTCATTTAATTTACTTCTTATCATTGGAGATGGTTAGTTGTAGTTGTGGTGTTATTGTGTTAGTATTTAGCATTTTGTTTGATGTGTGCTTCAGCAGCTCAGATGTATGTTTGTCCTGCAAATAAAGAAAAGTTCAAATGAGAGAGAGAGAGAGAGAGAGAAGAAACAGAAAAAAATCTATACTCTTCCTTATTCTTCCTTTTGTGCTGCATCAGTTCTGGCCTCAAGCAATGACAAAGCAGAAGTCTCCTGATAAACTCCTGACAAGGTGCAGTACTGAGCACACACACACACACACGCATATATATACACACACATTCATGCACATACACACACACACACATACACACACACATGCACACATTCACGCACACACACATACATACACACACACACCCATATACACACACACACACGCACACATACACACACACACACACACACACACACACACACACACACACACACACGCATATACACACACACACATTCACGCACACATGCTGCATACACATATAATAGCATACACACCCCACCCCCTCCAAACACACACTCATGTATTCACCGATACATACAAACAAACACACACACACACACACACACACACACACACACACACACACACACACACACACACACACACTGGTGGAGAGAGAAAACAAGACAAAATACAGTGAGTTCAAAAAGGCAGCCTTTAGCTAACTGCAGCAGAAAACAGAAGAGCATTCTATTAGTTTAAATTAAACATCTTTCTCCCTGGTCAGCACGAACCACGGACAACGTTGATTATTACCTATTCAGAACCGAGGGTCACGCTGATATTTTACACCTCTGGAATATTAATCGCACCCTTTCGCGTGGATATAAAGGCAAGAGCCGCATCTTGCAAGCCTGAAGCTCACCTGTCTATTGGGCTCAACTGTCACACTAACAGCACTGGAGAGACAGAACGTGCCCCACCCGTACGCAGGAGGAGACGGACCTTGCCCCCTCCTGCCTGGAAAGAGTCAGAACAATACTCCTTTTGAAACATCCCCGGAGACACCCACGTCTCTCGTGTTTTTTTTTTACCCCCTCTCGTATTTTTTTCTTTCCTCAAAAGATTAATAGGGACATAAATCATAGCTGGCAGTCCAGTAAAATCCAAGCCCCAGCGTTGGAAATAAAAGCATGTAAAATTAAGAGTTGCGGAGAAGCCCCATAAATCTCTGCATCTCTCTCTCTCTCTCACTCTGTTTCTCTCTGTCTCTCTCTCTCTCTCTAGTGCGAGCGGGTGTCTCCGTGTGCGACAGCATTCACCAGCGGGTGCGGCGGACACCAGCTCTAGGTCTAGATCCGTCACTAACTGGAGAAGTGGCAGCTAAACACAGGGGGGGGGGGAGTCCATCTATCCCTCCATCCTCTGCCATCACTTTTTTATCTTTCGCTCTTCATCTTGGCCGACATCCCTCGCTCTCCTCCTGTCCTCTCTCACCGACCGGAATTCAAATTCCGCTTTTGCTTGAGGGATGACATGTATTAATGGGTCTCTGGGAAACAATGTTATTCTCCACTCCCAGTCTCTGTGTCTCTTGCTCAGCTCTTGTCTTCACCAAACAGAATGCTTGGTCAGTCATTGGCCACAATTCCATTAGAGACTCCCCAGCTAGCCAAATAACATTTTTAAAACATTTGTTTGAGGCTGTACAAAAGGTGTGTAAACGTTTTCTCATGATTTTTGTCAGGTTGCAAACTTAAAACATTCTCCTTAATTGTGATCCTGATCTGTTGCTGGTTTAGGGGGTGGTAAAAAGTGAATGTTATAAGAACGTTACTGCAACATTGTGACAACTTGCAAGCTGGGTCCGAAGTGAGTCTATTAGAAAGAATCTGAGACTCCGAGTTCATATTTCATGACTTCCTAAAGTGTGGCAACCAAGAGAGTTGAAACAGTACAGAAATAATGCATATTTAAGTGACTTCGTGTGCATTACGTGTCATCGAAACAGGTATATGGCATGGATTATAACGAGAGCATTACCCAAAGTGCATTGCAAAATAATAGGTCCAGAAAATACAGATTTTTCTATGAGGATATCGTATTGTTCAACCTGTACTAATACCTGCCAAATCTTAGATAGGACTTACACCAAAAGTGACCAACCCGAAAAAACTATTGATCTAATTCTTAAAGGGGAATGCTCCCAGATTTCTAGAATTCCACTTGTTTTCTATACAATCGCAGGGAGCAGGCAGGACTTCCTGCTCTGAACTGCTTAAGCAGTCCTTGGAGAGAAATCGCAGTCCTGGCTACTGGAGCAGCTATTAGACCAGCGCAAAAATCAAACCATGTTTTTTTTTAGGTAAGGAAAACACAAGAAATCCGGGAGAGTTTGCCTATTATTTTTCTCAATAATATTGTTATTCTCGTTTTATTATCATTCTTTCTTATTATTCTTATTCCCCAGATAACGCTGGCACAGTCGGATGCTCCGCTTCGGAGCCTGAGAGATTCCTGCCTCATCCCCATCCCCGAGCCTTCTGGAGCAGCTCATTATGATCAGTCAGGGCTGCGTGGAGGCAGGTGTACAGAGAATTGATTGTTTATGCGGCAGGAACAGGCGATGCAAAAGGGAAGCACCGGAACGTACTCTTCGTTGCGCCAATCTGAATATACAGGAGGAGGGCAGCGCGGAGAGCTATGGGTCAGTGTCCGAGTCACCTCCCCAAACACGTTCTCTTTCTCAACAATTCTCTTTACTTTCCAAATTCAAATTCAAATATTCATTACTGGCAAGATTGTTCAAGGCATAACCTGGTAGACTAACCTGGTTAAGTAACAATGTTGCCAAGCAATAGATAGTACAAGTGAGTAGGGAAATTGTAACAGAATTGAAAATATGAATAAATATTACTTCATTCATCTCTCCCACTCCCTATTTCTCTGTCTCACCCTTTCGTATTTATATTCAAATTCCAGATGTTGTGTTGGCGGAAATACATTCGTAAATATTGTCAAAATGGACAGCAATACGTTTAAACGGCGATAAAGGATTAGTACACAACTAGGATAACCGTGATGACACAAACAAACAGCAATAATAATATTAATAATAATACATATTAAATCAGTAAATATTCAATCAAACATAAATCATGATGTTGGACTTTCTTGCCTTCCCTTCATCTCTCTCCCTCCTTCCCTACCTCTCTCTGATCTCTTCCCCAGCCTCCTCAGCAAGGCATTGACAGCAGTGCGGTGCATGCGTCGACATATCGACTTCCGAACCTTGCCTTTTCTCTCCCTGTTCCCTGCGGCTCAGCTCGACAGACATGCGGACGTGTTGATACACAGTGCCGGGAGGGTGGGGTGGGGGTGGGGTGCATGCACACATATTGACAGGCCCGTCACCTGGCCTGCCCCCCGACGTCTACCTCATCCTCGGGAGCGCCCGCCGCACAAGGCCGGCTGACTTTAATTCCGCCCCCGGAAGACTTCTGATTAGGTTACCAAGCTAATCACTGCCTTAATTGCGAGCCTTTAAGTCTGGCTGACAGCTTGATGGAAAGTGCAATAAACCCACTTTGATTGAGCCGGAGAGCAGTTCTCCTGTGATCAGTGGTCGCTAACCCCCCCTTGACCCCCCCTCCCTCCCTCCCTGCTGCACCTCAGAGCTGTCTTCAATACCAAATGAAATAAACTGAAGGATTCCGCTGACTCGTCACACAGGGCTCCCCTCTGATTTTCGGAACCGTGGCCCAAACTGCTCCGTAATCGCCCTGGGAGCGCGATGGAAGAACGAACGAGTGAGAACATAAAGCAAACAAACTCATTAGTGTTTGCCGCGATGTGAAAACTTTGCTGAGCAGAGGCTCCTTGTTTTCTCAAGCCACTCGGAAAAAGCTCGCTGCAATCAATCAGGCGGGAGGAGAGGAGAGGAGAGGAGACTGCGGGGAAGGCATGGAGGAAATTGATTGCGCGGGCACACTGTGGAAACAGGTAATGCGAAGCGGAGCAGAGAGAGGCTCCCCTGGGCGTGGCCATCTGAGTGAGCAAGAGGAGTGGAGGTGTTTATCAGTGGGTGTCCGGCCACTTCCAAGTCACCTCTTCCAGCCCCCCGCCCCTCTCTGTCTTTCTCTATCGGTCTCTCTCTATCCTTCACCCACTCTCTCTTTCCATCACTATTCCTCACTCTCTCCCCCTCTTTCTCTTTCTTTCACTATCCCTCATTCTCTCCTGCTCTCCCTTTCTCTATTAGTCTTCCTACCCCTTACCCACTCTCTCCCCCGCTTTCTCTTTCTATCACTCTCTCCCACTATCTCTTTCTCTATTGGTCTTTCTACCCCTTAACAAAAATATTGCAAATACAATAATATAAATAAAATAATAATGCAATGAAAACAAATTATTAATCAAACAAATGAATAAGCATGTATTTTAATAGTAGCTATAAAAATGATAGTCTGGATGATAAAATGGTTTGCAAATAAGATAATGAATAATTTTAACATATCAATGTTTTAATTTGTTTATGGATACATGATGTCTTGTAAGTAGTGGTTCTGTGTGGCTCAGTAGGTAGAGCATGGTGTTGACAATGCTTAGATTGTGGGTTCAATTCCCACTAGGACCACATATACTGAAATATGTATGCATTCACTACTGTAAGTCGCTTTGGATAAAAGCGTCTGCTAAATGGCATTATATATTAGAGTTCGTCCACCTAGTATCCCTCAGGCCAAGCCAAGCTTTTATATCTGCACCAGGCAGTCAGTGGTGATATCTGTCCTTTCCTTCATAAAACTGAGGTTTTTGTTGTTTTTGTTGTTCCAGTTTCATTCACTGGGACCAGGATAATTAAAAATGTTATTGAAATATTTTTCTTCATATTTTTTGTATTTTTTCACAGTAAGGGAGACAGTGCATCTCACTTTCAACCTCACCTATTACACAGTAACCACATCACCTCTCCTCTTTGGGAGCCACGCATTTTTGTGTTTGCCTTTTTTCATTCGCAAAGGGTGCGTGCACTAATCCTGTGTGATGCTGTACTCTCTGCTTAGCAGCTTTCTGAATACCGGTGTATATTTTCTGTTCAGGACCTGATAACAGTTTTCTTTGTGTTTTGGTTCCATTGTCCCTGAGTAAGAATTATTGGTTTGTGATATTATTTTGCAGAGGTTTATTAGAAGAGCTGGTCTCAGCACAGTGGATGTTAGTATTGGTTATTGAATTAGTAAGCTCCAAGGGCATTTGTCTAACGGGACTGTTTTGCTTTTTAGTTTTCAAAGCTTTAAACTATTGCATGTTGTGGGGACTTGGCTTCAGATGCATTTTGGGATGAATTATTTGTACATTAATAATCAATGGGAATTGACTTAATTCTGCTCTACATTAATTATTTGTAGTTTTTCTTTGATCTTCCTTTGCAAAATGTAGTGGATTTCCAGTGGCTGCGTGTCCCATTTACTTTTGCTGACCGAAGCAAGGGAGCCCACGCTTGCTTTCCGCACAGCTCAATGGGTTGGATAACACGATCAAGTAATTTGGATCAGACTGAAATTGATATACCTATTCAGAAAAATAGACATTTTAATTGTGTGTTTTTCAATTGTCAACTCCCTGATGTGTTGATTGCTAGACCCACGTTAAGCACCACGCTGTGCTCTATGGTTGTATTGCCTCGTATCTGGTTTCATTCTGGAAGATCACTATTTGTGTCTCTTTTTTCCATTTGTTGCCAGAGCCCATGACCAACAGCACTGCTATAGCAGAGGGAGTTTATGCTATAGCCACGTTCTGTAGGAGACAGCATGAACCAGGTCGTCTCCATCTCTCCCCCCGTCCCTGGCTGTCTCTCATTCTGAATTTCTAAAATGCACTCTACAGAAGCCCCGGTGGAAAAGAAAACAACAACATAATTGGAACATCGAACACGCTGTAATATATGCAAGGAAGCCAGACGCTCTCAGTCACTTGTGTTACCCCGCAAACCACTCAAGTTTATACAGATGGACGAACGCTGTGTTCCGCCTCGTGAAAGGCAAACTCCGTGATCACCCCCCCACCCCCTTCCCCATCTGATTCAAGACTGGGTGTGATGACAGAACTGCTGTTTATCTTGTTAAAATCCTTACTGAAGGGCTCAATCAGTGCACCGTCCCAAAGGTGGAGAACGCACTGCCCACCTGTCTGTTCCATTCAGTACTGTTTCCCCTCGTCATCCTCACACCGTGGCGGGGCAGGGGCCAGAGACGCCTGCTGCGTCGGTGTTCATGGCAACGAGTCCAGGATCTCCAGACATTATCTCTTGGCACTCAAACAATACATGACCCTCAGACACTGAGTTGATTGGGGAATGTATTAAAAAATGAGCTCTTTTGAAGGTGCTTGAATGCATTTTTTTTTTTGGGTGGAAACAGTACCATGATCAAGTTTTAATTTGGTTCTCTTTTTTCCGACCGAAGCCAATTCGTTGTTTGAATTCTGATGAAAGCGCCCGTCCATTCATCAAAGACATTTATGAAAAGACAAAATTATACGCGGTAGGAATATATTCCTCCCTAGTGGGGGCTGAAATATAAGGGCGCTAATGTGAACTGGCAGCGCACGCGGTACGTGCCAGTCACAGCATAAGTGTCGCGCTAATCTGCCGCTAACAGTCAAGATTTGGTGTGGTTTAAAATGACGCCCATATATTATTCCAAAGTGTGGAGCCACGCGTCACGAAGGCCTTAGCACTGCACGAGTAAGAACATACAAATTTAACCGCACACATTTCTTATTAATGCCTTCTACTAAAGAGCTGCCGTTGAAGCAGCAGCAACTGAGTGCCTTGATTGAATTTCATTACGGACGCAAGTAGTTTACAGCCCCATCGTTTTAAAAGTGACAGATCTCCTTGGTTTGGGTGCATTGCATAATCCTTTCTTTAGTGCTTTGAAAGCTTTGAGCAGGGGGAGGAAAAAAAAACCCACATGGAGAATGTCAACGCTATAGATCTCAAGGGCTCTTCACAAAACCCTCTTTTATACTGGCATAATCCAAAAGTGTTATCCCTCTACCTCGACACACTGGCTCATATCAGCATGTAAGCAGGTGGGAGAAGCAGCCGCAACCTCTCGACCCCGAGCCGTGCTGATCCTGTGTTGCAGAGAAACACCGTTATTGTCGTCGAGGGACTGTTGTAATACAAAAAAATACAAAAAAACACTTTGATTCCTTTTAAAGGAAACTCACCTACCAAAGGCATGACTTAAAGTGAGCACACTGTACCTTCCCACTGCCAATTCACCCCCAAGCACCCCGTGGAGTCGTGTTAAGCCACCAGAGACTGAGGGGAAGGTCAGTCTAAAAAAAGATGCAGTCACTGTGGCAGGGTGGCAGAGGTGGCCACCATGCCAGCTGGTGAGCGGATAGAAGAAACACAAAGAGAAACGTTCCGGTGGGCCGTGTTATTCCTTCTTTCCGGGGCAGTAAAAAAAGACACAAATAAAATATACCTAAACGCAACACTGAGGGTAAGGACAAAAAATACAGCACCGCTCCCTCCACATCCCCAAACTCCTCTCATCAGGCATGGCCAGCTGTGCTTTTATAAGAGGCTTAATGAAGTCAATAGGCCACCCCCGAGCGGATTACTGATCAGCCTCAGGTGAGCGTACCTGTGCGTGAGGCAGCTGCGGTCCAAGGTCCTGTAGGCTCCCAGGATTCAGGAGGGAACAGCACCTGATAGCAGCCAAAGAGGAGGAGTGGTCCTCTCTACTCCTCCCTCCACCCCTCCCAGCGTCACAGCCACTAACTCTGTGTTTCCATAATTTGTACATTTGTTGGATATGGTAGTATCCCTAACAGCACTTCTGCTGTGCTTGTGCATTGTTGCATGTATGACTTTTTTTCTCATTTTATTATAGATTGAATAAGAAGGTTACTATAGATTATCCAGAATCTGTTTTTAGGGGGCCTTCAGGATGTACAAAAATCCCAAGGTTTTACAGCTTTCGCTGTGTTTCAGTGTTCCGGAGAGAAGGAATCTTCAGGCAACCGAGCAATTATTCTCCCAAGATAGTAATAATAATAGCTTTTGTACAATATGGTGTACTGTGTGGAGGAACAATCACCCATTCTGTCTCTTCAGGATGAAAGTCGAAAAAGACATGAAGCTTTGTGCTATGGAATTTCCCTGGGACGAAATGTATTATTATTATTATTAGTATTATTATTATTATTATCATTATTATTACTGGTAGTAATAGTAATAGTAGTAGTAATAATAACAAATGGCAATAATTTTAAGTATAATGGCATTACAGTATATATGACTTTTTATATATGACATTTTTAGCATGTCATCATTATCATATGGATAAATCACAGACATGTTCAAATAGACGTAATCAGCATTTAAGCAACGTCATATGATTCCAAATTAAAAGCAGCGGTTGAAGAATATCTGCAAGGGAAGGAGTCATTTCAGAAAGACATTAGAAAGACACACGGTCAAAGAAAAATGTATGCCATTAACTGAAGCATAAATAGAACAGAAAGTAACGAGCTGGGCGAACGCAGAGGATCTTAAAGTTTAAGGCATATTCGTTTCATTGGCAATATATCTTATACGGAAACGCTCAATGTAAAGTCATTATAAAGCAGTTTGGAATGTCCACCCAGCTTCGTACAGCATGATGGAGTCAGGAGATTTAACATAATGGATTTACATTGTTACGCGGTACCATTCCTTTTGGAACAGCGATAACTCATATAGACTAGATTCGACATCGCATTCTGAAATATAAGACGTTCACCCTCTTCTCCTCGGTGTACCTTTTCATCAAGTTCGGCGAGGCATACGCACCCAAAAAAAGTTTGCACAGGCGCCGGGCGGAAACGGAGAAACGTAAAAAAGCGAAAGAGTGCCCGCACACTGTTAGATTGCTCCCAATGTGATTGAATGACATTCGAATCCTGAAATATGGCATCGTGACATTTTATTGAAAACAACCTATAGCCTGGAGAATCAAATCTGGAATAGGAATCACGGTCACGGTTATTGACATGCTGAATGCATTTCCAGGGAGGGGGTTCAATCCACAACAAGTATTGCTATGCCGTAGCTAAATAATGTCCTCTGGTGTATGATTTTTCAATCCATTTGATTAAAATTAATAAAAAAATGTCGGTAGGTGAATACCAGAGGTGGGGATAAGCGTATCAATATTAATTACAGAAATCATGTCATAACGTGGTGAGTTCTGTCTTTGATTTGTATTCGTATTCCCCACTCTTCAACCCGATTGAGGAGTTATTTTCAGCGTGGAGGTGGAAGGTCTATGACTACCAGCCTCAAGACCAAATGGTTCTACTGGATGCCATGAATGCTAAATCACAGCAAATTGTTGCTGAGGATGGTTACAGCATGCCAGGAGGTTTTTCCCACAATGCATCGCAATTGACAACATCAGGTGTGATGTGGATGAGAATATGTGGCCTAACCAAGAGGACAGACTGGATGACCAGTGATTGATGTTGTGCAAAATATAATTTATATTTGGAGGATAATTGATCTTTTTGAGTATTTTCTTTTGAACCTCTCTACCACCTGCTTTGTTGACTATGTATGCTGTAACCATATTGTTTTGCTTATTGGAATTTATTTCATTTCACTTAAATTATTTTGGGGGAAAATAGCCTGTTCGTGAATAAATATATTTGGTACTTTTACCTGTTCCTCCATAAAAATGTGATTGTTAGTGTTTTACAAAAAATCAAGACAACTTTACACTGTAAATGTAAAATATGCTGCACTTGCATAAATAGGCAGAGATTTTTTATTTTTTTTATTTTTTATTTTTTTATTATGCAATCACATCTGCAATAACAGGCACTGTGAATTGTTTTCTACTGGCAATTGCCAGAAATGCAATTTTGTCTTGGCTAAACAAATATTTATTATTATCTTGGTGCAATTTTATCTTGTAGTGTGATTATCAGTGTCACAGAAGTGAATTGGTCCACTAATAGACATTAGGAGACACTTTGAGCCATAACATTAGTATCTGTGTTGTAAGCAAAACAATGATCCATAATGGTTTGGGTGTTCTAGATCTATGAACTGCTATATTTGGGTATGCCTAAATAGAAAGGAATTAAAAAATAGGGGGTGACAGTGGTTAATGGGGTTAATGTCTTTCCTTCCTGATAAGCTTGTTTTATGTTTCAATAAAGCGTAGCATTTATGTGCTGTCGAAGCTGGTGGCCTATAGCATATTACTATATTAAGGCCTTTCTGTTGTTCTTTCAGTAGTCTAATCCAGATGTCCTCACAAGGAAGAGTTCATTCCTGGAATTTAGATGTTCTTTCACTGAAAGAGCCACATCCCTACCTATTTTATTTGCTCTATCCTTCCTTCCAGTTTGTACCCCTCTTCATCCACATCCACTGCACCAAGCCATGTCTCTGTAATCCCAATAATGTCATAACCCCCATTAAACATGACAGCCTCTAGTTCCAAAAATGTATTTTTTGTGTTTAAACTTTGTAACTTCAAAGTATTACTTGTACATTTTTTCCTGATCTTTGTTGCTATTTCAACAAATTTGTCCTGCCAAACCTCAAACCTACCCTTACCTACATCATTGGCTCGAACATGGATCATGACCACTGGATTTGATGAAAGTTCGATTTTTAGGTTAAGGCATCCAAGTAAATAAATGCTCAGTAAATAAATAATATCATGGTGAAAGTAAAGAAAAAAGAATTACACAGTAGTTGCAAAGTCACTTTTATAAAAAGGAACCTGCTGTGCTTTGTGGCTTGTTGACAGGTGCTGCTTGTAGACCGAATGGCATGCCTGTGTGGGCCGTGATTGTGTGGAGCTACATATTACACCACGGATAATTATTGAACAATTGGCGATCAAGGGTGGGGGAGCCAACATCTACGTCCGCAACATTTGTCCTGTGAATTCCGAGACACAGTTGTTCCGCATCTAAATATAATATACCGACAGCACCTCGGGAGAGTCACCACGCAGAGGAGAAAGGAAAAAGAAAAGGCTGAAACAAAAGAGGGAATTATACCCAGAAGGAAAAACTATGCAAAATCTCCACAAGCGCAGCATCAAAAGGAGAGAGAGAGAGAAAGAGAGAGAGAGAAATTCAACCCCCGAAAAAAATAAAAAGTGTGATTCACATGAAAGGAATGGCTAAGGGCCGACAGCCCAGCCTTGTCGCATGTGAAGGTGAGAAAATGCACTTCGTGCCCACGTGCACTGACACGCACACACACACACACACACACACTACATGATAACTCACCGATGAAACTGAGTTGCCCCATCAGCAGATTACTCTCTGGGGTCCCCTTTCTAATTTGTTTAGATTTTTTTCTTCTTCAGATAATAGCTTATGTTTTTTTGCTATATATTTTTTAAAATATATATTTTTGTTGTTGTTTTTTCCCACCTTTTCCCTTATGTGTTAAATAAACCAATTAATTTCATACATTTATTCATTGAATATGTTGCCCAAATTGGGGCCCATATAATTGGGGCCCAAAAAGAGGGGTAAAGGCACAAAGATCACCCGGAGTGAGAGATGGGGGAGGAGGCTGGTTTTAATCAGAGGAAAGATTCTCATCCTGTCGGACGAGTGGGAATTTCTCAACTGTAGGGTGTGGCAGCTCTGAATCCAGCCAATGTCTACTATTAATTGTCCATTTATAACAGGTTACTCTGAAACATAACTCAAGGGAACAAGGAACAGAATACTCCTAACACATGTATAATAATATTTGACCAATTGAAATGATTAATTATCATTAAAAATTATAATTCAGATTTTAACCTCCAAATTCATTGATAGGTTAATCAAATAGTAACTGGTGGAATTAATCTGTAAATCAAAACTAGCTCCAAATAAGATTAAATGTTACATATGTTTATTAAACAGGTTACCTACAAGATATTAAACAAGAAACATATCATACACTCAATTGTGAGTACAGGCTCACTACTTATAATTAACTAAAAAGAATACATTAAACAAGAATTGATAGTTATGAAATGACCAGCAGAGAGAGAGAGAGACCAGATAAAACCAAACCTTGCCAAAGAATAACCAATCTCCAGCCTCAGCACAAAGGAACAAAAGAAAGGAGGGACATGGAACATGCACAGCCAAGGAACCACCACCAAACAAAAGAAGAAAACTATTCTCTTCTCCCAACTTGAACTGGACTTACTCTGAACTCCAACTAAACATCAAGTCCTCCTCTCCAGTGATATAATCAGGCTCCTTCACCTGGCAGGGTGGAAGATGGGACCTCTGATTGGATGAAGTTAGAGCACTGAAGGGGTTGGTTTCATTTATGGCAAGAACTGACTCAAAAGTACCTTTAGGTTATCGAAAGCAGGGCTAAGCACCATGGTATTATTGTCAAAATATTCCCCATTTAAAGCCATTTTGAAGGAGACGAAACATGAATGTATTACGAGGTCATTCGGAATAGTTATTAATTACCTCTAACTCAAATGGGAAATGTACTCGTGCTTTCAAAAATAGAGGTGATGTTTGGAAATAATAATTATCAAGTCCACCCAGTAGTAGAATTGACATTTTCAGGCGAAGAATATCACTACCATGTGATAAGGCCAATCATGACATGTGAGCCCTGGCGTTTAACTGATGCGGCCAGGAAAAAGGAAATTCAAACCTTGTTGGCCAATACCTCTACTTCCTGATCTTTAAATTTAAGTTTTCTTTTCCTCGTTGTTCCCTCGCTACTTGTGCCTGGTTGCTGCGTATCCATTTCTTGGCATGAACTGGACATGTGAGCATGTTATTTGGGACCATTTTTAGGGTGAAATAATTGGTCAACTTGTGAATGAGTGCGTTTCATTTCTTTGATTGCATCATTGGAACCAGTCTTAGCAAAGACATTTTAGTGACACATTGGTCATTAATGCGTCGCTAAAATAGCCACAACAAAATATTGATTGTCTTTGCGCTGCGACTATCTTAGTAAATCTGGCCCTCAGTGTTTCAAAAGAAACCATCTCCACTTCTCTGAGTTTGACCTGTGTATTAAACGAAAGGTTTCCAAGAGCCCCCAATCTGTATTTAAAGAGAATGGAATTAAGTTGAAGCATTATTCTGTCCTTGAGGGAAGGTCTTCGTAAATCAAGTTTATTTGATTACCGAATCACTAAGATGTCATACCATACATTACACGGATCGCTCTGTCCCTGTATTTTTTTCCTTTTATTGAGGTTTTTGTGTGTTGTTTAAATTAATACAATTATAAAAAAATCTATAAAATCAGATATGGTTAAAAATATCTGCTCCACATTGATGGTCTCTAACAAAATTATGCCAAGATACGTGCGTCACATCACACACAACTCACGTTCACCACCACCCATCTAGCTAAAAGTGGAAACCTCAATCACTTTCAGCATATATTTTTCCTAATGCTTATTTTGTATTATTTCATGTAATTAATCTGATAGGAAACGATTTAGAAAATCCTTGATCTAATGTTATTGGCCTTTCATAATATTTTTAATATAATTTAATAAAGAATTTGCACATCTTTTCACAATGGGGGGTTCCGCACCTGGCTATATTTACATATATTGCATATGGAGCAAGAGAAGGGGTGGTAGCAATCATCAATATATTACAGTTTATTACTGTTGTAGATGTTACACCTAATGAATACATTCAAGATACATGATGGCAAAATAATGAGAATAGCAGTGTAGTTAGACTGTTTCAATTAATTTTTGTAGTCTTTATGAAAATGTTAAATAATTGAGAAACAGAAGGGTGATATCTATACTGGCCTTCTACTACTACCATGACATAATATACACTTTGCATAAAATGTTGGCCATTAGGTTTTTGGTTTTCACGGTAACAATATTAGTGACCTTTACTTCTGATGACGTCAGGAAAACCTGTACTCTGATTACAGCCAGTTCTGGGTCATGCCACCAATTTCCATTGAAAAAAGTTCCAGAACTCACAGTTTACATTACATTTTACATTTTAAGCATTTAGCAGACGCTCTTATCCAGAGCGACTTACAAGATGTGCATTAATACATGGTAAGAACAATCATAGTTAGCGCACAAGATCAGTGCAGTAATACAGCAATATACATCATTGCAGGCGTCTGCGTATCATACCTGTAACACTGGGAAAGAAAAGGTTCGTGTGCTTTTTTTTAATTCTTTTTTTTAAAAATAGTGTAGAACAAGTAAACATTGGTGATGACAGATTGGCTAGATGGACAGTGTTCAGTGGTAGTGGAGTCTGAAGAGATGGGTTTTGAGTCTCTTGAGGAAGATTGCAAGTGATTCCGCGGTCCTGACCGATTGCGGAAGGTCGTTCCACCAGCGAGGGATCAGGACAGAGAAGAGGCGAGACCGCAAGGAGCGGCTGCCAGGCGCCTGGAGGGATGGGGCAGTCAGTTTGCCAGAGGAGGCGGAGCGGAGGGGTCTGGGCGGGGTGTAGGGAGTGATGAGTGACTGGAGGTATGGGGGAGCAGTACCTCTGGCCGCTTGAAAAGCAAGCACCAGTGACTTGAATCTGATGCGTGCTGCGATGGGGAGCCAGTGCAGAGAGGAGAGTAGAGGGGTGACGTGGGTGAACTTTGGCTGGTTGAACACCAGGCGAGCGGCAGCGTTCTGGACTAGTTGCAGTGGCTTGATGGCACAGGCCGGAAAGCCTGCCAGCAAGGAATTGCAGTAGTCCAGATGTGAGATCACCAGGGCCTGGACCAGGAGTTGAGTGGCCTCTTGGGTGAGGAACGGTCGGATCCTCTGGATGTTGTGGAGGGAGAAACGGCAGGTCCGAGCGATCGCTACAATATGGCTCGAGAAGCACAGCTGGTTGTCCAGGGTCACTCCAAGGCTCCTGGCAGACTGGGACGGAGACACTATGGAGCCTTCCATGGTGATTGACGCATCAATCGTCGGGGAGCCCTTCGCAGGGAGGAAGAGCAGCTCTGTCTTCCCCAGGTTCAGCTTCAGGTGGTGGGTGGACATCCATGCGGAGATGTCAGCCAGGCATGCAGAGATCCGTGCCAGGACCTGGGTATCAGATGGAGAGAAGGAGAGAAAGAGTTGAGTGTCATCAGCATAACAGTGATAGGAAAAACCATGAGCAGAAATAACAGAGCCAAGTGACTTGGTGTACAGAGAGAATAGGACGGGGCCTAGCACCGAGCCCTGTGGGACTCCGGTAGAGAGGGTGTGTGGAGAGGAGAGGGATCCTCTCCAGGCCACCTGGTAGGACCGGTCAGCCAGGTAGGACTCAAACCATGTCAACGCAGATCCAGAGATTCCCATCTCAACGAGAGATGAGAGCAGGATCTGATGGTCCACGGTGTCAAATGCCGCCGACAGGTCGAGGAGGAGGAGGACAGAGCTAAGGGATTGGGACTTAGCCCCGTGAAGAGCCTCAGTGACCGCAAGGAGAGCAGTCTCTGTGGAGTGGCCTGCTCTGAACCCAGATTAGTTGGGATCAAGCAGGTCGTTCTGTAAGAGATGAGCAGACAGTTGATTATAGACAGCCCGCTCTAATGTTTTGGAAAGGAATGGGAGGAGAGAGACAGGTCGGTAGTTTGAGATGACAGCAGGATTCAGAGAGGGT
This sequence comes from Aldrovandia affinis, assembly GCA_029706075.1. Classification (NCBI taxonomy): domain Eukaryota; kingdom Metazoa; phylum Chordata; class Actinopteri; order Notacanthiformes; family Halosauridae; genus Aldrovandia; species Aldrovandia affinis. The sequence continues at coordinate 1,262,977 of JAINUG010000115.1, forward strand.
TTTTTGAGGAGGGGGACAACATGAGCGCATTTGAGGGAAGAGGGGACAGAGCCAGAGGAAAGAGAGGAGTTAATGACATTGGAGACAAAGGGGAGGATGTCCATAGCAATGGACTGGAAGAGGGGGGAAGGAATGGGATCAAGAGGGCAGGTGGTGGGACGGTGGGAGAGAACAAGTTGAAGGATGTCTGAGTCAGGAAGGGGCGAGAAGGAGGACAGAGGGGTGGGAGGTTTAGGTAGCGAGATGGGTGAGGGAGAGGTTGGGGGAAGGAGTTGCGAATGACATCGACCTTCTGGTGAAAGAAGGATGCGAAGTCATCCACGGTTAGAGAGGAGGGGGTGGGGGAGGAGGAGGGGTGAGGAGAGAGGAAAACATGGAGTAGAGTTTACGTGGGTTGAAAACAGAAGATTGAATCTTAGAAAGGAAAAATGCAGACTTAGCAGAGGAGAGGTTAGAGGAGAAGGAAGCCAGGGGTGTGTGGAAATCAGACAGAGCTACAGGGGATTTGGATTTTCTCCATTTCCTTTCTGCCGCTCGCAGTTTCAGTCGGTTAGCCCGAATGGAATCGGTTAGCCAGGGGCAGGGGGCGGAGACGAGCAGGTTTAGTGGATAGAGGACAGAGTGAGTCAAAGGAGGAGGAGAGAGAGGAAAGTAGGGTGGATGATGCTTCCTCAGCAGGTAGCTTAGAGAAGGCATCAGTAGGGGAAAGGGAAGATAGAACAGTAGCCGACAGGGCAGCGGGGAGAGAGAGCAGAGGTTGCGACGGACAAGGACAGTGGGAGCAGGTGAAAATGGTTTAGGCACAGAGGGGAGGGGGAGGGAGAAAGACAGAAAGCAATGGTCAGACACATGTAGAGGTGATACCGTAATGTTGGGTGAGGCGCAGTTCCTGGTGAAGACCAGATCCAGTTGGTTACCGGCCTTGTGGGTTGATGGGGATTCAGCCATGGTGAAGTCAAAGGACTGAAGCAGGGGGAGGAATGCAGAGGCCTGAGAGGTCTCCAGTGGCAGGTTGAAGTCACCGAGGAGTAAGACGGGAGTGCCATCCTCAGGGAAGGCACTGAGTAGGGCATCCATCTCATCTAGGAAACTCCCCAGTGGACCTGGAGGGCGATAAAGAACAATGATGTGCAGTTTACATGGAACAGTGACAGTGACAGCATGAAATTCAATGGAGGAGGGTGAGAAGTGAGGAAGAGGAACAATACCAAATCTCCACAGGGGGAGATCAGTATACCTGTCCCTCCACCTCTACCTGAGTTTAAATATAGGTACAGAACTTTTAACTTAAACACACTGACATACTCCTTAACAGGGATACAGTGCCTTTGTCTTCACTATTAGCTAGGAACCAGAACTCTTTGGCTGGGTCAGGAGGGAAGACGGCGTTCATAGCCTCCCTGGTGATACACCAGTCTTTTGTGAAGCTCTATCTGAGCATAAAGGAAAATAAGCTAAAGGCAACAGTCTGTGTTGTTTTAAAGGGAAGGTCTCCAAGGTTTCAAAGGGCACAAGGCTTAGCAAGTGCGGAGGAGTGCTTAGGAATAACAAGCAATGTTATTGTTGCTACTGTTTGCGGTGTTGCGTGAGTCTTTCAGGCCTGTTTGGCAATCTCTCCAAGTCGTCAAGGTTTCAAATGGAACTTTCAATCGGCGGCTGGTAAAACACACTGGGAAAAAAACAAGTGATTTGAAGTCCCATCCAAATGCTGACTCCAAAAACAATAATCAGGCCCACCTTTGGGCCTTCGGCAATATCAAGAAACACATTTGCTTTTCGTTGTTCGGCGTCCATTATTTCAGTAAGCACTGTGATTTGAACGCCTTGACCGAGCCTCTTAAGGACTTGTTTTCCACAGTCTTCGGCGAGAGAAAGAATTGCAATGAACACAGGCCCTTGGCCTGCATAAGCCCGCACCGATAGCACAGGTTTACAAAGGCAAACGGCAAAAACGGTGTCCGCAAAATGGAGGAAGAATTTCCACCTGTTGCTTTCAGGTGGCGTGGGTTCAACATGATGACACCGTTTAATTGGTCAGATTGGAAGTAACCAATGGCGGATAATGCGCTGGCTGCCACCAGAAGGCTGTCATCGTAAATGTCTCCAATGGATCTCCTCCCCAGGGTGGCAGCCCATTTAGAAAGTAATATCGTCTCTCTCTATCCCAGAGAGGGGGGTGCAGGGAGGGGGGCGTAAGCATACACAGAAGACTGCCAGAAATATAAGTTTGTTTCGAGAGTGAAAGCAGCTAGTCAGCCCGCTCTAAATGAGAACAGTGGGGGCGGGCGGGAGGGGGCAGGGGGAGCTCTATAAAGTGAGGGATAGGAATAATATATTTTATTCATTAGGATGAAATAAAAAGCAGGTTTCAAGCCACTCTTGGTGAAATTCAGAGCGCTTGACATTCGCAGGGGTTCAATTAAACTGCAGAGGAGCCCGCTGACGTGAGGGGAGTGCAAAGAGATGGAGTGGCTGAGAGGGAGGGATGAATAGAGTCTCCCCAACTTATAAGGGGGGGGGGGGAAGGGAGCAAGAGAAGGGGTGGTAGCAATCATCGATTTATTTTCATAGTACAGTGCTTCTCGTCTCCCCTCCCTCGCTCTCTCCTCCCTCCCAATTATCTGTCCTCCTATCAATATCCCCCCCATCCATCCACCCCACCCCGCCGTCTGAATCGCTCTATTTTCCCTCGCATCCATCCACTCCTGTCCCTCCGCGTTCCCCCTTCTTATTTTTCTCTGTCCGAGCCCCCCCACCCCCCCTCCTGGGATCTTTCCCTCTGTCGCACTCTCCTCGGTGCAGGTCGACTGTTAGGAAGAGGCAGCACTCCAGTCTTTCTCTCCTCTCTCTCCCTCCTTCTCCCCCTCTCTCTGTCCCTCTACATGCCTGCCGCATGTGCGTGCGTGCACAGGTAAAGGGATTAGCGACGAGGGGCTGTAAAGAGGGGATCCTCGCACTGCGGAACCGAAACGAATTAGAGAATCAGAGGAGGTCTCAATGCATCAACGCAAGCTCCCTCTCCCTCTTCTGCATTCTCATTTCAGCCCTGGATCACCCCTTTTCTTTGAATTTCTCCTCTATTCTCCCTTCTCTTAATTCAAAAGTTGTCCGTCAGAGCAGATAAAGAGGCTGTCGAGGAGACCGTGTTTGCAGAGGAAAGGAATACATTCTCTCTCCCCCCCTCAGCCAATTCACAAGGATCTTTAGAAACACATTTCAAATGATATTGTTATCAAGATTGCGACTGTCATTATTGCATTCTTTTCTCAACGCGGTGGGAGATTCGTGGTGGTCACGTGGTCGACCTTCGTTGGCACTGTGCGTCTGCCTCCCAGTCGTGACATTGCAGTAATGTTGCTGCAACATTCCAGCAACGTCGTCAGAGCCTTGCGTGCTCAATGGGTAAGGCTTTGCCCTGGGACTGCCTTTGAGGAGTGCATCCTTCAGGCTTTCACATGTGGTACAGTGTCCTCTGAAGATGGGAGCTCATTAAAACAGGCCTAGCCACAAACTGGGAGGGCTTTGAAGCCTTGGAGCACTCAAAACCAGCCACATTGCCATTTTGCAATTGTCGCACTTAGATATGATACAGAGTGTCTGTATTTCTGCTGCAAAGGGTAGGCCATGTGCCATACTTCAATTAATGACGCTCTCACAAGGAAGGCTGAACCAGAAGGAGATTACAGGCAGTGAGCAGCCAAAACAATTCCTCGCAGAAAGTTTTAAAGCTTCCAGTAATCTAGACTCATCCTTTCTGGTTTCTAGCACTCTCTCCTCCTCCCCTGCTCTGCCTCTCCTTCTGAGCGGCCTCTATTATAAAATGTCTGCATTGGGCACAATCATATCCCAATATCCTCCTCTACTCCAATATCTCCCACAACTGCACTTCACCACTTCTATTCCGTGTTCAGCATTTCATTTCATTTTTCTAATGGTTATGTCCTAAAATGTATTTAGCTGCTTGGAATGGACTGACTGGAAATACAATTTTAGCTCATGGCGCAGAAAAAGATGGGGGGGGCAGGGGGGACATGGAGAGAATGACTATGAGGGGCTCTTGAGGAAGGATGGAAGATGGAGTACTGTTTGAAAAAAGGTCAAAGTAATCTTGGCCACTGAGGTATGAGTGGGGGTTTTCACAGAGGAATTACACAAATAACACCAGAATCTCTGCCTCCCTCAAATTATTGGAAAATGGGGTGCACATGGAGTTGAATGTCCCTATTGGCTGTTATTTTGGTCTGATGTACTGCTTCATTTTTTTGTTCTAAAAAACTGCATGAGAGACAGAGATGAAGGAGGTGGGACAGAAAGATGGAGAGAGAGACAGAGAGATGGAGAGTGAGGCAGTGATGAAGGGATAAAGAGGGAGATAAAGAGATGGAGGAAGAGAGAGTGATGGAGAGTGAGACAGTGATGGAGAGTCAGACAGATGGAGAGATAGAGATGGAGAAAGAAAGATGGAGGAAGAGACAGCTATGGAGAGTGAGACAGTGATGGAGAGTCAAACATGATTGAGATGGAAAGGGAGATGGATAGATGGACAGGGAGATAAAGAGGTGGGAAAAAGAGAGGCTGAGCTACAAGAGGGGACTCCCAGAGAGGAGGAACGAGAGTGAAAAAGAGAGACAAAAACTGGGTGAGTGGGCGAGGGCTAAGCCCTAACTCTAAGTTTTCTTCCTCTCTGCAATTAGTGATGGTAAAAAAAACACAATTGTTTAAAAAAACAGACCAGAGTTTTCTGACACAGCTGATTTGTTAAGGCAACCGTGTCAAAAAATTTGGAAAAAACGGAAATCGCACCGTTAGGGATTCTACAAATTACCACAGATAATGAGGCTAGCAGCCACTGAGTTAAAGCAATTTGCCCGACAAGGACATTGTTGGTCGCACTTTGGCAGAACTAAGAGATGAAATGGCAGGGAAAAATATTCACGAAACACTGTGTACAACAGTCTAAAGTTAACAGCCAAAACACTGATGTAGTCATTCAGAATGCAATCAAACAGGGGAAAACAAGCAACGCAATTTGCCTCCGATTTATTGTCCCCGCTCTGAGGATTACAGAAAGGGTAAGAGATGAAGTGAAACCCGCGTGAGGGACGCTCATTAATTTCACAGAACAAGAAATTCTCTGCGTCAAATAATGCACACCAACATATATACGCTTGAATTAGACACACCGGGCTTTAGTGTTGTTGTCACAAAGCCCAATGCACAGATGCTAGCGTTAATCCAGGATGGTGGCGCGTTAAGGCATGTCCAACTTTATTCCAGTAGTTTTGTAACAAAAGGCAGTAGCACACCTGCGGCGCAGTCGTGAAAGAGATTGGTTTAAAAATAATAAATAACCCGTGGGTGTGGTGAGGGTTTGGTATCATTATGGCCAATCAGATCATCAGCTTTTTTCCCTTAGTACATTTGCCATCGCGAATTGGGAATCATGTCTGGTGAAGAGCAAGCCCTATGGCTCGTGAAGAGCAAGTTATGAGACTTATTTTCACTGCAATAAATGGAGTGTGCAATTGGTCAGCCTATCATCCGGCAATACTAAACTAAACTAACGTGCAATTGGTCAGTGCAATACTAAACGAAACTGCAAGTATACGCAACGCCTATCATCCGGTGTATGCGTGTGTCGGTTTCTTATTGAGAAAAGCGCTTTTCTCAGTTAGAAACGGATATACAGTAGAACCTCAGAGATGCAAACCTCGACAATGTTGGCACGAACCTTGACACAGAAAAAGAGATTATGCGCAGGCATACACATAAATCATGAAGAACAGCGAGAGTAGCGTTACTCAACGTTATGGTGTCATGAAAGCACTGCTAACAGTAGGCCAATCTCATCACTCTTATTGTGAGACATGACGGCAAACAAATGTCTAAAAGACACGCTGAATAAAAGGAAAAATCCAATTGAACATAGCGCATAACTCTAAAGATAACAAGCTGAACAGCTGCTCAAATAACACTGCTAGCGTTGATGATTTTGGCCAGCTTACTGTTGTTTATTGATTTCTTCTCTTTATTCAGGAACTTATTCAGTCGCACTGGAGTGGGTGGATAATTATGCATAGAGTGTATGGAGTTATGAGCAATGTCTTTTGGTTGTGACTATATTGACAATGCACCATGTCCTCTTGGGCCTTATTGCCGCATTAGATTCTATCAATCTTTTTGCATTTTTCGTTTTGGAAATATAATGCGATACAATGCAGCTGATGGTCTCCCATTCAGTCCTTATTATGTTCCGATGTAGACCTTGTCGACGCTTTGTCTCGTGTGCATTTGTGTTTCTTTTCAAGACAAAGTTTTACAATGGCTGGGCGTCCATTACGACATCGAAGCAAACTCAGCCCTCTTCACTCCCCCCCGGTAAGGGAGGAAATTGAAGCAGCGATTCAATGCGGGACATTATTTTAGTCTTGTCAGATTTGCATTCACAAATCTGTTTATGGCTTGTACATAAAATATTCCACTCATAAATCAGCATGATACACTTCGTGCCTGTCCTGGTATAACTCCACAGGTTTTTTTGTAAACATTACGTGCTGGGAATCACGCTTTGGACCTTAAACACAGACCAATGAAATCTCCTGCATCTCTGCAATGCAGTCCGCCTACGCTCTCCCTTCACCGTCTGCGTTGTGTGCGCCCTGCACTCCCGACTAGTGCTTTCATTATCTGGCTTCCTTATCAGAGGCTCCCTCACGGTGGCTGTCCGGGCTCTGGGACGCCATGACGACGCAACAAAATCCATCTGCGCTGAGGAGAGCTGACATTCAGCCTCATAGTGCCAGACAGACACCCAACCGCTCGAAATAGTTGACAATAAGTCACTGCATGTCACTGCACGTCATAAGTCATGCGCCCTTCTTCAAAGGCTTGCACTACCGAACACTAACTCTGACACCATCAGCATGCCCTTACACTAACATCACACACAGACATCTCTTGAATTAGATGGGACACATTAAAAACACCACACACACTTGGGTCAAAAACATACACAACCAGACCCAAAAGCTCACACCATCAAACACTTGCCCTCACAGTCGCCTTGCCTCTCCAATCAGATGAGAGGCAATAAAAACATAAAATACTTGGTCCTATGCTCACACTACCAGTAACACACTCTCAAACCATCAGGCAGACGCTCTTATAACTGTAACATACTCTAACACCAGCACTAACACACTAACACACAGATACATGGCCTGACACAGACAAAGCTTTACCCCTTACCAGAAATAATTACTTAATATATAATTTGAAGCATAATTGGAAAGAATATAGAAAAATAGAATCCAAAATTGAATCCATATATATATATATACAGTATATATATGTATGCATGTGTGTGTGTGTGTGTGTTGTGTGTAAATACATCCGTTTTTAAATATCTGTATTTTGGGGGGTTTTATGCATTTGAAATCCTTCCAAATACACTGGCCTAATTGCTTTGCATTTTAAGCATTTCAAATACTTTCTTGAGAAACCATGTCCTTGTTTTTGAAGTATTTTCAAAATACTTTTCAAATATTATTTCAAATACCTTGATTAAATACTATGCTCAAGTGGGCCAGTGGGAAAATAAACAATATTTGTCATCAATTCATGAGACCTTTTAACATACCAGTATTATTAAATATAATTATAAGGATAAATGTCCGCTTATTTTGTTTTCAAAGTAATTTAAATTGTGTACATACATACTTGACCTAGGTCTGGTATATGTATTCACATCATTACACACATATATTGCAGAATATGGTGACATTGGAAAGATTCTAAAGTATATTCTTAATTATAAAAGAGGCTATCAGGCTCAGACTCACACAACCAAAAGATCCAAGATTAGGTCTAGCGCTGCTGGATGTATTATCAGCCATCAATTAACTTTGTAGATACTGCATTGGCTTTTTAACTGACTCACTCTCCACCGAAACAGTTGCAGCCAGAAACTTTGATAAACAGCGATGTGATCAAAGAGCGAGTGTTTCACAGGATTCCTTGTCAAACTAGTCATCTGTTTCATCGTCGCTTGAAAAAAAAAACATTCTCCCCAGGCTCCGTCCCTCGTTTTCAGCCCTTTCTGCTTCATCCCACCTTCACTCCTTCTCTCTCATCCTCTCCCTGCCTATTTTCCCACCATATTGTCTTTTTAATCAGTCGAAACCTAACCGTCTTTGGAAGTTCTGAGCTATTGCGGAAGATCAGACGAGATATCAAAAATGAGGAGTGAATGACTAAGTAACCGAGTGAGACCCTTTTATATCGTAAGCGGAGCAGAGGAGGCCGCTGGGAGAGAGGCGACACCGATTTATCAATCTTCAAAAAACAACACAATGGGGACCTCTCATGAACTTCTCTCTGTTACTTGATTTGTTTAGTGAGCAGGCAACTTCATTCAGGAAGACATGCCTGTACATAGTTAACATGCGGCACAGTACAGTATGTGTGTATGTACACTACCGGTCAAAAGTTTTAGAACGCCCCCATTTTTCAAGTTTTTATTGAAATTTAAGCAGTTCAAGTCCAGTGAATAACTTGAAATGGTACAAAGGTAAGCGGTAAACTGCCAGAATGTTTTTTAAAAAGCCACAGACCAGGGTCAAATAACTATTTGAAATGATGTAACCCTTTAGACACCAGTACACTTCCTGCAGATCTGTTTTCACCAATATTCATCCTACAAATCCTTCTTTCATATGACTGTACATTTTGGTTAGAAACATGTTCCGTTTTAAAATTATCTCAGGAAATTTTAACAGCATCTTAAGAGTTAAAGTATTCAAGGATTCAACTTTCTTTCACATTATTACCGTGTTGATTAGACTGGGATGAAAGAAATGCATAAATAAATGAGTATTTAAATGCAGACAGTCACAAGCAGTCCAAGGTTCAGAATCTGATTGGGAGGAGCTGCACTGGGGTGGTAGTGCGATGGGGAGGGGTCTCTAAGATACCTGTAGAGATGCTTGGTGCATATTTCTTTTTGTTAAGAGCATAAATGAATATGGAAAGAAGATAAAGATATGATTTCCTACAGGGATACTGTGCAAGGTCTACATAATCTGAATTGTGATTAAGCCTTGGAATAAAAATTCATATGCATGAGTAACTTATGGTTATGACTGACTGAAAATACTTGCATTATGTAACCAAGGCAAAAAAAAAAAAAAGAATCATTTGAAAACGGAACTACTAGATGCATTTCTTCAATCATAAAGGCACAGGAACATGAGTTACACTCAAAGGGGAAGAAGCAGGCTGCCCCAAATCAGTATGCAATAGAAGTTTGTACTGGAATATGAAATTGGAAGAGAAACAAAAATGAGAGAAGTCTGAGATAGTTCTTCCTCACCTGCGGGGTTGTGACTAGTTATTCTGGAGGATTACGTTTGACAATTATGTCTGAAAGAATATTAAATTGTTTTGAAGGAATGTTTTATTTATTTATTTTACTTCAAAGCATCTCTGTGGATACCCTAGGTACCTTTAAAGATGCCAGACCTGGTTTGGGAAAATATTTGGCTTTATTTTGTTATTTTTTTATCCTTTGTTAGTTTTTTGGGGGGGGGTGGGGGGTTGTCGACAAGCTGAGACACAGGACATTTTGTCTCCCATGCTGGATGTGAATGTGAATTGTGAATGTGAATGTGAATTTTGATTTTTATGCAGATCTGTTGTGCCAAACGATCAGCTCTTATATATAAAGTATATATAAATATCAGTCTGAATCCTAGTGTGAATCCCAGTCTGAAATGTCAGTCTAAATATCATATCTGAATCCAGTACACACATTGCCTTTTCATAAGGTGTTTGGCAAGTCAGCTACATTCAATGCAGAAGAGAGAATCTTTCTCAGGCCGAGGGAGGAGGAGAAAGACACAAAGACACACACACACCAGGTAGATGGATAGACAAACAGACAGCTATAGACATGCATTTGTCCTGTTCCCTGGACCTACTGTAATTGAGATCCACAAGAATGGTGGAGTCTATTTGATAATGTAGCAAAAGCCTAAGGAGCTATAATGTACGGGCCTTTCTCTATTTTCCCTCAGAACGATTTTCTAAAAGATTATTAGGTGTTCCTCAACAGAGTTGGCTCCTCTGTTTCTGCTCTGAACCCACCTGCAGTGTGCTCTCAGTCTCCTTACTCCCAGGACCACGCACTAGGAACAAGAGGGGGTGGAGGATGATAGAGGATGAGGAGAGGTAGTGACAAAGAAGGGAGCACTTATCAACTAAATCACCCTGAGGTTTTCTCACTGCTAAAACATCCCCTCTTGTAGTGTTATTATTGTTGCACAACCCCCACCCCCCCACCACACACACATCCAGAATATTTAGATACAGTGCATTACACTCCCAATACTCTCATTCTCACTCTCTCTCTCACTTATCCACAATCATGTTCTCCCATCTACTGTATGAACATATAAACACTTTCATACAACATGTACATCCTCTCTAAACTCTCTAAACCAATCATATACTCTCATGCACATGCAGTCTCACCGGCACACATAGACTTGCATTGTCTCTCTCTCTCTCACACACCCACACACAAACACGCACACATCTAGCCCCACTGGCATTGGGAGGTGACATGGTGGGTGGGCTCCATTGGGGGATGGTTCCCATGATGAAGGACAGTGTGCAGTCAGCAGAATTGCCCCGTTGCTCTCTAACTAATCACATTCAGAGTCCCGTCCCCCAAGGGCCGGAGGATCACAAACACAATTTAGAGATGCAAATTCCACCTGCGCCCCCCTCAAATCCTGGCAGTCATCAACAACAAGGATATTCTCGTATTATCAAGACAGTCCCTCCTGCCCCCCCGACTGAGCCTATCGGCATCATCCTCTGGCTCATTTCAATAAAAATATGATACGGCATCTGACTGCTCCAATTTCTGCACCTAAGTGGTATAGAATGATACTTCATAATATGATTATGAGCCATTAATAAACTACTGACACTTTGCTACCACTTACATTGGGTAGATATTTTCATTTACACCACAGCTTGGCTAAATACTCGTTTCTGATTGGTTGAGAGGGTGTTGAATACTTTTCATTATACCATGGCTTGGTTAAATACTCGATTCTGATTGTTTGAGAGGGTGTTCGAGAGCCCGCACAGAGAAAAATAATAATGCATGGCTGTGAAGTAGTTCCAGCTAAAGTGGCCTTATCACAGTTCCAAATCAAAACACAAGCATGTTCAACATTCTATTTCAATTGAACATTCGATTCACAACTGAAAATAACCACAACATAGCACTGCAACAATTTTGTTTAGTTGTATTTGAGTGTTGAATTATTTATGTTTCAAGTAAGTAGCCATGGTATAAGCAGAATAAACCACTCCAGACTGTGCACTTGTTTGAAAATAATCAGCTTTGGGGTGATTAACGGGCTTTTGGCTTTGCCTCGGGACCACATCACACCCCGTTATGGTTCATTGTCATTGTTTATTCCTTACATATCAGCATAAAGCATAAGCAGGAAATGTTTATTAAAGGTACTAATTCACTCCAGACCTATGATTTCCTTTTCTAATCCCAAATAAACAATTCATATTATCAATAAATTAACAAATGTATGATGTTAAATTACATTCTTTGCACGTTCTTGTGAGTGGTCAATACAGGGCTCATTAGTAGTTTCAAAGTGTTAGATTACAGCATCATTATACAATCTGTTGTTTAAAAAAGGCTACAGCACCCCTATTTGAACATAAATCATAGGTTTATCTGGTCCAATTTTAAAGCATAACTTCAAGTCACCTTCCTAGATTGGTCTTATCCTCCAACAGAAGAGTTTGGAGTTATTGAATGTGGATTACACGACAAAATGAAAAACAGAACAGTCCAATGCTGTGAGTTATAACTTAGTTACCTGAAGTCATCACAACCAGTAGCTATAACTGTGAGAAATTACACCTCATCTATCAGGTTTGATCAGCTTCAAGCATCACCATGACATTTTCCCCCTGCTGTTTTCCAAAAGGTCACACTTTATTTTAAGATCTGCTTTATACCAAACCACTTCACGAAATCATGTTGCCACTCATTTTTCAAGTCTGACCTGAAACAATGAATTAACAATTTTACCGTAATCCATCCATCCATCCACACTTTATTTTTAAGATCTGCGTTCCGGGCGAGAGGCAGGAATACACCCTTCGCCAATCCATCCAAACCACCATTCACTCACACACTCAAACGGGCAATTTAGTTGCCTAACGTGCATGTCTTTTTGGGAAGAAACAAGTACCCGGAGGAAACCCACGCGGACACGGGAGAACATGACCTGAAGGCCCCCGGCCAATGAACCTTCTTGCTTAACAATGATCCACTTGATACATTGTATTATGTATATAATATATAATAAGATTTCCATCTCTTAAATAATAAGAGGTTGTTGGCTTACTACTTTTTCAGATGGAGACTGAATTGTATTTCGCTGTAAAAACCCTGCAATTAATTTGAAATATACCTTTTAAAACATTTTAAAACAATTTCTAAATACTTTCCCATAATTTCATACATTTAAAAAAGTGAAGTGACAAAGTGTTTTACCCTTTTGCAACCTACTATCTGCTTACTATTTGCTAGCTATGCATTTGTCTACCTTTTCCAACAGTGTAAATAGACCCTTAAAAATGTATACCAAAAAGGTTTGTCTATGTCTGTCTAATTCAATATTGTTATATAACCTTTACCCCTTCTTTGACTATATCTGTGAGTACAGTAACAATACTGTTCAATTAGCAACTCTCAGTTTTCGTAAACTCAGCTATTTCTCCCACACAGCCTTTTGAACAATGGCAAGGTGATCATCAATAATGTACTGCATGATTTTCATACAGATAAAGCATTTAACAACAATGAAAAGTGAGTATTCCTAAAATGCACTAAATGTTTTTTTTTAAAGTTCATTAGCAATAGAAACGTAACTGTAAGACCCTAACAACTGACCGTAGCAGTTCAAGGTACGGGCATGAGGCTGGATGTTCCCATGTTAATTAAGATTCTTAATGGGCCATGCGTATTCCAGTCGCAAAGCTCTGTACAATCATTTTGATTCACCTCTACCTGACACTTAGCTGTCAGACGTGTCTCAGTCAGTTACTCAGGACCCTGTTGACTCCGTTGTGCTTCCAGACAAGAATGCAAAACGCAGCATTGTCAGCATATGATCACGCAAAAGCCTTGCATCTCCAACAAATGTTTTGGGTGATGCGGGTATTTTGTAAGACACTTAAGCTTTGTTGGCACTTGCACAGAGGCACTGACCTTTGGTTATATAAGCCTATGACCTGCACAAAACTTCCTCTTTTGATTCCACGTGTGTCAGTGCATGTTGTGGTAACTATAGGGCAAGTATAGGTGGGCATACTCCCTTTTTGGGGTTAATCCTTTTCAGTGGTGCACTGCGATACTATCCACTTACCTTGTAAGAAGTGAGGGCTCTTCGGATTATTGCCTGCAGTTTTCTCTGGGAGAGAGGCACTGGATTTGCCCATAGCCATATTGCACTATCTAGCTAGTCGCTAGCATGGTCAGGGCTGGCTATATGGCAATTAGCTCCAGCTAGCCGTTGATGCAACCAGGACCTCGCCACTGAATTTAATATTAGAGCAAATATTAAATTCTTCTTTGGTGAAGGTTGCTGTCTGCATCTTTGGGCATTCAGACTCCAGCCATCTGAAGTTAAGGCTGGAGTCTAGATCTCTGGCTATCTAGCTAGCTTCTGCTAACTTTCTGCCTCTTCTCCCTGTTTGGCTGGGAGCGAGATGTATGGCTAGTTAAGTGCTCCACTCTGCTTGCTTCTGTCACTTAGTGCCCTCGTTTGTGCATTTCCCCATACATATGGAATATGTATGATAGAGAATGTAAAGGTTATGTAATGAAACCATGGTAAATTCAGGGATAGAACCCCTCCCGTCATGTGTCATGTCATGATTAGTGATTAGTTAGAGTGTTGGGAAAGCACGCCACTAGAGGGTCGCTCCAAGACATGTTCATCAGAGGAAGTTAGGTGCAGGTCATAGTCTTATATAGCCTAAGGTCAGTGCCCCTGTGCAAGTGCAGAGCTACAGTGTCTTACAAAGTACCACATCACATGCCCCTGGTGGTGTTATCGGTGGAGACTTATTTCTTCACCCAGGTGGAATATGCATCTGGGAGGAGAGAATCACTCAGAGAACCAAGAGTACAACATAACCGTTATATTTCTTTATTCCATTTACCAACGCAAATCACTTGCCATTTGAACTAATTTCATTAGTTCTGAGACAATAACAGTACCTAGAGCTGGCATATAACTTTCAATATGTGTAAAAATTGACATACAAGGTTTTGTCTGACAAGGACAATATTTTAATACAAACTACACAGAGATAGGATGGAACTATAATCCACTTTATAGTGAAGTTTTGGCCCAATGAAGGCTTCTCAGTACCAATACCAGTATTAGTTACAGCATTATGATGGGCAAGACAGATGGGGAATGTCTCTTGTCTTGTGGTTCCATTTGTCTCCATTCAAACAAGTGCGTAAAGTAATCTAGATGCTCCACTTTAAGAAGGGTGCATTATGGAACTCGTGACTCGCGCAGACAGAATTGGACAGTCTGTGTGGGTTACTCTGGCGAGAGTGAACTCTGTTTGTCAGATGAAAAAGCATAGACTCAGGACCAGCTGACTTTTATTTGACAGTCCTTGTGATGCCCTTTGTGGATAATTCTGACAAATGACTGTTTTCTGCAGAAGACATGCAGAATTGGGCCAGCTCAGGAGCATTTTTAAAAGTGCTTAGTAGTGGAAATGCAGAGGGGAGAGGCGAGTCCCAGGGTGTTTTTGGGGCAGCCACATGTGAAGACTCTGACAAACAGCTCTCTGATGGAGATGAAGATGGTCAGGGCCTCTATCCACACTTTTGCCCACTGCCAGCCCACAGGAATTACAGCTCACCTCTATTTGAAGAGCAGGCAGACTATCATCTGAAGCATATCAATTCTTATCTATCATTCCATCTGTCTGTCTAGCAATCTGCCAATCAACCAACCAAGCAACCAATCAACTAATCTACAGGTGGTATACAAAATAATGGAAACACTAAATGAAAAAGGACTGCACATGTGTTTCATATTAATGCTAATACTAATTACCAATATGTTTCTGCTATAAAATACGTTTTAAAATCAACATTTTAAGATGTGAGTTTCTGAAGTAACATGAGAAATCTAAGAGATTTTGAAATTATTTAATGTGTCAAAGGGCAAAGGTGTTGAAAATCATACGCAGAGCAAAATGCAAAATGGGAAAATGCTAAAAATGCAGAGGGACACACATGGTCCAGCTGGATGTACCACACTTACCCACCAAGGGGATGGACAGAATACAGAATATCTTAGGAAGTGCAGGATGAGTGCAGGATGAGTGCGTGCAGGAGGGATAAGGGTTTTGCATTATAAACCCCTTTTATGTCATAAAAGCAGAAGTCATCAATGTCTATCCAGTCATGATCCCTGAGCAAAGATAAAAAGCTGTTTCGGCCTCTGATCTCACCATTTCTTACTTTCTTACCTACTTTCTGAGAGGTTTATTGATTGCCTTTTAATATTGCAACAGCCTGAAGAGATGATGCTGGGAAATGTCACTCATGCGTAGTGCGGATACGGGTTAGATGTATCTAACCAAAATGGGGAAAATAAAGCAAACCAACTTCGCCTTCACGCTTGATGAGCCTGTGGCCCTCTGGGGGTGGCACGAGCAAAGCAGCCAGTGTTTATCACCCCTCTCCTTCATAAACCGGAAGAAGACCCGTTCCTGTCTTTCGGGGATGGAGTGATATCGATTTAATGCGCTCCTGGGCACGACATCCGTCGGTTCCGCATGACAGAGCGATTAGGAGATAAATTATTAAGCAAAGCTCATCACCTGGTTTGCAGCTAACGAGGGGAACGGTTAGCGGTGTTGAGGAGCGACGCGTGGCCATGAGTGATGCCTGCCTGATTAAGAGCGACAGCTTCAAGCTCGGCGCGCGATAAATGTTCTTGTAAGAGCCTCTGATGAAAGGCCGCTGTGGCACGAAAAATAACCTCTCTCCCCTCGCGAGTCCGACCTGTCCCATCTGCGCCCAAAAGCCGCAGGCACACAAAGAAGCCCACAAGTCACGATCAAACCACCGTCTCGCATCGATCCATTCCCGCGTTTCTCCCATAATCACCCATCTATTGTTGCACTGATGATAGCCCTACAAGGACAGAAACATTTGCACATAACACTTTTTCACTTTTAGCCTGTTTAATACATGTTTTGGCAGTAAACCGTGTCTTTCCCCTGCTTTTGGGAGTGGCGGTGTGAGCACTTATTGGATGTTGCATCTCACCCTCCCCTTGTGCATCCACTCACGAAAGACGAGCTATCGTTCCAGCTCCTCTTAAGCCAGTGCTCCCTCGGTGACCCCTCAGGGTCTGAATTTGGGCTCTTTTCTGGACAACCCTAGCACTCTGTTCACACCAACCACATATCTGTGCATGGGGATAGGTGTGTCCGTGAGGGTGCATGTGTGTGCGTGTGCACATCATTCACCCAGTCATCCCGATGCATGTACATATTTGCCCATGTACTTATTATTGTCCTGTTCTTTTGTAATACATGTGTTGTAATTCCTTAGCAACAGCTATATCCACCCCTCCAATCAGGGAAAACAAACATAGGCCGGATTAGGAGATCAAGCATAAAGCTGGGAGATACAGAAAAAGCAACGTCAGATTTCTTTCTCCTTTTTCTTTGGCAGAATAACTAGAATTCCAAGACCGATGACATGCACAAGAAAATTAGAGGTCAAAGAACATTCAAAAGAGCAAAAGAAAATGGAAGCAGAGGAACGGAAAAGAAAGAGAGGAGAGGAGAAATATTCGGTGGCAAAGGAGAGAGGTAGCTGTTGTAGCTCGTGCGTGTTGCGCTGTCTTTTGCTCTTGACCCCAGCCTCCCCATGCCCACCATTGGCTGCTCCGCGACGACAGCAGCGAAATACTTTACATGCAAGGGGGGCTTTACATGCAAGATCCGTTGCTGCTGCAGTAGTGTGACGAGAGGAGAGGGCCACCGACACCACAACTCCGATTAACATTCTAACAACACTGCGGCTGTCCCTCTCACATGTGCAGTGACAGATCGTGCATACCAGACTGCAGGCGCAGCTATTGTTCCCGGTCTCATTGAATAAACGTTGGGAGGGGGGCTGGGACGCGATAATTAAAAACGTCATTTGCTTCAGGGAAATCGAATCACATTTGAATAAGGTGAGGGATAGCGAGAAGGGGAACATAACCATTGCGCTTTGTCTCGTTGCTTTGTGTCCATAATTACATATTCTGTGCATCCGTGTGTGTTAGAGGCAGGTGTTGGCAGCCACTGAGGTGTAGAACTAGTGTTTCCCTGTGTGGCTGTTAAATGTAAATGTTTCTGATACAACGGCACGGCTTTCATGACCTGTGAATAGTCATGGACATTGTCATTGTCATGACATTGTCCTTGTGCACAAGAACACCGGGGGCTGTAACACCCTGAGGGTCTCATGTACGAGGGATGAAAGGACACCCGGAGGCATTCGAAATCCACAGGAAATCACACTCACCTTCACTCCATCTTGATTTTGTGTACGAAGCGTAATTGGAGCAACTTTTCACTGATATCAATTACTTTGCACCTTGACAGGGATGCCAGAAACATGGCCTCTACTAATTGCCCTGCACTAATTTGCAGACTATCTAGGGGTGGAACAGCAATGGCTGATTCATTTTTCGTACTGACTGAGACAGCCCTCAAGATGGCGACTATTATTCCGGCCTCTGGAATTTAGGGGAAAGTGCTGAGCGAAGAACTTGAGCAAACATTAAATAATGGATTGGGATGCGGCCACCATCTAGGCGCAGAGGTGAACGGCTTCAGGGATTTACTGTCCTCAACCAACAGATCCAGGATCAGCTGACACAACCATAATCCTACCCCTTGTCATTACATGACAAATAGCTTCAACTGATTCAGGGCCGGCTGACACAACCATGACCCTAATCCTTTCCGTTGCATGTGAAATAGCTTAAATTGATCCACTGTTGGCTGACATAACCATAATCCTTACCCTTACCGTTACATGAAACAAATGCTGGAACTGATCAAGGGTCTGTATTTTAAAGAAAAATACATCTATACACAAGTAAAGTAGTAAAGGGTGAGGGTATAATAGGGGATGAGGAATGGGAAAGAGTAGGGGAGTGTGCTCTCTTCTGCTGGAGTCCTATGGCGAGGTATAATAGATGCCATCTATTATCCTTTCTCTGTGGTGTCCCCACGGATATCAAAGGCTATTATCAATTGAGCTCTATGACCTCAGGTACAAAGCAATCCCCTCCCAACTAAAACCACACACGTAAACACACACGCACGTGTGTACACACAGACAGATACGAACTCCGGCTTACGTACCATTCTCTTGCTTAATCACAGCTGCCGTTGAAGCTTTGATCACACCCGTGCGCACACACGCGCACACATAAACGTATAACACAGACGCGTGTGCACACGCATAAAGCGCGTGTGCTCATATATGCATGCAATTTCACAGACCCGTAAGACACTGCATTCAAACAGCACAACGATGTCACACATCCCAATTCTGTTGCCACACCTGGCGCACAGAGGAAAATAGATGAATATAAAGAGGCAGAGAGGGAGGAGAGAGCAGGAAAGAATGCAGGACAGAGGGCAGAGAGGGAGAGGGGTGGGTGAAGGGAGAGGAGAAAGAGAAGAAAGGGACCTTTTGATTTTCAAAAATCCATATTTTTTAACAACAAACATCGTCAAGGGGAGACTCAGTCATGGCACAAGAGTGAGGCAGTTACTCTCTTGTCATCTCATGTTATTTCAAGCTGCCAAGCCATTGCATCAGGGGAGTTCAACGAATAAACAAACACGTTGTCAAGCAGTTGTCAGCAGCAGTTCCCTCCAATGGTGAACACACCTTTTCATTTATACACCTCCTGCGCACACAGCCCATCAAGTCATCAGCTGGTGGGTAGCAGACAAATTCAATTTTGTACGAGATGCAACAAAGTAGCAGGAGCTGGAGGCTGGGGCCGAATTGGGAAACCACGTGGGCTTTGCTAAAAAGGTTTGGGACTATTCTCCTCTAACTGTGTGGCCCGGTTCCTGTGGAGCGTGTCCTGTCTGGGCTCTCCTCTCTTTGCTAGAGAAGGTTTGGAGACTATTCTCCTGCTACGGTTATGGTGGTAGTTGGTGGATTCCCAGTTAAAATATTAATCAAGCAACATGGTATGAAAGTAATATTTATTTATTGATTTTGACTTTGATTTTGACTTGTATTGGCCAAGCAGTGAGCTCAAACTGTTTTATGGTTATCGGTTTCACCCATTATCAGCACAATATATTTTATGTGAGTGTCACTTTGCCATGCCTTTGCTTTAATGATGCCACTGCAGGAGAGTGAGGTTTCATCAACCCCAGGATGGGTGGGGCTACCTTGTGCAGTTGAGCGCTGACTTATATAAACCAATAGAAAAACGTTGCTCTCAATAGAAACATGCTATGATTGGTTCTAATACAACAAATGCCCGTTATGGAGCTCATAAAGTCTTGGATTCTCATCGCTAAGAGTAACGGTAATTATTATATCAATCAAAAGATTAAAACAAGAAGACACCCCACAGCATAACACCGATTGGTGCAAATCAGTGAGTCACTTTTAACAGATGGTAGCTTTCTGACCTAATGCAGTTTTTAGTTTTAGCACTGCCTTTGGAGACCTACCTGGAGCTACCTTTGAAGGACAGAGGCGGCAGGCACCTGACTTGCGAGTGAGACACAGTGACGGACAGGTGGCTCGCAGTTCTCCTCTGGCCTCAGCATTGCAAGGGGTCACCTGGGCCCCCATTCAACCTGTGCCACACTATAGCTACAGAATGGAGCTCCAAACTCCAGCAATCTTTCACAAAGTTTCTAGGATTTAGTCCTTTGAGATGGACCTTTTTAAATCGCTCTTGTGGGCTTCTCTGCATGGTGGATGGATATCAAGCATGCCAAAATTCACAATGAATTCAAGATGAATGTTTGCGTTTTATGCATTTATTTTGAAACATCAATTTTGAAACAGTACATTTATGGACCTCTCCCTCAAGTCCAAAGGTACGTGAACAGCTAGCAGTCGAATGTTTCGCTTGATACCCAAAAGACGGCAAGAGAGCTTTGAAAATGGCGACATAAATAAATTAGCTGCCTAGCTTTTAACATTGACTTTACTACACAGCTAATTAGTTTGCATACTACTGAGCTAGTTAATGAACAGAAGTGGAGGCAGTCAGTAATGCATCATTAAATATATCCTATATGTTTTGACAAATATATTAAATATAAGTTATTTTATGTTCTGAGCTGTGTTACATTTTCATAAGTTGACCTTACAATCACTCCTAACATCTCAACCAAACAAATGGTCTGCTGAACTCCACTGAACTTATGCAAGGCAGGTTAGTAATATGAACTATTCATTATTGCGAGAATGCTCCAACACAGACTGTTGTTGCAGTTGGCCCCTATCAGGACCAGCCAGGTGCCCTTGTTAATCATATTTGGTGTTGAATATGGCCAGCTGGTTCCCCTGGATGCGTAGATGGTTGATGGCGGATGCGATAAACGCCCTTAAAAGCCCTCGCATTTGTGGATTCAGGTGATGTGTCCAGATGGTGCAGAGGCCCATAGCTCTCCGCCTTAATGCCGCTTGACAGTTTGGCCTGAGTGCAGCCCCTCGAGCAGGCAGTACCATCCTGGAAAATTTGAACGGCATCTTCAGCCCTGAGCCTCGGAAAGCCTCCTTTTGTTCAGGGCTGAGCGGGTTTAGCGTTTGTTGTCCAAGTGCAGCAAACATCAAATGGGACTTTGATGTGTGGAGTCTGGAGGAGCCGCGTCACTGTCAGAGGGGCTCTGGCAGTCTGCTGCTAATGCACTGACTGATGGGCACTGACCGTGTCTGCGTGCGTACCTGCGCGTGCACATGTGCGTCTGCGCGCGTATGGGTGCATGTGTGTGTGTATGTGCATGTATGCGCACACAGTGTACTTTGTGTTTTTGTTTGTGTGTATGTCAGAGGGATTGAGTTTGTGTGTGGGTGTGTGTGTTTTTGAGTGTGTATGTGCATGTAAATCTATGTATGTGCACGTGTGTGTGTTGGTGTAAATCTAGGTGTGTGCGCGTGTGTGTGTGTGTGTGTGTGTGTGTGTGTGCATTATAGTGTGTGTGTGGGAGGGTAGGGGGTGGTCTGAAAATGTGCTTTGTGTGTTAGCTTGTTTGCCTGTGCGTGTATCTATTAGATTTGTGGATCTGTGTGTGTGTATGTGTAAATCTGTGTGTGTGTGTGTGTGTGTGTGTGTGTGTGTGTACATGTGGGTTTGGTTTTCCGTTGCTGATCAGACAAGGGACGGTGATGGTGAAACAGGGAGCTCAAAGTCATTGCGCTGCGATTCACGTCCTTTGTAAGCGCAGGGTGAGAGTGAAGGTCTCTGTTTGCAGGGGAGGGAGGGTATGTGTACAAGTGGACCCGTCGCCGTGGGAATCCAGCTCCACACCACAGAATCTATTAGAGCGCAGAGCACACTCCGTCTGGAAGGTCAACTCAAGGTGCATACGTTCCCCCCTTAAATAAAACAAATGATCCAGGTAAGGACAAAGCAAGCAGCTGAAAGAGAAACACTCTTTATTATAACAAATAATAATAACAAATGGCCCTGCTTGATGTGTATTCCCTGGAACTTAATTATATTACAGGCATTAGCTTTAAGTGTTTACTTACCTATTCCCTGCGAGTCGGTACCCGACCAAAAAAATTACTGAGATCGTAGAGGCTTTACAAGAATCAAATGCAACTTTAACCACAAAGGAAGCTGCAGAACAAACAACACAATATTGATAGCTAGCAGTAGCAGCCTGCCATCACACAATTATATAGACTTTATTTACACACACACACACACACACACACACACACACACACACATATATATATATATACTGTATATACACACCTATACATCCATCCATCCATCCATCCATTATCTAAGCTGCTTATTCCTGGTCAGGGTCGCGGGGGGGGGGCTGGAGCCTATCCCAGCATGCGTTCCGGGCGAGAGGCAGGAATACACCCTGGACAGGTTGCCAATCCATCGCAGGGCACACACACCATTCACTCACACACTCATACCTAGGGGCAATTTAGACTCTCCAATTAGCCTAACGTGCATGTCTTTGGACTGTGGGAAGAAACCGGAGTACCGGAGGAAACCCACGCGGACACGGGAGAACATGCAAACTCCGCACAGAAAGGCCCCCGGCCTGGATTCGAACCCGAGACCTTCTTGCTGTGAGGCGACAGCGCTATCCACTGCACCACCGTGCCATATCACACCTATACAGTGCCTTGCAAAAGTACCCAGACCCTTGGAAAAAATTTAAATGTTGCTGGATTACAAATGAGGTGTGTACATTCTTTTCCATTGAATATTTTTTTATTCAAAACTCACATGCTCAAATTAAATTTTGATAAAGAAGAAACTAGTTAATGAAAATGTTTAACTGGAATATGCTGCTTGCATAAGTATTCTTGCATTAATATTTGGTGGAGGCACCTTTCGCTGCAATAACTGCTTTAAGTATTGTTTGGTAAGTTTCTACCAACTTTGCACACTGATTTTCACCCATTCTTCTTGTCAGAATTGCTCCAGCTCTCTCAAGTTGCTTGGACATCGCTTATGAACAGCAATTTTCAAGTTGTGCACAGATTCTTGATGGGGTTCAGGTCAGGACTTTGACTGGGCCACCCAAGGACATTCACTTTTTTATTCTTCAGCCACTCCTGGTGCTTTAGATCGTTGTCCTGCTGAAAGGGTGAATTTTTGCCCCATCTTCCGTTTTTTGGCAGTCTGAAATAGGTTTATTTGCAGTATCTGCCTGTACTTTGCTCTGTCCATTATTCCTGTTATTTTGGCACAATTCCCAGTCCCTGCTGAAGAGAAGCATCCCCATACCATGATACTGCCACCACCATGCTTCACTGTAGGGATGGTGTTACGTGCGGCATGGGAAGTGTTAGGCTTGCGCCATACATAAGGTTTTGCATTTTGTCAAAAAGCTCAATTTTAGTCTCATCTGACTACAAAACCTCTTCCTACATCTTAGCTGGATCACGCATGTGCTGTCTAGCAAACTCCAGGAGAGTCACACAGAGGCCAATCAACTCATCATGTGGCTCATTAAGGTAATGTTTTGCACCTGCATTACAGCTTACAGCTGGCAGAGCACAGGGTTTGTATACTTATGCAACCAAAGTTTTATTTAACCATTTATACCATGTAGTCAATATTCAGTGTGTCGTCCTTTGACTTTGATGACACTTGACATTAACATGCCAGAAGATGCATGCTGTAATCTTTGAGGTTCAAGCCACAGACATTTTATCAGTTTGGATGTCTGGATTACAAATGGGTAGAATATGAATGTAGCCTTTCCTAATCCGTTAGATAGTGTTAATGTATAATTACCATGACTGATGTTCTTATGAACATGTGCTTCACCTTTTTCGGCACCAAGTATACTGCATTATATTGGATATTGTAAATATCCACTTTCGTTCAAGTAGTTGCCCATAAAACTGAAAACATCTTGGAATTAAAAGAATATGAAAATGAATATGTCGATATAATATGAATGCAATATATATTCAGGATTTTCAGACCGTACAGACCAATAGATGGGTATGAAAAAGTGAAAAATGAAAAATATTTAAATCATGGAAATCACTGCAATTAATTAATGTTAATGTAAACGGACAAAACCTTACTGGAGGCTTAAAATGTGATTGGATCTCATCACAATTACCTGCAACTATAATGCAATACTTTCCTATTCGACATTGCATCGCACGCCGTGACCCATCCAATTTTCCGGATATATTGTTAAATCAAGACCAATACCTTTATAATGGGTCAACATACAGTGCTGTTTTCCCAGCTCCCTGAGTCCTTTCCAGCTCCCTTCACCAGAATTAAATTATTGAACCACAGGGGCATAAAATCACCTCCAGATGAATTTGACAAGAGCTATTAAATCTGAGTTCCAGAGACTCGGGCTCACCACCGGTTTGAATACTTTACTACTTCACCTTCCAGACTGGCTGCTGTCTCATCCTCATGCATAGATAAGCCTCATCCCACGGGCCCAGTGGCCTGAGTTGCTCCAGACACACGGTTTCCAAGGTCGGACAGAGAGAGCACTCTAATACGTCCGCCGCTGATGCCTGGACGGGCAGGGTAAGATTTTTTTTAACGGTAACAACATTATCACAAAACAGAAGAAATAAAGGGGGGGGAAACCTCTGAAAAATGAAGAACGGCTTAGATGGAAAACAAAACGCAGCGTGCGGCATGATGCTTATGTGACAACGCATCTCTAAATCTCACTGCTCCAACCTTCCCATTGGCTCACTCTTACGGGGTTTACATTTTCAGATTCCATCCGGTCCACCGCACTCTGCCAGCGTGTAGTTTGTGTGCCTTTTCTCCTCGTCTCACCGTACCCCCTCTCCCTCTCTGCTCCATCCATCTCTCCGTCCGCCCTTTCGCACACACCTGCCCCGCCAAATTGAACGTTAATTGAGAGCTAAGTGGCCGCACTCAGCGACTTGTTACAGGGTTCGCTCGCATGGAGCAGGGAATTTATCAAACGATTAAAGGCAGAGCGGGGCCTTCTGGCATCCCAACCGCGTCGAACGGAGGAGGGCTCACACACAGGGGCCAGAGGTTCCCCCGGATATTCCTGGCCCTTTCGGGATGATTGATTATAGTTTGTTACTCTTTAAACTGTGTGACCCCCCTCCCACTACACATGCAGACCTTCCACAAAGCCCTGAGCCGTGGGAGATAAGCGTCCGTCCATTAGGGCACACGTAGGGGAGGTTTTCTGCAGCCCTGCCCCTCGCCTGGTAATGGAGCAATTAGCCGGCATGCGTGTGCGGGGGATTCTTTCTGCGCCACTGTGCTTGGTGGTAAAAGGACTGGGGGAGGGGGGTTGGGGGACAATGGGAATCATGGAGCGGAGAGAATGAATGTTGACGAGGCGGAAGGCTATCCTTGGTCATCTCCATTAGGGGACCGTCACTTCTCAGAGTGCGACGCCCTCGCAAGTCTTTTAAGTCGCACACGTGTGTAACGCTGAGGACTGCTCTGGTCAAAAAAGGTCAGTTTCTTATCTTTACTGGGAGACCAAATTAATGTGATAACTTGGCTTTATTATTATTATTATTATTATTATTATTATTATTATTCTTTATAAGATTCGGCCAGAGAACAGATTTTGTAATCGAGCCGATAATCTGGTATCAGATGCACCCTCCAAAGAGAGAAAGAAACAGAGCACAGAAGGTCTTGAGCTCACAAATCTGATGATGGGGTTTTTGCTTGTCTCTTCTGTTCACTAGTTGTCTGAGTGAAGGTACTGTAGAAGTGGAGGGAAGTAGAGAGAGACAATGAGAGGGAGCCAGAGAAAGTTGAAGAGTATAGTGAACCAGATTAATCTTGGGACACTTAGATATATAATATAAGGAAGTTTAATGATGAGAACAGGACATTCATCCCATCATGGCTCATCATTTTAGCCAGTAGTATAGAGTAGGCAGACAAAGACAGATGGATGGAAAGACAGACAGAGAGAGAGACACAGACAGATCAGCTGACCTTGTTTGAGAGCATTGGCAGGGGCAAGGATTTTGCAGAGAGAAGCAGAGGTGCTAACTGGACTGCAAGTGCAGGAAAAAAAAGAGGAATCACACTCTCACCCACACTCTCTCTCACACACACACACACACACACACACACGCACATCTCCCAGTGGGCCTTAGCCCCAATGTCTCCTCTTTTCGTTTGACGCAGCAAGAAGATGCTCCTTGTGACTTCGCTCCCACTTTCTTATGCAGGGAGCCTGTCTGAACCCTGAAGAGACACAGCACAGAACTCTACAGCAACACGGAAGCAGTACCTTACCTCAAACCAGCCAGCGGATCAATCCACAAGGCCAAATGGGTTTCGGTCCTCTTCTTCTGTTGACTGCAAACACTCTTCTTCTGATTGACTGCAAACCCAATTGTATTTGCAATTGGGTTGTAATTTGCACCTTCATACCTACTGCACTATTCTGGATGTATTTTTCCCGTATGTTGTATTTGTAAATATTATGGCAAAGTCTATTATAACTGGTACTCACTTGCCCGAGCAATTTTTTACATTTTTGCACTGTTTCTAGCTTTAATTTTTTATCTTCTTTAATTTTTATTTATGTTTATGTATACTTATAGTTTAATTGACTGTTTTTAGCTATTTTATTTATGGTCTCCAGTCTTACTGCTGTTTGCTGTCGGGAGTTTTCATGCACTGAATTTCAGTTCCGTGTTATACTTGTATATATCTTGACTGACAATAAAACCCTTGAAACCTAAATGTACAATGGAGTCCACACGAGCAAACAGGTCAGAATTAAATGAAAAATCAAACAGGGAAATTGAGAATAACTTTGAATTCAAATAGAATTTGAAAAATCATCACTGACTGAATCATGTGTGGCTTGCAGAAATAATGTGATACCATTATTCCTGACAAAAAGCACCTGGCCTAGTGGCTGTTTGTAGCACTCCTGGACATGGAAACCTGGCTACAGAGTGTTGCTGCAATTGCTAGAGCTACAGTGCAGTGCTCTAGAACCACAAATAGTACCCCTACTTTATTCTGTAACATAGTGTTTAATGACAAAAGGGACAGGTGCTAATCCCCAGCTCCAACTGAAACCCTTCTTTCTGGATCTTATCCACTTTGTTTATCTACATGCACACATCCCCGGTTCCCAATCCCAGACTTGCTATCCAGCAGATAATAAACCCTTCTCCCTCAGCTCGATCCCACCCTGGACAAGGCCCCCCCGCACACACACAATCCCTTGCCGGGTCTTATCAGCAGGGCTCATATCTGCTTTGTTTAAGCCCAACAAATTGAGTACCTCAAGTCCACGATACCTTCGTTCCCAGGCTCTGTAAACACCGCTCCCTCTCTCTCCTGGTAAGGCAAAAACTCTCACAGGATTCGCTGCCACGTCTGTTTGTGCGTCCTCCTATCGCTCTCATTCCATGGCTCATAAAGTGATCCCCCATTCCAATCAAAGCCTGTTGAAAACCATGGAAAGATAAAAACAAAACAAAACAAAACAAAACAAAGTGCTATCGTTGTGTCGCTAAAATAGCAACATTGGAATCACAAGAGATGTTTCTAATGGTGTGGGGCACATTTCCTTGGCATGGATTAGTTGCACTCATACCCTTAGAAGTCAAAGTCGATGTAAATCATTACTCAATGGTACTGAGTGATTATCATTTCCTTCCTGCAGAGGGGTGTGTTTTAAGATGGCAATGTACCAACCACAGAGCATGAATAGTCACCCAATAGCTTGAGGATTGTGACATTGATGTTATCCATATGTCATTGTCTAATCAGTCACCAGATCTGAACTCAATCAAGCATTTGTGGAATATTCTGGAACGATGCCTAAGACAGCATTCCAATGTTGATAGACTCTGTGCCACAGACGGAATATCAGTTTTTTCTTTGTTTTAGTTTTTTTGCTCAGTAATTTGAAAATATTCATCACAAATGTGTTTTTTATGCTCAATAATTTGGAAATATTTATCACAAATGTGATTGCGTATTGGCATCCACTGTATACGGCATTGATGAAAATTGCAGGGTGAAGACCCACTTTTCCCAAGACTCTCAGAGGTCCAAGCTGTGAGTATTCCTCTTGGTTCATCCTCAGCCCCCTGTTGTTGTCCAGGTGCCTGTGAATCAGACCTCGACCATCACAGAGCTTGTCCCTTCCCCATAGGTCAGTGGTGTCCAATCTTATCCGAGAAGGGCCGGTGTGGGTGCAGGCTTTTGTTCTAGCCCAGCACTAAAACACCTGATTCAACTAATTCACCAATCATGGTCTACAATCAAGACCTTAATTAGTTGAATCAGGTATTTTTGTGCTGGGGCAAAAAATGCCTGCACCGATTGTGATGGCCCTTCTCGGATAAAATTGGACACCACTGCCATAGGTGATAAGTGTATTATCTAAGCTTAGCGCAAAGGGGGAGGGGGAGGGGTATGGTGGAGGGCAGTGGGAAGAGTGCTAATGATGCTGAATTCAAAAGGAAAAGTTTTTGCTGGTTTAGCATTTTGCTGTTTAAAAAGACAGCACCCTCAAGGGCCCACTAACTGGTGCAATACTTGTCTGTGTGTATGCTCTTCACTGTTTCTAACCAATGGAGTAAAGGACTGCATGTGCTCACATGTCTATTCCTACCTAACTAATGTCCCATGTCAAATTGAGGCTGCTGGCAGATTTTGCATCACACCTTGCCCGGTGCACTGGCACAGGAGGGTGGCGGAGAGCGTGTTGGTGCATCCGAATCGCAACTCTCCCAGAACGAAGTGTGGAAGACCTTAGCGGATCCTCGCATTAGCACAGAACTAAACCTCCCTAGTTTGGGAGGGGTGGGGAGCCAGCTCAGCGTTATGCAACAGACCCTCTCCGCTGGTCTCGATTTCTGAGCGACACTTTGTGTCCTCTGTCCTCTGTGTCCCTGAATCCCTAGGCATTACAAACAACTTGGAACAAGACTCATCCAAACTTCCTTCCACAGTCTCTCTCTCTCTCTCTCTCTCTCTCTCTCTCTCTCTCTCTCTCTCTCTCTCTCTCCCTCTCTCCACCTATCTTTCTTTTGCTCTGTCTCTTTCCCCCTCCCTTTCTGACTCTGCCGGTTTGTGTGCAGTGAAGGGTGGGGAAACGTGATCTGAAATAGTTGTTTTTTTCCCATCTGGTCTCAGACAATCACCCTCCCACTGGTTTGAAGCATTGCAGTTTTGGTTAATTGAAATTTTGCAAACCAAAGAACAAATTAATAATGGATAACGGGTGAGTGTGTGTGTGTGTGTGTGTGTGTGGGGGGGGGTGGCGGCACTGGAGGATAGGACAACGTGTTTTGTGAGATTTGAAATTGGGCTCCTCAGCAGCTTGGACTGCCATCTCCGTGATGGCACCACATGCAACAAAATCTAGCCTCTAAGATACAACAAAACAGACATGATATAAACACAAAACAGCCCAGAATAAATTGAGACAAAGCTGAATCTCTACATAGTGGCTGAATGTAAAAAGCTATTACAGCGTTTTAGTGCAGAGCCATCGATCCAGTAACGACTCCCCCTTACGAATGATTAATTACTATGCAAACGGTAACTAATGAGTGGATCGTTCTTTTGATTTATATGTGTGTCTTGTGTAAGGAAAAAAATGAGCCTTGTGAAAGGCATGCATAAATTTCCCTACACTAGTAAATACCAACATGTGATTATCCGCTAGTACCGTGGATGATGCCTGATGAGTTTAGACACACCGGATGTATTTTGAGACATGATTAAGGAATTTTGTCACATGATCTGATTTCGATGCCATTTGTTATAAACAGGGACATCATGTGAGTGAGACCTAAAAGCTGGGAACTGTGATATAATTAATACCCCTTACCACCCCCTAAATGCATCGTTATCATTAATATGCTAATGGTGGCCCAGTATCTGCCTTTCGGGTCTACACGCTAAGCGTCTGGTGTGTCATTTGTGACGGGAGGCGAGGGAGGTCAGAGGTCTAATTGAATCTGGGCCCATGTCCTTTTATCGAGAATAATTACAAACCTGCTCGCATACACCCAGAGCACGGTGACGTCCTATGTCTGCTCAAGGAAAGACGCCCCCCTGCTGGGTCTGTGCTGTGACTCCACCCCTTATGAATATTCATGAGAATAAGTCCCTGCTACACCAGCATTAAGCCCCACCCGACCTCCAGGCCCCCCAGGGATCACAAGGCTCACCGTGACACTCGCTTCCGTCCTCACCAGGCCGTGACTGAAGCACAGCCAGCACATGGGCTGCTGGAGATACATTTTGCCCCCAAGACCTGACCCAGGATCAGTGTCAGCATTTTTCCCACAAGTATTGGGGTTAGGGGCACAGTTAACTAAGCTGATCTCAGGAGATGTAGGGGAATGGTAATTGCCACACAGAGGAATAATGGCACCCCAGTCTCTCTCTCTCTCTCTCTCTCACTCTCACTCCCTCTCAGGGGAGAGGATGTGAGGGATCGAAGGAGCAAAAGAGGAGATGGACAGTCACGTGGTGGTTCCAGATCCTGGAAGCATTAGCAAGAGTGACCTCATTTTATGCATTCGTTTTTTTGTTGTGAGAGGATAAGCACGCTATTATCAAGATGCTTTCCATTCGGGGGTTATAAATTACTCGCTCATTAGCAATGCATAATTATAGGATTATTGATGGTTTCGGTCATTAATCGAATTCAAGGTTACAGCGCACATTCCCTGTGTATCTGTGGTAATCCAGATGCTGATAATTTTGACATCAATTTATTTTGAGGTTGGCAATCTCTTTCTGAATCTAAATTTAGGCACAAACTATTGATACAGTCATTTGTATTATGTATCTTCATAAATAAGTTAAATTATGACACAGTACTGCCATGGTTCTTTATCATTTTCTTCTTTCTACTTTATAAAACTGAATTATTCATGAACCGTATGTTGTTGTTGAGGTTTGTTTGTTTGTTTATTTATTTATTTATCTGTTCACAAAATTCCTGGTGCATGTCGAAGGTCCGGTGAGAACGGTTGAGCACCAAGCAAAACATGCAAACAACAAACAAATAAGCAAACAGTAAAATGATTAGGTTTGTGGCATTCATTTTGATTTTGAAAAAACCTTAGTCTGTGATTCAAATTAATTTACGTTTCTTTTTCAGACAGGCTGACTACTGCATTTACATGGACATGTAGTTGAAAGACAAAGCAGCTGATAGACATGTAATTGACATTTTGGTTTCACTCTAGGAGAAAAGTAAAGGAGATCGTTGCAGTGATAGGACGAGCCTACAATTGGAGCTGAGCACAACAAACTGGCTCCCCGCTATATTAAAGACAGTACCTTTGTTTTAGCACTAGATGGCAAAATACCTGGTGGGGATCCACCAACTCCTAAACAATTACAATACTGTTATTTAGCTGATACTTTTATCCAAAGTGACTTACAAGAGTGCATTAGAATGGCTAGAGTTATCTATCAGTAAGCTAAAGGCCTATCATTGCCGTCGTCGAAATTCATGCCACCAAACCTCTAATACAAAGTCCAATCTTATCCGAGAAGGGCCGGTGTGGGTGCAGGCTTTTGTTCTAGCCCAGCACTAAACAACTGATTAAACTAATCAAGGTCTTGATTGGTGAATTAGTTGAATCAGGTGTTTCAACAAAAGCTAGAACAAAAGCCTGCACCCACACCCCTGTTTTACAGCGCCTGGGCCCATCTTGACTTTTCTTGTTTTGAAATGTCTTTTGTCCTTTTGCAGTCTCAGTATATCAGTATACCAGCTTTTCAAAAGTGTACACTCAAATTCGTTGATTGCAGAAATGCACGCGACATAATAAAATGTCCTTTTCACAAAAGCGCATTGTTACATACAAAGGTGCAGTCATTGTATTTACCAACATAAATATTCATCTAGCCTCCTCAGGGACTGTGTACTAGCGGCACCAGTGTAATGTCATTGTAATGGATTCTTTCTGCTTTGAGCGCAGGCAGAACCAGTGGCACTCTCACAGAGGCAGATCAAGGACAGAGTGTGGGGCAGGGTTTTGGGGGAGGGCATGTGTCTGGTGGGTCAGTCCCCACAGGCCTTCTCTCACTGTCACACTGAGACACCACTCTCCTCACCCTTTGAAGTGAGTCTACCCCGCCAGGTGGGTTACAGGTGTTTCCGCTGTGAAATGATACCACGGCTCCATCAAACGCCCCTGATAAGAGAAGTGCCTCCCGCCTCTCTCCGACACGCGCACACATCTCACCCGGGCGGGGCACACGGGGACGTTCTTTGGCTGTTCTGGCTCCCTCACCCTCTGCATCCGTTTGTTCTCCGGCACAGGGCCTGAGGGAGCGGCCGTCTGGCATCGTCAGCGGTGGCGGAGGGGAGCGTGCGGCGTGTCCTCCGTGCTTCGCCGGGCGACTGGAGTGGAAAGTGTGCGTCTCTCACGGTGGGACCCCACCAACGACTACGGGGACGGCAGCCTGAAACACGGAGCTCACAGCTAGCGTCTGAAGACAGCATATGCCTCAGAGATATGCATGCCAATTGTTTTGTTTTTGTGAGAGAGGTAAAAACAGCAAGGGCATCTCATTCAAGAGACAAAGGCATTTTGTAGAGACTCCCTGATGAACTCTTGATAGCCCTGTGCAAGCGGTGTGTGCTGAAGAGAGAGACAACTCTCACATATGGTGTGTGTGTGTGTGTGTGTGTGTGTGTATGTGTGTGTGCATGACACGTGTTTGTGTAATTGTATGTGTGTGTTATAAGTTGCTGATGAAAATATGCTGTGCATGTCCGTGTATAATGCTGAAGAAAGTGTTTGTATTTGAAACTGATGCATATCAATTACATTTCAGAGGCTCTGAGCTAGTTTTAAAATGTATTTTCAGACAAGTAATACTTTTCACATGTAGCTTTCAAACAGATTAAATTCAATCGCTGCATACTCTCAATTTAATGTTCAAAACCTGATGGGTTCTTTCATAAACTACACCCATGAAATACAAAATATTGTAGGTCCTTCCATTAGTCTTAACCATCAAATGCCCTTAATGTTTAATGTTCAGCACTCTGAATACTGAACACAATTATTGGGATGGTCCTCAACACAAGGGACTATGGTTGGTGCTAGGTCATAGTTTTTGTGTACTGGCTGGACTGTGGGACATGTATTATTATATTATGCATTGTTAATAATAGTTGGTGCAATAATAAAGTGGTTCCAGCTAAGTTCCAAATCAATACACAAGTACCGTCAACATTCAGTTGAACATTTGAATAAAATAAATGAAAATTTGAACTGTACACCAAAAAACCAACCCCCCAAAAAGTTCAAATGTTTAAAAAGTTGAGTTTGGTCACTTGACTTTTGGCACAGTTTTTATGTGGAGGCAGGGAGAGAGGCATGTCTATGATGTCACTGGAGGAACAGAACACAACGCCCTCCCTCTCACACATTATGTATTTTTGTAGCATACAAGAATATGTAATTTCACTTAATAGCAAATAATACATTAATTAAGTGATTACCGTTTATGTCATTAAGTGATTACCTATGAAAATAATATTTCAGACATGCACATACCACTTGACTTAATGTAACCAAATAAACTTGTATTTATTTTATTGTTTTTGCCCTTTTATGGCAGTGTCACATGACAATCCCTGAACTGGGGCAGAGCAGCTGATGGTAAAAAGTGGCAGAGGAGTGGGGTTTTGCCAGTCTACGGACTGGATCTTTATTTTTTTCTGTCTCTCCCCCTAGACACGGGAGGGAGACAGTGGGAGAGCATGTTAAAATAAAACAAACACAAGTCTTCACCCTACTTGCCGCGAAGCTTTCGGGCAAAAAACATTAACTAAAATAACAAACTAAAATAATCAAAACTCAACGAAAGCCCGTCTCCAAGGAGGCGGGGAATGCCCTTTCGGGGAACCCACAACAAACAGACAGTCACTCCGCACACATCTCAAGACACCGCGCCTCCTCAGACCGGAGTTCCCCTAGAACCTCCCCAGGCACACACCTATCCAGTGATTTTTCAAGTGCTTCCCAAACCCATGCACACAGAGACACTCGAACTTTCCAGTCCGAGTTCTCTTTTACCTCAAACACAGAGACCCTCGCCACTCCTCACAGTGAGAGTTCTCTGGCGACCAGCCCCGAGACACTCTCCACTCTTTCAGTGAGAGTTCTCGAGCCGTTGTCCAGAAATACTCTCCACTGCGAGTTCTCTTCCAATCACACTGAGGGCGAGAGGCGGACCCTCTTTCAGGGTGCCCTCTTGCTCTCTTTCATGACCACACCGAGGGAGAGAGGCGGACACTCTTAGTGCGCCCTCTCTCCCTCTTTCCCACACACACAGGAAGCGCTCTACTCAGTCACTTTTGACAAACGCACACAGAACTCAACAAACTCCACACAGACTCCGCCTCCCAGAAGCTTGGATTACAGACGCGCGCCACCATGCCCGACAGAGTCACATCAAACATCAAACATCAAACATCAAACACTCCACAATAATCCACAATATATGTGCACTCACACACATGAATGACCAGACAAAGACTAACTCTCAAGGCGCACACACATCAATGACAATAGGCTTACTTTCTGCCTGGCTCGGTGAGACCCGTGAGGCAATCACCCATCTATCATTCACTCACCCAATCACAATCACTCAACACCAAACAATTCACATTCTCACACACAACCAGGTAAGTGAATAATTACTTACCAATTAACACCAATTGAATAATAATTAAATCAATTATGTCAAGTAGTCAAGTAGTCAAGTAGTTTTATTGTCAATCACAGATTATACAAGTATAACACGGTGAATGAAATTCTTTTGTCAGAGAACGCCCGACAGCAAACAGCAGTAGAGACTATATATATAGACTATAAACTATATATTATGGCCTTTGGAGCAACCTTCCGGGCAACAGTTCACTCTCACACCCTGTGGAGATGGAATCAAAAATTGTAACTGTGAGGTGTAAAAGCGTATGTAATATGTGCTAGACGTAGGCTATCAAATGTCTTAAGAGTTACACTTACGACACCTCCTAAGAGCTTACTTTGGAGTGAAATCACTCTTCACTTAAAGTGGTCGGTTAAACTTTAAAGTTATCAAGCAGCTCACACTTTCTCTTAGGGAAGTCTTCAAATATTCTCAAGAGTAACTCGTAAGTGTGTTTTTGGGACAATCACGGGTGCCGCAAATGAAAAGATTAAGATGAGGTCATCAATAGGCAAAATTGCAAAGAGGAAGAAGTTGGGTTGCCAACCATAACTTTGTGATTTTACTGACATGACTGACTAAGTTGGACTATTTTTTAATGACATGCCATATTTTTTACTGACACCCATATTTCGGTCTTAAAATGTGTGAAAATAAAGAAAATTATACTCACGCTATGGTATCATTATTTTATTGTAGTTATACTTTATATTCAGGTGGAGGTACTGCGATAACGTGTGATTAACTGTGCATCATCAAACATTTCTAAAACATTCCTGTCTTGGAAGATGCGAGCACGTCTCCGTCTCCGCAACTGTGCCGTCTTGCCTACTCCTAGCTCCAGAGGTCTCTTACATGTCTAACAGTTTAAGAGTACTTTTAAGTCCAGAGAAATTTGATAAATCACTTTTATTCTTAAATTTGAGTGCAGGAGTAAAAGTAACCAATTCTTCTACTTAAGTTACACTTGAGACCAATTTTGTACTTTGAGTATCTTGATACATACGGCCCCAGGACTGTTCAGCTCCAGGCCTCGAGGGCCGCAGTCTGCAGGTATTTGCTCCACCCACGCACTACTCCAACTGATTTCACTAATTAGCTCATGTCCTGGACCAGAGGCAAAGTAGTTAGTAAAATCAATGTGGTCTAATTAGTGAAATCAGGTGGAGTAATATATGGTTGGAGCAAATTTTTAAAAAGCTTGTCGAGGCCTGGAGCTGAATAGCCCTATGCTTGAGTATAGTTTAATCCATCCCTGACCCCCTGGTGACACTCACATCAAACACACACACATTCACACACATTTCCACACACATATGAATTGCCCTGAAGGGCCATTAAGAGCTCCCCCAGCCCCTGGTGCTTGCCTTCAAGTTATTCTACAGGAAATCTGTTCCTCTGTGTTTGCCTAATAGCCTTATCTAGGTTACGCTTTGAAGTCACCTAGACTGCTGAGCCCAGAACAGGCTAGAACCTTAAAATGCATGACAGTTCTGGACTGAAATGCTTATTTTCAATAAATGTACAAATGTACACCTTAAATATGTATTTGATCCAGGTCTGGTGTGTGTGTGCTGATGAATCCTTTCCGTCTTCTTGTCTTTTTGTGAATTTTTTTGTGATTTCAATTGAGTGCGTGGATCTTTCACAACAAGAACCCATGGTTTAATTTAAAGATACAAAATAAATTAACAACAACAAATTTGCAGCACAAATGATTCAGACAGATGCCTTGGCCTTTTATGCCAGTCTTCCTGTGAGGTTTGCACTGGCTGGCAGTGTAACGTAATGGTTAGGGAGCTGGGCTTGTAACTCTGAGGTTGCAGGTTAAATTCCCAGGTGGGGCACTGCTGTTGTACCCTTGAGCAAGGTACTTAACCTGAATTGCTTCAGTAAAATATCCAGCTGTATAAATGGATTGTATGTAAAGAAATGTAAACTGTGTAAGTTGCTCTGGATAAGAGCGTCTGCTAAATGCCTAAAATGTAAATGTAAATGTAGGTTTCAGCTGAGCCTATGCTAGCCACAACAACACAGCCAGACTTGAGTGGGGCAAGGAGCGGGAGATGGAAATCATGAAACATTTTGAAACATTACAGAGATGAACATTGTGAAAGGCAGCTGTTTAAAGAATGAGCTGATGCACAGATAGGGGGGTGAAAGAGTACCTGAGCACCTGTCCATGTGCCCTCCTAATGGGGAAAGTGCCCTCTGATTTAGTTAGTGCCCTCCTGCCCTTTGTTTGCTCCTGCAAACTAGTATTTCACACACGTTGAAAATGAAAAGATTTTAAATCAACAAAATTATTCTTCATGCCCTGTGTAGCTTTTGTGCAAACGTCCCACCAAAGGTCATTGCATGGCCCTGAGCAAGAGACAGGGGTGTCGAAGGTACAAACCTAATAACAACAAGGACCACAATGGAAATAAGTCCTAAGACTTTTCTGTACATGTACATCAGGATTTGTACACTTTTTTAAAGTGTAATGTCAAATAAACAACAAAAAAACTTTTGCTTCCATTACTCTCTCTCTCTTTGCTTCCCCTTGCTTCCAAGCCAATTGACACAGACGGAATGAGAGACATACTGTACCCATCTCAAGAACCCAAGTATTAAGTCCTGTATCTTTTTATTGGGACTTTCATTTGATGTTTTAGCTCTAAGAAGTGTTTAGCTCCGTTAGGGGACAGAGAGGGAATTTTCCACTTTTTCCTCTGTCTAGCTATGGATAGTTAGTTAAAAAGCTAACCGGTTAGCAAATTCGGTATTGCATTGAGCTGACGAGAGATTTTTTTGTGGGTTTTTTTGCCCTCTCAGGAGTAAATCCAAAAACAGGAAAATATTAGTTAGCTAGCAAGCTTGCTTTTTACTAACTAAAAGTGAACACTAGTGTATGAGATAACCTGATTCGGTTAGCTGCTGCAAGCTCCCTTGCTACAAACAACCGGTACCTAGCAAAGTTAGTTATATGGAGGGGTTTGTTGTCATTCCTGGCTTCTGCTCCTGACTGCTCAGAACCACCTCAGTGCAGTTTGTAATTGTATTGACTTGGTGTCTCAGTCTTGGCAGTAATTTAATCAGGCGCAGGGAGAGTTAGGTTTGTTAAGTGTTGCAGAATGATTGCATTTCTGGAGGGAGACTTCCAGGAGGCTTTTGTTTGCGACCGCTGTCGGCTTGTAGAGCATCTGGAGAGCAAGATTCTTGATCTCAAAGCTCAACTCGCAAGATTTGACTGCCCTGTGGAATTTGTAGCGTTCCAAGAACTGATTTGTATGCCTTTTAGAAAGTTAGCTTGCACACCAAAGCCCGGGGTGGGGGGAGTCTCCAGAGTAGGCAGAGAGAGAGTTGGGTGACGATAGGGCGCAAGGGTAGGAAAGGGCGTGCACATGCAGGGGCGGCATCTCCAGAGTTTGTGGTGTCCAAACAATCCCAGCCATTGCAGGAATAGGATCTGGCCCAGTCCTCTGAGACTAGGAGGACTGATGAAGCA
The DNA here is from genome assembly GCA_029706075.1 of Aldrovandia affinis. Classification (NCBI taxonomy): domain Eukaryota; kingdom Metazoa; phylum Chordata; class Actinopteri; order Notacanthiformes; family Halosauridae; genus Aldrovandia; species Aldrovandia affinis. Next base: position 1,301,032 of record JAINUG010000115.1, read on the forward strand.
CACTGGGCACACTGGTGGCCACACCACCAAAGAAAAGGGACTTAGTCATAGTGGAGGACTCTATTATTGTTATTGAGTTGTAGACAGTATAGTTCGTGTTTGTGTGAAAAGGAGTCTCGGATGGCATGATGGCCAAGATTGGGGACTACCTGGAACACACGGACAAGCTCCTGATCAGAGCAGGGGTGAAGTTTGCAGAGGAGGCTATGCACGTATTTGATAGGTTATTTACATACATGACACAAGAGATAATCACATATTCAGACATAGCATATCCAACAACATTTGAGATAAGGTCATTTGGCAGGTCAGTGGGCGGCCCCACAGCTCCCGTCAGGTTGTCTGTCACTGTGGACAGGTGACCGCAACTGGGCGCAGCTGTTACTCATCTTAGGATTCCCAGCTGTGGCCGGCTACTGTGATCAGGCGACAGTACAGAAAAGAGGGAAGCCGCCAGCCCCCAATTCGAGAGTACTGTATTTCCTTGTGTCACTCTCCGTGTCTCTAGAAAGGGCAGAAAGCGATCGAGGGAATTTATCACCGCTCAACTCACCTGCCAAGAAGGTAGCGCCCGAAGGCAGACAAAAGATGAGCTACAGCCACCCACCCCTAGAGGGAACACAGAAAGGCAGCTTTTTCCTTTCACTGAAAACCTTACTTTTTTTAAATTCCAGAGAATCCAGACCATGTTGCGATCCTTTTGTGCTTTTTAATTTTGATACGCACAAGTGCAAATAAAACTATTTTTAACTGAACTTTTGTTCTTCCTGGTTCCACTTCCCTTCCAAAATGGGGCACACCTAGTGTCTTGTTACATAATGATATGTGATAGGTTCCTGAAACAGTGTACAGTGGGTGTATGTTGTGCAGTGTATGTGCATTCTAAGTACACTACTGGTCAAAAGTTTTAGAACACCCCCATTTTCCAGTTTTTACTGAAATTTAAGCAAGTCCAGTGAATATCTAATAAAATATCTTTATTTATCCTACGGTGCAGAAAAGTAAGTTGAAAAAGCAGTCCCCACCGTGGATAAATAAAGATATGCGACAGAGTTTGAGGGAGAAGAAAAAACTGTTTAAGATATATAAAAACGACAGTACCGAGAGTAATAAGGCTGTATATTGTCGTGTGCATGCCAAAAGGATCTACGAAAGGCAAATTGCAGAAAATGCTAAAAGTAACCCTAAGCGTTTCTTTCAATACTGTAGTAGGAAAAGAAAAGTCAAAGAGGAGATTAAGGGAACTAAAAACAAAGACGGGGTACTGCTCTGTAAAAATAAGGATATTGCAGATGCTCTAAATGGCTGTTTTGTAGAGAGTTTTACCAGAAAAGAGGCTGCTAATAGGCCGGAAGGCATATTCATTACTCAGAATGTCTTAGCGGATACAGAGATAGGGGGTATGGAAGTATTGGATAAATTACATAAATTAAAGACTAATAAGGCAGCCGGCCCGGATGGCATATACCCCAGGGTACTAAAGGAGTTAAGCAAGATCATTTTTAAACCACTGGCAAGTATTTTTAGACTGTCTTTAAAGACTGGTGAATTACCAAATGACTGGAAACAGGGTATTGTGGTACCAATATATAAAAAAGGGGACCGTACTGATCCAGGAAACTATAGGCCTATTAGTTTAACTTGCATCATATGCAAAATATTAGAATCTATTATTAAAGATAAACTAGAAGTATTTCTTGAAAATTACAACATCCTAAGGGATAGCCAGCATGGTTTCTGCAAGGGTAGGTCATGTCTGACAAATCTGCTGACATTTTTTGAGGAAGCAACCAAGTGTCTGGATGAGAGAAAGGCGTATGCTATTATATACTTAGATTTCCAAAAAGCATTTGATAAGGTGCCACATGACAAACTCATTATCAAAATGAAAGCAGTAGGAATTACAGGTGGCATTTTTAGAGTGGGTTCTGAACTGGTTACGGGATAGAACACAAAGGGTAGTAATAGGCGGGATCTTATCCGAGGAGGGTATAGTGGGAAGTGAAGTCCTGCAGGGATCGGTGCTGGGTCCACTGCTCTTTATCATTTACATAAATGACATTGATATGGACATTGAAAGTACATTAGTTAAATTTGCAGATGATACAAAACTGGGAGGCTTAGCAAATAGTCAGGAATCTACTAAAGTAATCCAAGACGATCTGAATAGAATCCAGAAATGGGCAGAAACCTGGCAAATGAAATTTAATACAACTAAATGTAAAGTTCTACATGTGGGGAATAAAAACATAGGACAGGATTATTTTATGGGAGGTAGAAAACTAGAATGTGCACACGTAGAAAAAGACCTAGGAGTACTAGTTGATCAAAGCTTGTCAGGGTCTGGTCAATGTGCGGTAGCAGTTAAAAAGCCAACAGGATGCTGGGATACATAGCCAAGAGTATTGAGTACAAATCGAAGGAGATCATACGCACCCTATACAATGTCCTTCTCTCCTCACTGTCTCTCGTTTCTTGTCTCTCGTGTCACTATGTTCTGGAGTTTCTAGAGTCTCTCTCTCTCTGTGGTTTTTCTAAACTAAATTCTAATAATGGAGTTAATAAGCTGGTCTCTCAACACAATTGATAAAACATTTTCAACAAGAAAGCAGGCTTCGGGAGCCGGTCTGTCCTGGCGGGACTTTTGCTGCGGGATATGCTCTGGACTCATGGAACAGCTGGAGACCGTGTGTCTGGCGGCGCTTTCTGCCAAGGACGTCGAGGATTTACCTGTTTGGCTTCACGATAGCTGGACAGTTGTTACTGACCTATCGGAAAATTGGAAAGATGGCATCGTCTCAAAACGCCCAAAGGTGCCTGTCATATTAAACGAGATGGGTAAAACGCTAGGTTCTCAGATGGTGGTGGTGACTGATCTGGGACGGAAATTGGACAATATCTCTGAGAAACTTAGCATTTTACAACAGCGACGTTGAACCGTTGAAGACCCTGAAAAATTCAGTGGGGGGATTGAGGAGCAGCATGAAACTTGCTGCCCTACTTTCTTGACCCATAACATTCTAATCTGGCTCCTGTGCTTATCGGTCTGGCAAGGCCGTTGCGTCAACCTCCCCCTGAAATTGTACAGACGAATGAGAACTCTCCTTACACCCCCACCAACCCAAACAAATTTTGCTGATTTTGTCTTGTCTTTTTGGACGAGGTCGACCGAGGGCGTTTCCGTGGCAACCTGTTATCGTTGGAACATTCTGCGTGCGCGTGCGCGTGTCTCTGACCAGAAGGACTCTACAGAATTACACACAGACACTTACATTTACACAAAGACAAGGACTAAGGACAAACTGATTAACACACACACACACACACACTCATGTACACCAGTAATCACCCCGCCTCTGCACCCCCACCTCGCAACCCCCCTCCCCCTATTTCCTCCTTTGATTGTAATGTCCCGTTTTTATCTGTTGTGCCCTGTTCTTGTTGGTGTTGTGTTTCGTGTAAGTCGTTGCCCCACACTTTAACAGTGTGGAGATGGTTAGTGTGTAATGAAGATGATTAGTGCTGAAATGTAACAGTGTGAAGATGGTAGTATTGTAATTGTAACAGTATGAAGATGGTTAGTGTTGTAATGTAGCAATGTGAAGATGGCACAGTGTGGAGATGGTTAGTGTTGAAATGTAACAGTGTGATGCTTATGCTAGTGTTGTAATGATTAGTGATGGTAGTATTGTAATGTAACAATGTGAAGATGGTTAGTGTCGTAATGTAACAATGTGAAGATGGTTCATGAACAGTGTGGAGATGGTTAGTATTGTAATGTGACAGTATGATGCCTATGCTAGTGTTGTAATGAATTCCCTGTTGTAAAGCGCTTTGAGCTGCATTTAATTGTATGAAAGGCGCTATATAAATACATTTTACTTACTTACTTACTTACTTGTTAGGCCACACTTGGAATATTGTGTGCAGTTCTGGGGACCGCACTACAAAAAAGATATAGATGCGCTGGAAAAGGTCCAAAGACGGGCAACCAGACTGATTCCAGGCATAAAAGACAAGTGTTATGAGGAAAGGCTAGAGATGCTTGGACTGTTCAAGCTTAGTAAAAGGAGACTTAGGGGAGATTTGATTGAGGCTTTTAAATGTATTAAAGGAATTAACAAAGTGAAGTGAAGTTCAGTTCGGTTAGCAGAACGAGGGGGCATAAATGGAAACTGACAAAGGGTAAATTTCACACGGACACTAGGAAATATTTTTTCACACAGAGAGTGATCAATGCGTGGAATAGCTTGCCTGGACATGTAGTGAAGGCTGAGACACTAGGGGTATTCAAGGCCAGGCTCGATCCAGTGTTAGACACTCTAGCCTTTGGGTAAACTAAGCATTGTGTGCAGATTAGTGGTAGGAATGGACGAGCAGTGTTGGGCTGAATGGCCTGTCCTCGTCTTCCCCTTATGTTATGTTATGTTATGTTAATAACCTGAAATGGTACAAAAGGTAAGCAGTAAACTGCCAGAGGTTTACAAAAAAGTTTAGGTTACCAAAAACTGAAAAATAATGTACATTTTTTGGCAGTGAGTAGTTTCCTACACCATCAAAAGGCACTTTGAAATTGGAGGAAACTCTGACAGGAAGAGGTCTGGTAGACCCAAAGCCACAACAAAATCAGAAGACAAGTTTCTGAGAGTCAACAGCTTGTGTGATAGGCAGCTCACAGGACAACAGCTTCAAGCACAGCTTAACACTGGTTGAAATAAGGAAGTCTTAGTTTCAACTGTGAAGAGAAGACTTCGAGCTGCAGGTTTGACAGGTCGAGTGGCAGTAAGAAAGTCATTGCTAAGATGGCAAAATAAGAAAAAGAGGCTTGCCTGGGCCATGAAGCACCACCAGTGGACTACTGAAGACTGGAAAAAGATATTATGGGCTGATGAATCAAAACTTTAAATCTTGAAATATTGAAAGGTTTTTGTAGGCCGTTGAGTAGGCGAAACGATGGTTCCTCAGTGTGTGACACCAACTGTCAAACATGGAGGAGGAAGCCTGATGGTCTGGGGCTCTTTTGCTGGATCCAGAGTCGACGACTTGCTAACTGTGACTGTTAACCCATGTTAACCCATTACTTGTTTTTTATAACTCTGAAATTGACATTATCAGTTTTTGGAAATCTAAATTCTTTTTTTTTAACCTCCAGTAGTTTACCGGTTACCTTTGTACCATTTTAGGTTATTCACTGGACTTGAACTGCTTACATTTCAGTAAAAACTGGAAAATGGGGGTGTTCTAAAACCTTTGACCGGTGGTGTATATACATACTGTACCCTCCAAAATTATTTGCACCCTTGATAATGATGAGCAAAGAAGGCTGTATAAAATAAACAATATCAATCTAGGTCATGAGCAGGCAGTTTCATCAAGAACAATCCATTGAGACTTTCAAAGAGAGGGATACTATGGTCGGGTTGCAGTGCATAGACCCCTTATTACACCTAAAATGCATGTTTACGAAGGCAGTGGTCTACTGAGAAGTGGAAAAAAGTCCAGTTTCCCACGGTGAAGGGTTCTGGCCACTCTGTTATGGTGTGGGATGCAATTTCCTGGCATGGTTTAGGTCCACTCAACCCCTTAGAGGGGAAGGTAAATGGCAATAAATACTAAGCTATTCTGAGTAATCACCTTCATCCTATGGTGAAGCATTTCTATCCTGATGGGAGTGGTCTCTTCCAGCATGACAATGCCCCCATCCACAGGGCACAAGTGGTCACCAAATGATTGTGATGATCATGAAAACTAGGTAAACCATATGCCATGGCCACCCCAGTCACCAGATTTCAACCCCATTGAACACTTATAGGAGATTCTGGAGCCATCAACAAAACACCAAATGATGGAATTTCTCATGGAAGAATGGTGTTGCATCCCTCCAATAGAGACACTTGTAGAATCTATGTTAATTGGCATAGATTATATATATATACTGTATATATATATATATACAGTTTATATAAAAGAATATGTAATACCATTTGGAGCAGTGAGCCATGTTCTGCCAGAGAGCCATCTTCCACTGGAGAATTGGAAGATTTCATCTTTAAAAAAACTATACAAGTCTCCCATTGACAGTCATGCAAATTATCCACCGCTCCCTCCGTGTCCGTTGTGCATTGTCAGACACACCCAGAGAACCTTGGTGTTGTTTAATTGTCTGCGATGGTACTGTCTACACCTGAGCAAATCTCAGCCCTCTAGAGAGTTCTTTGTCAAGGAGTAGGGGTATCATGAACTGTATAGTGTGATAAACCATGGGACAGTATATTAATGTGGCCTTTAAAAGTTACATTAGGGTATAAGCTATCATTTATTCATGGTGCGAGGTTAGGAATATATGTATCTCCAGGCAGTGTGTTTAAAAGATGTATGAGCGCTATAATGCTTTATTAAAAATTGATCTTGGGCTCTGCTCGGCATCAAGGGGACTGGGTACTAGTCGCAGCCAACCCACCACGGGACATGGTGGGGGGAGGAGATTTTAATACCCCAGTGCCCCCCAGTGCCCGCAGCGCCATCGCTGTCCCTCTCCCCACCGCACTGCCGGTGACCGATACGCGACCGCGGTCTCACGCAACTTCTCCTCCATCCCGTTCGTTTCCCTCCACCTCCTCCCCTCGCCTCCCTCAATCACCTCATCACCTACCTCCTCCTCCATCCTCCTCCTCCCTCTCCCTCCATCTTTACCGTTTTCCCCCTCCTTCTCCTCGATGCCTGGACTCAGCTTGTCTCGCATTGCTGAGTCCCAGCCAGGCCTTCTTCAGGTGTTTTGTGCTGATATCAAAACTCGCCACACCACAGATAAATAAATGGTCTCCGTGACTGTAAGTAACAGACCGCCTTGATAAAAATAAAAAAAATGATGGCTGCGAATGTTCCCACTTTAAAGCATCTGCTGGCAGCCTCAGGCTTACCCCTCCTAACCCAGTTAAATCCACCAAATTGTCATGCCGTAGTATGGAATCATAAGGTCAAAGGTCATGACAAATTGATGCATTTTACCGATACTTCAATATGACCTATGACTTTAACCCGTTAAAGGCTGGACCATGTGCAAATGACTATTTTCTGAGCCTGGCTCAATTCGGTTTATTCTCTTATCTTAGAATGTATTCCGGTTATCCAAAGATAAATCCTTTGCTTTTCCCAAAGTTTTGTGCAGTTAACACGTTTTACACAGAATGGGTGTAAATCGGTGTTAGCTAACATGGTCAAAACCCTCATTGTGTTGTGCCTGGATGTCAAAAAACAAATGTGTCATAGGGGGGCTGCAATTGGCTGTCCGCCCCAGGGAGGGGGGAGGGAAGCCGACATGACTTCACTGCTTATAGGTGTGGCTCTGGAGTACCGGCAAGTGCCGTCTTGGGGGAGACGAGGGGGGGATTGACATGAATAAAGAGAGGGCGTAATTAGCTAATAAATTGGGAGAAAATTGAATAAAATCAGAAACAAATTCATTTAAAAAAACAAAAAAAACAAATGTGTCCTTGCACATCGTATCAAAAAAAGAAGTGGAGCAAGACAAATGGCTGCAATTTATTACGTTTCGGCGCAATCTCACATCTTCTATTTCAAAAACACAGGACTCGGTGCTGACATAGGTCAATAGACGCGTCAAATAAGGCAAGCTCCACACCCACTCAGCCTGCCTTACAGACTTGCTCATAGTCAGAGATGAGAGAGCATTTTAATCGAGAAAAACGTATTGAGGATGATTTTTTGGCACACCATAAGGTAATTTACATGTGAAATTCAATGACTGTGCAGGACCTTTATGTGTGAGGTCTCTCTCTAGCAGGCAGCTTTGTTGACCAGTGAAAAAACTGCATTGGCTATGCTCAACTGTTTCCTCTGTTATGACTGAGCACTGTACTGGTTTGAAATGACTATTGCTGTCACAGAGAGATATCAATAAGAATATACAGTGCTAGGCATCCAGTTTTGTTGAGATCATGAGGGCACACAATATTATATAGACACAATATGGGCATGTAATCCAAGTGTGGGTGTGGTCTTCCCGCATTGTTTTCAGCCCTTTAAAGCATTCAGACAAGTTCCCTACTGAAATGGTCAAGAGTGACATTGATTTTGATGGCAAGTACAACATCATGACACAAAATCCCTCTTTTCATGAATATAAATGTATTATATATGCACATGTGCATGACCGTCAAGAAGGTCAAGTTAACAGTAATAATAACAGTCTTATTATTAGTAGTAATGAAGAATAGTAAAAAGTAAATAAATGATAGATAGATACACTATATGGCCAAAAGTCAGTGGACACCCCTACTAATTATTGAGTTCAGGTGTTTCAGCCACACCCATTGCCAACAGGTGCATAAAATCCAGCACATAGCCATGCAATCTCCACAGACAAACATTTAGAATTCAGAATGGTTCGTAAAGAGCTCAGTGACTTTAAATGCGGCACTGTCATAGGATGCCACCTTTGCCACAAGTCAGTTTGTGAAATTTCTGCCCTACTAAATGTGCCCTGGTCAACTGGAAGTGTTATTATTGTGAAGTGGAAGCACCTAGGAGCAACAACAGCTCGGCCACGAAGTGGTAGACCAGGCAAACTCACAGAGCGGGGCCGATGAGTGCTGAAGCGCATAGAGCGTAAAAATCGCTTATCATCTGCTGCATCACTCACTACAGAGTACCAAACTGCTCTGGAAGCACCATCAGCACAAGAACTGTGCGTCGGGAGTTTCATGGAATGGGTTTCCATGGCCGAGCAGCTGCACACAAGCCTCACATCACCATGCGCAATGCCAAGCGTTGGCTGGAGTGGTGTAAAGCACGCCGCAACTGGACTCTGGAGCAGTGGAAATGTGTTCTTTGGAGTGATGAATCACGCTACACTATCTGGCAGTCTGATGGATTAATCTGGGTTTGGCGGATGCCAGCAGAGCGCTACCTTCCAGAATGCATAGTGCCTACTGTAAAGTTTGGTGATGGAGGGATAATGGCCTGGGGCTGTTTCTCAGGGTTTGGGATAGGCCCCTTAGTTCCAGTGAAGGGTATTCTTAATGCTACAGGATACGAAGACATCTTAACCAATTGGGCGCTTCCAACTTTGTGGCAACAGTTTGGGGAAGGCCCTTTGCTGTTCCAGCATGACTGTGCCCCTGTGCACAAAGTGAGGTCCATAAAGACATGGTTAGACAAGTTTGGTGTGGAGGAACTCGATTGGCCTGCACAGAGCCCTGACCTCAACCCCATTGAACACCCTTGGGAGGAATTAGAACGCAGATTGCAAGCCAGGCCTTCTCGTCCAACATCAGTGCCTGACCTCACAGATGCTCTTTTGGCTGAATGGGCACAAATTCCCACAGACACACTCCAAAATCTTGTGGAAAGCCTTCCCAGAAGAGTGGCAGCTGTCATAGCCGCAAAGGGGGGTCCAACTCCATATTAATGCCCATGGTTTTAGAATGGGATGTCCAACAAGCTCGATTAGTGGTAGGAATGGACGAGCAATGTTGGGCTGAATGGCCTGTTCTCGTCTTCCCCTTATGTTATGTTATGTTATATAGGTGTGATGGTCAGGTGTCCACTGACTTTTGGCCATATAGTGTAGATAGATAGAAAGATACACTACTTCATTGTCCATCAGGAATTTAGTTTTGTATCTTTCGAGGCACACTGGCATAAAGACCCCAAAAGCATTAACACAAATTAAACAAACTATAGAGATATAATACATGACCTGCACAACAGATATAACATTAATACAACAAATAACCCATACTTTGACATAAGTGACTAGATGTATACTGTACAATTAGTGAGTCTGTGACAGATTTGGACTTGGATCCCTCCTTTGCTTATAGTAGTATGTTTGTAGAGAAGGGAGATGCTGATAGGCACAAATGCTTGGCAAGGCACTAATTATGGGCTTGGTTAGTTTTAAATATTTTCTCAACCTTCTTCCTGATGACACAGGGTGATGGGTGTGATGTTTTAGTTATCGCAACAAATGTTCTGGTGGGCCTGAGATAACGGTGAGGTTCTCTTCCTAAGCAGATGGTTTCATTGGCCCAGGTGCTCAGTGTTGGAGATTCAATATCTGAGAATCTGACTGAGAAAAACGTTTCACTCAACGCCAGTAAGGAAAGGACATGCAAGGTTTGGATATTATTTCTACGTTTGGTATGCTATAGGGTTGGGGTCAATTCCATTTGTATTCTGCAAATTCAGGAAATCAATTTCTATTCAATTCATTCATTTAATTAAAAACCCCTCATAGAACGTTATGGACATTTTTCAATTGAATTCATTTTCTGAAATGACTTGAACCCAACCATGGTGTGTTATCGTGTGAGGGAGTGAGTCTTTGTTAGTCATGCACACTTTCTTTTTTGTGCACGAGTATTACAGGGCTGTCCTGAAAAATATATTTTCATAATTTGGGGAATAATATAATTTCTTATTATCAGAAATGAAATGATGTATATATTATGACTCCCATTTTTCTCTTATTGAAGTTTTAAATCTTAATTTTTCATTTTATTGGAGTTCACAGGATGAAATCATTGTTCAGACAATTGTCATAAATGTATTTTTCAAGCTGAAGAAAATGTGATCCAGGGCGCATGAGATGGGAGAGAAACCTGCTTCCAGCTCAGTAAAATTAATCGGAGAGGAAATAAGGATGTCAGACTGAGTCTCAGACAAAGGCCCTTGCAGAGGAATTCTGAACACTGTTGTAGATGGATTTGTAATAACAGGTCATTTAAAAATGTTAAGATTACATTTCAAACACCGGTTTCCAGAAGCTGGCTCATTCACAATGCTGTTTGACATGGCTGTGGCATTACAGTATGTCTCATGAATTGTGCTTTTCTGATCCTCGTGCAGGTCATATGCTTTCCATCCCAACGCTGAGAAAAACTCATTGATGGGATTTTTTGTGTGAATATTGTTGCAAATCCTTTGTCTGCAACCTTACCACCTGACCCAAAGTCACCCCGAGAAAGATCATTACTGTAACCTTCACCACAATACAGTAACAACCTCTGTTCCATTGACTACTCTCACGTTTTCATACCCAAGCTATTTGGTTTTGGGAATATTGATATGATGAATCATCTTAAATGGAATAAAAGCATGCCAGGCACAAATCGCAGAGGAGTGTACTCCAGTCAAAATAAAATTATTTCCATATGTCATCTGCAAGAGTAATGGCAAGGTCCTGCAACCCAGACAGTCCTTAGCATTGACAGCGAGGGACAATTGAAATTTGAAATATAGTTTGGTGATAGAGTTTGGACATCAATCCCTTGTCCTCCAAATCAAAGTCAAGCAATCAATCAAATGGAGTGTCTGAGTGCAGTTTGAGAAATTGAGTCACCTGGCTCTGCACAGTATGCCTAATTAGTCAATATTGAGCCAATATCTGGTCATGCAAGAATCACATTTTAAATACCCTCATTTAATGAATAATATTAATGATTTGATCAGAAAGTACAGTTGTCAACCGTGTTTGTTTTTTAGGTAAACTCGGTTATCTTTAGCTCTCTGGTGTGTTGCGGCTGCTAACAGAAAACATGTTACCAGGAGCTTGAGGGGGACTGACTTTCAGTTCAGTGTGAACAGTGGACTGATCTGTTCCAATTCCATTTTTAAGGCATTCATGTAATGTTTTGGTGCTCTTCAATAGAGCCTTCTTATATCAACATGTGTAAACACATTCTGCTCATTTTGGTGAATGTTGCATTTTGCATATTTTGGTTTTCTCATTCTAAACCACCAATTCTATACTGCTGCAATGTCATAAAAATATATTCCTATTCCTGTTCCACAATGTCCTGAAAATCATCCCGCTGTCCTGCATTTGGCCTGTTTGGTCACCCTACTATCAGCTTGAGCAGAACCCTGGTCCTGGAGAGCCACATGGTCCACTGGTTTTTGTTTTTACCCCAGAAGCCAAGTGAGGTGAATTATCTATGTAATCAACTGCTTTAATTGACTAATTAAATGCTGGGCAACAATGAAAACCAGCAGACCCTGTGGCTCTCCTGGAGCATTATTGGGGACCCCTGAGATTGGACAGCTGAAGTCTGACACTGCTGGGAGGGATCTGGGGTCAGGTATGCCTGCAGAAACCTTGAATGGCTCAGAGCTGACATGATACAGCAGAGGTTCTTAATCCTGGTCCTGGAGGGGCGCAGGGTTTTCTTCTTTTTGTTTTCACCTTCAAATTAGCACACAAATTAGTCAGGCACAAAAAAACTGGTGAGTTAAATGTGTAATCGATCTCTTTAAGTTATCAATTAAGTGTTCAGTAACACCAAAGCCAGCAGACTCTGTGGCTCTCCAGCACCAGGGTTGAGGATCCCTGTTTTAGATTAACCAGATGGTCAGTTCCTTCTGTCCTTTCTGCTTCCAAACTAGAGGAGGTTCCAGATGGTAACAAGAGTTTCCAGAGTTATATTGCAGTTTCTGAATGGACAGAACATCCATTTCCATGGTATTATCCTTGGTCACACCCTTTCATGAATATTCACAAAACACATAAAATTGGAATGTTTCGGCTTCAATGGAGGAGATTCAGAACTTTCAATGTTAATAATTGAGCTGACCATCTGGTAAGTCTATATAATCTGTGGCATAGCTGAACACAGCATAGCATAATAATAACTGTAGCTCAATGCTTTCATAAAATGTGAATTTAAAGATTGACTCACTGTGTTTACAGCAACGTTTGAAATAACAGGCTTGTTAAGAGCCGTTTGTGACCTCTACTTTATTGATAATTACACTTCTTTGTTATTTGCCATTTTCCGAGAACATCATTATTAGTATTTTATGTGGGATGGTTTTGTTCATTTGTATTCTTTCAATGTGTGCCATGTCCAAGTTGAATAAATAAAATAAGGTCCTCTTGTCCTTTTGTTTTCCAAATAGACCAAATTCTTATTTGCAGGGCAAACGTACACATTACCGCTGCACGCAATTTTTAAAGGCCACAGTTAAATGTAAAATTAGACACATTGGCTACCATTAGTGGCCACTGTTAAGAATTGCAAAACTTAATTGGTTTTCAAACAAGGATCATTTGCTACCCCTAGTGGTTACTACTGAGTACTGCACCACGATTTTGCTAAAATATTTGCTAACAGTAGCAGAGAACGCGACCTTCACTGTGTTCAAGGTGACTGAAAATAAACTCAAAAAGACTGCTTACTCTACTTCCTTACCATCGCCTGGGAGCTAACTCAACTGTGTATATCCAAGACCAGAACTGGCCAGCCCTGTCTTATTCCTTAATTCTCATCACATTTAAGAATTCAAGAAATGTAAAATGATTTTTTTTTAAATTGGGTCAAATATGATTATTTGACGTGTTATATAACCAGTGTTAAAAACATTATTAACTGTATTTAATAGTTGTAATCATTTATCAGTTAATCAATTGCAAATCAATTATCACAGCACTGTGTACAAAAGTAAAATGTTGAACATTGCAAATCAATAATTTGTAGGGGTCCTCCTTCACTCCATGCAGAAAAAGAGCCACACTTCCATCTGCTTCTCCTTCCATAGCCATCCCTTTCTCCACCATTCCTTCGCTCTTGCCTTCTCCCTCACATGTGGTCACTTATGTATGCGCACAGCAAGCGTTTTTTGTTGTTGCATTAATTAATTCCTTTGTTAAGCTCTCTTCTCTTTGACATGATTCCCACATGACATGACATGCTACAAACCATCCCATCACAGAGACGTTGCGTCTGAGAGCATGTGTGTCGGGTTGTGTGTGAGCAGCCGCCCGCGTGCGTCCGTTATCCTCGCTCTCCTCGTGCCGCGAAATCAAATCGACTCAGCACGCGAACTGAAATAACATCGTCATAATGGAGGGAAGCGTGGGACTGAATTTTTATGAACGTTATGAGATGAGCTACACTCCCCCCCCCATTTAGCACGGTGCTAGCTCCTGAAAGTGACACGAGTGTGACAAGATCATTACACACACCGCTGAGCTTGTTGTGCCTGATCCGAAGCTGCTGTGTAAAACAGGTGTACGTAGGTCCCGTGGCAGGGACACCGCTGCCTCGGAGTGGGCCTGAGGGACGGCGCCTGACATGTCTGCTTCGGAAACATCTGTCCAGACTCCAAGAGAGAAGAGAGCCCTCTGCTTTCTGCTCTTAATGACTGGGGACCGTGGAAACCGCTTTCCTGCATCTGACACCTTTAAGTCCTTGTGAAAGAGTGTGGACACTGCAGGTTTGAATTGCTTTTCTCGTTTCCCCAACATTATTTCTGCCTCTCTTACTTTATACTGTCCCAGCTAAATGTTGAGCCACAAGGCGGGCTCAAAATTGGGCCCACTGCGGGCTGCCTTTTAAATTGTCTTTATTGTGGATGTGGTGTGCAGAGGTATTTGAAATGTACCAGGTCTAACCTCATCCAAAGAGTTGCTCGCACGGCGGTGGGTTTTGGGGATTTGACGCGGCTCCGGAACATTTGTTTGACTCTTTGAAGCAGTGAAGTGTGCAGTCAATCCAATGGTGGATAATGTGCTGTCATGTAAGAGGTGGAAGGTGGTGGCTAGGCTTGTCATTAAGACGGCTAAGCGTGGGTGTTGCCGATCATGATATGGGACCAATGGGAAATATGAGGGTGGGGGTGTGTGAATATTTAATATTGTGTGCTGAACATAATAACGTCCATTAGGGCACCTTAGGGTGTGAGGATTCATTTGCTGAATAATCAATAACAATAGATATAGCTTCCCAATTTTATTTTTTAATAGCATTTTTCTTCATATTAAAAAAATGTGCAGCAGTTTCTTACATCTACAAATTCACTTGTGGATAAATGTTCGCTCTGCTCTCCATGCCCAAATTCAGTATTGATTTTGTAAATTGACTTCCTTTAATCTAATCTGTGCAGATCAGGCAGTTTAATGTCCATGAAAAAGCACCAAAGTTTTCCCCGAACTGAAGTTTGAGAATGACAGAAGATCAGTTGAATCCGGGAAGGTCCGACCAATCCTACCGAAGTGACTTATACAGTGTCCAAAGTCCTCAGAACATTATCCTGAAAGAACCACAAGTCCTTTTTCTTTTTAATTTAATTTCATCACTGCAAGACACAATGTGAGATGGCAGAGGGATTTATTTTATTTACCCCCATCGCACACACAACACAAAAATTCAGAGCGTTAAACACAATGGAGATGGTCACAAAGAGGTCAAAGGTGACAAAAAATAAAAGGATCAGTGTAAGAAAAGGAAAATATGATAAACTGTAGCAAAATTGCATTTCATAGCCACAACACAGCCCCTCGCCCCAAAGCAAGCCAAGCCAACCATGAGAATCAGCAGTGACAATCACACCTACAGTTTCAGGCCGGTTTTGGTCCAATTCCGCCTGCATGCATCCAATCTATTGGACCTCATACAGACCCCTGTATGAGGTCCAACATGAAACCAGAACTCTTAAATGTTAAAAATGGGCCGGTCCAATGAAGTACATCCAGAACCAGACCCATTACGCAGAAATACACCTGCCAATTCTCCCAGTGGCCCACGTGTAAGGGGAAGGCACGTGCCTCCATGAATTTTTGACAATCGATGGCCTTAGGGTCACGCCCCCCCTCGTGCCTTGCCTGTAAACACCTCACAGACTGCATGTGGACGGACTGACTGATCACAAAGGGTATTTAGGGCGCCCCCTGGTGACAAGAGTTAGAAATGATGGTGGGCATTTACAGGAGAGCCTGAATATTTAATGTCAGATATATATATATATATATATACACAATTGTATCTTTTGGTGTCTCTTCAGCCCTTTGTCTCTTATAAAGACAGTCACTGGTCCACCGCTACACACAAATAAGTGGCCCTCAATACAAACAGTTCCAAAGCTGGCCACATGTTGCAAGTCATAAAACATACATGTACAGCATATAAATAGTAACTTTTTTTTTTTTTACACTTTTCAATCAACGTTATGCAATTTCTCTTAAGCATCCGATCTGAACTTTGCTTTATCCAGTTCAATGCGGTTTCGCTTTTTATCTTCCCAATTACCAACTCCAATTATACCAGTTAAGGCTAAGACAGGTCCGCTCAAATGAGGTCCCAATGAAACCTACTCCGGCTACTAAACCTTGGGTAAGTAGTGCATTGGTCATCCTCAGCTCCGAGCTCTCATGTACATAAAACTGTATTGCACTGTATCGAACATATATGTCTGAGTGAGCATGAGAAGAGCTTGTTTCTGTGCATGTGTACACTTGGTCTGTTTGCGTGCACGGCTTGTGTGTGTCAAGGTGCATCGTATGGGTGCGCTTCTGTGTCTCTACGGAAGTAAATATTTGCATGTGTGAGAGCAAACATGCACGAGTGTGTCTGAATATGAGAGCTCATTTGGGTGTGCGCATCTGTGTGAGAGAGGGTGTGTGTCTGTGTGAGTGTCTGGCTTTTAAACCCTTTCAGTCGGCACACCTGGATGTGTGTGTGTGGGTGTGTGTGTGTGTGTGTGTGTGTGTGTGTGAGTGTAAACGTATACTTGTGCATGTGCCTGAGTGTGGGCAGGAAGGGTGGGCAGGTGCACTGTAAGTCAGTCATTAAGTGTCTCTGGTGCACTCCCAGTCCTTCACTGTAGTGCACACAGCTCTGTGCTGTTCTGATTCCGCGTCTCGTCATCCTGATCCGGGTCCTGGCTCTGCCCATCCTCTCCGGCCTCGCCGACACCCTGCTCATCCGGAGGCACCAGACTCTGTCTCAATTCCATTAGCAGGTCCCGCCCTTCGCTGGCCGGCAGGTTGCCAAGGTAATACTGTGGAGCCAGCTCCACCAGCCTGCAGGGAGAGGAAGAAGGGGAGGCAGTGAGGGGTCAAAGGTCGACGTCTCCATCCATTACTTTATTTTGTGTTTGCGCTTCTTTTCACGATTGCACACAGAAAAAAACCGAAATAAATGTTACCTTTAACTCATTTGTGTCCTTGTTCTGCTATCTTTGATTAATCCGTTTTAAAAGCGTAAAGACTTAAATCCAGTCCCCACTTAGTGTTTTTTGCATCTGAAGAGATTAAGTGTCTTTTCCCGCAACCTTAAAATGTCATACCTGGAACCAATTTAGCCGCCCTCATTTGTACTTAGGAATCCCAATGCAAATAGGAGGAGCCATCTCATGTGCTTCCCAATGCAGTGCATTCCATCACAAGACAGGCAGCCAAAATAGGCAGAGACAGACACACAGGCAGACAGACAGACGGTGGGGTAGGGTGGACTCACATGTGCGGGTAGACCTCGGAGGCTGTGCGGATGCAGTTGTCGTGGGAGATGGTGAAGTCGTGGTACAGCACCCAGCTGGGCGGGGCAGGGCGAGGCTTGCGGCACAGGTAGGAGGAGAAGGGGTGCAGGTGCGCCACGTGGCGGTGGGTCAGGAGCAGGTAGTTACCCGAGCCGTCCACATCATGGGCCACCTTGGAGACAGAGAGACAGAGGCTTTTCATTTACGTCAGACCTGGACCAAATCCAGAACAGTGAATACTCTTAGCGTTTACATCAGCAGAGTACACTTTTCTTTAGAGACAGGGTTGACACACTGAAGCAAAAGACTTAATCCGTATGCCAAAGAACCCAAAAGCATACATAACATTTTCTTTGAAAAAAAAATAAAAAATAAAAAAAAATAACTGCCAATTTAAAACAAGGTGGTCACTAAGAGGACACAAATATTGCTACTTACTCAAAATGTTTGTGTTCATTAAGTTGGCATGGTTTTATATGGTAACTGCAAAAACAAATAGGTGACTCAAGTTTCTGTTCATTGAGTGGCTCCATTCTGAATCGAGTCAGAATGTCAATCAGAAACTTGTGAACTTCTAGTGTTCAGCACTGATTATCAAACTATGGTTTGATAAAAAAAAGAGGAGGAGGAGACCCAGGGGTAATTTGAGCCAAAATGCAAGCACTAACTAAACATGGATAACAAACAAGGAATTACTACAGATAGTGGAGTTACAGTATGTTCCGGCACAAAACCGTGCACAAACTGTTTGCAGAATTCTGCCGTGCTTTACGCAACTCATTCTTCTGCGCAAGACATTATTTATGAATGGGAGACTGAAGGGAAACGATCCCCCTTCTTTTTTTTAGCTACACGGGGAGTATCGCCGACCTTGAGGAAGAACCCCGAGATGAGCGCCCGTTTGATGTTGGTGCCGTTGTCCAGGCAACCGAAGGCAGGGGGTGAGACGGGCAGCTCGATCCGCTGCATCACCTCCAGAAGCTCTGCCCTGATCACCATGGCCAGCCGCAGGGCAGACGCATTCAGGAAGTTCTTGGCGCACCAGCCCTCATCCTCGTTGTCTACAATAGACAGTTACACACACAAGCTTGGTTACCTGGACCATCTCTCCCTCTAATACACACACACACACACACAGACAAGTGTACGTTTGAATACTTTGAATCTGAATCCACAACGAAACACAGAGCACACCACAGGATTCAAATACAGCATACCTGGATACTAAGGCCTTGAGGGCTTTGGGTTTCAAAGCAAATAATAATATATACCTAAGAATCTATCATACAAACCGCTGTTCGGTGTCTTAGGAATCTTTTCCACGTCTACAGACTTCCGAATATTGAGACAGGGCGATATCTCATAAGCTGTAGGGCCTGTGTGCGTGGGCCGAACTACCAGAAACCATCACTTAAGATCCACTGCATTAATGGCGGTAGCTGCAACGGGAGGGCATTAGGAGTGGTAGTTAAAGCAACTCATATCTGGCTCCGGCGTTGCGCTTAGGTTGTGGGTTCTTGCCACATATACTGAAAATGTATGCATTCACTACACTTTGGATAAAAGCATCTGCTAAACGTATAACTCATCGCAGCTGCACACACACACACACACACACAGACACAGACACACGCCTCCGCTCAACAGATGGACGGTGCCTGCGTACTGCGGGTGCAAACTCACGCTGGACATAGGCGTTGAAGATATTGACGAGGGTGAGGTGGTCTCCCTCCGTGTGCAGCAGGAGGCGACGGTGAGTCGCAGCCGCCTCTTCACTCTGGGGCGGCGGCGTCACAAAGCACGAGGGAGCTGGACGGGACAGGACAGAGACAGAACCATCACCACAGATTCTTTAGACATACATTTATACGTACATACAGTACACTATATATGTATCTCTTTTGGGGGGGTTTGTCTCTCAGCAGTCAAGGGCCCAATACTAATTGCATGGTTATGAGCATTTGGCCCCCAGTACGCTAGTCCAATAACCCTGGTACACACTAATGGGATAGCTGAGCTATGTCAAAGATAAATATGTAGGCTAGCCGGTAGCCATTCAAACACAGGCTTATGCCAAAGAGTTAAGACCCGCGGGCGTTTGGGCGAAGTTACCCGTGAGCATGGCGGCGATGGTGAGCAGCTCACTGACGCAGTCAAACTCGCAGGAGGCGATGAGCGCTCTGGCCAGGGCCGGCTCCAGAGGCAGCTCCGACATGATGATGCCCACCTCCGACAGGTTCCCGTCGTCGTCCAGGGCCGCCAGGTAGTCCAGGTCCTCCAGGGCCTGCATCAGGGCCTCCGGGGCTGTGGGGGGAGGGGGTAGAGTACCACTAGTTAGGGCCCCCGTGGTCTCTCCAATGGCTGGAAGGGGAAGCTGCGGTTGAAATGAATGTTCTGCAATTCGCAGTTGATCCTAGCGAGTTTTAGCCAGCGTTGCGGAGGAGGGAGTATTAGTAGCTGGCATTACTTTTTTTTTTGGTTCCCTCCGACTCCCACACAGAGTTTAGCTGTATAATTGTTTGTTGTCTGTTGTTATTTGTCACCTTTGCTTTGGCAATGTTGTTTTAGTGCCAACTAAGGACCTTCAAACTGAAATAGAGAGAAAGAGAGAGAGAGGGTACCAGGGAATGAGAGAGAGCAGGAGGTACAGGCAGGTGAAGGGAAGTAGAGAAAGCTGGGGGCAGAAAACAAGATGGAATTTTAAGGAGTAAGGTTAGGGAGAGAAGTGAGGGAGAGAGGAAGAGGGAAAGAGAAAGGAGGGGAGTGAGGGGACCTGGGGAGGAGAGTGAAATACAAAGAGACAATTAAAGATGGAGTTAGGTGAAGGAGAGAGGGAGGGAAAAGAGGACAAATGGTCGAGAGAGTCAAGACAGAAAGAAAGAGGGAAAGATGTAAGGAAATGGTAGGACATGGGCACTATTATTGGCGGAACTTAAATTTGTGAAAGAGCTTGGTGTCGCCCCCTACCAGGCCGGTCGAGGAACTTGCACTGGCCCATATCTGCAATGTCCAGCCTCTTGAGCAGAAGAACCAGGTGGCTGAGGTTGGCCTCGACCACGCCCGGACAACGGGCCTCCGGCATGCCCTCCTCGTACAGAGTCTGGGGGTACAGCCGAAAACACAGCCCTAGGACAAACAGGAGGAGGCAGTGGGCTTTTAGAAATCATTATGAAATAACACTGCACATATTCACAAAAAATACTAAACATAGGTGAGGTAGTGAGTGCCTGCACAGGGGTCAATCCTATTTCAATTCAGTCCATTCAGGAAATGAAAAATCCTCATAAAACATTACGGCCATTTTCAAATTCATGAATTCAATTAATTTCCTGAATTGACTGAATCGAGACGGAATTGAGCCCAACTCTGCTGCAAACTGCCAGCGTGCTTTCCACTCCAGTCTCAGCCTATCCTGACCACTGACCTCATACATCAATGGCCCAGACTGAGCAAATCTCTACTTCCTGTGTCAAGGGGTGCCACATATTTTGACATTAATCTCCTGATGTGTATTGGATGCCTCGGGGGTACATCACGTCATTGACGCATACATCATTTTCTGTGTAGTTGTGATTATCATTAGGAAAATCATTAGTAAGCTTGCAAGGTGATGCATTCTCTCTCTCTCCTTTCTTTTTCTTTCTGGTCAATGGGGGGGAAACGTTTGATGTCATGGGGGAATGCACTATTCTAGGTTCGGAGGTCAGACAGGCCTCCCAAAACCAGGGTGTCACAGCTCCACAAGAGGCTCCGGCTCTGTGCCTCGTAGAGTGTGATTTTGGTGACAGTGGCTCAGTGGTTAGTGACACGAGCTGGCAAGCGGATGGCTGCTGGTTCGAATCCCAGGAAGGCCAAATTAACTGGAAACTGGAGGGATGCTAGTTCACTTCCTGGGGCACTGCCGAAGTGCCCTTGAGCAAAGCACTGAACCTCTAAACTGCTCCAGGGGTGCCGTACTATGGCTGACTCTGAGATCGGACCTCTCTTAGAAGAGGTATGCGAAAAGACAAATTCCAATTACCTTGTGTGTAACATGGCAATAAGGAATATTCTTTTCTATTCTATGTGATGTCCGAATTGAAGGTCTGCCCCATTGTTGTTCCACAGCTCATAGGCTCAAGCAAGATTCCTCTATCTAGTATAATGTGCTAACTGGTGGGCTGATCAGAGATCAGTACTGTTGAGGGAAATATAGAGGGAAGGGGTCGTTCCACCCACCTGGAGAGCTGCTGCTCACTCTCTGTGTGCGCATGTCCGCCTGATTCCGGCTGATTGGCTGCAGCACCTGGGAGTCGGCTCTGATTTGTGGATTGTAGACCTGAGACAGAGAGGCAGGAAGAGCAGGGTTTTGTGGGTGGTGTAGACTGTCGAGGAATACCTACACCAGCCAAAAGTTTAGCACTGTATTACTACTCCAGATTCAACTAGTATTCTGCAGTGTACACATTCACTACAATTCCTGTCTGTGCAGACAATTACAATTACTGCACAATACTGACAAATCTATCAAGGGAAATCACAAGGGAAATCCAGTCATCCGCACAGGCTGAGAGCCACATAGCAACCAATAACATAGTGATAATAGCATAGTAACCTTCCGGTGATAGTGTAATAACTAACCAACATCATAATAAATGGTCATGCGTGACAACGTTTCAGTGATAACAAAGACAAACATTAACAAAAACAAATACACAGAGAGACACACGGGTCAAACCCGCACACAGAAGGACATGTGCGCGCCTGTGTCGCTGGGCAGGCCGTTCGAGTGGTGGCGCACTCACTGTCTTGAGCTGCACCCCTGTGTCGACGACGTAGCGGATGTTGTTGAGCGAGAAGGAGGCTTCGCCCAGGGTGTCAGTGAGGACGACCCGCCGCTTGATGGCCCCCGGCCCCCCATGGACCCCCTGTTCCCCCTCCTGGCCCTCGGGCCCTACGTCGTAGACACGCTGGGTGGCGCCCCCTAGGCCTGCGTGCAGGAACAGCACCCTCAACTCGCCCAGCTGGGGGCTCAGACCCATGGACTCCTTCTCCAGCAGGGCACCACACTCACAGATCTCCTACGAGAGAGGGAGAGAGAGAGGGAGAGGGAGAGGGAGAGAGAGAGAGGGAGAGAACGAAAAAGAGAATCTACTTTAGAGTTAGAGTGTTATTTACTATAAGTAGATATACATACAGGTAACTGCCAAGATAAAGGAAACATTTGAGTAAACGAGGGATATGGAGTATATTGAAAGCAGGTGCTTCCACACAAGTGTGGTTTGTGAGTTAATCAAGCAATTAACATGTCATCGTGCTCTTAGGATCATGTATAAAAATGCTGGACAGGCCCAGTTGCTCATTATTTTGGCTACGATAGTTAGAAGTAGATCTCAGTGAGTTTTGATTGTTGGGGCACTTTTGGCAGGAGCTTCAGTGACAGAGACTGCTCAATCAGTTGATGTTTCATGAGGAACAGTGTCTAAGGTAATGTTGGCATGGGGGTCTGAGGGAAAGACATCATCAGGGGCAACTGTGGACAAAAGCATATACTGCTGAACCGTGATGTCCGTGCATTGGTTCGAGTTGCAAGGCAAAACAGACGAGCAACTCATCAAGAACAGTCGGTCGAGAACTTCACAGAGAGGGATGCTATGGTCGGGTTGCAGTCCTATTAAGACACTTTATGTTGGTGTTTCCTTTATTTTGCCAGTTGCCTGCATCTACTTGCTTGGCAACATTGTTATACATTGAACAGTCATGCCAATACAGCATATCGGAATTTGAATTTGAGAGAGAGAGAGCATATTAGACAGATAGAGAGGAGAAAGAAAGTAAGAGAAACTTGAGTCTTTTCAGTCCCTAATAACATGCACTCATATTGTACAGGGTTACACGTGGATCATATAAACCTTCAGATCTGGGCTACTGTAAATAACCCATACCTGCTGACAAAACAAAATAACTCAGTCAAAGTAGCAGTCAGCTTCAAACTGTTGTCATGGTTACAACTATTGGTCTTATCTCGTTAATTGTTCATGCAGTGAACAGTATACATTGGGCATGTCCGTACATGCTATTTTTCCGTGGGGAGGAAATTTATATGAAACCTTTTTCATGACATTGTGAGAGTGCAAGAGAGAGATGATTTATCAGCATTTTCTATCTGCATCTACATCCATTGGATTGAACTACGTTCTGAGTTTAGCTAAGTTGTATTGAATTGAGGTTGGAGGGAGGGAGAGAGGGACAGAGAGAAGGTGTGAGAGAGGAGGAATTTGAGGCAACCTGAGGGGACAGGTTTGTGCACGAGAGATAACCTGATATAAGCTGAACCAAGGCTGTGCTGCCACCTAGTGGCTGGCTGCAACTTCACAGGTTAAAATCTGCAACCGGATATAACTCTGGAGGTATACAACTAAAACAGGCACTCGTGAGCAAAGGATTGTATGCCTAAGCGTTGTTACCTTATAGCAAGTGACTAATGTGCAGGCACATTCAAGGGTGCGCGCACACACACACCCCTAAATATTTCAGAGTACATTGAGTAATCCCTTCCAAAAATAAACCCAAGAATGGAAGCAAAAAAACGCAGACACAGCAGCTCACAGACAGCTGCGTGGAGCACAGAAGCATAACGTCACACACTGAGCCACTGTCATTAAACACAGCGTGCGTGTGTACTTGTGTCCGTGTGTGAACACATCTACATTAAAAAGAGGGGCTCTCAACTCCTCTCCTCCTCTACCTCTCTCTCTCTTCTGCCATTCTTCTCTCCCCTCCATCCGCTAGTCCTGCTCTCCCTCTCTCCCTCCTCCCAGTCTGCTGACAGGGTGTGTCTGCGTTAAAGGGATATATATCAGGAGCTCTCAGCAGGGACAAAGTTCACAGCTCGACGCTGCCCAGCCCCAGCTCCCTTATCCACTTCATTTTCACCCTCTGTTATATAACCCTCTCTCTCTCTATCTCTCTCTCTCTCTCTCTCTCTCTCTCTCTCTCTCTCTCATCCTTTCATTCTCTCTCTCTCTCGCTCTTTTCCTTCCTCCCTCTCTCTCTCTCTCTCTCTCTCGCCCTTCTCTCTCTCTCTCTCTCTCTCTCTCTCCTCTCTCGGCGCCTCACTGTGTTCTAATGCCCCCTTTTACTAAAGCGCTGGCCTGAGCCAGCTCCACCGCACGGACCAGATCGACGGCGCGCTCTGGCACTCAGGCCCATAAACCGGCCGCCAGAAAGGCGTCACCGCTGCCCAGAGGAAGAAGAGCACGATTCAGACTGAGGAACAACACTCTGGCTTAGGTGCTGTTGACAAAGAGGGCGTGTGACTTAGAGAGAGCACGTGCGTGTGTGTGTGTGCATGTGTGTGTGTGTCTTCCTTTGCAAGTAAATATGCAATTACATACAAGACACAGGAGATGCGATTACAGTTATGTAATACAGTACGCTAAGCAAGAGAGAGCGCGTGTGTGTGTCTGTGTGTGTGTGTGTGTGTGTGTGTGAGTGTGTCACAGAGGACACATGACACCACGGTCTCACGCTGTAGACGGATCCTCACAGTAAAGAAAGGGAGCCAGGGGGAGGAAGAGAGGAGGAGGACAGAGGGAACAGGAGAAGGGATGAGGGAGGGGACATGGAGGGAGGTATGTGGGTCACACACACGCTCACAAAAAAAGAGAGTGATAAAAAAAAGAGGGGAGTGGGATGGACGGAGGTGTTAGGGAGGGAGGTGTTAGGAAGGGAGGGGAAGGGAAGAACTCTATCTCCCGGCTTGAAATGTGAGACACAGAGACCATGGAGATCTGTGGGAGATCTGCAAGAGAGAAAAGGTGATAGAGACGGAGAGAGAGGGATAGAAATAAAAAGAAGGTGAAGAGGAGCAGATGAATAAAAAAGGATAGAAGGGACAGAATGAAATATACGTGCTGAAAATATATTGGCCAGAGGACGGAGTGCGTAATTGCGTGAGGGAGAGTGACCGCACTAGATGAGGTTAAACAGAGGAAGGGTAATGGGATTGAGCACCACCTGCACTGTAAATACCTGGGCGCTGGGGAGGAACACCAGTATGTCACCCTCCTCCCCCCGGCGATGGAGGTCAAGGACCATGTGACAGGCCGCGCTGGCCGGCTCCCTGCCGGCAGGGGGTCGCGGTACAGGGTCTCCACGGCAACAGGTTGGGCGGGCGGGGCCAGGGCGAGGAGGGGCACGCCCTCGCCCAGGAAGGCGGCCATGCGGGGCCCCAGCGGGGGCGCGGTGAGGACCACCACCCGGAAGTCCTGGCGCTGGCGGCACACGTCCCGGAGCAGGCCCAGCAGCACATCGGTGGCTACGGTCCGCTCCTGAGCCTCGTCCACCACCACCGCCCCGTACTGCCTCAGCAACGGGTCCGACATCATCTCACTCAGCAGGAGGGAGTCCGTCACAAACCTGGGGGAGAGAGAGAGGGAGGGAGGGGGGGGGGAGGGAAAGAGTGAGATAGACAAGAGGAGAGGGGGAGAGAGGGGAGAGAGGGGAGAGAGAGGAGGGAGAGAAGGGAGGGAGAGAAAGAGACAGGGAGGCGGGGTGAGAGGAGGGAGAGAGAGAAAGAGTGACACAGATAAGAAGAGAGGGAGAGAGAGGGGAGAGGGGGAGAGAGGAGGGAGAGAAAGGGAGGGAGAGAGAGAAAGAGACAGGGAGGTGGGGTGAGAGGAGGAAGAGAGAGCCAGAGAAGAAGAGAGGTAGGGAGGGAGGTAGGGGGGAGAGATAGACAGAGACATAAGAAGAGAGGGAAGGAGAGGCACAGGGGAGAGAGAAGGGAGGGAGGACAAAAGAGGGATGGAGGAGAAGGGGTGAGAGCACAAGGATAAGAGGAGGAGGAAAAGAAAGGGAAGAGAGAAAAGGGAGAAGGAAGAAAGAGAGCAAGGGACAGGGAGGATGAAGGGGGGAGAGAGGAGGGCAGATTGAGGGAGCAAAAGAAGGAGGAAGAGGGAGTTAGACAGGGCAAACAGCAAGAGGGGAAGGGAAGAAGAGAAAAGAGGGGAAGAGAAAAAAATTTAAGGGAGAGAGTGAGAGAGAGTTAGTGTAAGAGCAGAGAGGAGAGATGGGGAGGGAAGGGGACAGGAAGGGAGGAGGGAAGAAGGAAGGGAGGGAGTAAAAGAGAGGCCAGAGGATACGAGAGGCAGAGAAGGGAAAATGAGGAGGGGCAGAAGCAGAGAGGAGGAGCAAAGGGAAGTGAGAGATACAGGAGGGAGGGGGAGGGAGGAGGGGGGGAGAGAGAGAGAGAAAAAAAAACTGCTTTCACGATCAATAGTCCACACTGCCTCAGCAACAGGTCTGGCCAGATTGCACTGATCGCAGGCTTGAAAGACGTAGGAGGAAAACAAAACAGTGTTTTCCAGCAGCAGAGGAATGTGACTTCCAGCTGTCAGCATAGCCTCACTGGGGAGGCCAGCAGGGGGCGCCCTCACCTGAGCAGGGTGTCAGGGGTGCAGCCGTCATCGTGGGGGACCCTGTAGCCCACCTCCAGCCCCAGGCTCAGGTCCATCTCATCAGCCACTCGGAGGGCGAGGCTGCTGGTGGCGGTGGCGTAGGGCTCGGAGCAGCACACCAGGCCCTCGCTGAACTGCTGAGAGAGCGCGTACTCCACGCACCACTGAGGCACCTGGGACAGCAGGCCGGTACAAACACAGGGTCTCATCACCCCACTGTGCGTGTGTGCGTGTGTGTGTGGGGGTATATATATGTGTGTATGTGTGTGTGTGAGTGTGTGAGTGTGTGTGTATGCGTAGTGCGTGTGTGTGTGTGTGTGTGTGTGTGTGTGTGTGTGTGTGAGTGTATGTGTGTGTGTGTGTGTGTGTGTGTGTGTGAGTGTGTGTGTGTATGTGTGTGTATATGCGTGAGTGTGTGTGTGTGTGTGTGTGTGTGTGTGTGTGTATGTGTGTGTGTGTGTGTGTGTGTGTGTGAGTGTATATGCGTGTGTGTGTGTGTGTGTGTGTGTGTGTGTGTGTGTGTGAGTGTGTGTGTGTGTGTGTGTGAGTGTGTGTGTGTGTGTGTGTGTGTGTGTGTGTGTGTGTGTGTGTGTGTGTGTGTATATATGTGTGCGTGTGAGTGTGTGTGTGTATATGCGTGTGTGTGTGTGTGTGTGTGTGCGTGCGTGTGTGTGCGTGTGCGTGCGTGTGTGTGTGTGTGTTTAGGTCCAGTACCTGCGTGCTCTTGCCGGCTCCGCTCTCCGCGCTCAGCACCACCATGCCGTGCGTCTCCAGCAGCTCCAGCAGGCTGTACTTGATGCTCCACACGGGCAGCCGCCTCCTCTCCTCCAGCATGGTGTAGTAGCGGGAGGAGAAGGGCAGCCCGTCATAGGGGTTCACCTCCAGGTCCCCCAGCTCGCCCTCGTCCCCCTCACCCTCCTCGTCCACATCCCCAGAGAGCAGCGAGCTCACCGAGAGGGAGTCCAGGGCCGGGAGCGAGGGCGTGGCCTTCGGAATGGCTGGGGCAGATGACATCACTGCTGTGGTGGGGGGGGGGAAGCACCTGAGTAATTCGAGATCACCTGAGGAGAGAGAGAAAAAGAGAATGTTCAAAAGTTCAAAAAGAAGAGGATGAGAAACGGAGCGTCAGACAACAAGAATGAAAGACAGAGAGAATGAGATTTCTCAAACATTAATTCTTATCCTCTATATCAATATTGCTGTGTGACAGCTGTAGCCATCGATAGCTAAGACAACTTTACAGTCACCAGTAATGCACAAGGGTCCCCTACTTATAAATTGCAGAACTCAGACAAAAAGTCATGTCAAATACAGGCCAGCCATTTTATACATTGCATTTAAATACATTGCATTTAGCAGACGCTCTTATCCAGAGAGAATTACAGTTTACATTTCTTTACATACAATCCATTTTTACAGCTGGATATTTACTGAAGCAATTCAGATTAAGTACCGAGTGCAATGGCAGCGCCCCACCTGGGAATTGAACCTGCAACCTCTGTTTTAAAAGCACAACCCCTTATCTATTATAAGAATATAAGAACATAAGAATACATAATGATGAGCCCATTCAGCCCGTCTAGGCTCATCATGTCCTAATCTAAAGAGTGTCTAGTACTGCATCTAGCCTGGACTTGAATCTGGACCTGGTGTTTCTGCCTCTACTACCTGACCTGGCAAGCTGCTGGCATTGACAACTCTCTGTGTAAAGAAAAACTTCCTAATATCCGTGTGGAATTTGCTAAATATATAAATTCATAAGCTTGGTTCAGGTCAAAACACTTTGTAACCTCTTCAAAAAAGTCCAGGTTTGTTAGGCATGACCTCTCCTTGAAAAAACCATTTTGTCTCTCCCTTAAAATACCATTATTTTTCAAGAATGATTCCAAGTTGTCCCGAACAGTACATTTCTGTATTTTACATGAGTTGCAAGTTAAACTGACAGGCCTATAGCCCCCTGAGTCAGTACAGTCCCCCTTCTTATATACTGGAATTATACTACCCTGCTTCCAGTCATCTGGTATTTCTCCAGTGTTTATGGATTGCATAAAAATATCTGTCAATTATACTACACTGCTGCATTACACAACACAGCCACCCATTATACTTTTCCGCCACCTCGAGGCGAAACGCTTAAGGACTCAATGAACTTAGATTATCTCTCCTGTTCATGAGTCTATGACCATGTTCATCTCTCATTCAGTTCTAAGTTATATACAGCGTGAAAGGCCAGGCACTGCAATGGAAAGCCATTCCGAGTCTTGTCGGCCAGGCCCATGTACATTCCAGCGTGGCTTGGCTCGGCGCAGTTCCATCAGGGTGTAATGGTCTTGCTGAAAAGAGGCAAAAGACAACTGCCTGGCCACTGCGGAGAGCATGTGCAGTGGCGGCGAGGCCAATGCACAGCTGCGGACGGTGCAGGCGGCCCTGTTAGGATCCGGCACTACCCTGCAGCTGTGTCACTCTGCTATTCCATTCCCCTCCGGAATGTCTGGATTTCCCCAGCAGGCACGCACACAAAGAAACAAGCCCCTTCTCACACACAGGGAAGTCGATCTTCGTAAACACGTGGAGAACGCGGTTTTGCGTTGTGAAATCTGTTGTGAGTTTCGCGACCAGGTTAAAGAACAGTTGGCCTCGTTAACTGAACAGAATTTGCTTGCACTGATAAGAGGACGTATGATTATACATAAAGGGATCTGTATGCAAACCTGACCATCTCCAGAACAGACTGCCACTGCCTTCGCTCCAGGCACGAACGAGAATGGATGGATGAATTTTAGTGGCCCGTGCCAGACCAATATTACATTGCGAGAGGCCTACAGTAGGAGAGCAACATAAAGCCTTAGTTGTGCGTGTGTGCTTTTCTGATAATATCCATTATGGTAGTTTTGATTAAAGCTAATGGAGGTCTCACCTACAGCTCAAAGTGCTGCTGACTCAGGAACATCTTGAGCTAAACTTATCTTGGACAGTCAACCCCCAGATACACTCAATTAACCTGTCAAAATGACTTGTGTACAAATTGCCAAATGATTTCTTTCCAAACATTTGTTTATTTACTCTCTAGCATTATAGTTATGTTATGGGTAACAGTAGCCATTAACATGAGTAGCAGTAGCCATTAGCATGAGTAGCAGTCTCTTTGCTTGTAAATTAATGAGGAAGATGACTGGCTAAATTGGTGCCTTTGCTCACTAGCTTGTGAAAGATGACAAAATACTGACTCTTGTTCCTTTGTTATTCCTGTTTTAGAGAGTCAAACAACAGTGGCAAATGGTGACTACTGCACTGCTTCATATGGATTCGGCATATTGCTTGGGAGTAAACATATGTATTTTGTGGCATGAACTATCAATGATTTGATGTGAATAAGACCATGCTACCTACCTAGATACATTCTGACTGTTATTTTACATAAGACAACCATGCCTGCCTCTGCTTGACTTGCCAGGGCCCGGAGTGATTCGACTGTTGCATTTGGAGTTGGCCAACTTACCTTCCCCTCGGGTCAATTTGCTGTGGAAACATCTCCTTCTCACCTCAGGTATAGCTAAGCAACAACTAAGGCAGGACAGTGGAAGTGTGGCCTATGCGTTCCCCACCAGTGACATGGAGGATGGGAGGGAAACAAATAACTTGTGACAGCAAAGAGCAAGCGAGGACAATTTGGACGGCCCTGGTGATGTCATGGGATAAAACCAGGATCCACAATGAAGCGTTCTTAGAAGTTGACATACTTTTCTGACAAAAGCTGAGTCAGGAGTCAGAATGGGTCAAGTATGGGTCTCTTCATAACAATTGTTTAGCTCTGCAAAATGGGTTGTTAGTGTGTATTTACTTACACATGCACAAAGGCACAAAGTCACAGATAAGCATGCACACATGCAAATAGGAAGACACACAAACATACACACACACACACACACACATGGTGCCTTGACTTTGCCCAGTGGGCCTGTTTCTGAATCAGTGATCAGCAGGTGAGCTCTCTGCACAATGCTCTAAGAGTGCACTGATCAGAGATCAGTAAGAAATGAGAGAGACGCAAGAGAGTTATTTGCAATGCCGCCCTGATATGACGACCCACCCCCCCAGGTTTAAATACAATTTTTACAGCAGTAAAATGCTCATAGCAATTCAATACAATGTTGATGAAATATAAAGTTTGCTAGTATGAAAAGGCTCTTCAAAACTCTGGCACTGACTATTCTCTTTTAACCACTGTGACCAGTGTTTAAAGGTGTCATATATCTGTTATATCAAAGCTGAGATATCAAAGCTACTTGAACCTTGCCATCAATCCCAAACACGATTAGATGAGGCAGATAATAAAAGGTATGAGTGTCATTTCAAAAACGGACTTACTTACTGAGGAAAAATTCAAAGCATCGATCTATACAAAACACTGACAATATTCTCCAGAGGACTCGTGACCCCAGAAGATTACAAGCAAACTCCATCACACTCTATTTCAACATCAAGAATACCAATAAGTGATATAGCCTGCACTTATTTATACTTACTTCACAGTATGCCACAACATATAAACTACTACCACTGTGTAAATAAAGGTTTCTGGTCGTTTTTTTGCTGCCCCATTGATTGCCATCTAAAGCTGTCAAAAGGCACAGCTCCGTCGGTCTAAAATTATATCATGCTAGCCCGACACCTGATTAATCTCTAAAAGTTACGCTAGACACAGCATGACACAGCCAGGTCTGCCTTGAACATGACGTAAAGGGACTGCGCTGGACTGTCATGGCTCTTGTGTATCCACTAAAGAAGCTGCCATGGTAACTGACCCCCCAAGTTTGACATGGCACAGAATTTGGCAGGGCACACATGTAACCGCGCACACAAAGAACAGGCAGAGTGGGACAACATAGCTTTTCGCATAAGGCAGACAGACAGCGAAGTGAAGGATGGAGAGAGGGGGAGGGAAATGGAGGATGAAAGTGGTGGAGAGTGGGGGAGGGTGAAAGGGATTAAGGGGGGAGAGTGTGGAGGATTATAATTTTTCCCTGTTAATACAGCAGAGTATATCTCTTATGGGAGGAGTCTGCTGGCACGCAACATCAGAGATGCACTTCAGCATCAAACGTTAAAACAACGATTCATAAAACAGTATACATAATAAGAAGAATGATTATTTCCCATATAGTAACAGTGACATTTTACTGTAACGATAAAGAACAATATTTTCGCTGTGCAAAACCTCGAGGCTACAAAATATGCCGTTGTATGGCTGTTGCCCAGTGCGAAAAGAACGTATGCCTGCAATCATTAGTATGAATACCCCTTGCCAAGTGAACAAAGGCGGGTGACGACACACAGAAACTGGCCACTAATTACTAATGGCGATCCGTTTTGACATGACTATCTTGTTTGCTATGTCTTTATTTTATTGGCCCATAACCAGTTGAGTCTCTATTCTACTGAGTAAATAGCAGCTACGTGTCAGCTGACAGTCACACTGGATGGGGAGGGAGCGAACTCTAATTAAATAGCCAAAAAACACAGAACTACACAACAACGACACAGTACGTAAACAAACCCGTTTCTGTCCCCTTACCTGTGACACATTACTGCATCGCGACGACACTCTAAAACCCCCCGACGAGAGCGGAACAACCCGCTGTCAAAATCTGTCTACAGTCCGAATTCGCTGTTGAATGTTCCGGTATACGTAGCTACACTCTCACTCTGACAGCTCTACGTCTATTCGCACTAACACTCCGCTGTCCCGTTTGTATTCCAAAGTGTTTCGACGTCTCCAGACGTTCGGTGTACCTTGACCGGCCGGCTTATCGGTGATTTTTGACTTCGGGAAAACACTCGTTCGCTGACAGCAGTCCCAACTACCGAGCAGCCGCCATCTTGGCTCGGCTCACCGTGCGCAGGTGTTGCTGGATAGACAGAGGGAGGAGCCGACGTGTTGAACTGTGGCGGCGGGCAGATCTCAGCTGGTGGCCCTCTGTACATACAAGTGAAGCCAGGAAGCCTCCAATATTTACATTTTGCCGAATCAGATCATCTAGTTTATAAATGTGCTTAAATTAATAAGGCTATTCAACATACATTCAACATGTCTGCTATGCATTCCTACAGTTTTAAGTTTGAACAATTAAAACAATTCCTGAAATGCATTCATCATTCTCAACCTACCAGGTATGCCAGATTACCATATCTAATTGAGTCAAAAAAGATGAGTGCTTATTAAAAATATATATACAATCATAAATAACAGTGGATGCATTCTGTATATGTAATGTATTTTACCCTGTAGGGAGGGGGTTAAGCTGCCTAGTGGTGGATGATCTGAAGGAGGACAGGAAATGGCTCCACCTGTTGGAGGCTACATGACATGTTGCCACTCCATCATGAGCTGTACCTCCCAGTCCTTTTTTTCTTGGAATCCATCCAAAAAGCTTATCTGAGCCCGTATTCACAAAGCATCTCAGGTTAAGAGTGCTGATCTAGTTTTGCCCAGTTTTGCCTTTTATCTCATAATGGATAAGGATAAGGTTAGGATATGGACATGGGGAAACTTGGTCCCAGGTCAGTTCTCCCACTCTCAGACGTTTTAAAATATGGGCCCTGGACAACAGGCCAATGTTCCAATAAGTACTCACTGGAAATTACACGCTACTGGAGTAAAAGAAGAGCAAGGCATGTAAGGGAATGGACTGTGGACACAAAAGATAATTGATTGAACTGTGCAAGAACCCCCCTTCCCGTTTAAGACGCCAACTTACCATTGTTCTGTTTTATACCCAGAAAACTTCTGAGCAGCCCAGAATCAGAGAAAGGGATTTTGCAAAGGTATAAATGGCTTAACCAAGAAGTATAGTCTTTTTTAAACTTTTGCATAGTTAACTGGCCTGAATTTGCTTCATGTTTGGCCTGTGCCTTGTGAAATTATCCCCCAACCATATTGCCAACCCCACACATATTTAACACAAGCAATATGTATGGTATTATTATATTATTTCCACAAATAATTAGTCTGCCAACTGTGTAAGTGTTCTTAATACCTGTTTTTCTTCTTGTGTGAGGTAGGTGGTGGTTTGAACCTGAAAATTCTAATATATACAGTATATTGTAAGCGTTTGATGAATGATATGTACATTTCAGCAGTGCTGTATGCACTCATGATACAGTCAATATTAAATAATCAGACCCGAGGGCTCTTTGTGTTTGCATGTGTGTGTATATGTGCGTGTGAATGTGTGTGTTTGATTGCTAATTTTGTCATTGATAACACAAACCATACTGTTCTATGGCTAAATACAATTCAGTGAGTTTAGTAACTTACAGTTTTACATTAAGCACCACATATCATACTCCCAATATGGTGAGTTGACCTTTAAAATGTATGCAAAGGTCAGAGGTCATGACACATAAATGACCGATATTTCAACCTCAAGGCATCACTACAGGCACTACAATTTCAGAAATTATTAGATAACACAGGTGCAAGACCAACTATACCATCAGAGATACATTAGAATCCATTCATTAAGAAAAAGCTTTAGAGTTGTTGTTTTTTATTCAACATTATAGAGTATTTTGTGTTGATCAGTGGCAATAAATCCCAATTAAATCCATTTTGATTCCACGAAGTAAGAAAATAAAATGTGAAAAATGCCAAAGGGGTGAATACTTTTTATACCCCTTGTATATTCCCGTTAACCAAGCTTAAAACATTGTAAATGTAATGTAAATGTTTGAAGAAACAACATTCTCTGATTACTATGCATGGCAAGAGTCTAATTGGTTTGATTAATGTCCATGAAAGAAGAAAGCATAACCCGACTTACATTGATTAAATTCAATAACAAAATGTAAATCATTCCATCCATTTACTAAACAAAATACATAACATTTCCCATGCTCCTTCTTAAATTGCATGCTCATACTTTCTTTACTTTTCTATCATTTTCACAGTTAGTGTAGTTTGGAATTATTTTACAAATTTCAATGTCAATATTTTTCCTCTCAATTGTAATGTCTATACTCATGTAATCTTATCATTTCTATTATCATTGTGCAATAAAGCTAATAAAAAAGGTTATCAGTCTTTCAACTGACTTACAGTACTTTCAATCAGAAAAATGTACATTGAAGTCGAGATATGCATTGTGTACTAAGTAAATTCCACAGCATAAATAAGAAAATATACTTTAGCTTGCAATAGCTTGAATCACACACACACACACACACACACACACACACACACACACACACACACACACACACACACACACACACACACACACACACAGTTATTACCATGGATTGATTAATTGCTAATGAGGAAAGAGTTAATTAGGCATTTATCATTGCAACAGCGAAAATCATGCCTCATTCCGCTGAAGATCGCTGGATGTGTTCATGTTCTTGATAAAATCATTAAATTACTGACCTGGTCAGCAGCCATAAATTCATAATGCATATTAATAGAGATGACTATAGTGACATATAGTACGTCAGAATGGATGTGCGGGCAATGTGCAGAAATAACATCAGAAGACGGTTCACTTAATAACAACAACATGACCATTTCAATGGTGCAAAAACCATGGGTAACCATTGTTGCCTAAAAACACATGATAGTTCTGAGAAAATAAACCCTTGGGCTGAATAATGTGGTCGTTCATAAATCTGTCTTGTAAAGGCCATTTATTTGTTGGTATGAGAACTTTCCCTGAGGTTCATTTTAAAATAGTTGACCTGAAAAACCTCAAACGGTATATATATGGATACATTCAGCGATGCATTTTAACTATAGATGTGGAGAGAAACTATCAGTTGTTGTTGTGGTGCACTCTCTGCAAGGGAGGCTTGAAAACACAGAACAGGATTTGAACCAAACATCAGTGAAATATTCTTTTATATATCAAAAACTAGAAACATGCCGTTGAGATTTCACTTTAGCGTGATATCAAATGTCCATATTTTAATTTATCATTCTTTTTTCTTAGAAGCTGTTTTCTTTTTTCTCTGTAAGCTCCCAAAGTGTTTTAGGCTTCACTTCGTCTCACCGAATCAGGGGAATTGTTTATTTGTGTTCAGTCCCCAAGAGTTGTGTGATTGTGTGACTCAACATGAATCTCTGGAGACTACGTGACATTCAGACTCAAAAGCAAGCAATGACAAATGCAGCACTCCAGCTCCAACATTTATCGTTGACAATGGTTTTATCTCCCTTCATCTCCTAAATAAGGTAGTTGTGTTTTCACTATTTCACCGTGTATGCCAAGACGACTGCACTGTCTCCTTTGCTTTACAATAGGCTACAATACGATACTGTATGGTCAATGGAATATAGTCAGAGAGAAAGGGTCAGAGATGACAAAGAACGTAGAAGGGGGGCAGAAAGAGAACCAGGGGTGCGCTCGGTTAGAAAAATGCCTGTCATGTTTAATTCACCTGTGATGAGTGTGATTAGACTTTAATGAGAGATAAATGATTAACGAGCTGCCCCAGTGTGGCGGGTGTCTCACTCTGTATTGGTGGTTAGGGCCCAAGAGCAAATCTACTATCCCTGCTCATTCCACCTCTCTGAACTCTCACCATGATAATCCCCTCTTCACCTCCCCAATATGTGCCATTACACTGTATTCGATTATATTGAATGTAAGACCCATGGAAGATATTAGAACATATGTAAAGACATATTCCATAAATTATGTAAATGATGTGCAATTTGTTTATTGTAAATTGTAGGGTACTTTACACAATATATGTAATGTCACAATGTGTTCGGTTATGTGTACAAAAGTATACGTACACGCATGAAAGTGGAAATAACAGACATACAGATAGTGATCAAAAAATGGAAACGTGACGTAAAGTCACTTAGTAGGGTGTGGGGCCACCACGTGTGGCCAGATCAGCCTGTTTGTGCTGTGGCATATATTCTACCAGTTGATTGGGTTCAAACCTGGTGACTAAGGAGGTCATGACATATGGAGCATGGTCTGTGTCATGCTCCTCAAACCATCATGGATCCATCGTCATCTTGAAAGACATTCCTCTCTGCAGGCAATAATGCTTTAACATGGGGGGAAGATGATCACTCAGTACCATTAAGTAACAATTGACCTTGATGATCTACCTTGCCTTTAAAGGGTATGAGTGCATTCAAACCATGCCAAGACAATGTGGAATCACCAGAACCTTTCACTGTTGGAACACTGTTGTTTCCTTTTTTCACCAGCTGTATTTTACAGCATATGCAGTTCATTTTCATACAATCACAGTATATTCTTACATTTTGGATTTTACATTGTTACATTGTAACATCAAGTTTTTTTTATTATTATTATTTATTTATTTATTATTTTTTTTCCAATTCAAATTCAAACAGGATGTTGCCAGCATTACAAAACTGCTACAGCGACCGCACAATAGCTT
Source organism: Aldrovandia affinis (assembly GCA_029706075.1). Classification (NCBI taxonomy): domain Eukaryota; kingdom Metazoa; phylum Chordata; class Actinopteri; order Notacanthiformes; family Halosauridae; genus Aldrovandia; species Aldrovandia affinis. The sequence goes on from JAINUG010000115.1 coordinate 1,338,171, forward strand.
AATAAATTGTGACATATCCGGATTCAGCATTCACATATACTATGCATAGCTCCTTGAACAGTCCTCATATGCTGCACATGTACATTTACATGTATTTAACACGCTCTTATCCATTGTGACTGACAACATTTGGCATACAGTAATGTTACATGAACACCAGTATAGATACAAAAATGGACTGTAATCCAATCCAATAATGAAATAGACACATGAAATAGACACATGAAATAGAATCCATTAAATAAAGTTGATAACTCTGCTCACTTTTCTCCCTTCTTGTCATATGTATGGTCACGATTATCATTCTTCCTCTAATAACTCCCCCCTCAGTCTCCAGACAACCCAAGGCAAAATGTCACTGTCCATTCCCGTGCCCTAATCAGGCATTTTGATTATTATCATGGTGATTAAGGTTGACTCATTAACCTTAAGTGGCAGAGTTGGGCCAATGTCACTACCTTGGTCAGTGAGGGGGAGTATATAAGAGGCGACACTAAAGCTAGGAACGAAACATTTCTTCTGTTGCTTTTTTTGCATTGGAAACCTCAATACGCAGTGAGTCTGTCTTCTTTCTCTCTCCTTCTACACATTTTTTTAAATTTTGCTGTCTTGTTTGTAGTCTATACATTTGTCTAGCTGTTTGATTCATTTACAGACTCTCACAATACTTATCTTTCTTTTATTCTTTTGATTTAAATTTAAATTATTCTTTGAAATAATGACACATTTTGTCAGAATGACATGTTAAGCATCAAATTATAAATACTAGGAAATCTATAACCATATCTGCTGTCTCTCCTATATTCAGCCGTCACCCTTTGTCTTTCTTTCTGAATAGTCATGTCAGGAGCTGTGGTGTCCGTCTGTGTGCTGTGTCTGCTGTCTCTCTGCACAGCCTGCTACATCTCCAACTGCCCAATTGGGGGAAAGAGGTCCCTGGAGGACTATCCCTCACGCAAGGTATGGGGTAACAGCTGGGCTTGTGGGGCAACTTGTTGGATGTGAGGATCAACAGATTTCATGCAGTTAACCATTAGTTGTAGAGTTGGTAGTCTGTTAATGCGTGTGATAGTCTGTCAAAGTCTCCTGAGCTGGGCATTTTGCATTAAAATAATAAATGGGGAGTCACACACTATGGTTTCTCCTTGCTGTATATATTTTTATTGAATGTATATAGTACCTTCGTGAGGGTGATTTTCTGATTCCAAACTGAGTAATTTAAAAAAACTATAAAAGTATTTGATAAATGACTCAATTCAGGAAATGTATTGATAAACAATTAATGAACTGAAAAATCCTCATTGAACTTTATGGGCATTTTTCAATTCATAAATTGAATTTCAGTTAATTTCCTGAATTGAAAAGGAATTGACCCAAACCCTACTTGGGAATAACAAAAACAAAAAATAATAATAAATTGCTTAGTCACTCCCAACTGGTATCCATGTCTCTCTCTCTCTCTGGCCCCAGTGCATGGCGTGTGGTCCGGGGGACAAGGGCCGCTGCTTTGGCCCTGGAATCTGCTGCGGTGACGGACTGGGCTGCTACGTGGGCTCCCCGGAGACGGCCCGATGCATGGAGGAAATCTACCTGCCATCCCCCTGTGAAGCTGGAGGAAAAGCCTGTGGATCCGAGGACGGACACTGTGCCGCACCGGGGGTGTGCTGTGACTCAGGTGAGAGCCTCAGGTCATTTGTCAGGCTCTACATTTTTGTTCTCGTCTTTGTTGTTGCCTGCATTGTATTTGCCTGTCTGAGAGCCCCAGATGTTTTGTGCATCAAAAATATGCGTCTAAATTCTCATGACCTTGCTGTGTTGCAAAATCTCTATTAGAGGGCTGCCGCGTCGACCAATCCTGTCTAGCTGGAGATGACGAAGATGATCAGGCTGGCCAATCAGAAAGTGGCAACCCTGGCCTGGGGGCCGAATTCCTGGTGAAGCTCCTGCACCTGGCCGGGCACGCCCCTCCCCATCGGCTCCACCAATGAGCTGCATGTAAGGCGGAGGTACTCAGTTGCAAGGGAGGAGTCCACACAGGGGCAATACAATTTGTGATATGAATAGACCCCTGTAAATGACTGTATTGCATATTGATCTATGTAAATCTATGTATAAAACATTTTAATGATAATGGTGTTGTATTGTAAAGTGCAAAAGTTGGGGAAAGACCTCTAATTAAAAACCTGTGAAATTGTCTGTGTCCTGTCCATCATTGTGCTGTCCAAATCTGATCCACTCATTTCCTGAAACACGACTGTTTTGACATTTTGGAAATGCCATTACACGTCAGCTGCACTGTTGGGTTGTTTGAGTTGTTGGGTTGTTTGAAGGCCTCATATGGGTTGTTTGAGTCTAATCTGTTGAAAGATCCTGAAGAATTTGGGCACAGTTCTATTTAAGTGCAGCCATCACTCAGTCAAGGAAGACAAAAATGCCAGGGGTATTTAGATAAGAAATCCCTCTGCATTTAGTCCAAATAAATCTGAACGATGTGGCCTTGGGCATTCTGTCATTGCACCTGAACCGGAGCTACTGTTTTCCGGATGACTACTCCACCACCGAACAATTCCTGCACATTACCGACATGTCCATATCCCAAACTTATGTTTGTTGACCTATTTGAACAGAACTCTGAAAGAGCCATTCCTCCAAAACTGATATTTTTCCCAACACTAGAAGTTCCGTTGAAATAAGGGAGACTGCTCCAAAGCACTGATATAATTCCCCACTCAAAATATACCCAAAGTTCTCTATTAAGAAATTAGGCTTTTAGAAATTTGAGACTTTTTATAAATATTTTTGGCTGCAACTAAGCAGCCCTAGGAACAGTTATACACCACACACTGAGAGTGCCACTACTAAAGTGGTAAACAGTAGTAGGGAACAGTGCACTTTCCAGCAGCAGTTTCCAGGACTTTTTCACTTAACATTGAATAACTTTCCAAATCTGTAACCATAAACACATTTGGACACTGTATATAGTTAAGTAAAGCATTCCCAGAACTATGGGAATAATGAGAGGTGAGAAGTACAATTAGCGCAGAGATGTCATTTAAGCCATTAACACCATCATTATTCCTACGGGAGTGATCCACCTCTATATCTACAAGAATAAGGCCCTGTAGACCCACACACACACACAGTTTCTCTCCCTCCCCCTCTTACATACAGTACACATACAAGGATAAGCACCAATATGTGTGTGCGCGTGTGTGTGTGTGTGTGTGTGTGTGGACATGCAATGAATGAGTTCACCAGCAGACTCCTGGCCCAAGAGTGAAGTAAGAGTAGTGCAGGAATATTGCAGAACTGTGACATCATCACTCCAAGGCCACGGTCACTGCATGCAGTAGCACAGAGTGTAAGCCAGCAGGGATCACATGGTGTAATAAAAGCGCTTATCGGCACAGAGCAGAGATAGGGACGGCACGGCCAGGGCACTCTAACACAGTGGTTCCCAAACTCTGGGAGGTGGGAGCGGCCGAGTGTATCTCTAGATACACTTGACAAAAACTACTCTAGAACTTGACATTCACACCAAATTAAAAAAACTGCACTAGATACAGTGTATGTGCAGTTTATTTGACGCGACAACATATATTTATATATTTTATCATATGTTAGGCTACATTTTAATAAGGAGTGGGTCACAAGAAATGTATTCGCCACTGCTCTAATGGACAGACAGAGACCCTTCAACACAGACTGGTCTCCACGGGAGACAACCTCATCAACTGGCTCCGTATAAGTCATTTTATACAGGAAACGCCTAAAAACACCAAATGTGGAACTCAGCATGAAAACTGGAGTATGTATGAAAGTTACATTATGTCAAGCAAAATTGTCAGTGTAAATTAGCTTTCAACACGGTATTATTCACATGGCACTCAGGTAAAACTGATAGAATGTAAAAAATGTAAAATGTAGAATCTTTGGATCCAGTTCCACGTTTCCCAGCTTTCTTTGTAAGATCCAGTTCACAGTAACAGAAATCTCAGACCCCAGTTCTGCTGCTTAAGTCAAAAAAGAAAACTCAACAAAAAGACCCACTACAAGTGTAATTATTTCTATTTAAATGTGATTGATTTCAATGTAATTAAAAATAAGTGCACTATTTTTTTTACAATAAAATCACAACATACCAGATGATGGAAGAACTGGTACAGGTGCTAAGCTCAAATTACAAAACATGGAGGAATTTCACTATTCAATGTCCACTGACATCCCATTGCACCATTGGCTCGGATTCCTCACCGGCTCACCTACACCGGTGAGTAAAACAACACTCCACACTGCCGGACAGAGCTGATGGATTCTATGCGCTCCCTCAGCCTGCCCTCCCAGTCCTCGCCCCTCTCCAAGTCCTCGTAGCGTGCCGCCATCTTCTCCAGGGCCCGCACTCTCTCCGGGAGATCGACGGTCAACCCCGCCTTCTGCACTGCATCCTGGAACTTGGCAGGGGATGCTGTTGCTATGCAACACCTGGGACAGGGAGAAGTTGCATCATTTGGCACCAATGCAGGTTTTAATAGACATCCAACAGCATATGTCAGTTATACAGGGTGTGTGGCACCTAGGATGGCACTATGAAGTAAGCTATAAGGTTCAGGTCAATACATTGAGTGTTTGCATATCTGTACTCTAAGGTCCACTGACAACAACAATAAACAAATATAAACAAATACATGTGTGCATGTGTGTGCCTTACATGAGATGGTAAACTATTGATAGTCTTGAGAGAACACCTCTCTGTGCAATTAATCTGTACAGTATGTGTAGGAACTAAGGATGTTAAACATATACAAAATTAGTCAAGCAGACCAGTAAAGAAAATAAGATGATTTTTAACCATTTAAACGTATGTGTTTGTGTGTGTGTCATACCTGTTCTCCCCTGGGTGCGGGGGGCAGTGGTAGTGTTGCCAGACAGCCACAGCAGTATGGGGACACAGTAGATACTGATTCTCCTCCCAGCACCTCCGCATCGTCTCCACAATCCCCTCGTCTGTCACAGAGCCAGAAGACATCGCCGAGGACAACTAGGGACAGAGACAGGGGAACACTCAGGACAATGGGGAGGACACTCAATTTACGACAGAGGAGAGGAAAAGGGACAGAGAGAGAGAGAGAGAGAGAGAGATAGGGATACTGAGTGGACAACTGGATTTAAAAGGTATGGGCTGTATGAATGAAAACTGGAAGGGAGAGGAGATGAGAGAAGAGGAGAGCAGTGTGGACACTGGGAAGGACTTCACTGACCTTGCTGTGGAGTGCATCAGGTAATGTGACTTTGTGAGAGCGCTGGAACTCCTCCATCAGCCCTTTCACCTGCGCGCCGTCCCTCCCTGACAACAGCCAGAACACCCGCTCCATGTTGTAGGGGTCCTGAGGAAACACACCTTCCCATTAACACACATATGCACCCCCCCCCACCCACACAGACACACCCACCCACCCCCACATACACACACACCCACAAAAACACACACACATCCATCCACACACACAAACACAAACGCACCCCCACAAACACACAGGCACGCGAATGCATGCAGATATGGATCCGTACACACACATGCACACACAAATATGCACGCACACACACACAACACAAACACACACATATGCACACACGTGCATCTATACTCACACACACATGCAAACACACACACACACACACAAATGCACATATGCAGTCAGTCAGACACTGACACATAATCACACACCTGAATGTCTATGGCAGGAGCCAGGGTCTGCTTGACATTGGTTGCCATGGAGAAGTCACCGCTCTGCACCGCCCGATGCACAATATCATTGGCATTTACCATGGCAACGAGGCGCAGAGGCACACCCATGTGCTTCACAATACAGCCGGCTGGAAGAAGGGCACAGGGACAGAACAGCGCTGAATGAGAGGAGCTGAGGGAGAAAAACGCAATGATTACCACATAAAAACACATAAGCGATTGTGCACTTTAAAATTGTGCAGGGATGGAAAATTACTCCCAATGCATAGCAGTTTGAACCATGCCAGGTTTTAGTAGAAGCAGGTTCATGAGTCAGGAGTCCCAAATGCTGGTCCTGGAGAGAGGAATTTGTTTTCACCCCAAAATCAGCAACCAATTTAGGCCCAATAAACCAGGTAAAGTGATTTAACCCTGTAATCAACTGCTTCAATTGGTCTATAAAGTACTGAGAACCAATGAGAACCAGCAGACCCTGCGGCTCCCCCCAGGTTTGGAGACCACACTAGCAAGTGGTTTCCACTAAGGATGCTCACCTGCATTCCGTATAACCTGGAACAGCTCAAACTGCTAGTGCTTGTTTCATCCCTGTCATGCATACCTTCTGGCCATAATTCATGTGATTCTCAATGTGCACGTGGTTGCCTGCACTGCAACTTCAAACCTTCCCCAATAAACAGATGGGGAAAAAAGACATAAGCCGAAGGAGCAACGAGACAGAGAGCGAGGAGGAAGAGAGGAGGGAAGAGGAGAGACAGAGAGCGAGGAGGAAGAGAGGGGGGAAGAGGAGAGACAGAGAGCGAGGAGGAAGAGAGGAGGGAAGAGGAGAGACAGAGAAGGGAAGAGAAATGTGATCATTAAAAGCATGAAAGTGTCTGAAGACAAAGACCAAGGGGGGGGGGGGCGTACCCGCAATATTTCCAGCGCCCCCTGTGGGCACCACCACTTCCAGGGTGGGTAGCGCGCCCCCCTCTGCCCGCTCCAGGCCACTCAGCCGCAGGTAGGCGTACACAAAGTGGGCCAGTTGCACCAGGACGCGGGACCAGTTGACAGAATTCAGGCTCATCAGCGTGTTGTTCTTCACGAGGTTCTGATCCGCAAAGAGACGCCGCAGAGGGACGTCGATGTCATCCGAGCTGCCGTCCGCTGGAAAGAGAAACAAGCACGGTATTCAATGGTTTACCCTGTAATGTGGGAATATATCTCTAAGGGCATATTTTTATATGAAACATGTATATTAAATACTATATTATAAGTCATAGCTAACATTAGATGCTAGTAAAATCCAATATGATATGGCGAATGTGTGTGCATGTTTGTTGTGAACGTTGAACTCTTAATGTGTTGATACTCAGCCTTAAATATGTATTTGAAATGCTTTAGCATCTTTAACTCTTTAGATGGTAATAAAATGTGCAAGCACTCAAACAAATCCCTGAGAATGTTCAACAAAATACATTACCGTCCAAAATGTACAATCATATGAAAAAATTATTATTTAAAAAAAAAAAGATTTTATCCCATTTTCTCCCAATTTAGTAGCCAATTAGACCTGCTATTTTATGTCAATCCCCCCCTAGTAATGTGAGTTAACTGCCGTAGTCCTGCGACTGGTAGTGACGAAGTAGGCGAAGTAACGTCTCCTCCGAGACGGCACTCACCAGGCCGTCGACCGGAACCCGGTACTACAGGGCCACTCTTATGTGCAGCAAACGTCCTTGTCGGCTTCCCTCCCCCCTCCCTGGGGCGGACAGCCAATCGCCGCCCCCTGGTGGCACTCCCGGCCAGAGCCGATTCTGGTGGGACGGGGAATCGAACCCCGGTCTCCGTGGCCATTGTCAACCATTGTAACCACTGGACCATGTGGGAGGCATTGAAAAAATAATTTTGTTAGAAATATTGGTAATCTGCAGGAATTTTAGTAGTGTCTAGTGTATTTCAAATAATTATTTGGCCCAGGTCTGATATATCCATCCATCCATCCATTATTCCTGGTCATATGTTTGCATGGAAAGGAATATACCCTCAGGTATATATTTACAACACCATTCACTCACAATAAACTACGGGCATTTTCTCCAACTGTTAAATGTCTTTATCTGACCTGCAAAGACATGACACGGGAGAACATCCTCCAGGCTGGTGGTCATCCGAGCTTCTCCTGGAGGCGGAGTGCTATCCACTGCACCACCGTGCCGCCAGGTCTGATATACCACGGATATGTTTGCATGGAAAGATATATTCTCTGGTATATATTTACAATATATTGTAGGCCAATAAACTACATTTTACCAACTGTTAAAGTCTTCGTCGGACCTGCAAAGACATGAACGTTGTCCTCCAGGCTGGTGGTCATCTGCCTCTCCTGGACAGAGGTGACGCGTCCCCGGGGGAACACCACCACCACATCCACACCCCGCAGGCCCCTCACACTAAGGATCGCCGAGCCCCCCGTGTCCCCCGACGTCCCTGTGGCAGAGCGGAGGTTCGACAACGACAACGGCGAGCTGTCACACAGCGCGTCACAGTCGACCTGGTGACTACAATAGTTGTCCGGCCGTAGTTTTATAGACTTGAGTAGGGCATAGATTTGGATTAAAGGGAACAGGTGTTGAAAGAGAGGCTAAAAAGGTAAACTGCGTCTTGTTTTGAAGATCAAAACAGTTTATGCTTCCCATACGATTTGGGGAAGGTCATTTCAAAGCTTGGGAGCCTGACGCTTAAAGCTCTGCCCCCAGCTTTAACTTTTGAGATTTTAGGGACAGCGAGAATCCATAGGGTCCTATTTTGGTAGGATGAAAAGATTCCAGGGCCGAATCCCATTTGTGAAATCAGCTCTTATACCCTTGAGAATTGGTTAACAACTTTCTGAGCTCACAGCACATTTAATTAGCCATACATTTTCTGTGACCCTACCCTTATTAAAATGTTATTTAATAAAACACAAACACAAGCTCAATTTCCCTCACCCACTAGGACGGTTGCGCGGCTGCTCTCGCGCTGCAGGAAATATTCCAAAAGGTGGGTAGTGCAGGTCATGGCCAGGTCTTTAAAGGCAAGCGTCTCTCCGTGGAAGAGCTCCAGAATAGACAGGCCGTCACTCAGCTGTGCCACGCGCACCGTCCCGGGGAGCGAGACCTGAGACAGGGCACTTGACAGCACAGCTGGGGACAGACAAGCAGACGGACAAGAGGGTGAATAATTAATCCAGTAAAGTGAGGTTAAACATGTATTAAATATATCGCAAAATGTTTCTAGTATAACATTCCCCACGAACGTTACTGTGAAACCTGGTTATTTTGTGTCACTAAACTACAGCTCTAAATTCCCAAGCAATGGCAGAAGCCAGTCAGTATTACCTGTAATATGACTGCCGACGTCACTACAACATTGTAATTACATTGTGTATCCGTCACATTTTAGGATTAGTAACAGTCTGACAGACGGAGAATAATTTCGTGGAGCAGAAAGTAGTTTTTACCATCCAGGTCCCGGCGTGGGATGAGGTCGTCCGGGATGAAGAGGGCGCACACCTCCTGCACCAGCTGAGGGTAGGACAGGGACGCCCAGGACTTCAGGGTGTCGGGGTTGAGGGTGGGCAAGGTCTCCGGCATGAACATCCCCCCGTCTGGGGCATAGCCCGAAAACAGCACCTCCCGGAAACCCCATCCCCGTACTCCGCCTCGCGTGCTACAGTAACGCATGGCTCAGATCTAAGAGACAGTGCGAACTATGGCCAAGAGTACCTTTGCTCACACACGCACATAAATTACTTATTACACAGTGGCTTCCTGATTACTTATTAATATACGCAATGCACAGTCCAGAACGGCTACAGGTTTACAACATAAAACCAGACGGATGCGCAATAAATTGATAATTTTCCTTATTCCAAGCGTACACAAAACATCGAAAAACAGCCTTAAAAACAAAACGCGAAGGTTCAGACTGTTTTGCTGATGTAGCACAATGTGAAAATAAATGCATTTGCCCTTTGTGCTTCGCTGTACAATTTTGATTACGCTATATCAATGCTATAATGGCACTTTATAACGGTTGGCAATCATGTACTGTCCTTGTTAAATAAAGTTACTTTTTACACTGCCGTGTCTCTCAGTTGCTTGACTGGTCCGGTCAGTTGGCCAATAACATAAAGGCCGCTATGTCTGGTGAAAGTGTGCAGTGTGCAGTGGGTTTAGTGTTGTGTTCACCAAGGGCACAGCTCACAGAGAAACAGTCGTGAATAAAAAATACAACGCCACCTCCTGGTACTAGTATTGCAGTACTGTGGACTACTTTAGCAGGGGGTGAGTTCGCAAACAACAGTATTTGATTTTGCCTACTGCGGGGAAAGGTAATCAAATTTCTAAAAAATGATTCCCCTTTCCCGTTGTATTATGTGTAGTACAGGATAAAATGTATTACTTTGTGTGGAATATTAAGGTTAATATATTTTTTATAATTGTCAACAAGGTCGTGTTTAAAAAGAAAAATGATAAACCCTGTTTTGATTCATGTATTGATGCAGTTTCTATAAAGAACTATATCTTTTCCATGGTTCTGAGGGGTTATGGGTAAAAAAAAAAAGGAGGGTCAAGGGTTAGAAAAAGAGGAAGGAGAAGATGGTAGTAGTACTTTTTAGTGATGGGAAGTTCGATTCTTTTTCCTAAGTCGTTCGCGAACGATTCGTTCAGTGAAAATAATCTTTCGATTTGTTCACTTGATTCAGTAATTACCACTTCCCCAGAGCGCGTAGAAACCCCCCTACCTGCGAACGATGACTCGAAAATGTTGTGATTCTCGTTCAGAGCTGGGTTAACGGTTCGTTCGTTCAGTGGAGTGGAGATAGCCGTCATTGGGCGTGATGGATTAACTTAGCACATGAGTGCTAAACCATTGCAATGCATCGTTCTGATAGCAAACACAACTAGATAATGTACCCGATTAGAAGAACACACTTAGTTATTATTATTGAGTTGTTATTCTCGAGCCCGAAAGAGTTGTCATTGTTGTTCATTTCGTTCAGTAGCCTAGGGTAATGGCCATTCGTTGACTCATAAAACACGAAAAGGCAGTCAGCAGGTAATGGGTTTACTTTTGTTTTTATAATGTTATGTCCTGCAACATCGCGTCATTTAAATGCTTTTGCACAATGCGATAAATTATTGTAACGGCGAGCAGCTAGCTTATCCACAGGAATGCTAGCTGCCCTCCATTTAGTTCCTGTGTAGCATGCTATCTTAACTTAGAGTGTTTGGCTAGTTATGTTTGTAGCCCTTGCAGGGCCCTAGGTTCTTTTAACTATATTGTACTTTACTTTTATATTAGCTTGAGTTCCCTAAATAGACTTATTTACATGAAATGAGCAACCTTTAACCTTGCTAAGCATTTACCTTATGAAAACCTTTGGAGTAATTAGACCAAACAAGAAGATAAGTGTAGGCTATTATTAGGGATAAGTTGGAATTATTCTTGAAAAATAATAGTATTTTAAGAGAGCCAAAATGGTTTTCTTAAAGGGAGGTCATGCCTAACAAACCTCCTGGACTTTTTCAAAGAGGCTACAAAGTGTGTTGACCTGAACCAGGCTTATGATACTACATATTTGGACTTTCAGAAAGCTTTTGACAAGGTACCACATGAGAGGCTCATTGCTAAAAATGAATTCAGTAGGAATTGCAGGAGTAGTTTCAGAGTGGGTTCATAATTGGCTGCAAGGGCGAATACAAAGAGTAACAGTAGGTGGGGCCGTATCTGACCTCGGTGCTGTGGGCAGTGGTGTCCCGCAGGGATCGGTGCTGGGACCTCTGCTCTTCCTTATTTACACAAATGATCTTGATATGGACGTTAGTAGCAAAATAGTTAAATTTGCAGATGATACTAAACTTGGGGGTTTGGCAAACAGTTTGGAATCGACTAAAGTAATCCAAGATGATTTAAACAAAATCCAAAAATGGGCAGATACATGGCAGATGACATTCAGTACTGCTAAATGTAAAGTTATGCATGTGGGAAATAAAAACATTAGACAGGAGTATTTTATGGGAGGAGAAAAGGTAGTAGGTTGTCAGGACTGGTACCAGAAAACCAGGCGCGGACCCAGAAATGCAAAAACTTCTTTTATTTTGTAAACAGGCAATGGTCAGGCAGGGGTAATCAGGGCAATGCAGGGATCCAAAGAATGGTCGGGGGCAGGCAGAGTTCGGTCTGGGCTTCAGGGGTATCAGGCAGGCAAGGCGTAGTCAGTGGACAGGCGAAGGTCGAAAACGAGAAAGCAGTCCAGGGAACACAGGGAGGAGCGGGAACGAGACTGGGATAAAGACGAACACTGGAGCACAAGCACGAGCACAACACGAACACAAACACAAACACAAAACAAACGCGGGAAACAGAGATAACGCTGGAGAGTAGTGTAAGCATACGCAAAGCACAAGACAATCTGGCAACGAACATGGGAAAACACACAGCTTAAATACATTTAGACCTAACAAGAAACAATCAGGAATAAACATGAATGCAGCTGACTGCAATCAGACACATGAGGAATTAAGTGGAAACGATAATACAATAACGAGACAATCAGGAAATTAACATGGGAAACGAACAGCTAACCACATCAGACATAACGAGAAACAGGTGAAACAGATAATACATTGAAGACACTGGAACAGGTAAGCGAAAGTAAAAACACGGACCAGACAGCTAGGAAAACATGGAACAAACTACAAACGCTTAGTTAGGGGAAACACGAACACGAGACGTGACAGTAGGTGTTCAATTTGAAAAAGACTTAGGAATTGTAGTTGATCAAAGCCTATCTGCATCAAAGCAGTGTGCTACAGCAGTGGAAAAAAGCCAACAGGATGCTGGGATACATAGCAAAAAGTATTGAGTATAAATCAAAGGAAGTTATATTAATGTTATATAATGCCTTTGTCAGACCTCACTTAGAATACCGTGTGCAGTTCTGGGCACCGCACTACAAGAAAGATATAGAAGCTCTTGAAAAAGTCCAAAGAAGGACAACTAAACTGATACCTGGTATGAAAGGTCAAAGTTATGATGATAGACTTAAGGCACTCAATCTATTTAAGCTTAGCAAATGGAGACTTGGGGGGGATTTGATTGAGGTTTTTAAATTCCTAAAAGGGATTAACAAAGTGAAATACCAAAGATTTTTTAAGATAAGTGGGGTTAGCAGAACAAGAGGCCACAGGTGGAAATTAGTTAAAGGCAAATTCCGCACAGATATTAGGACGTTTTTCTTTACACAGAGAGTTGTCAATGCCTGGAACAGCTTGCCAGGTCAGGTAGTAGAGGAAGAAACACTTGGGCTATTCAAGTCCAGGCTAGATATAGTACTAAATACTCTTTAGATTAGGACATGACAAGCCTAGATGGGCAGAACGGCCCGTTATCGTCATTATGTATTCTTATGTTCTAATTGAAATATTTACTTATTGTTGAAATAAAATAAATGTCTTAATTATCACAAACGCTTATTTGTAAATAGTGCACTTCAAAGTATGTGTACAGTAATATTATATTTCACTCAAAATTCAGTATAGACATAATTACCATTTGTATGTGATCAATTGATTTGCAAGTAAAATATTGATACAAGAATACAGTTTGTATTTATTATTGGTATTATTCCATATGAAACATCTGTAAGGGGAGTAAATATGCTTGTAGAGAAGAGCTTGACTCAACCCCTCACATTTTAAAAATATCATTTGAAACTACAAATATGTGAACTTCCTAGACATTGCCCCTACCCATGTTTTTGAAAATTGATTATGAACTGTAAACGAAACATTTCAGGCGGGGAAAAATGATCAGTCCAGTGAAACTTCTGTAAATTTTTATTTCCAAAAGTACACTTGTGGCCCAGGTGGAGTACATAAACTCAGTGACAAGTTCCACGCTCAACTCTGCGCTGAACAGTAGCATTCAAAAAATGTAAAACAGTGAGCGAGTTTATTGAATGGGTATGTGGTTGTACGGACTCCAATCTGGAACCTTTGTCATGTAAAGCCAGTGTGTTTGGAAGGTGAGGTCAGCGGTAAGGTCTGGAGTAATGCACACAATCTCTGCACAGGTGTCGGTGGCGCCTGGCTGTCAGTTCACCGCCGGTGAGGTGAGGGCAGGTGTGAGGGATCCCGCCACATCGGACAGCGGGAATGGTGCAGAGTGGTTCGCGTGATGGCGGGTGGCGCTCATTTCTTGCGGAACAGGCTCTTGATGCCCTCCTCGAGAGGCTCCGCCATCATGCTCATGGGCCTGTTCTTGAGCGCCGCCTCGCGCATGGTGTGGTAGACGTACTCGTTCTGCTGGAACATGCGCAGCTCCATCTCCGTCTGCATGCGCATGGCCTGGGAGCACGAGGGAGGGGGGAAAAACGGGGTCAGCTGGGGAAATCTGAGCCACGGTTACAGGGTTCAAGCACAGTCAGAAGGCAGCTGCGGAAGGCTCAGCATGTGTTTGAACCTTCTGCAGTCCGAGCCCGAGAAAAACAATCCGTATTTTTGGGATTCCTCCCCATAAGAGACGCGGTTCAAGAATGCCACTCGGGTTTCAGTTAATTCCGCATGGTCCAGAGTGATATATCAAGTTTGTTTTCTCCTGCAGTCTGTCTGACACTGTGGTCATGGTGCAATTGTGCGAGAGGAAGACGGAAACAGAGAAGCGGCGCAGGTACGGTACCTCCAGGTCCTTGGTGATGGAGTGAGAGGGCCCGTGGGTGATCATCAAGATGGCATAGGCCTTACAGATCATGCCGTGGCCTACCTCGATGAGACCGGCGTGCCAGTGGGTCACCCCTGACCTCATCGTGGCCATGCCCAGCTGGGCGTTGTTTGGGTGGTACAGCTTCCTGTGGCGGGGAGGGGATGGTTAAGATGATCATGCAAACTCACTGATCTTTACAACAGACCTGGGCCAAGTCATTATTTGAATATACTTTAACCCTTCAGGCACACATTCAAATTCTGGCAGATTACTGACAATTTAAAAGAAAAACATCTTCACCAGTAATCAGAAGTTTTACTGTCATCTAAAGAGTTGAAGCATTTCAGATACATATTTGGCCCGGGTCTGCTTTACACCTGTCTGGGTGGCCTCTCATTCCCTTCACCGCCACTGTCAGCCCAGCCGGTTAAAATAAATCCACACCTGTCCCGGTAGAATTGATATATGCGCCAGTTTTTCAACGGCGGAAGTCTTGCCGATTTATGGTGTAACTTACATGTACCCCTCGACCATCATGCGGGCATAGCCGGCAGCCTCGGCGTAGAACTGGAGGTAAGACAGCACCTCGCTGGCCACGCTCAGGATTCGGAGCTGGTACAGGTGGGTGTCGGCCAGCACTGGCTCTTGCTTCTCCAGACACTCCCGGCAGACCTTGACCACCTGAACAAGACACAGCGTGACCACTCATGCTTTCATGTGTACATATGGTATGTTTAGTATCACATATTAAATATAAGAGAGGGGAGGTAAACTTGAAAATAAACTTGACTTAGTTATTATACCTCAGGGCTTCTCAACTAATCTGCTTCTGCATTAGGTAACTGACATCATACTGCCTTACTGATGTAAAAGGCTTAGCCAATAATGTTGCATCTTCCTAATCCATTACAGTAGATTTATGCTCTATACCCTTTCATAGACAGACAGACAGACAGGGGAACATGATATGCATGAATACACTGATACTCCTCTGCTACAGTTGTCTAACAAGTGATTTAATGTTGATGTCCAATTTTCCCGCAATTGGTTTTACAGCAGTATGGATATGCATACAAGTACACCTTAGCCTACACACCACATACACAAGTCTGCTACAGATAACACGTACATAAATGAAACGTAAAAAAGTTAAGACAATAAAAATACAATGGAATATAATTTGCAGTCGTCGTACCTCATGGTAGTTCCCCTCAGTGCGAGCCTTCTCGATCTTCTCCAGTGCTTTCAGACTGTGCTCTGTCACTTCCTTAACCACCTCATCTGAGGGCTGAGAGCAGAGAGACATCATGTGAACACATCGCCTTCCACCACATCTGAAGCCATTGTCTTGGAACTCAAATTTGGTGTGTGCTTGCACACGTTCTCCCTCTGCACTATAACCTGTGGCCACAAGAGAATGCAGTTTCCCCACTGAGAAAACATCTGTCGAATTGTAATGTACGAATCAAATTGTTTTTGTTTTTTACTTAGTAAATACACTAAACAGAGCAGCATTGGCAATGGCATGACAGTGTAATCCTGAATTTTGGGAGTAATGTTAGCGATTATGCTATTGTAGTGGCTATTGGCTCCTACACTATTGTACTTTGAGTTTTTAATTTTTACTGATTTGGCAAGAGCCTACAGCATTTTTGAACATGTTTCTGTGTCTCTGCAAAAGACTGTCAGCAACACCTGTAGGCTTTATCGGGTGGCTCTTCTGCTGGCAGAGTGCAGTGGAAACACTGAGTCAGGCCTAGTAATTTCAGTGATGAACAAAATTGCCTTGCACTGTTTATTTGTTTAATTATGTGTTTTTATATAGTGTTTATGGAGGGGAAGACATTTTTATTTATTTATTTGATTAACAGCAGAGAAGTCTAGCTTGCATTTTGAACATGTTTCTCTCCAAAAATGTCACATGTTTTGAATGTAATTTCCAAAAAGTTTATTTGTTTAATTATTTTTATATAGTGTTTATATATTTATTTATTTGTATATATTGCTCAATGTACATGTTTTGAATGTAAAATCAAGTGGATTTTCTCATGTCAAGTAACACCTCTGACATTTTAATATTTTAATTTAACAGGAGCCTGCAGCGGGGAGAATGCTGTCTCTACTCTCAGCTGCTCAGCACAGTAACCCCCAAATGCTAATAATAGCCCCGAACAGCAATGCCAGGACTGAACTCGGGATTGGGAATGCGGGGGACAGTGCTGACTGGAGGAATTCATCACATGTTTAGCATGTGTTTTTATAACCGTTAATGCACACTCAGATAAGACTAACATGTATTGAGTGGACTGACCCATTTTGATCATTTGGTAGTGTCCCATCCCAATGGTCAGTGAATTCTTTAAAACAAACATTAAAAGTAATCTAGGGTGGTTCTATGAGAAAATAAACCCCCAAGGAAAGGGCATGTAATAACCAATTCACCATGAATGAAAGAAAAAAGTAACAAGTAGTTTGCTCCAAGTGTAGTTTACTTCAGCTTGGTGTTGTGCTATGCTTATGGCAGCCTTATGGTGTTACCCAAAGCTCCACCCACATTATTGTCCTGCAATGGCATCAGTACACCATTGAAAACAGCTTACGTTCCAGATGTGTTGTATACACACACACACACACACACACAATTTACATAGTAAAACCTGTCTGTAGCTGTATTCCACATGTTGTTTTGAATCTCATAAGACTGTAGTCACATTAATTAGCCACAGTCACAGCCACTGTCACAGTTCTAGCTAGCTACTTCATTTTTATTTTCCCCACAATCATGACACCCCACCTTCTGGTCCTCCACCTCCTTGGTGGCCATCATGAGGTCATCTTTGATCTGCTTTGTGCAGTGCTCGCAGGTACAGTCGAAGAAATACTGCTGCTTCAGTAACTGCTGGCGATCCTTCGACAAGTGCAGGAAGTCAACGTAGCTCACCGTCAGCTCCTCCCCTTCCGCAATCTTACCCAGAGAGCGGAGTTCGATCCTGAGGAAGATGTGCACAGAGCAGGGGAGACAGAGAGAGCAAGAGATGGAAGGGGAGGGGGGCAATAATGAAGATGGTGAAGAGGGAGAGAGGAAGATGGTGTTAGAGAACAGGAGTGGAGTATGGCAAGACAAGAGAGCCACACCGAAGATCAGTGCCCACTTACCGTGGTGCCACCTTACCCATTAATATTCCTTTACCTTTTTGTCTATCGGTGGACCTACTGTATCTGTCATCCTCCCACGATGATGATATTCCCATCAGAGTTCATAATTGCACACGTAATCAGAGTGGTTCTCTGTGGCTCAGTTGGTAGAGCACAGCTTTGCAACGCCCCCTCTCATCCTCCCACGATGATGATATTCCCATCAGAGTTCATAATTGCACACGTAATCTGAGTGGTTCTCTGTGGCTCAGTTGGTAGAGCACAGCGTTGGCAACGCTTAGGTTGTGGGTTCAATCCCCACTGGGGCCACATATACTGAAAATGTATGCATTCACTACTGTAAGTCACTTTGGGTAAAAGTGTCTGCTAAATGGCGTATATTATATTATTATAAGTTATTCATATCCCAGAGTGTGAGTGTGGAGTACTATCATGTGCTACTAAGGTCTGAAGACCATGTGAGTGCAGTAATGCTCTAGACAGCATAACTCCACATCACCCCACCTCCCCCAAACCCCTTTCTGTCTCCCTCTTTTTCCACTCTCTATCATGTGGCTCCGGAGGACTTCCCTGGGTCACTGTAGGGGAGGGGCTCAGCTGTTCATAGCAACAATACATGTGACCCTGTAACAATGCGACATAATACACCGACCGATTCCATTATTCCACAGGGTTTAAAGCTTAGCATTAGCATTCGCATTGCATATCCACGGTGTGCCCCGTTATCACGCTGGATGATATGGCCATAAAACTTCTGAATAATGAGAGATATGGTATTAATCTTGTTTTTGAGTCTGTGTGTTAAATTAAAACCAAGCATGAACTTTAGAATTACAACTTTAAAATTGTATCAAATGGAAGTTAATTGATTTTAGGAGGAGTGAAAGCTGACCATTGCTTTTAAGCGCTCACATAAAGCATTGCCTGTATACCTCAAGTGTATCCGCTCATTGAAAGGTCTATGAGTTACAGAGGTGCACGTTGCCAGAGACAATTAATATTTGACCGAATTAGATTTAAAATGCTGCCATCAGCAATGTTAACATTTCAAGAGAAAACTTGTAATCACGTTCTAAATGAACACACAATTACAATAATACCAAGTATTTGTATTAAGTATACAAATTAGATTTTCAAGGGACAATATTTAATAGGATAATGATCTATCTGTTCCCACTTACTGTACAGCCCAGTAACTCCAGTTACACCATCAACAGTCTGGAAGCTCTGGGTTAATTGAACTTTAGAACTTTAATTTACTCTCAGTCATAAAGGTATATTTTCATACAACATAACAAATAATACAATTTTATTGCACGAGGAAAAAAAAACAATTAGTTATTAGATGCTACCAAGGAGGCACCGCCAAACACAGAGGCCTCAAGTCTCAATGGGGGCACTCAATGCACTCCCACAGAAGTAGTGGAGACAAGCCTCAGGCTGAATGTTAGTGTTCAAGGCATCATTTCATCAGGGTTAGAGAGTGACAAAAGCAAGGAACGCGAACTATGGGTGCTGCTTTGCAGACCAGAGCGTAGCTAGGAAAGGATGGAGATGGCTGATTAGCCTTTGGCAGGGTCATGAAAAGGGCAACTGAAGTGACATTCAGCCTACCTATGATATCACAGGTGCAAAAATCAAGGACATTCCAGAATCCAGCGCCCTTTCTGACATGTGCTGCGATGTGAAATCTTTGAATCCGGGGGTAGCCCACAATAGTTCAGAAAAGTATAATTTGCTGCTACCACATTACATTTTACAACCAAAAGTAGTACTAGTCATCGTTTGCAACAGTTCACTCTCCATCATGAAGAAATATATATAATAGGCCAATATATGGTAAACTACAGATTTCAAAATGCAATAATTCACACACAGTTCTCAGTTGTGTGGATCAGATGCAAAGGGTCAAACTAGCGTCGTTCGACAAACAGGCAAACAGCTGACCTACAGCTGTTTTTAGAAGCAGGCAGCCACAGATGCAACCGAGATGGGGGCTGGGAGAGGCCTCGGTCTGACTGACATGGGCGTGACAAACACAACACAAACTTGCTTCTCAGAATGAGCCATGACCATTTCCAACCCCCCCAAAAAAACATGCTGCAAATTTGGAGGAAAACCTGGTGTTTTGTAAAATCTTGTGTATGCGCCACACTGTTTCAGTGGCTTCATAAGAATGACACTCCTCCGTCATGTGTGATACAATTAGGTGTATAATTTAGACTAACTTTGCTGTGAAGAATGCAATTACTTGTTACAGGTAGTAGTTAGTATATGGTTATAATCTGTTGGCACATCCTACTGTACAAAAATATATAGGGATTACAAGGAATGGTTATGCCCCCCCTTGGACAGCTGCAAAGACCATTGAGATTGATTCTTTGGTGAAATAAATATGTGAATTAGTGGTACAAAAGACCACACAGTAAAGCAATAATGTACTGCACTTCTAATTCAGCTCTTCTAAGACAGAACCTCTAGAAGCTCTGTACATTTTTAGCACTGTTAATTCATTTTAACTAACTTTCAAAGTTATATCCACTGAGATCTGTGCTTGTTCAAAGTATCTACAGTATACTCAAAAGGCATCACTGCACAATGGTAACTGGACTACAGGAATGCAATAAACAACGGTGTGTGTAGAACAAAGCTTCTTTTAGCAAATATTATTTAACTTAACCATCATAGTTTAAAAGAAATGGGGGAAAAAATCTATTTCATGGGCACTTTAGTACTTTTTTTTTTACTGTCAATTAGGTCAAAAATTGCTTGACCTAATTGACATTTGAACTTTGAACTTAAAGACAAAAATTAGTCCCAGTGACTTCTCAGGGGTTTCTGTAGACCTCCACACATGTATATAATATCAAACTGAATGTGATTCACTGAGGATCCTAGTGTTATTGGCAAGCTCATGGGAGGTTGTGTTTGGAATGGGGGTGTCTGAATTAATGTGAGGTGATGGTAGGGATTGAAGGTTCTCTTGGGGGTCAGCACACAGCAAACAGACCCACCTCCTTTGAGTGTGATAGATAGAGTTCAAAGCCGTCTGACTGGAAGACAAAATGAGAACCCACCATTTACATACCTGCAGACATAGCTGTACTTACATTCTTCGAAACATATAGTAAACATATATTACACACCTACACACGCACACACACACACAATTAAACACTCTCCTCTACATATGTACACACATTTCAATGAAAACAACTGCGCTCACTCTCTTCTCTCCACACATACACATATATACCATTCCACAATGACTCTCAGCACTGTGTGCAATAGTTAACAGCAGCGATGTGTGATTAGGTATGAAGTGAAGAGTGTGGTGTGGGGTGCGTGGTACTCACTTGCCGTGGTTGAGGATGACAGTGCAGTTGGGCCAGCAGTCATGGTTGACCAGGCACAGATTTGGGAAGATACCCACTCCCACCGCCTGCAGACCTCTCTGGTCACTTAGTGTGAAGCCGTTACAGTTAATCTGAGAACAGGGACAGGGCTTGTCAAAGTGAGACCAGAGGTTGGCACTAGCGTACTGAGGACAGAGACCAGTACTAAAATACTGAGAGCGGAGACTGGTACAGACACAATAGGAACAGAGATGTCTATTGACACTGAGAACAGGTACTAACACACTAACAGAGACTAGTACTGACAGACCAACAACAGGGCTGGCACTGACACACCTATAACAGGGGCTGGCACTGACACACCTGGAACAGAGACGAGTACGACACACTAAGAATATGCATGGGAGGTGACAGAGAGAGCTCAGCACAGACAGGAAAGAGAATGGAGTCACACAAAACAAACCTCACATATGGAAATGAAAAAGGAAAAACGCATCAAAGGGGATCTAACGGAAAGGAGAGGAAATGGATAGGTGCAGCACAACCCCAACATTTTCAGACTGGAAGGCAGAAAGAGGTGGTGAGAAAAAGAGAGACATTTGGATGTGTGACAAAGCACCACGCCGAATGTGTGAGACTGTTTGGATGCCCGACTACGCACCACGCCGAATATGTGGGAGATGCAGTCCACATTATACTGTCGGCCACCATGCGGCCAGTAGTCCAGGAAGTTGTGGACATCGATCTTCAGCTCCTTGAGGTCTTCCTCGGGCATGTCTGCCACGTGGTCCTCCAGTTTGTCCAGAGTGGTGAGCTGACCATCCGACACCACCCCCCCATCTTTCTCGATACGCCACAGAATGCGGGCGGCAAGACTAGAGGTGTGCGGAGGACAGAACAAATACAGAAAACATTCATACTCATTATTCATATTCATATGTGCAATCAAAAAACAGGAAGAAGCAGCCTTTTGAATCGTTGAAAGCTTTAATCATTTTAACAGGCGCAAAAGCCGTTGACTGCAGACAAAGTGCTCACAAACTCAGAATAAACACAGAACCCAATGACCCCCACCCCTCTCGCTCCCTCCCTCCTCACCGGATGTTCTCATTGGGGGGCTTGGCGTACTTCTTGATGGCAGCACACTCATGCTTGTGCTCCTCCCAGCAGGCTCGCTGGCACGTGCGGTCGCAGTACTGAGCGAACTTGCACTGGCCACACCGGTGCAGATTCTCCTGGCGACGGAAGCAGCTGTGGCACACCTGGTTGGCTAGACTGGGGAGGGGACAGAGCAAAAACGTGTTAAAAATCACTTTATTTTTTGAACATTTTACTCCCTATTTTTATTTCCCCTCAGTTTGTAGGTCCCGTCCCGTTGCTGAAACTCTGTCATTTCGAGAGGGCCTGTACTAGCATGTACATTCCTCTGAAATGCTTGTCAGGCAGCCGCTGCTTATTTTCACAACAATTTTTCAGCAATTCACTAGCTGGGATGTGCGGTTATTGTGCTGGAGGTAGGGTTTTCTTCGTTAAATTAAGGTTAAAAGTCAAAATGTAATCGTACAAGAAGTAGAAGTGCACCCTTGATCAATTATGCAATGGTAATATATGACACAATGTGTGCAATGCAAATGAAAGGTGAGGAGTGCTGCATACACACCAAAAACTAGATCTGAAACCGTATTGTGATGTAACATCAATCTAAACTGCATTCTATGATCCAAACAGAAGATCACAGTATCACAGGTGGCAGTGTGGTGTAATGGTTAGGGAACTTGACTTGTAACTCAGAGGTTGCTGGTTCAATTCCCAGGTAGAGCACTGCCGTTGTACCCTTAAGCAAGGTACTTAACCCGAATTGCTTCAGTAAAATATCCAACTGTATAAATGGATTGTATGTAAAGAAAACTGTGTAAGTCGCTCTGGATAAGAGCATCTGCTAAATGCCTAAAATGTCAAATGTAATGCAGAAGAAAAACAACTCTTAATGAATGTTTGCATCTGAAGATAATTAGCGGGTCCTAAAGTCCATGTCTAAGTTGTATCCACTCAGGTGTCAAGCGTGTCTTTAATGCATATAATCTGAGCGCCTGCAGAACAGTCTGAAAAATGTCACCTCTTGTTTTAGGATCCAAGACCACCGACTAACCCAGAAGTTATAATTATTTTAGGGTTTATCTGATGAAAGTACAGTAGGGGACAGAATGAGACCATGTTAATGGACAGCAATGAGAGATTAGTCCTGGCTAACGCAAAACAGAATGACGATGTGAATGGGTGAGTGAGTGAGAGGGGGCAGCTCTGGTGACTGCCAGGTCGGGTTAACAGTCAATCCACGCCATGACTCGCTCTGCCTGCAGGTCATCTCGGTCCACCGGACAGTGGCTGTTTGTTCTTTCTGGTATCACAGTGTTTGCAGAGTTGTTGTTGACAGGCCTTAAATACTTATGTTGCTACTAATTTTATCCTATCAGTGTCGTTGATGTCGTAAACTCAGGCAGATTCTATTTTAAAAATAAATTAAGCGACTGAGTAGTATCCAATAGCGTATTCATATTTATAATCCAGTTTAAATTTGAAACGTTTTTAATTTACCTTTAACTAAACTTCACACAATGCATGAAAAAGCAATATTCTCACATTAACATGTCATGTAAAGACAGACTTAACAAGAATTGTGATATTACGGACATACAGTTGTATTGCAGTACGACGCCGTTGTGGCGTTGTTTCTAAAGACTTGCCGTGTCCGATAGCATATTCCTAGTTTTAACCCCGACTAAACTGCTAAATATCTAAATGACATGATAGCTATAGAGCCTACTGTTGGTGTATAAAATCCGTGCCAGCGAACAAGCATGTTAAATTGAAATGTAACAAACCTGCGACCAGGAGAAGAACAGCCGTCTTCTCAGATAAACAAAAAGAAACAACTGAAGTAACGGGAATGGCATAGGACATAGCCTACTATATTTCGTGGCATATTTAGGACATACTATATTTCGCTCTCATTGGCAAAAATACTTAGATTGGGGTGACGAGTAACAATGTATTCAAGTTATAAAACGGGCCATTCAATTTTAATCCAGGGTTTCTTATTTTTCCGATAGAATTTGCTTGTTATGGAGACTATTGTTTGAAACCAGTTGGTAGTGGGTTGGGTCGGGATCATTGTGAAAAGATGGGTGATTTTGGGTAGAACGACCATTTTGACGGTTGCTATTCTGCCAATAATAGAGAAAGGTAGATTCATCCAGCGGTTTAGGTCATCATTGATTGTTTTTATGAATGGGTTGAAATTGAGGTGGAATAGCTCTGACAGCTTGACGGAAATGTTAATACCCAGATACCTAATGTTACCAGTGGCGAAAGGGAGGGGTGGTTTTGGGGATGTGGCATTCCAGCTATCTCCACATAGTGGCAGATTTGGTCCAGTGTATTGAGTAGTCAGATATGTCAGAGAATGTATTTATGAGTTTAATGGCTTCTTGCAGTGAGTTTGAGGGCCTTAAATACTTATGTTGCTACTAATTTTATCCTATCAGTGTCGCTAATGCCACAAACTCAGGCAGATTCTCATGTCAAGTCTCAATTTTAGAACTTGGTATAGATGGAAAGGGAAGACGAGCTTATCAAATTAACATAATAAACACCATGCCGCAACAGGGCTGTGGTGTGCTTGAATCATTCTTCACGCCTGTTCCCACCCACCCCACCCCCTAGTGTCTTCACCTGTTTATCCAGGCCCCACACCTGTGCTCTTAAGTTTTCTTTCTCTGTCTATCGGTCTCCAGCTGTCCCTGTCCCAGATGGTTGTCCGTTCACACCTGTTGGTTCTGTGCACTGCCATTGGCATTCGGCCCACACGCAGTCTATGTATCATCACTGGCACCAGCAGCACGACCACATAAAAACAACTGGACAGTTAAATGTACTAAAAAAATCCAAACAATATGGCTACAGTTAGCTGAAGAATTTTGATTCCTTCTAAAGGGCATTTTTATAAATAAAGTCAAGATTTGACAGGCTAATCGAAGCAAAACCAAACAAAGAGGCACTATTCATGAAAAGAGAGGGAGGTGAAAAACGATTCATGAAATGAGGCTGTAAAGAGTGGGGAAGGGAGGGACAGTGAGGGAGAGGATGTTTGTGTGACCCCCCTTTACCACCACACCGTTATGGCTGCTTGGCACCCCATCCCCCGGCCCTGCAGAGCGTCAAAGCGAGCAGTAAGGCAGCCGTGTGTCAACACAGAATATCGGGGGTCGTCTGCGCTGTGTCAGGGAGAGACTGTCTGTGAAGAACGCCTAGCTCTCTCTCTTTCCTTGTCTCCCCCCACCCACCCCCTGCTGTTCTGTTCACTGTCATCCCAGCACATACCATCACCCCCAGGCTGGCTTACGTAATCAACTATTTTGAGATGATTCAAAATACGGCTCTACGACTCTAGCATTAGGTCTGCCACCCCCCGCCCCCACCCCATCAAAAAAAACACAGTCATCTATTCACTGTCACTCGTCTGACTTTGGCATATTCTCACTGTTTCATCAAAATTCAACCAATGTGTTGTCCTACTCCTGTGAGAGGCGATTAGATTTGGACACCCCTTTCCATTTGATTTGTCTACTGGCCTATTTTCATCTTGGGCAGGGAGGTTTCGTGTGAAAGATTAGAAACGCCTTAGATGTTTCACGTGGTGCCCGGTCCCTTGTGAACAGCTCCATTGAAGCCTGCTGGCTATTTTCAAAGTGGAAGAATTTGCCGATCATGGGGTACGGGCGAAACCAAAAGCACCAGACGTTTCTCACGAACCAAAATATCACCAGGGAACTCAAGGACATCTCTTGCATGCAGGAGAGATGATTACACAGACATCTTCATGCACAACCGATCATGTACAATCTATTGAGGTGTGCACAAAATAATCCATTGTGATAAAGAATTTGCTGATGGGAATGTCTGATAAAATTATTTTTTTGTCTTGCAATGGTTGTAGCTGTTAAGGTGTCCACAGACAAGCACATTGGGGGAGGGGGGGGGCACACAACTAGATTGAACTAAAAGCAGCTTTCACAAATGTAATATCTCAACTTTTTGTCCTTGGAGGGAGAAACAATTTAGCTGGGTGCTCTGCTTCAAATCAATCCTCTTAAAAAGCAGGGCTTCTGTGGGGAATTCTGAATCGCACAGACACTTAGTGCGAGAACCTTTGATTCTTACTTTTCATTGACACTGAAGGCAACATTTTTTTAAAAGTAACCCCTGTATTCGATCAAATTTTTGTTCTAAACTTTTAATTAGAAATAAATATAAATATGTTACTTATTTTTCAATAAAGTTTTTAATTGATTTTGGTGAACAAAAAACTTGTATAGCAAAGAGCACTTGTTTGTATAACTGAGGGTTAATGTTAAGGGCAGACATGTCTGTGCCGATATCTCGTTGTGGCCTTGTTGGCTGCACAAAGAGTCAAGTCTTTTTTTCTTATCAATTTGGATGTGCTGCCCATTTGGCACACTCTATTTAATAGTTCAACAATTATTTTTCAAATGTTCATTTTGGGTGGGGCACTCCACTATACTCAACAAACAGGAAGCTCAGCCAACTTGTTCACAGGACAAAAACGTTGTTTTAACTCAGGAGTAACTGTCGGTGTAACATTTTGGCACAGCTGTACCACCATCAGAACGCAAACATTTAGTGACAAAAAATCCCAATCAAAACACGCTGTGAGCATTTCACTATAATCACAAATAAAATAAAATTTCAGTACTGTCTCTTGGCCTCCATTTTAATAATTAATTTATGTAACCTCATTATCCTATTTAACCTCTGTTATTTGTCCTCTTACAAACATCATCTTCTGTTCATGTGGCTTTGAAACGGTGCAGCACAGTGGATGAAGTCAGACATGGAGAAACTTAATTATAATGTTCTGCAGCCAGGGATAACATATCAAAATAGGCATTATTTGTTACATTTTTTCTGTTCAATCACTCCAAATCAGACCTTGGGCAAGTACTTATTTGAAATATTTTAACTCTTTACATGCTGGTAAAAATGCTGCAACAAATTAATTTCATTAACTCTTGCATCCCTTCTGAAACTACCTTATAAAGATAAGTCTGGTCAGAAAGTAATCACATTAGAGTGGGCTTGGCTTTGCGACCTACAAATGTAAGCATTGTGAAGCTGTGTATGTAAGGAAACAATGTGAGCAGATGCCAGGCACGACCAGCTGTCGATTCTCTGGCCATTTGCAGACCCTGTGCCATTCAGACAGTCCACTCAAAAAGCCTTCACAGGCACAGAAGCATTATGTGTAAACCTTACTGTGCCAAATGTTTGTTAGTTACATATTTGAAATAGTAATACTTGTAAAATTAGAAAGAATTATTGCAGATTCCTGAGAATTATCTACAAAACTAACCAAAATGTACAATTATATAAAAGAAGAATATTTGACCCAGGCCTGCACTGTGCTTTTCCTGATGGAATAAACACATTCGAAAATTAAAAAAGCAATGGCTATTCAGCTCCTGAGTGACAATCACACCATGATCACAGGCTGGGCTCCATAGCCTTTAGATCAGAGTTCCTCAAATCAGGGTCCTCGTGGGCTGAGCACTGCTGTTTTTCCATCCGCCCTTTACCTGGGAGTCAGGTATGAAGACACTCTGGCCAATCAATTGCATTAATTGGTTAATACCTGAGAGACAGGAAAACCAGGACCGAATTTGGATTTGTGGGCCAGAATTGAGGAAGCCTGCTTTAGATCACATGGGTCTTGGCCGTGTCATTGGCTGACTACGACCGGGGAGTCCACAACAGCAGGACGCAAACCCACGCGTGTAGCATGGGTTTGAGTCAGCCAGGTTTCCTCAGATCCCTGCCATCACGTTGTTTCCGACTCAACAATGTACCAGAGGTACCTGCAAGCTGCTAATTGTCATCAGCGAGAGCTCCGATTAGAGCTAGCCCTCATATTGTGCTGTGTGGCTAGTAGTGTGGGAGATGATCACTGGCTCATAATTTCATCATTCATCATTCATAGTTCATAATTTAGTGCCATTACAAGAGTACACACACTTCAGCTGTAGTTCTCCCCACACAGGGTGCGAGTGGCACAGCAGTGACTAGAGAGGCATAACTGGCAAGGCTGAGGGAAGAACACTGAGAAAGAGCTCACAAATCACAACCCTACTCGTTATAGCCAGACTTCAATGCTTGTGCACACTGTAATTACATTTTATGATGCCACCCTAAATGGACCTCAGAGCCTTTCAGGTATATATTTGACTAATCCTAGATACAACATTAAATCACGTTTGCTGTGCGTCTGCTGTTTTATGGCTTTTTGGTATTACTATATTATTTATTGTTGCCTTATTTTCCTGTCTTTCTCACACACCTTTTAAATGCTTGTCTTTAAACACACCTATAAAATGAATAGTTATTTCAGACAGTTATTTAAGCTCCGTACATTTCTGCTAAATAAAGTAAATGTCAAAAAGTCAAGATTCCAATATGGGGAGAAACTATGAGGGGGAAATTGTAACAAATAAAAAAAGAAATAAAACAACTAAAAAACTTTAAATATTTCTGAACCTTAAAAGGCAGACAGTGGAGCAATTGCTGTATTACTGCACTAATCTCTTGTGTGAACAATGACTGTTCTTACCATTAATGTATTAATGTACATCTTGTAAGTCGCTCTGGATAAGAGCGTCTGCTAAATGCTTAAAATGTAAAAATGTAAATGTAATGTCAAGTGCTACAATTAGGGAAATTCTTTCCATGACACAAGCTGCTTCTGTTCTGAGAAATTGTGTTGAGATGTCATATCCAACTCCAATTTAATGTTCCAATTAATGATATATATATACTCAGATTGGATTAGGGATTAAATAGCCATTGTTTTCACCTGTGTTCCTCCTCTCTCCTCCCAGTCACAAATTGTTCATTTATATGTTCATGTTCGTTCCTTGTATAAAATAATATCTAAGAAGACTATACCTGTATACTATACTTTACCTACTCAGCTATTGTTTGCACATATTGGAGTTTGTTCAAATACGCTTGAATACAATTATGTGGTCCATCAAGATTTTCCAAATACTCACACCCCAAAAAATGTGTTAAACACTCACGTCAACTATTTATAATTAAACTACCTTTTAAATATGATTTTCCTACCCACCATTTCTCCTTCCTCAAAAGGCCATTTGAAATCAGCAGACAAGAGTACAAAGTAATGTGTATGTGCGTCTTTGAGACCTGCAGTTTGCAGATTAAAATAGCCTCTCTGCATTCTCTCCAGGAAAACCATACGCTGCAATGGAGTGTGAGGGGAGAGGGGGGTGTGTGACCTTTTCAGTATGTCCACGTATCTGAGTTGCCAACAGCTCTATTTTCCAAACTGAATTTCTACACCAAAACAAAGATTTGGTTTCCTCCAAAGCTGTACATTTTGGGAGATTTCCTTTGTAAATCCAATTCAACAAGCAAAATGGTTGATGGGATCACTACAGTGAAAAAAATAATAATCGAATAATGTTCAACCAAGAGAGAGAAGCTTGTGTGTGTGTGTGTACGTATGTCTGTGGGTGAAAAAGAAAACGGTACATGTGTGTTAATTCTGCAT
The DNA here is from genome assembly GCA_029706075.1 of Aldrovandia affinis. Classification (NCBI taxonomy): domain Eukaryota; kingdom Metazoa; phylum Chordata; class Actinopteri; order Notacanthiformes; family Halosauridae; genus Aldrovandia; species Aldrovandia affinis. Next base: position 1,367,800 of record JAINUG010000115.1, read on the forward strand.
GTTTTGAGCTGTAATTGGGAGCTCAAGTGAGCATGCGGATACCAGAATATTGCAAATAATTTGCTGCAAATCACAACCCACCTCCAAACTTGCTCAAACCGCCCTTTCCCAACTGAGGATAGCATTCTAGCATTTCAGGAGAAGAGGAGAAGAGACCCTAATACACTTGGCCCCTTGCCCCCTATCCCCAAACTTAGGCAGTGAGGCAACATAAAGTGTTGACAAGTCCCAATAAGTCATCTCAACCAAACATTAATAGGGATGTGACTGTGAGTTAAAGTTGTGCCGGTCAGTATACACATTGTGTATATAACACTGAACACACCAGTGTTACTGAGAGACTGAATATAGTGTCAAGTCCCTTAGCAACTGAACACTGTGGTCTAAAATGCTATGCTCACCATATCTTACTTTGTGGAAAGTCTGAAATGAAATAAGCACTTTAACCAAGTTTGGGATAAACCTGTGCTCATCTGACATGAGTATACACAAAGCAGCTAATACTAAGACAATTCCATTTTGAATGCCCCATTTGCCCATGAAGCTTCTCTCTGTCTGCACATACCTGACACACCAAGATGCCAACACACAGCAACTTAAGCAGTGCAATTCTGCACCATCCTAGCACTCATATATGCCACCATGCTAGCTTGACCTTCTACATTCGTTTTCCTGTGGAACCCTGGGTACTCTTTGGCACAGTGGGTGCATTGCATCACTTGACTGTACATGGCCAAGTGTGCGCCTCACCGCCAGCACGTCATAAATAATATGACTGTAATAGTGGCCAGGCTGAATAAATATTGTGGTGTGTCCCTGAGATAAGCAGATTGGCTGTCTTATAATATTCCCCTCTCAGGGTGGCCTGGGTATATATCTCTCTGTCTTTCTCTCTCTCTCTGTCTCTTTCTCTCTCCTTCTTTATCGAGGATTTTTGTCAGCCCCTACCTGTCGAAGACAACAGCGGCGAAGCTGGGCTCAGCGAAGACCACGTCCCCTGCCCAAAGCTCCTTGGCAGCCCTCAGGCCCCGGCCCTTCTGCTCTGTGTCAAACACTTCCACGTTGTCCATGTTCTCCAGGGTCATGTCAGTGAGGCCGTCAGAGGGCGAGGAGGAGGAGGACAGGGAGAGAAAGAGAGAGAGAGAGAGGGAGAGCGGAGGTGCTGGCTGCTGCCTTGTAGCTGCGCACTGCTCTGACTCTTCTCTCTCAAGTCTCTTTTCCAGCACCTGCCCATTCCACGCCACAACCCCCACCTACCCAAAATAGACTCTTCTCTCAGGCTGTACCACCACGTGGGGCGTGGGTTTGGGGGAGGCCTGGCCAATCTGGGAGAATACCTAGCTGGCTGAGCAAAGGGGTGGGCCAAAGGTTTGTCTTGTCATTTTGGCCATCAGAGACTGGCTAATTTCGCTTCCCCTCCAGAGGAGGCTGCTCATCTCATCCTTTCCAGTTTAGCAGTTGTGGGGAGGTGCTCCCCCATACCTCCAGTCACTCATGTGGTCCAGACCTCTCCGCTTTGGCAAGAGGTTTGGCCAATCTGGGAGTATTTTTATACCTGACAGCTGTCTGCCTGTCAGCAAAGAGAGTCCGCTGGGGGCCAAATGGCTGCTCTTTTATTTTCACCTTGTCACCTTTGTTATTTCTAAAAATGGTAAATTTTGTCTTGTAAAATACCTTTTCCTTCCCGGTGTTACAGGTATGGTACGCCCTCCACCTTTCTTCATTCCCCTCTCCTAACTGATTGTTCCTACCATGTATTGATTCATCATCTCATCCTTTCCTTTTTACTCATTCTCTTCTCCCTGTTCCCTCCCCCCCTTCATCGCCCTCACACATTTTCTTTCCTTACTGTAAGCTCTCACTTTTTTTTCATACTTTATCACTCCTTCTTTTTTGGTCTTTTTTATTTATTTTTATTCACTCTGCTCCTTACCTTTTCGAATCCGTGTCGCTCTCTCTGAAAACTTTAGCTGCCTGTTCTGCTTCACAACTTCACGTCTCGGTGTCATGAGCGTTGACTCGTTCTTTAAAAGGCGTGATGACCCGACAATGGCAGGTTATACTCATACATAAAGTATTGTAGCAAGTGTGTATGCAGGGGCCTATGCCAAGCCCTAAACCTATAAAACAGCACATTATTTTATTGTTTGGGTGCATCTCTCATTCAGTATGTCTTCTTTTATTCGCTGTCTTACCTGTGTTTCAGGCATTTAATTACTCCTGTTTTACAACCTTGTTTATTCTTATTTTACCCTATGTATTTAATTTTTGGTGCACTCTGTAAAGCACTTTGGGCTGCATTCCTGTATGAAAGGTGCTAAACAAATGTTTATTATTATTATTTTATTATTTATTATTATTAACACAAAAAGCAGAGCCCTTCCCTGCCTCACACACAGGAGCCACGGTAGCCCGCAAAACAGAAATACGAGGGACTAAAACATTAAGCCATTTTCCCCCTCACGCATGAGAGGTGATTCATTTTTGGAGCAAAAAAAGTGGCGCCTTTATAAACACGCGGGGATGTTTTGGGGCTTACATCGTCTCATCGGTATCGACTGTTTACAGTGGGGGGCGTGGAGGGGGGGGTTGGGGGTGGAAACGGACTCTGATGTTATCCAGGTGATGGGAGAGACGGAGCGATAGCGGCGCCAGAGAACAGAAAGAACGCTCCGTATTTGTCCTGTTGAGTCCGACAGTGGCTTCTCATCACCTGGCGGTAACCGCCGGCGATAAGAGCCATGCTAATGTAATTATTCGCACGCGCACTCTCGCTCAGCTGTCTCGCTTTCTTTTTAACGAGAGGCTTTTTTCTTCGTTTTGGCATGCTGCGCGCGAGTTCGCGTGCAGCTCAGGCCAGTCGCCTCCTCCGTGCAGGGGTTGAAATGGGTGTGGTGGTTTTTTTCGGCTGGTTGTTTAGTTGTTTCTTGAGCTATACCTTATTGAATACCTGTCAATGTCAAGCTTTATGAAACAGAAGCGATGGGGGTTTTATTTCTTTTTTTTCTCGTTAGCGCAGGGACACTGACCTGGTCTCGAAGACCATGGCTAGCTTTGTTGGGGTGTTTTTATTTATTTGGTGGTGGAACTGCACTATGCTAGTGCAGGGAGCCAGGCCATATCCCGATGCAAGTCGACAATGAAGGGAATGCCAGCATCTCCTCATCTGATCAATATACCTGTGGGCAGCCAGGTAAGTTACCCCGTTTATGTCCATTCAACCCTGCAGGTGGCTGTACCCGAATTGTTCCATATCACATATTCTTTTATTCTTCTTTCTTTCCTTCTTTACCTCACCCCAGCCAGAATCCACTCTCGGTACACACCCTACTCCACACCTTATCCCACACTATTTTGGATATATTTATAGAGGTGGGAGCGAGTCTTAACACTATTTGGTCGACTTAACAGTTGGGCAGACATCCAGAATGGAGATTGTTATCGTGCCGTGGGAAGAGATCACTGGGTGCACAGTTGAGTTGAGTTTTATGTTACAAAACCCTCACAATATAATAATTAGTCGTGTGACGGGTTAGGGTCTAACACGGCCCTCACACACACACACACACAAACACACTTTTGTATTTTCTTTTGGCCACGTTGCGATGTGATGACGCAACAACTGGGCACTTCCCTTCCAGCATGGACATACAGGTGTGCCCTGACCTGGAGCAGGTCTGGAGAGGGAGTCACGGAGAAGAAATCAGAAGATCAAAAAGAGAGACCCGAATTAACAGTCTGGCTTCAGCATCGAAGATCGCTTAAGAAGAAATTGTGCATGTGCTTTGTACATTTGTTTAATGTCTTTTTGTCCAAAAATAAACGAACTGCTCCACACAAGAGAAGAAGAGCCACACCAGGCCCTTGGCCATGGACTTGAGAATGGGCTGGTCTAGGAATACGAACTGCTTCCTGCAGCTGGGGTGAGTCCACCTCATCGCCTGTCTTTTGGATTGTGAAAACTGCTTTGTCTTAGTTCTGTTTATTTTTCATACCACACCTGCTACACACACATCATTTGTTAGACATTGCCCTTTTGGTGCTTATGACCAGTATGGCAGACATCTTTGGGTCTCGGGGGAAGGGGGTAAAAGTTGGATAAGCAACATTACAACTGAGGCAGAGTTCACATAACTCTTTTTTTTATTATTCAAATTTGTATTAATCTGTACATATTTTACTAAATACAGAATTACTCTTAAATACACATTGAAATGATTTTTCATAGCTAGCATTTACGTACAGTACACATCTTGGCACGGTACAGCTGGAATGCATTGGCACACCTCATAAAGACATCTCTGAAGACTAAAAGCCACGAAAACTATACATTTTCTACAAAATAACCAAATCAAATTTGCTTTGACCCACAGATTTTTAGGCACAGACTTGAGAGGCAAGGTAATACCTGAGAAACACAGCTACCCAGCTATGCCAGCCACAGTTCCAGGATCAGTTTACCAAAGCTTAATCACAAGCAGAATGTGGAGAGTCACAAACTGATCTACGGCCCATACTTAATCTACAGCCTCCTTATCGCTGTGTCTGTATATGCAACAGCAGCAGTCGCCACCTACAACTGGAATGCTTTTGGAAGATAATGTCAGCAGCACCACTGGTACAGTTCAAGCAGAAAGGCACAATTTGAATAGAATTACTTCCTATCTTCATTACATGGGGATTGCACAATATAGTGACAAGATAATACAATTAAGGCCAGGTTTTTTGCATTATGAACACAACATGAAAAGGGCCATGTTGTAGAGCTTTGGCCATATTTGCTGGCTTCTGCATTCAAGCCTGATTTGGCTCTGGATTGAATAGAATATATGTAATTTAGCAGACGCTTTTATCCAAAGCGACTTACAGTAATGAATGCATACATTTTTCAGTATAAGTGGTCCCAGTGGGATATCATATGTATGGTCCTCTTGACCTCCCGTTGTGGCCACACAGCAGAAGCACAATCTAACATACCCTGTGAATCTTGTCACTGGGCCTACTTCGCGTCACCATTTAGTTTAGCACAGAGTACTCCTACCCCCCCCACCTTGTTTCCTTCACTATACACACTTGTCAAGGGGGAGTGCAAGCAAGACCCCCTCTTGCCATCTATCCATCTATCCCTAAAGGTCGTAGAAGTCGATGTGGGCACCGGACGCAAAGACGTCTTCCAGGAGCAGCTTCATCAGCTTGGTGCCAGACTCCTCACAGGTAAGCACTTTGCCCTGGGAATGCATGGCGGAGAAGGAGGTCCTCATCGCCAAGTCGCCGGTTTTCGTCTGCGCCTCCTCAAACATCTCCGTGTCCAAAGGACCTGTGAAAACATGAGTAATGAGTCTGTAAAAAATGAGTCAAGAAAAAAAAATACACCTCAACAAAAGCATTTTCAACATAAAAAGGCCAACTTACTCACATATATAGATAATGCACTGTTCTAAATATATATGTGTAAAAACTAGGGCTGTCAATCGATTAAAAAATGTAGTCTAATTAATTACATGATATGCTGATTAATCAGATTAATCGCAAATATTTGGGGAGGCGCGTTGCCTGTAGTAGCAGCAGGGACTTGGCTGACTGCAGAACTCACAAAAACATGCTTTGCATTGAGGTGATACTTCAAGCTTGAATTGCTCCGATGGTACGAAAATTCCTTCTTGCAGAAAATGCATATGACTGTGTTCTTATCAACGGTTCCATCTGGGCGTTTTTTGTAGGTACATTTTCCATTCAGAGGGCCAAGCAGAGTTTGGTCATCTGCTTCCATCATGTTTGCAGCCAGGCAATGAATGGTTGGAATTGTGCGACGTACGTTGACAGGGGCGAAATTGATTAAATGCGTTTTTTTTATTGCGTTTTTTAAAAATATAATTAATTGCACTAAATTAACGCGTTACATTGACAGCTCTAGTAAAAACACAATTCCTAAAATCTGTCTGCGTACCAATTTTTTGATGATGCCAAACGTTGACCTAAATGTTTTACAGAAACTAAACCAGCACTGGTTGAACAAACCACACGAGTATATAGAATATGCAGAGTATACATATCTGGCTCCCAGGCACCTGTCCTGTCTGGTATGCATGTCTGTCTTTGTCAATGTTTTAGTAACTTTGCCTTGTTTGTTGTAATAAATTGTTAGCTGTTTTACTATTCCTGACCATTATTAGGCAGCATATGAGGGTATCATATTTCGGTGTTACCAAATTTAAATCCCTACAGTTTTTGGTGACCAGATGTGATTACCCTCAAAGTAAATTTTAAATTCTTACTAGCTTGCTTGCTAATTGTCTTTTTTCAATTCTCAAATAAAAAATTGGCTCACAATCTGCTAGCAAATTGCAGGAGGCTGCACATCACAATAATCGAACAGTTCCCTAAAAACTCCACTCAACACTAGCTGCGCTCTCCACAGCGAGGTGTAGCGCGCTATGCCCGCTTAAAATGTGAACATTTGCAGCGTTAAAACAGCATGTTTTACCCGGTGAGTAGTTGAGCACCCGCAGTTCGGGCTCCTCTTCGGCGAGCACTCGAAACATCATGTCCCGCGCGGCCTTTCCGGTGCAGTAGAGCACCCAGGACGGGTAGGGCCGCACGGCGCACACCGAACTGATGTTGACCACGCAGCGCCGCATCCCGGGTCGCTTGGGAAAAGCACCCATCATCCCCGCCGTAAGTGAGAGGGCCGAGCTCACATTGAAGGACAGGTACGAATCAATGTCCGCCGGGTCAGTGAAGCTCCGGGCAAAGCGAGATACGTCCCCCAGAGAAGCTACAAGAGGGAGAGAGGTGTGTAAAAGGAATTGGCTACAATACACTAAAAACATTTCAGACAAATCTAGATTGCAGTACGATTTTCAGTTGGTCCCGTTTTTGAAGCAAATGTACCTGTTGCTATCATCTCCAGACATTATTATGATTATTATTAGTAGGCTAGTAGTATTATTATAAGAATAAGTACAGTATATCTACAAGAACATAAAAATGAGTGCATGTCATAGACTGGATATTCTGTCTAATTATATTTACAGTAGGTTAGTCGCGAATATGAATGGATCAGACAATGGATCTCACCTGCATTATTTATTAGAATCAGGCGGTCTATGCCAACGGGGCACATCTCTTTCGCTGCCCTCACCGTCTCTTCCACGGCTTCTTTCTGTCCCAGGTCTGCTGTCACACAGCGTATAACTAACCCTTCCCTACCAGCGTCCGAGTCGGTGAGATCTGCCTGTAGTTCCCGCAGCTTGTCGCCCGACCTGGCCACTAACAGTAGCGCCGACTTAGGTTTGAGCAACCCGGCTATTTGCACCGCCAGGCATCGGCCAAAGCCTCTTGAGGCTCCAGTTATAACGCAGAGTGCTCGTCCCAGATCCTTCGATACTGGAGCAACAAGGTCTGACTTATTGGACTGCATTTTGATTCGATGAATAAAAGCAGCGGAGCGAAGGTGAACTGAAGCACCACTCGGAAACTGTATAAATAGCCTCTGTTTCGTGTCAAGGATAAGCTCTACTGTCGATTTTCTTTGTCTCTCGTTCGGGGTGGAAACATGCATCCAATCGCACCAAAGCCCTGAAGTTGAGCGATCTTGTGACTCCTCCCATATACAGTTGTATAACTGGATGAAACGTGAAATAACATGTTTGTCTATACAGGGTTAACTTGATTTATCTGAGAGGACAGTTGAATATACAGGAGGAATATACATGAAGTGGATTCAAACCGGCTTCCCATACTCGGTCCTACCCCACCACCCCGTATGCTGGTTTTAATTCCAATCATAATTGCATCTCATGAGTTGTAACGTAACATTAGACTTTTTCATTTCTATTGAGGGATAATTTCCTCTTAAGGTACATTATGTCAGAAATAGCTGCATGCCATGAAGAATGAATGCCATGTAGTATATTAATGAAGAAAAATTAAGAGTGAGCAAAAAACAACAACAAAACGAAGTGCCTTTAGTTGCTGCATTAGACTAACTGAATATGAGTGGCACTCAAGTGGACATAGAACTGTCCATCATTGGCAGGTGCTTCACAGCTAATGTCAAGGTCTTGTAACAATGAGTTGGGTGAGGGTCTCTGCACACAACCTGGGGTTTGCACTCTGCGTGTTGCTGTACAATTTTACCGCGGGTGCAGGGGGTGCATTTGCACCCCCTATTGTTGGGATGAAAATATTACAATTTTCAAATCAATGTCAAAAAACATTTAAAAGAAAATGATTTCTGCCCATTGCACCCCCTGTTTTAAAACCTAAAATCGCCACTGATTTCCATAATACTATGTGTCCCTATAGGATATAATTGAGCATGCTGAGGAACTATGGGGACTATGCTCAAGGATACAAGTAGCTGTACACGCAATAGATTTCAATAATACATTGTTTTGTAAATAGTACATGGGAAAAATTGGCCCATATGCACCATTTAAAAAAAGAGTCTGGCCCCCAGAAAGAAGTAGTTGAACTATTATTTCCAAAGATATTAACACCTACTGCGCAGCCCGAGAGAGCAGCCGCACGTCACACCAGCTCCTGTCTTTTTTTGTCTTTTGTCCTATTTGTCCTATTTCCGCTACTTTCCAACTTTTTTCTTCTTCTTCTAATTCCCTTCGTATTATATTATTATGCTTGTTTGAGTTTTAGGTAGCTCTTAGTTAGGTAGTGTTTATTAGTCGAATCATGGGTCGAGGCTACGCAAAAGAAACACTACTGGAAATTAGAGAACAATGGACACTTTTGGGCTTCGCTTAGCATTTCGCACCGGGGAGAAATAGCCTACTGCCTGGGATGCGCCCCAGCCGAAGAGGCTGCAGAGCCGGCGTTAAAACGAGAGAAAGACTGGAAAGAAACAGGAGGAGGAAGCGGAGTTTTAAACCTTTCCTTCCGTCGATCATAATGGGGAATGTAAGAGAGCGTGTGACGTCATCCACTCCACTGTTGCGCGACTGCAGACAGACCACCCCGGAGCCTTTCTGACAATCGATGGCGATTTAAATCACGCCAAACTCCCCAAGACCCTGACAGGCTTCACTCAATATGTGAAGTGCAGCACTAGGGAGAATAAGATCCAGGACATGATGTATGCCAACGTGAAGGAGGCATACAGCTCCTCAGCCCTCCCCCTGGGCACCTCTGACCACAACCTGATACGCCTTGTTCCCACATACAAGCCCGTTGTCAGGCGCCAGCCTGTCACCACCAGGACTGTACAGCTGTGGTCGGGAGAGGTTGAGGAGAGGCTGCAGGACTGCCTCCAGATCACAAACTGGGACCTGTTCACAGAGGAATTCGGGGAGGATGTAGAGGGTCTCGCGGACTGCATTACACTCTACATTAGGACTTGTGAGGAGAGCATCGTACCCACAAAAAAGGTGCGCTGTTTCCCCAACAACAAACCATGGATAAACAAGAACATCAAAGCCCTACTAAACAGGAAGAAGAGGGCCTTCATGGCTAAGGACAGGGAGGGGGTAAAGTCAGTTCAGAAGGAGCTGAAGGGAGAATTGAGGAGAGCCAAGAAGGGTTACAAGGAGAAAATTGAGGGCAACCTTGAAGACAACAGCACCAGGGAAGTGTGGGATGGACTTGAAACAATCACAGGACAGAAACAGGCAGGTCTGGATGAGGGAGGGGGGCAGGATCGTGCAAACGAGCTGAACCTGTTCTTCAACAGATTTGATGTGCCTCCCCCCACCCAACACTCCACCTGCCGGGAGAGTGTCCCAGTCAGCTGCCCAAATACACACCAAGGACAATGCCCCCCACTGGACTGGAAAAACTGGACAGCCTGGAGGCAGTGGTGGAGAGGAGGATGAGAGACAAACTGTTGACCATCCTTAATAACCCCTCCAACCCCCTCTATGATGAGCTGAGACAGATGGAGAGCACCTTCAGCCACAGGCTCATCCAATTCACGTGCAGAACGGAGCGGTTCAAGCGCTCCTTTGTACCAGCAGCCATCAAACTGTACAACAATGAACATTGAACACTGTATTTTAGCTCTCACTCTCTACTGCTGTACCTACCCTACATTCTTTGCACATCTCACTGTTGCCCCGATTGCTACTTGATCTCAATATTTTTTTTCTTAGTACTTCAGTACACTGGTATGCGCTGTGTATCTGGTGGACTTGCACTACCTCCAGTATGATCGCTGCTAGGTTTATTTTTTAATTTTTTATTCTTGTATTTTAGCATCTGGTATTTCAATATACTATGATGTTCTGTATGTCTGTATAGCTGCTAGGTTTTTACTCCTGTATGTCTTGTGTGTTCTTTCTCCTGTATCATTGCTGCTGTGACAAACCCCCCCCCGGGATTAATAAAGGCTATCTTATCTTATCTTATCTTACCTGAAAATATAGCCCCGAAGACAGTGGCCATTTTTGACTTAAATTGGACCCATATATCTGAAGATGAAGGTGGAAAAAAAGAATATGAACAAACAGTAGGATTCCAGCAGCTTCAATCCCTAATTAGGCATGAAACTTATAACAACACGTGTGCCTGCTGAATCCAAATCATGGCATTGATTTGTTTTCATGGTGCTCTTAGTGAACCAAATCAGTTTTAACACATCATTCCACTAGGTAATTACAATTGTCCACATTACAGTTCATGCAGACATCAGAGGCGCGGATAATTCCGATTTGCAACCCTTAAACTGAAATGTGTGTAGTTTTGATGAGGTCCTGTTAATAGTATTAATTCTCGTGTCTCATAAAAGAGATGTCCCATTATTGCAACTTTAAAATCGACATTTTGGGAACATGACTAAGGAACCAGTATTTGTGGAATACAGTCTGAGCCAGTTTTGGCCTCTATTTAAACCAATAACGAATCTAAATAGACTGACTGCTAGGAATAGTTATAAACGCATTTAAAGCAGTCCATAGTCATTCAACCTTGCAGACGCTATGCATCTACCAATCCAGAGGGTGGCAGTAAGTAATACAGCTGACACATAAAGACAACTTCAGATCATGTGACACGAGTGACGTGACGTGTCCCACGTTAATGGCTGCTTGTGGGAAAGAAAAGCAATGGATGTGGTGTTGTATGTAGTAGCTGCGGCGATACTTGTCCTGCTGATTGCGTTTGCCCTGAAAGCGCGAGGACAGGCAGAGCAAGGTGAGTAGCTATCTAGCTCATGTTAGCTACCCACAGCAGATCGGAGGAGGTACATAAGTAAAGTATAGAATATTTATTTAGCTGGTTATCTACAGCAGCGGACACTTTTGGAGTTCTCCTGGAGTTGAGTCATGTCCAGATTGTCAGGACTTTAACGTTAGTTATGTTACCAATGTACTAGTTCGCTGTCCGTGTGGTATGTACTTTATCTATGTTACATATATTTGTTTATATATTTAATTTAAGTTCTACTGTGCTAGCTACAACATTCTAGGAGTCAACGCGTCCCCTATTTGTACACAATTAGCGTGCTAGCTAAACTGTATAAACCGAATATGCGACGAGGTTAACTGCAACTGGCTGGCTAACGGTTAGCTCAAGTTATTTTGCAATGCAGCTCCAGGTAACGTTAGCTTAACTGAGCTAACAAACGTGCAGTAATAAGTAACATACTAACGTTAACGATATTTGTATCAGCATCGTTGTAGTCGCCGTAGCCTCAATTAATTTCATCATTGCTGGTGTTGAGGTTGTAGCATGTGACTCAGCCTAAGCTTGAATACGTGACTTACGTATCATCAAGTAGCCTATTTCAGTGCTCTGCTCAAAATCGAGTCATTCACTAAGGCCGAGTATTTGTTTTTTTCATTTTGTTGGTGACAGTGCCTGTCATTGTCTATCCTTTACGATTAACAATTTGTCAGGTCCATGCTAATAGGCCAGCTCTGGCAATCACATTGCACATACACTGTGTACAAGGAAACCTGGTCTTAGGCTGACTGTGAGGGTTTCATGTCTTGTCAGTCTTAAAGATAGCAATAATATTGCCCCCCCCTCAAAAACAAAAATGGTGACTTGTGCCTTAAGTCACCACTGTGCCACTCACACCTACTGTTTGTAATTTTTCAAGTTTACCATTGGAGTTTTCAGTTGTGCCACTCTAGTCACTTCTGTGCCACCCACACCCCACGCAAGGAGCCTTGCAGCTAAAGTGTTATAGTGATTTGAGGAACAGCAACACTTTCATCTGAGGTTGAGTTGAGTGGAGTTGAGTTGCTATTACCTGGTGCAGCCAGGGTAATTGTAAACCTCCTCTTGTACCCCAGCTGACCAGGAGCATGTACAGGATGTGGCAGCTCGAGTCGCAGGGCGCCCCCAGGTGGTGGAGGAGCGCGGGGCGGGCATGCCACGGCGACGCAGGGGCATTCGCGTGATGGAGCAGAGGCATGTCCACAGGGATGATTCTGACAATGGTAAAACACATGACCAAGGTTGCGTTTCTCCTGTTTGTATTTGTGCATGCGTGCGTGCCTGCGTGCGTGTGTGCGTGCGCATGCATGTGTACTGTCTATGAGTCTCAGTCCCAGGTCCTGTACTTTTATATTTTGTTTATTGTGGCAGGATAATTCCAGGGTTGTGTCTGCCTGTGCGTGTGTGTGTATCTCAGTAAGTGGGAGGTGGATGACATGTACACACATGCATGTGCATATGTCCAAGTGTGCTTAACTGCTTCAACAAGAGGAGAAAAGCATTGTCTATGCAAAGTGTGTTTGTACATGTACGCACATTGTGCGTGCGTGCGTGCGTGTTTGTGTGTGCGTGCAAGAGTGAGACGTATAGTCACCGACTCTTCCTTCAGAGGAAGTCAACGTGGAGGAGGAAGAGGAGAGTGAGGAGGCAGAGCAGCAGGTCCAGGCAGCAGGGAAAGTGGGAGCCAAGAAGCAGAGGAAATTGGAGGAGAAACAGGCCAAGAGGGCCCAGAGAGAGGTAGAGATGGAGGGAGGGAAGGGGGTTTACCTCCATGTGGGTTTTGTTTGGCAAGTACCCTCGTGGTTTATAACAGGGTGGAGCTGTGAATAACATCTTAAACACTGTACACACTACAGGACTGCAACCAGTTGTATCCCTTAAATAAGAAAATTAACCGTATAACACCACACAAGTAAAGTTACTGCTATTTCATATGGAATTTAATAAATGATACTATTACTGTTTAAATTGTTTTTAAAAAATCTGTTTAAATGTTGTGCTTTTAGTTTGTGAGTATTTGTAAGGTTTTGTTTTTATTTGTTCTTGCAAACTGACATGTGCTCTGTGAATTTAATTTGATCATCCATTGTTTTGATGCACACTTCCGTTCAGGATTGCGAGATTAGCCTACATGTAAGCGCAAGTGTATAACTCTAGAACTGAGGCACAGATTACTGTCTCCTTGGGCTGTACAATTATTTGCGAATGCTTGCAGTGCCGCTTTTTAAAAAACATGTTGCGGTGGGTTTCACTGCAAACAGTTTAATCCTGTTTCACGCGGCTGTAGTTTTCATAGTATAACACACCTAGCCTATGTGCTGAGGGTCTACTCCATTGGTTCCCAAACTGAAATACACATACTGCACTTCTGAGGGTATCTTTAGGCTCATTAAATGTAAAGACAAAGAAAAAACCCTACTTTTGGAACTGTTTAGTGAATCACAGACAGTTGTATGATGCCACTTCACTGTAGCTTTGAAATTGTTATTTGAGAGAAGCGGAGCAAATGATTGGCTACTCTGTTGTAGGCGGAGCTTGAGGAGCGGGAGGAGAGGAAGAGGACTCAGGAGTTGAGGGAGCAGGAGAGACGGAAGGAAGATGAGAAAGAGAGGCTGCAGGAGCAGAAACAGGTAACTGGGGGAAGGCACTTGCATGGACAAAAATCTCTCTCTCTCTCTCTCTCTCTCTCTCTCTCTCTCTCTCTCTCTCTCTCTCATGCAAGCAAGCAAGCATGTTCCCACACATTGATACTTATATGGGAGCGCCATAAAAGCACACGGCAATCAAAATTGTGTTTGATTTTCCACAAGTAAATTGTTCACAATCCTACAATTATATATTTAACTGTAAGGTGTTGCTACATTAGCAATGAGATATCTCGCATTGCTTTGGGGTGTGCACACTATTACTTGGAGTGTTTTATATGAATTGTCATATAATAAGTGCTCTGATCATTATCAAAGGTAATTATATCTACCTAAACAAACATTTGATATAACTAGCTAAATAAGAGACCAGAGTTGTGACCCCTGCTCTAATTTTACATGCGCCTGTACCCCGTGCATAGACGCCCACTCAAACACTTCACTGATGTGATGTTTCAGGAGGAAGAGGATCGCCGGGCAAAGGAGGAGCAGGAGAGAAAGGAGGAAGAGGAGTACCTGCGTTTGAAGGAGTCCTTCGTCATTGAGGAGCAGGGAGTCACCGAGGAGCTGACGGAACAGGAGGTAATGACCGTCAGACTGCCTACCTCTATCCTGTAATCCGCGCGCGATGTGTGACTGAGATACTGTCTGCACCTGTACTGATACCAGGGTGAGAAATTCACTGCCTTTTCCCCTTTCCATTGTCCGTGTTCGCGTGGGAGTGTGTGCCTGTGTGAGATGCTGTCTGCCTCTGTCCCTACATGTTTGTGTGTGTAGGGTACCATTTTATTCACCATTTCTGCTGCCTGTGTGAGAAATGAAATGGACAGTAATCCTTTTTTTTTTTTTTTTCATTTTCAGTCCCGCAGCCTCCTTCAGGAGTTCATTCAGTACATTCAGGTGAGAGCAAGCACTGCTGAATCTCATGCATGACAAAGCAACACTTGGTCACTTGGGGGAATTGAAAAGACAGACATGTTTTCATGGCTTCCTCCTTCAAACAGTGATGGAAAAACAAGTCGTCACATATTTTATGGTTTCTTCTGCCCGGAGAAACATTTTCAACACCCCTACCAAAGCAATGTGCATGAGGTGTTGGCAAAGCTGTACCCATTTGGTTTCAAGTACCATTCCTGAAATATGGATTACAAAATATTGTCACACTTTCCATTGATGAAAGGGGCCCTGTCTTCACACTATTGCTAAAGAATATGGGAAAATCAACAGCCTTTGATGTAAATATGTGCCAGAACAAAATCAAATGGTTCTCAAAGATGAGTCAATTATATTCTTAACGTTGACAAGGACAAACACATGGGTATGTTTGGAATTAGTCTTAGACTAAGAATTTACTTAGTAGACTGTAAGTTGTCCGTTTTGGCGACTAGTCGGCTCGTCATTAAATTTAAACTTTTTTTCTTTTTCTTTTTGAAATATACTTTCAACTCCAAAATTATTTACACCCTTGATAAAAATGAGCAAAAAAGGCTGTATAAAATAAACAATGCAGGTAATGAGCTATATTGTATGTCCAAAAAATTGAAAATTATATTCTGTTACATGAATATAATTGCTTTGAGAAATATTTGTTCCCCCAAAAAGATGTCGTAATTATTCACACCCCTAATAATTATTTTACATAAAATTCACCAAAAATAAATCTGCATTAACATTCTATAGTGGTTTATGAGATTGGTGAACATATTTGGGGGGTTTATTTGTTGAATTGCTTAATTACTGTCAGGCTTCCATTAGAGGGGAATACAGCTCATGCCCTGTGTATCAATCTCTCTCAGGATTCCAAGGTGGTTCTGTTGGAGGACCTGGCCTCCCACTTTGGAATGCGCACTCAGGTCAGTGAAGGGGGGTGTGGAGCGCTGTGTGATTTACACTGGACAGGAGCACACAGTTGTGATAACTCCACAATCCACACAACATGGGTACAATAGCATGAACTTTGCATCACTGGCGACCACTAGTGGCCAATGAGTGACATAAAGAAGACTCAGTAAAAAATCGGAAATCCGAAATGGAATAGTAACTTGAATGAAAATATTGTAATTTATTATTATTTATTGTATTGTATGTTTTGCCTAGAGGTAGTCTGCTCTTTAGTGACACCCCCTACCATGTTTGAGTGTCTTTAAAAGGTTGAAAAAGCAATAATAATCAAGATGCATTTTCAATTGGAGTATGTAACGTAACTGTCATTTTCTTATAAAGACCCAACTATCCACAATGTCAAAGAAACATGTCACACACATTGCATATCCTATCTTTGCCATTGTCTAAACCTTGAGCGTTGGCAAATAACTAATATAAAGGTGGTACCACAGTTGGTTTTAAGAGTTTGGGGAGGACAATGCGTGTCTTCAGGCTAGGAAGGTTTTATTGACCTCCGACCTCTGTGTGCAGGATGCCATTTCCAGACTGCAGGATTTGATGGCCGATGGCTCCCTCACAGGTGAGAGGGAGAGATAGAGACCATGCTGAATATGAGAGTATATGTTTTTTTGTTCTACAATACATGTGATGACTGCCTGTGCATGATAACAACCATTTATTTCTCTCCTCCTCACCCTCTCCCGCTCTTTTTCCTTTCCAGGTGTGATTGACGACAGGGGGAAGTTCATCTTCATCACCCCAGAGGAGCTGAGTGCCGTTGCTAACTTCATCAGGCAGCGAGGAAGAGTGTCCATCACTGAGCTGGCCCAGGCTAGCAACTCCCTAATAAACCTCACCCCCAAGATCCAAAACACCGCCTGAGACCGACACGGACGCACGCACAAACATGCACAGCCACACGGATACAAAAACACAAGACGCATACAAAAACACAAGACACATTGGAGACATCTGCCCAAATCAATGTTCCTGATTAGATGTTTCTTTGTTTCATTTTTCCGTCTGTATGAATGTGGTTCAATAAAAAACATTTATGTTTTATCAAAAAATTCATTGTGACTTGAGTCTTTGACACACACTTCAAAATGAGGGATGAGCTTCTAATTATCTTGTATAAACTTAATTGATTATGCAGTCGACCATTACTTGTTCAATAGCTATATAAATTTGCTTGTTACAATGCTACTTTAAATATTTTTACTGGTAGATGTATGAGGTATAAAAGCTTTACAAGTGGTGACATTAGGACTTAACCAAAAAACTGTTATTGTGGGCACGACTTTGTTTAAAAATTGCACGCAGGTTAAGCCTACTATGTGCAGCACAACGAAGTATTTATATATATATATATATATATATCCATCCATTGATGGTAATGAATTGGTCTCACCATCTACATTCAATGATTCATGAGACAAAAAGCACCCTCCCAGAAAACACTTTACCGTTGTACATGTTGGGCAATGTCGATAGACAAAGTGACTGCTGACAATTCAACTTAGTCCGTTTTAAACGGTATAGCTGGCGAATGTGCCCTGGAGCGGTCAAATTCGGTGTTTATAGTCCTGTGACTTTCATGACAACAGGAACGAGCTGCATTTTAATCGTAAAGGGTTGGTTTTAAGTGATCACAGACCGTTTGCCCCGTGCTTGCAATTTCCGGGTTTCCCGGAAGTCCCTCGGACAGCGGAGCCGTCCCTGGTTGGTCTGCAGTTTTGACAATTCGTCTAATTTCCGACTCCAGTCTGTAGTAGCAAAGAAGAGGACTGATGTCAGTCTTCGGACGGGAATGCGATCAGAACCTCGCGTGTCAGTTCAATTATATAGTTAATCGGGTGCTGTAGAAGAACCACTGTTCTCAGTCGGGTAAGGAATCCAGACGAATTTGTGCTCGCAGATAAACAAACGGTATTGTGTAAACGAGCTAGCTAGGTTACGACATGTTCTCTCGAGTTAGCTAGCTGTCTGTGTGCCCAGAATAACGGTTTTAAAACCCGTGATGGTGCACCCCTAACCATGGGGAAATTCAAACTGAGCTCCCTAACAACATAGATTTCAGTGTGTGTGACATGGGTTGTGCTTGAGGTGCTGAAGTTTGTACATTGAAAGACAATCTATGCTCAGGTCTTTTTGCAGACCATAGTAAGTTACAGTGTATGCCCGTATGGGTTATCTTGTTAATGAAATGTTGATACTAGGTCGGTAGTCAAGTGTTTCGAGAAAAAAACGGCGATGTTACCATTTAGGTTAACAGTGCATTTATTTATAAAACATGCTATATGTTTTGTGGGTGTGGTTTGTGAGATCGATAACGTAACCACATGTTTGCGCGCACACTGTTTTATCTCCCATAGCCCTGGCATACACAAACACGTACGGGACGCGCGCGTCTGTCTTGTTTTGTGGGAAGCAGCCTTTGAGTCACATGACTTAGCGCCTGCCAGAAACGATACTGATATGCTCCTCTGGTTCCATTACAGTCACAGTGATAATATTCCACAACCTGGAAATGGGAAGTACACTGACACAATAAACAAAATGTAAGTTACACACACAGAACATGGGACCTAGATGCATTCTGACACAATGTACACACACATGAATAAACATACTGCTACTATACACACATATAAACACACAAATATACACACATACTTCTACATATCCTACATGGGTACAAACTTTGGACTAAGAAACGTACTAGTACTATACACGTATACAGACAGGTACACACAGACATGTAATATGAGACTGAGAAACACTCTTCCTCTATACAAATGCAAGCATATTGATATGCATTGCACACATGTAAACAGACAAACTGAGGCACACATACACTTACATACAGTATAATAACGCTCCACGGTTATGTTCACAGAACCCTCTGTGCTGCAGGTGTGGCCTGAGCCAAACTTTTAAAAAAGTTATCTTATTCCCAAAATCTCTGAAACATCTTTGTGTTCTGACCCTCTCTCCACAGCCATGGCTCTCAGCCTGTCCCCTGCGGCCGTATGCCAGTGCTTCACCCTGGTGTCTCTCTGCACCTCTGTCGCCGACCCAAACTGGATCCAGATCAGGAACGGCAGCGACCCCAACAGCGGGCAGCTCATCTACGGCGTGGCCTTCACCCTGCACGCCGCACAGAACCTCACTGACACGGGTACGTATACACGCCCTGCTCTCCATCTCACCCACACACAAACACACAAACACACACATTCCCATATTCTCATAGCCAGATATGAATACACTTGCACAAACACATACAAATGCTTGTTTCCATACCCTGACATGAATTAATGCACACAGACACAGACACACACACACACACACACACACACACATTCCCATATCCCCATATCCCCATACCCTGATAGGAATGCAAACAACCACTTAGGTATAGTATACAGTCATGTATTTGGTGCAGCACAGATTCAGACTCTTTCAGATTCATACATTTTCTATGGAATATACCCCAATCAGATTGCTTTGCATTAAACAGAGGAACACACAAGGACACTTGTGCGGCAGCATTAATTAGTGTTTTTGTGTGTGTGTGTGTGTGTGTGTGTGTATATGTTGCAGGTCCCCTTGGCGGAGTGAACGGGTGGGGCATGTGGCTCCTTTACGCCCTGGCCGGCGTGTGCTATGGTGGCATCCTCTTCTCCAGCTCCTCCTTCCTCCTTGATTTTCTGGGCAGCGGCAGGACCCGCCCACGGCTCATCGCAGCGTTGCATGTCTGCACAGGTGCCACACCCAAAAACCTGGCTCAGAGAGCGACAACATTGGCTTTCAATTCATTTCCTAGCTTGACTGAACTGAAATGGAATTGGCCCCAACTCTGGAGAGCAGTTCCTTCATGCCTCACACACACACTATCCCAAGGCATGGACCCCTGCCCTGGAGGACTACAGGGTCTGCTGGCTTTCCTTCAGGGTCAGCTCCTCAACTATAACTCGCACAATTTTGGGTCAGAATTCACACCAAAGAACCCATAGTATTTTTTCTATTAAACAATGAAACAAGTTAATCAGATTTTTTTGTGGTTTTGTAACCAACTCCACTGTAATCAAAGTCTCCTACAAACCCCAGAATGCATTTTGCTGGCTCATTTTGTCTTCTCACTGCAGTCTGGGGACTGGAGTCAGAGAGGGGCACTGTTGTTTGACACAGGGTGAGATTGCAAAAAAAAAAAAAAAATACTGAACATTTGCGGGAAGTTTGAAGCATCCATTCATTTTGAATTCACTGGAGAATGGGGATGTACATTCAGACATAGCGTGTAAAAAATTTAGAAATTAAAAGGAGAGTTCTCTACCCCTAGGACAAATTGGTACACCTCGTTTTGATACGCACTCCTTTTTTAAGGTGAGGAACAGCTTAAAACGACATTTGTTCTGTGTTTTAGTGGAGCTTTCATTCTTTAATTAGACAGGTCACTTCGCCTGTCATTCGAGGTGTAAACCAGTTGCTGATTGGCCAATTGCTCTAAGACTAAGGCCCTCATAGATTTACATGTACAGAATTTTTTTAATTTATTTTATTTGAATGAATATGTTATTAATGTGCCATACATCGCATGACAGATAGCTGGTATGGGCTAATAAGACTGTTATTGGATCATTGCATGTATGATACTGCCTGAAAGTTGTACATACATATTCCTGGTTCACATCTACAGTACATACTACTGTGCCCCCATTATGCACAACAACACTTCCTCTCATTGGCAGTCTACAGTATATTATACTGTACTACTGCAATACAAATTATTTTAAAATGTAGTATGTGTCTCACAAAAAAATAATATCTGTTAATAATAATTCAGTTTTTCAAACCCAATTGTTGAAATCATTCAGCAAATTTATTGGACAGTTTAATCCATCAACCCTCAACAACCACAGTCCTCTAGCTCACGTTTCGTACGCATTTGAAATACTTTAACTCATTAGGTGTCAGTAAAACATGACACACTCCTTCAGATACCTGAGATTGTTGAATTCATGCGTCCATCTGGGGTCAGCGTTTGGCACTGTCCATCTGTGCCATACACGTTGTACTTAAACCCATCACATTAATGCACTGACCTGGGTTCACCGCTTGGTACCAACTGAAACCAGTCTACACTACACACTTTGCACATGAACCCATCACATTAACACGCTGAGACTGATCTGGGGTCAGTGGTTTGTACTCACATTAATATGCTGCGCCTTCTCCCCCCACACAGCGGTATTGTGCTTGGGAGCCATCGGCGTGTGTGGGACCTGCTTCTGCGTGATATTGCACAACCTGCGGAAGGGCCTGGTTGGTCGCTTCTGGGACAGGGGCGGGGGGTCGGGGCTGCAGCCCTCCCCTGGAGAGAGCTTCTACATCGCGCTGCTGGCCCTGCTCTTCTCCGGCCTGGCCGCCACCTTCAGCCTCCGCGGGACTGGCCAGCCCTCTCCACAGGGAGACTACGCGCCCATCGAGCCGGGGGACAGCGACTCGGAGCCCCCCTCCGCCAGGGAGCCAGCGGAGGAGTGGGGGGAGGTGTTCCCTGACTAACAGCTAGAGGACGGCTGCCAGATGGGGCTGCCTCTCTTTCCCTGGCTGGGACTCCTTTTTCCCGAGCCGTGACCGAACACTCTAACCACTGCATCACATTCTTTCTGAGAGCACAATCTCTAAAACTTTACTGTTTTCTTATCAAGGTTACAAAAAGGCACCCTTGAGGGACTCGGAGCATAGGAGAGGGTCTGCCGGTCAGGAAAAAAAACCTCCAAGATAAAGGTGTTGCTCTAGGCCATTTTTGCCCCAAGTGACTGATCCACGGTCAGTTCACCTTTACCATAACTTAAATCCCAAACATCATTGTGTAGAAAGGCTGATGCTCATCCAGGGTCAGTTCACCCTAACCATAACTAAATCCCAAACATCATTTTGTGAAAAGACCAATGCTGATCCAGGGTCAGTTCACCCTAACCATAACTAAATCCCAAACATCAGTGTGTAAAAAGGCTGATGCTGATCCAGGGTCAGTTCACCCTAACCATAACTAAATCCCAAACATCATTGTGTAAAAAGACCAATGCTGATCCAGGGTCAGTTCACCCTAACCATAACTAAATCCCAAACATCATTGTGTAAAAAGACCAATGCTGATCCAGGGTCAGTTCACCCTAACCATAACTAAATCCCAAACATCATTGTGTAGAAAGACCAATGCTGATCCAGGGTCAGTTCACCCTAACCATAACTAAATCCCAAACATCACGGTGAAAAAGGCTGATACTGATCCAGGGTCAGTTCTTTGGGGGAAGAATATACATGTCCATTTTGAAGGTGAAGGGGTGGCAAGGCATTATACTACACCGTCTCACACCCATTGAATGCCTTTTGTGCTCTTTTCCTCTTCCCCCTCATCCTTTCTTCCTCTGTTATTGTGAAGAAAGTGCCCCTTTCTCTCCCTTTAGTGGCCGAGGCCTGTTGTTCCACTGTCTGTAGCGCTGTGTTCCATGTTTGGATTGTTTGCACGGATTCTCAGCTCGTACACGATCTCTTTACCTGTGGCTTAAAGCTCAGCACTACGAAAGCACACGTTATCATAATTGAATCCTGACCATGTCTGTACCAATTGTGGCCAGGAGTCCCGTGGGACAACGCAAATGTGGCCGTTGGGAGGGCATTTCCCATCGACCTTCACACAATGGGGACTCTGGCCTCAGGCAACTAAGACGCAGGCCACATGCTCTAAAGAGGGCACCTGTGCTAGTGTGCACCCTCCCAAAATGACGGAGGAGCATCGCAGCGACGGGACAAGCCTGCAGTTAAGATTAGGCATTTCAAATTTGGGGATTAAAAAAAAAGTCATTTCAAAAGTATGCATAGTTAAAAGAATAGCGCGATGGACATGAAGTGCTGGATTCACAATAGGGCATCGGCTATATACCGTACCGTACCGTACCATACCTGCCATTGGAAATCCCAGTGCCTGGTTTATAAGTTGCTGCTTATGTAAATGATGCTGCTTAAATCGTGTTATTCAGTGGATGCTTTTGAAAAAGTTTCAAATCATTATAGCGAGTGAGATTACAATGATTCTATGTGCATGTAAGGATGGATGTCATACTGAAATATGTTTGAAATGCAGAGCACGAATCGTACTACCATATGCTTCATATTTATACTGCCCTCCGCCCAACAAGGCCAATTGCGCACAATATGCTACAATATGCCTTTTGGGTGCATAAAATTGCCGTCCTGCCCCATTTGAAAAGGTAATATATGTCCATGTATAGTAAAATATATCTGAAATATAAGTAATACATATTTAAATGTCTATGAGAGTACATGGTGTATATTTCAAAATGTATAAATTGTTGGCAAAACAATGCACAGTTGTATGCGTACAGTCTAGAAAATGGTATGCTGCATATTTAATCATTAATCGACACTTTCGAAATATACTTTCATTTGGGATGTTGCATGTTAACATACTGCCTTGGAGCTCATACTGTATGTAGCTCCACATTTACATCGTCATTGACCGGGTTCATATTGTACAGTAAATGGCTATCGCCCTCGTATGAATCTAGCCCTTTAAAAACAATTTATGTTTGAGGTTCAAACAATTGAGCTTCAGCTCATCCACTGAAAGTGAGCCCACAAAACAGGAACCAAACAGCATCAATATAAAGCTGAAACTGAAGCATTAGAGGAAATATAGGCACTTTAAATGTCAAACCTGTAAAACCTGTTAGGTGCACCTTGTGGTATAATTTCAAGTTTGGAAGGGAAAAAATGCAACTACAAGGACATAAATTAATAGTCATATTGAGTACTGCGATCTTCTGCAAGCATTTGAGTCTAGGTTTTAATCTGGTCTTTGACGTGGTGCATGATGTTCCTGAGGAGAGCGGTGTATTGACACACTCTGGCCAGCAGAGGGCCAGAGGTGCCGGTTATCAGCTGCCCTCAGCTGAGCTGGAAGAACACTTCAGGGCAGACTGCCACTTTGCAGGGCCACACAGAGTGCAGAGGCTGCAGGGACGTATGGCCCGGGGTAAGATCTGCGCAGCCCTGCGCAAACTATGCAGCAGAGGCAGGGAGGCCCCTCACGGCAGACATTTCCCCTCTGCCTCCACACCTCCTAACTGTCACTCCTGCAGGGCACTTAGGATGCTGCGATTAACCAGACTGTTACTGTCTTTTTGATTTGTTTTATAATTTCCTTTTATTTATTTATTCTGTTGTATTGCACCATTTGAAATGGTATGTTCCTGTCACTGAAAATTGTTAATGACTGCGTAATTATGCTTTTAATGTACGTGTCCAGTTTTTGTATATACTTTGTGTACAGCAAGAGATCCTCTGTGCGTGGCTTTAGCCCGTCTGTGTGCTTGTGTGTCTCTGTGGTCCCCCGATCTACCCTGCTGTCAAACCACTGTGTTCCCATGCTGAGCTGACTGTTCCCTCAGACAATCAGGTGATCCCAAATATACCTCTACCTCAGCATGGCTCCTGTCTCGTCTCTTGTGTGGTCTGCGCCGGGAGTCGCGAACACGGCACGGTACACTGTGACACGCTTTGCTCTGTCTCCCTTCGGCCGGTCGAGGCACATCGCTTCCCTCGTCCGTAAGATGAGCACTCTCCTCCGATTGGTTGAGGTGTACCGTGTGATGTGCCGAGGCGAATCGTGGACGAGTGTGTGCGTTGCATGGAGAGAAAAACAACAGGCTTGCTGAGTTGATTCCTGGAGTCTTGTCAGGATAAGGATGCTATGGTGAGGGAATGATTTGGGTTTAGTGAAGTATGAAAAAACAGGCACAGGCAATGGAGGGGCATGGTATCACTTTCTCCATGGCAAGACAGTGAGCACTATGCATTAAAGCTGACTTGTTTAGCTGGAGCAGAACAGAGATTTTAAAATAGAATTCTGATAATCCTGTGGCAGGAGGTAATTAGATAAACTATTTTCCCCCCTAGATTCCAAGTGATTTTCTCCTTGCTTCAAATCCCTCTCCCTCTCCGTTTTTTCTCTCTCTCTGTCTCTCTCTCTCTCTCCCCCTCTCCCTACATCACAATCGCTTTGCTCCCCCCTCTCGCACGTGTCGCTGGTGCAGCCCTCGCATTGGGTAGAGTACGTCGCCATAGTAACCTTGACACATTGTTGATGTCACCAGTGAATTTGTGAATGGAGAGAGGAGGAGGAGGCAGGCAGGGCTCTGGGGAACGCGTGACAGTGTGCGTCTCGGCGCGGTCATTGGCGTGTGCGTGCTCATGTATGCGAACATGCCAGCGTCTGCGTGAGCGCTTGCGCTGGCTCTGCATGCCTTGCTGCCGCTGCACTGGCGCCACTGGTGCTGGCGTGTGACGTGACTTCAAAGTGACTGCTTTTCACACACCTCCGTAGATTTTTTTTTTTGCTGCCAGTGGAAAACTGCCTCTTTCTGTCCCTCCCCGAGCACACACGCTCTGGCTCGATTTACGAGCCTCTCTCTGCACAGGGGGGGGGGGACCGAGGGGGGTGGGGTGTGAACACTGCTACACTGACAGTTCCACAAAAAGGAGGGGGGCGAGTGCGGGGAAGGGAGGAGGAGGGAGAGGACGAAAAGCGCAAGAGAGAGAGAGAGGGGGAAAGAGGGGCGCCTGCGGACCACAGACCTGAAGGCAGGAATGCGGTGAGTACTACCGCATGCCCAGAGCGGGCGGAGAGGAGGGGAGAGGGGTGCTGCGCCAAAGGAGAGGGGAAGCCTCAGAGCATCACTGGCGTCCACCTGCCCGCTCCCCATCTCTCTCTCTCCCAGCCCTTCAGTTGACATTCAGACATTACTGCTGAGAGAGAGAGAGAGGGAGAGCAGCACTGCACTGTGTCTGGAAACGAAGCTCGGCCTAAGATGTGCACCCGTGAGTCTTAAGAGCGTGCTCGTGTGGCACGTGCAGAATGTGTGTCAGTGTGCGGGTCGTTGTAGCACAGCGTTGGGGTTTGTGTGTCACTGTGCGGGTCGTTGTAGCACAGCGTTGGGGTTTGTGTGTCACACGTACGGGTCAACGCGTGAGCGGTCACACATTCGCACGGCGTGGGCTGCAACGCGTTGGTAGACGCGGGGACCAGCGTGCGTTTCTGCAGCGGCTGCGGCTGTCAGCCTGTGTCAGTGGGTCAGTGCGCCGGTGTTCCTTTCTCTGTCTGTGTGTGAGCCGAAATGTCTGCAGCTCGACGACAGTGCGCACGCCACCGGGCTACGTGTGTGTGAGCACGTGTGCCATTGTAGAACCGTACGCGGAAGGGTTTGTGAGCGTATCGGTGAGTGAGCGTGCGTGTACACGCGTGCTACGGCGCACGTGAGTGTGCATGCACCCTCACCGCGTGTAAGTAGTACAGCAAATGTCTCTCAGCAAATGTTACTTCAATACCCTCGGCATTGACACAACTCTTACTCTACAGCTTATGGCTTACTGTACGATACAGCATATTCCAGTATAGCATGGTGAAGGCTGTCCGTTATACCATATAGCTGAGTTCAATGCTGTTTTTTAATTGTGCTGTCCATCTTCGGGTCTGGAGCCCTGCGCGCGGGTCCTCATTATGCTGCTTTGTAGTGTAACCTGAGACCAGAGGCTGTGTGTGCCACGTTCAGGCACAGATTCTTTAGACCAGATACTGAGCTTTGTGTTCTAAGCATGGCAAGTTCTGTCTCCCTGCCTTTGAAGCCAAAACACTCCAATTCGATGCATCTTAGGAATATTTGCGATGTGTGTGCAGTACTATGGCACTGGATGTTGTACCGTAATGTAATGCCAGAAACCTCTGTCACCCACTAGAGAAAGAGAGAATGAGACTCTGGAGAGTCTAAAGAATTGGTTTCATGGCACAGTGGCGTCCGCTGCGATCTCTGGTAGAGGAAGTGGTGAGACCACGGTTTTCTGTGTCATTGAGGGGTCGTGACAGCCCTCCAGTTGTGCAAGGAATTGGAAATGGAAGAAAGCGCTTTAAAGCAAGGCCTGTGAGAATGGCCAATGAATGCTGAGTGCTGGGGTTTAAGAGATGGAGTCATGGGGACACAGGTGATTCTGACACAGCGTGACTGAACAGAAGGTCGTGGGTTCCCTTCCACAAGCTAATTAACATGAATTTATTTGATAAACAAAGCTAGCTATATACGTCAGTGGTGTATTTGAATGAGTAAAATAAACGGAAAGACTACAGCCGTCTGGGAGAAGGAAATCCACTTAATTAATCAAATCAAATAAAAAAACCTCTCCTTTTAGATGTCACATGATTTCCCTCTATCTAGAAACAACATTCCCTCCCTACCCTCTCAGCACAAAAAAAAAAAAATAATAATCATGATAATGGATTACATAGATGCAGCACCTTTCACAATGCCAAAGGCCTTTACAGTGAAGGGGAGAAGCTCACCTTGACCACCACCAATGTGTAGCAGCCACCTGGGTATGACACAAATGACACCCTCTCGGTTTTACGCTGTGAGGGTGAGGGTGAATCACTTGTGGCAGAGGTTTTATTTAAGTGGTTCACAATTGCACCAAGCCCCAGCCAACACAGAAGGTTTACTAACTGTTGTGACACTGCTGTAGATACACAGGGACAATATTTTCAATTCGCTTTTGACCACAAAAAGATTACAGAATATCCCCTCCATCGCTGAAATGCTCCATGCCAATTGAAGGGGTCCCCATCGCATCAGGTTTTCAATGTTTCTGTTAAAACACAGACGCCCCCCGCAATTGAGGAGCAAAGCTGAACCATCAAGGCCACAATGAGCTGACTACAAGGGAGCCTGACAGGAGGGGGAAGCCTGCTGATGCTGTGGCCCTTGGAATCGGGGTTGCGGGTCCCCACTGGAGCAGCTGGACATGTTCAGTACCATGGACAGCGATTTACCTCCTCTCCTTTCCCCCTGGTTCCCTCCATCTCCCCTGTCACTCTCTCTCTGCTCACCGGTGTTAGCGCCCCTTAAATTCAGGCTCCAGTTTTAGGCTGAAAAAGAAGCTGGGCTCTCTCCCAGCGGGACTGGCCAGGCCCTGGATGGTACCAGGCCTCAGCTGCCCTCTGTATCCCCACAGCCTGAGGTAGCCACCACGCTGCACATCATCATTCACGCTGTTTATCCATGTGGAATGCAGCAACACACACTGAGGTGTACTAGAATCATGGAGACTCTGCTATGCACAGAGGGTAAGCGATGCAGAGACAGCCAAACTGAGACCTGTTTCCTTAAGGGGGATGCCAAATGCAGCCATGCACACGATTACTACCAAGAATTCTTATTTTGTTTAGGTTTTGAAGGGACACAATATTATTAAAGAGAGAATAATGTACTAAGGTTCTGAAAATCGCACGGTGGTGACTTCTGGATTGTGTGTAGCAGCGGCGCAGGCGCCGTGGGTCTTTGGGGAGGGGGGCGGTGCTGGCGTATGGCAGAGGGGGCGGGGCGGAGGTGGGTGTGTGATACAGCTGATGCACGCAGCCGCTGCTGCCTCCATCTCAGCCACAGGCAATAGCAGCAGCGTTCGGAGCGACCCACACATCGCCTCCACAACCTCCTGCAACCTCCAAACCGGACCGAGGCAGGAAACCGAGCAAAGGAGCGGTCTCTTTGCTGGAAAATTCGGAAAACGCACGCCGCTGCCCGTACTGCTGCTAATAGTAAGTGCGGAGCGTTGCGTGAGGTGATGAAGCCGAGCTCATCCACACAGAAATACTCACACCAGATGCATTGCACGGTGCTCATCTGCACCTGCATGTTCAAAATGCATTTGCATGTATGGGCAATCAATTATGTATTCCGTTTTACGTGTTGCGTTGTGCCAGAGGATCGTGGATGGGGTGATGCTAAGGTTGAGCAGAGAGAGAGAGAGAGAGAGAGAGAGAGCGAGAGCTAGAGCGAGAGAGAGAGAGAGAGAGAGAGAGAGAGAGAGAGAGAGGGGAGAGAGAGAGAGAGAGTGGAAAATGAGAGGGATAGCGAGAGAGAGAGGGAGAACGGGGGAGATGCCGTGTTTGTTAATATTACTCATCCGAGTGGAAGTAAAGGCAGCGTAAGATCGGGAATGAGAGCAGGGCGCACTGTGTGCGCGGCGGTGATCGGTGCTGGCTCTCGCGCCTGGATGCGAGAGCGGCTGATCAGTGGCGTGTGCCGACACGCATTATGTAATGCGTTAATGGTGCGAAAGACGGAGGAAAAAACGAGATGTATTCGCTCATCACCCTTCACGGCGCTGACTGACGCGGTTGGTGTGAAGGACTGATGTTAGGTCTCTTTTGTGCCTCAACAGCACCGCATGAGTGGGTCTGTCGTCCTGTCTGTTTGCCCATCTGTCTGTCATGGCAGCTGTAGTTTTCACCGCTCATGGAGGTAGGGAGGATTGCATTGTGTAGCAGGAGGGGTTTAAGGGGTGTACTCCGTGTATTTGTGGGTGCAGGGCTGCAACGGATTGGGCATTTAGTAGTGAGTTACGTTTAGTAGTAGTGGGCTATTACGTGTGGAGCGAGTAGCAGATGGTTGTAAGCATCACAGTGAGCAGGAGGGGTTGAGAGGAGTACAGTGCATCGTAGAGAGGCGTAAGGGATGCAGAGCTTTACAAGGGGATTTGATGAATGGATGGAAATTGTAAGGGTTGTAATAGGTACACAACACCGAGGACATGAGTAAGGCATGCAAAACGTGCACACAGATGTAGTAGATGAGGTACAGTACGGCGTATGAATTTACAGTTTGAAGATTTAGAGAGTGCAGCGTAGGAATATTGTGTAGATGAAAGGGATTCAGTGTGTGGTTTGATAGTGTGTTGATGGAGGTGGTGTTGTGCATGGATAGAAGGTTTGCAGATGAAGGGGATACCATGTGTGGATAGGCAGAGCGTGATGTGGCACAGACTCGGTAGATGGTCAACGTTCCATGTTTTGGGGAAAGTGCATTGTGGATACCGTGAATCCAATGTGTAGAAAGGGTGCTATGTGAAGATTGAGTGTGCACAGTGTGTAGATGAATGAAGGGATATGGGGTGAAGACAGCACTTAGATGGAGAGGATACAGTGTGTCAGTAGAGCACAGATTGAGCAGAGCAGCGTGGAGAGGGTGTAGCATGTAGCTGGAGAAGGTATTGGGCATAACTATAGAGGGTGTAGAGCACAGATAGAGAGGGTGTAGAGCACAGATGGAGAGGGTGTAGAGTGTAGATTCGGAGGGTGTAGAGCACAGATAGAGAGGGTGTAGAGTGTAGATAGAGAGGGTGTAGTGTGTAGATTGAGAGGGTGTAGTGTAGATTGAGAGGGTGTAGAGTGTAGATTGAGAGGGTGTAGTGTGTAGATTGAGAGGGTGTAGTGTGTAGATTGAGAGGGTGTAGAGTGTAGATTGAGAGGGTGTAGAGTGTAGATTGAGAGAGTGTAGTGTGTAGATTGAGAGGGTGTAGTGTGTAGATTGAGAGGGTGTAGTGTGTAGATCAAGGGAACTGTGTGTAGGTGGAGATGGTGTAGTGTATAGATGGAAAAGGTGTCGTTTGAAGATGGAGAGGGTGTAGCGCGTAGATGGAGGGGTCACAGAGTGGACAGATAGAGAATGTGAGGTTGTATTGTAGTGAATTCTGTGGTGTTCTACCCGGTCCATTTCGAAAACATGTCACACAATGCATCTCCAGTCCGGACCAGCACAGTGCCCTGTGTGTCACCAGAGCCCACTCGGGTCACACTCACACACAAAGGCCCGTTGGTTCGAGGCCTCCAACATCTCAGGAATGCAAGCCAGCTACTAACCCCAGAGAGTCACAGCATAGCATAGTTCAGCTAAGTCTTTGTCTCCCAGCCCCTGCTGAGTGACTGTCATGTGAGTGAGTGTGCGTGTGTGTGTGTAAGTGAGAGAGAGAGAGCGAGCAGGAGAGGGAGAGAGGTTGAGTGAGTGTGCGTACATCGCTGCACATAACGCAGGACATGTAAGGAGAATGGAGGAGTGACGTGTGTCACCATAGGAATTGTAGCATGTGAGTTATGGTGTGTGTGTGTGTCTGCGCTCATGTCAAATAGAAGAGTAGCATTATAGTAGTATGTGTGCCTGCGTGAAAAACAGAAGCCTGTTTGGTGTTGTATATGTGCGAGCGTGCGTGTGAAGGGTAGATGCCATGAGCGTTAATTATAGTAGTGTCAGACTTTTATTGACAGAAAGGAAATGGAGAGGTGAGATGGACCCGACTGCCTGTGTGTATTTCACACAATGAGAGAGGGCGCGATCGAGTGCCCTGAGCGCGCACCAGAGAAGCGTGGGGTCGATGATCACACACAAAGGCCCGTTGGTTCGAGGCCTCCACTGAGATGGAGACTGTCATGTGAGTGAGTGTGCGTGTGTGAGGGTGTAGAGCACAGAGAGAGAGAGAGAGCAGGAGAGGGAGAGAGGTTGAGTGATGTGTCTGCAAAAATAGCAGGACATGTGTAGGAGAGATGGTAGGAGGAGGTGTGTCAAGACGGGTGTAATTGTAGCATGAGAGGGTGTGGTGTGTGTGTGTGTGTCTGAGGGTCATGTCAGAATGAGAAGAGTAGCATTTTGGTAGTATGTGTGTGAGCGTGAACAGAAGCCTGTTTGAAGGTGTATATGTAGTGAGGCGTGCGTGTAGTGAAGGGTAGATGCCATGATGGTCAGACTTTTGCAGCGTGTCAGACTTTTTATGAAATGGAAAGAATGCTGAGACTCAAAACATGTCACACAATGCATCTCCAGTCGGACCAGCACAGTGAGATCACCAGAGCACACTCACACACAGAGGGTTGGAGGAGACTGCGATGCATGTGTGGGAATGCATGTGATTTATTGTGTATGAGAAGGTGAGGGCGCGCGTGGGTTTAGGAATTGTAGCAGAGATCGAGAGGGAGATGTGGGGTATATGTGTGAGCAATGAGAAGCGGAAAGGAGAGACAGAGATGGAGAGACTGCCTGTGTGTATTTATTGTGTATGAGAGAGGGCGCGCGATCGAGAGGGAGAGAGCGCGCAATGAGAAGCGTGGGGGCGATGATGTAATGCATGTGACTGTGGCAGCGAGGGGAGTGTCGGCACGTGCCGGAGCCCAGCCACACAGAGCGAGGTGCCCCCTGCTGGCCAGATTGTGCAACGGCGCGTTCCAACTGAATCTCCCACCTTGAAAGCGTGTCAATATTCAGCACTGCAACGTAATCTGATCCTGTTTTGTAATCCAATTCAATTAATATCTACCAATGTGAGACAGAGGACGGCATATCAGCCGAGCTGATTGCCCAGCTGTTTCAGTATTTGGGAACTTGTCAACAGAGACAAGGAAATAACAGCTGAAAGTGGAAGGGAGGGGTTTCAGCTGTTTACCTGCATCCCGTTCTCAGAGGGAGAAGGTGTACACAGTCTAATTTACTGTGTAAACATGAACCTTATCTGCAGGTCAATGTCCGTTTGACAACAGACTGAGATTTCTGTGCATCTGTGGGGCTTGGCTCCTCCCCCTCTCCTTGGGTGTGGTTCTGTAATAAGAGATGTTGTCAGTGGTAACTGGTTTCAGTCAGGGCACTACTACAGAGTCTAGCAAAAGGGGTTCACACTACTGCAAACGCCGCTGAACCCACAAATGCATAACAATGTGGTGACGGATGGTATCACACTGACCTATACCCATTGATGCCCAGCCCTATTTCCATTGTACTGTACATGTGCTGGCACACTGTTTACAAGCACTGACCTCCACTCACACAAGGGAGCTGCACAAAGAGCAAAAACGCGAACCTGATGATGTTCAATCTACACACAATGATGTATAATCACACACTGTCACACAGCACACACACACAGTGTATGACCACACATGCACTGACATATGGTGCATATTAACGCACGGCACACACTGTGCACACTCACACACAGTACACATAGACTGGTGTATGTTTCACACATAAACTCACACACTGTCACATAGTACACACATTGCAATATAATTGTACATTTGTACACACTGAGCACACACACTGGTTTATAGTCACATGTACTGTACATTGACACACTGTCACACATTACACACACACACACTGGCATATACAGTATTCACACAGTCATGGACACATTCACATGCAGTACACATACACTAGTGTGTACTCGCACATACACTGCCACACAAACTGCATACATACCCTGGCATATACCTGCACATGCGTTGACACTCCAGCACACAATACACATACAGTGGCATATATCCTCAGATACACTTCCACATTAGCACACAGCACACACACACACCCATTGGCAAGAACCTGAACACACACTCATTGGCATAAACACCAACATACACTACACACACACACAGGCATATACATGAATATACACACACACACATTGGCATATACACGAATACACACACACACACACACACACACACACACACACACACACACATACACATTGGCATGTACATGAACATACACACACATTGACACAGTGCATTGCAATGCAGAGTGCGCTCACGCTGACAGACTTACAGCCCCTGTGTGAGGAGTGTGTCTCAATGGGCTCAAGCCTCGCTAAACACATAGCAGCAGCAGAGCAGGGAATGAAATGACCCATAAATCTATGAGACACACCGCTCAGCATGTGTGTGTCAGTATTTGAGACCGGCAGCAAGGGGTTAACACATTGAGGCACCAGGTGTGTCGTTCCTTCTCCCAACCAACCAATCACAGCGCAGGCTATGTGAGGGTGAGAGAGAGAGAGTGAGAGAAAGGGAGGGAGAGAAAACAGAAAGAAGAATCCAGAGAGGATTGTTCTGACACAGTAAGTGTTCTCGGGCTCGTGTTGATGTATTCCTAGCTATTTATACCTTTTATATAGCTATTAGTGTGTTTATTAAATATATATTGGTATGTTTATGTGTGCAACTATTGTAATTGCATCCACTGATTTTTACTTTGATTTTTACAGTTCTTTTTACTTTGTAACTATTTGTAATAGTCTGGTACAATATATTGCTTTGGGTGCTTCTCTTGTCATGACAGGAAGCCTATTTCATTCAAACGGAATATCTCCTACAGTACTAAATATGTACTCGCATATATACATGTATGTAACAGTAGTAATGCCTTGGATTTATGTAGCGCACTTTGAGGATCTCAAACCATCTCAGAGTGAGGGGGAAAACCGAGAGAGAGGAGATTGAGGGGTCAAATTTCAGTTTTTTAGAGCAGCAATAGAGGAGATAAGTGAGGGTGCAGTATGTGGGCTATTATTGGCAGTATTTGCTATACCTGTGCAATAAGTGTGATCCTATAATGATGTAATATAAGTTTTTGTGCACGGTGCTGTGTGGGCGCATTACAGCATCACGGACGCGTCTTAGCAAGCCTCGCAATCCTCGCAAAGTAGACAATCTCTCCATCCATTCTATCCGTTTAGACTGGGATTACATTTAAACCTTTGGCTGGGTCTTCGTTGGAACACAAAAACATAGTTTTAGACAGCGGGGTTGTTACTGGGGTGCGTTTTAAATTGCTCAGGTTGTTCTTGCAGCATGTTTCCCATGCATTGGAGAGGCGTGGCTCTCAATACACTCTGAAACAAATGAGAGAGTGCACAGGGACCGAGGGGCAACCATCGCCATAGAGAGGGGGGCGGGGCCTATAGATGGGAGCTTTAGGGTGACCTCATCCAACTTGTCAGTGTCACAAGAGAATAATAGAGGATGGGGACCAGTATGGAGGGAGAGTTTCAGTCAATAACACAGCAAAACATAGTGACAACAACGATAGATATAGTAGACATGCAGTACCCTCCAAAATCATTCACAACCTTGATAAAGATGAGCAAAGAAGGCTGTATAAAATAAACGATACAGGTAATTGTATGCTATAATGAGATATATTGTATGCTAGCTAATACAAGAGAAAAAGAGAAAAACTTGTTATATAACAAGTTATATTTTTTCCCCAAAAAAATATACGTATGTGTCATAATTATTCACACCCCTAATAATTATTTTAATTAACATCCAACAGAATGCTACAACATGCTACTTTTTTAAGCTCATCTCAATCTTAGGGAACTGTATTGTGGCCTCCCATGGCTTCCTGTTTCACATTTTATTCCATCCATCACCATGGAAAAGCTAAATAATTCTCAGAAGAAACAAGTCAGGAGATGATTACAAACAAATAAATAGAAAACTAAAGAGACCACTTTCCACTATGAGGTGAATAATTAAGAGGTTTAAAACCAATGGAACAGTGGTAAACCTGACTGCTAGAGGATGCAAGTGCATCTTGCCCCTATGCACCGTGAGGCAGATGGTTTGGGAGGCAAAGAAAAATCCAAGGGCCACAGTTGGAGATCAACAAAACTTGGTTGGATCTTGGGGACACAAAATCTCCAAATCTACCATCAGACTCCACCTCAATACTATAAGGCTTTTGAAAAGCCTATTGAGGACAATCAACAAAACTAAGCATCTTGAGTTTGTTAATGACATTGTAACTCTAATTTGAACAGGGTGTTGTGGTTGGATAGGACAAAAAATAAGATTTTTGGCCATCCACACCAGCAGTGGGTTTACCGTCGTAAGTGTGTTTATGTTGAAAAGAATATCATACCTACAGTGAAATATGGTAGTAGATCTTTGATGTTATGGGGTTGTTTTGCATCTGCTGGTCCTGGGGCTCTTGTTAAGGTCAGTTGAATCATGAACTCCAGGAAGTACCAAGACATTTTGGCCAAAAATCCAGTCGCCAGACTTAAGCCCAATCGAAAATGTGTGATTTGAATTGAAGAGGGCAGTCCACAAGTGCAGACCAAAGGATCTGAAACATTTTATATTGAGAAATGGTCAAAGATCCCCGCCAATATGTTCACCAATCTCATAAAACACTCGAGTAAAACATCCATGTGAGGAAGATTTTTAAACAAAACCTTCTGAGCAATTGTATTAGTATAAAGAATAAAGTATAAAGTATAAAGTTTTCATTTTTGAACATGCAAAATAGCTCATTACCTGTATTGTTTATTTTATACAGCCTTCTTTGCTCATCTTTATCAAGGGTGTGAATGATTCTGGAGTGTACAGTACAATATAATGCATAATATCGTTTAAAGAATGTGGCATAGTGTCAAAGTTCAAGTTTTATAAACCATAACACAGTTGCATTGTTTGAGAGATACACTGTAGAGTATAACACAGTTACATACTTTAAATATGAGGATTATAGAGGATGACCCAATTGCATAGTTAGTATGTTCTTCAGTAACGATTATGACATAATTGTTCAGTTGAATATTTTAAATATTTGAATATTTGAGTTTGACACACTTTTGAGTAGGGCTGGGCGGTATGACCAAAAATCCATATCACGATATATCGTGACATTTACCTAGGTAATATATAATAATATAAATGCAACAATGTATATGTTTTAGCCTGGGTGGACAATACACATTTTTCATTAGCATTATGTCCTTCAGTCAGCTATATGACTGTAATACACAATATAAGATGTACAGTATGAACAGAAAATTAAGCATGATCACGATTATCGAAATTAAACTTTATTGAACATTTGTGTCTGAACAGTTGTTTACTG
Organism: Aldrovandia affinis; assembly: GCA_029706075.1. Lineage (NCBI taxonomy): Eukaryota > Metazoa > Chordata > Actinopteri > Notacanthiformes > Halosauridae > Aldrovandia > Aldrovandia affinis. The sequence goes on from JAINUG010000115.1 coordinate 1,404,089, forward strand.
AATAAAATCAAATTAACATTTAAAAAAAAATTAAATGAGATTGTGTTTCACAACTCTTGTTAGAGTTATTGAGAGAATTATTGTTGAGAGAATTAGATTTATTTGTTTGATATCTCTTGTATTTCAAAATAAATATTGCCAGAAATATAAGATGACATAAGATAAGATATAAGAATAATAATAAAATAAATCAGAATAAAAGGTATAAGAATAAAATAAAATCTACATTTCTTGAAATAAAATGAGGTCAATCTGTTTAACATCCCTTTGTATCCCTATCCCTATACAGTAATATAGTAGTATATATAAATGTATATTTTATTCTGTAATAAGATTTTATAAGATTTAAATGACTTAATCCTGATTTGTAATAGTCATGGCAAAATGTTTACAGCTGCTGAAATATTGAAGTACAGTACACTAGCCTAAAGTAGCCTAGTAATTACAGCATTATGGTAATGGTTGAAACCTTTGATAATCCAAACACAATTAACATACATTGTGATTGAAAGTCATTAACACTGTATGTCTGTATATAACGCTAGTATCTTTAATGTTATTGAACTACATACCACTTGCCATGTGCAGCCTATGGCCAAAACACTGCAGTCTTGTCCCTCCGCTGAAGTTGGTGGCTTTAACCATGTTGGCATCACTGTCTGTAGCACTGCACAATAACTTTTTCTCCGGCAGTTCCCAAGCCCTGTGCTACCATCTCTATCATCTGTTTGGACCTCAGTAGATAGTCTCTAGGCACCTGATGCATAGGCTCATGTAAGGCTTCATCGTTCTGCTAGACCACAGGTCTGTAGTTTCTGAAAAGTGTTTTACTTGTTTTAGCTCAGCAGCTACTCTGTCGTGGCATTTCTTGTATGTGGCTGGTAATGCCGTTTGAGAAAAATGTTTTCTTGACGGCAGTGTGTATGTACGGCTGAACTATGTAAACCGGGACCGTGTCCTTAGCGAGGTGATGGGTTATTGCATTAGTGATCTCATTCCAACTGCGTGAGTTGTTAGGGTAAGGAATTGCATTAGTGGATGCTTCAGCAATAGACAGTTGCTTTTGTGATTCACTACTTTTGCCAGGTGTGCACTTAGCGTCTCCCTCTTTTTTTGTGGCCATGCATTCATCATATTGTATGACGTGGTTGGGTTTCAAGTGATGGAACAAATTGCTGGTGTTCCCTTTTGAAACCACCACTGATTTTCGGCAGTGCTTACGTAAAAAACAAGACTGGTCTTTACCGCCTTTTCTGTGTCCGAAGTGATCCCACACAACATAGCCTACACGGAGCCCCTTTTGATACTAGCTCTTCATCTTCATTTTAGTCGTCTTCTCCGCTGCCCGAGTTGGGTTCAGCACTCTTTTTTTTAATCCTTTTTACATTTAGAGTGCGCACACAGTCATTTGAGGATGGGCAATTGTTACAGGATTGGCCTAGGCTTGGCTACTTTTGGTTTGAGAGGTGTGGTAGATGAAACGGTGAGCAGTCGCACAAAGAATACGGATGTTATTGGCTAAATTAAAGGCATAGATGAAAGTGTTTAGTTGCTTACATTGGGGGAAAGTTGTCTGTCTGAACATACCGTCCGTACCATGTGCAAAATTAGGGAAGGGATCTGTGTCGGTATCGGTGCATGTTCGGTATATCACCCAGCCCTAGTTTGGAGTGTTAGAGTATAATAGTGCATGGCACAGTCTGACTATTACAAGGTCGAGAAAGTTAGACTGTTAGAATGTGGGACAGAGTATGGCAATTGGAGGTTGATAAAAAATATGTGAAATAGATATGATAGATAATGATATAGCTTTAGAGCATGTAATTATCCCTGGTCTTGGAGGGCCAGAGATGTTTCTGGTTTTGTCTCAGTATCTCTGGTACTCTAAGTTTTGCTCACCCCTGTTGTTAGAGTATGACTGATTAAAAGTTACAGACTAAAACGAAAGTGCATTACAGAGTATTAAACCTAAATTGCTTCAATAAACATTGAAGACATCTCCCTCTCTCTCTCTCCCTCTCCTTGGTTTGCAATGCTTAGAGTCCCAACCCCATAGAGAAGCCAACCCCCACCCCTCTCTGTTTCCCTCTCCCCTCTCACTCTGGTGTGCAATACTGAGAGTCTCAACCCCACTGACCCTGTGACCCTTCCCCCTGCAGTGTGCGTGCCCGTTGGCTGGCCTTGCATCCCTGCCCGCGATGGCGCGTGTGGAGCGCAGTCGGCCGAGTGAGGGGGGGGGCCCACCCGGGATGGGCAGCGTGGGCAGCGGGGTAGCCGGCGAACAGGAGTTCGCCATGAAGAGTGTGGGTACCCGCACGCAGAACAGCCTGCCACGGGGCATGCCCCTGGCCCGCCGGAGCTTGGAGGACCGCAGCTACAGCACTGAGCGCTCGGGCCAGCCCGCCAGCTCCGAGAGCACTGCCTCCAGAGATGACCGCACCGACCGCACTGACCGCACCTACACCACCGACCGTATCTACGCCACCGACCGCAACTACCCCATCGAGCGCAACTACTCCGCCGACCGCAGCTACCCCGCCGACCGCAGCTACCCCGCTGACCGCAATTATCCTGTCGAGCACAACTACACCAGTGACCGCAGCTACCCCGGTGAGCGCAAGTACCCCACCGATCGCACCTACATCACTGACAGGCCCCCACCGCCCACGGGCCTCGAAGGCCCCGCCCCCAATGGCGAGCGGGCACCACTCAACGGAAACCGCCTGGTCTCCAATGGCAACCGTTCAATGTCCAATGGCGAGCGGAAGGTGTCCAACGCTATGTTCCTGAATGGGGCGGGGCGGCGGGAGGTCCCACCGCGGGCGGCCGTCAGCCTGGACATCTGTGGGAACAACGTGGCACTCAAGAACGAGAAGAACAGCAGCCTGCCCCCACCTCAATACCGAGAGCCCCCTGGAGCCAAACTGGACAACCACAACCCCCCCAAAATCCTGCCTGTGTCTGGCAAGCTGGAGCAGGTGAGGGTGAAAAGATATTTGTGAAAAACAATATGTATGCATAATATTTATGGATGACTTGCATGACTTAGAATAATTTACTATGATTTTATGTAGTTGTGAATGGACATGTTGATTAAAATGAAGTGTCCCACACTATACAATAGATCCCTATACAATAGAGGCCAATTTAGGACATTGTGGTTCAAACCCTGTGAATGTAATAAAGACAACATGGTTTATTATGGTTCTCATTGATTGATTCCTCTGTAGGATTGTTTTCTAAATAGAGACTCTGTGTTGCATTAACTGTTCCCTCTTTTTCTCCATCCGTCCCTTCCCCCCTCAAATGACCTCCCCTCTCTGTAGAACAATGACGGGTTGGTACGGCCCTCCGCCTTTAAGCCCGTGGTGCCCAAGAGTTTCCACTCCATGCAGAACCTGGTGTGCCCTCCTCAGACGGGGGTCATGGGGGGCCGTAGTGCCGGGGGCGGCGGGGGCCCCACCGCAGCAGGGAGCCACAGAGAGCGGGACAGTCCAGGAGGCGGGGGTGGAGGAGGGGGCAGCAGGGGAGGGGTTCGGGGCGGACAGGGGGGACTGTCCGACTCAGGGAGGAACTCTCTGACCAGCCTGCCCACGTACACGGGCTCGGGCTCAGGGTATGGGCCCCCGCACACCCTGGGGCCCCTGAGCGCCTCCACCAGCCACATCAACAGGCTGGGCACGGCCGCCCTGGACAAACTGGACAAACCAGGCTACCAGAACGGGCTGAGTGCCTCCGACAGCGGCCGCTCCTCCTCCGGCAAGAGCTCCTCCTCCTACCAGCGGCTCAGCCACCTGGGCGACGCCCCTGCACCGCTGCGCCCCTCCCCCTCCTCCGATGACATCATCCAGGACCTGGAGGACCGACTGTGGGAGAGAGAGCAAGAGGTGATTGTGGCAAGGGGGGTTGGGGTGTTACAAAATATATTTGTTACCGGTTTATCAAGCTTTAATCCATGGTTTTTATAAGGTAAATTTAGCTCATTTGGTTTTTTTCCTGGAGCGATTCAGGCACATTTTCATCAGCATTATTTTTCACATGGATAAATCCCATGATCCTCAGATGAACTCCATTGCCCATCATGCAACACTTATTTCTTGGGGTCAGGAGCTGAGCGGCTTGGCTGAGAGTTGGTGAAACATTTCCTTATGAATCCTGGAAGACCCCCTAGATGCACTCACACGTGCAGACAAATTAATTATGAACAATTATTAACATCATTATGATTTTGTTATAAGTTCTCATAGCTTTACTGAGTTTTTCATCTGTACTATGGAAAAACTGCAAGTAAAGTTTTATTTGCTTAACAAAGGACTAAAAGGAAATTTGATATTTTGCAAAGGGAGTGCATAAACAGTCACTTTGGTTTATAGTCTACTTGGACTGTTGGGAAAACCGGTTTGGTGAGTTTGTAAACTGGTTTGGTGTTGTCTCTGCACTGTTTTGCCACTGGTTGAAACCACATGTAATTTGAAAGTCACCGATAAGGGTTTTTGAAATGGTGGCCTTGAGGGGGGCTAATCTGGTAATGATCACAAACATTCGTTTCAGGACCACAAAGACAATATGCATTCATGAAGCAGGCTATATCAGGTTTATATCAAGCAGTCTTTCTATTATTTGTGTACCCTTGGGACATCTGACACTAATGCATTAAGCACTTAGGATTGTTATATATATTACGGCTGGTATTACATATTTTATGTATTGTTATGTGTGTACTGAATGCTGCTGTTGCTAACGTATTTTATCGAGTTCGTTTCTCTGCTAGATGAGTACATTTCGGCCTCCCGCGTGGTCTAATGGTTTCAATGTCCGACGCTGGCCACGGCGACCGGGGTTCAATTCCCCGTCATGCCAGAGTCAGCTCTGGCCGGGAGTGCCACCAGGGGCGGCAATTGGTTGTCCACCCCAGGGAGGGAAGCCAGCACAGTTCGCTGCGCATAGGAGTGGTTCTGGGGTACCGGAATTACAGTCGTCTCGGAGGAGACGATGCTTCGCCTTTGTCACTGCCGGTCACAGGGCTACGGCAGTGAACTACGAGGGAGGGGATTGACCTAAGAATAGCAGGAGTAATTGGCTACCAAATTAGGGGAAAACCGGGATAAAATCAGAAAACTAATTTTTAAATTTTAAAAAGATGAGTACATTTCATTATCAGTATCCCTTAACGTATATCTAAATGGAGTAATGCAGTAATTGTGTTTTTTAAAAGTCTAAAGAATTTGACAATCAAACCCAGGGAAAGTAGTTGGCTCTTTCACAGCACAGCACACACCAAGCATAAGGCCCTTACAGGAGATGTTCACAAAATACTTTGTTCATCCAGTTTGGGTTTATTGTATTCCAGTAGCCATAATAGCCACTTTTGGGGTTCCTCTCCATTTTTTGGTAACGAGTACAGGCTGCTCTGACCCTGGTAACAGGCTGCTCTGACCCTGGTAACAGGCTGCTCTGACCCTGGTAACAGGCTGCTCTGACCCTGGTAACAGGTTGTTTGACCCTGGTAACAGGCTGTTTGACCCTGGTAACAGGCTGCTCTGACCCTGGTAACAGGCTGACCCTGATCTGTTTGACCCTGGTAACAGGCTGTTTGACCCTGGTAACAGGCTGCTCTGACCCTGGTAACAGGCTGCTCTGACCCTGATAACAGGTTGTTTGACCCTGGTAACAGGCTGTAACAGGCTGCTCTGACCCTGGTAACAGGCTGCTCTGACCCTGGTAACAGGTTGTTTGACCCTGGTAACAGGCTGCTCTGACCCTGGTAACAGGCTGCTCTGACCCTGGTAACAGGCTGCTCTGACCCTGATAGGTTGTTTGACCCTGGTAACAGGCTGCTCTGACCCTGATAACAGGTTGTTTGACCCTGGTAACAGGCTGTTTGACCCTGGTAACAGGCTGCTCTGACCCTGGTAACAGGCTGCTCTGACCCTGGTAACAGGCTGCTCTGACCCTGATAACAGGTTGTTTGACCCTGGTAACAGGCTGCTCTGACCCTGATAACAGGTTGTTTGACCCTGGTAACAGGCTGCTCTGACCCTGATAACAGGTTGTTTGACCCTGGTAACAGGCTGTTTGACCCTGGTAACAGGCTGCTCTGACTCTGGTAACGTGCTGCTCTGACTCTGGCCTCCTGCAGGTGCTGCATATGCGGCGGAACCTGGACCAGAGCGAAGCGGCCATCGTGCAGGTGTTCGAGGAGAAGCAGCGCGTGTGGGAGCGCGAGATGGAGGAGCTGCGGCAGAACTATGCCAGCCGGCTCCAGCAGGTGGCCCGCCGGGCCCAGCGCACGCAGCAGGCCCTGCAGGCCCAGATCGCCCGGCTGCAGCAGGACAAGCGGCGGCTGCAGGACGAGATCACCGCCCTGCTGGCCCACCGGGAGGAGCTGGAGAGGAAGTGCCTGGACTACAGGAAGGAGCAGGCTGACATCCTGCCTCGGTTGGAGGAGACCAAGTGGGAGGTGAGGGGGGGTACTCAAAGTTAGTGAATGATGCTATAGATCAGGGATCAGGCACTCTCACAACCTACTTAATGAGCAAATACATTCACTGTAATCTTGACTCCAGACGCTCTCTCCCTAAAGCATCTGGAAAGGTAAGTTACAGTTTGAGATCAATTTCCTACCATCTGCTTGATTCTACCCAAGTCTTAGCCAGTGTTATGGTATAGGTCATTGGTTGGGTTGGATTGAATCGCTCCCTCCAATTGGAGCCCCACTTACACAAGATCATGATTCATTACAATAATAACTGGTCAGAATAACTGACCATTGGTTTATTAGCAAAGCACATTCCTGGAATTTGGGCAGACTTATCTCACATCAAGTGTCAACCTGGTCAGGCTGGTCTGGTCAGTACCGTAACGTTATGAGCCTGACAAGTGAAGCTACATGTTATGTAACCCATCCCTTATTAGAATGTTGCCAAACATGTTCAAATGCATATATTTTTTTAACATGAGCCTGAAAATTGAAGGTACATTTTATGTAACTCATCCATTATTAGAATGTTGCCAAACATGTTCAAATGCATATATATTTTTAACATGTCAAACACAACTGCGTGTACACTGTGACTGGTGCAGTGCATGTGACAACTACAGTGTTTCATCTGACTCATGTGAATTTTTCCTCTGTGTCTCGCAACTGGCTTCAACCCCCCACCCCCCCTCACGACCAACCAGTAGGTCCCAACCCACAGTGGTAGATTATTGTATCATTTTGGGAGGCCAGCTGAATTACTGTGGCAAGATTGCCTGTCGAGTGATGTCAGAGTAAAATGGCAGTACCACCCTGGGGGGATTCTGTTTCCTTTAATTAGACTCCTTTAATTTTAGACTTTGGGCTGAAATGAAGAGGGAGATGAGAGGTAATTTAATCATTCCAGGAGGCGGGGCTGGGATGCAGTGTAGCCCCGTGGGAAGGAGGTAAAAGGAAGATGCCAAATAAGAAATTAGCAGGGGTAGATCGCAGGCCCAGAGATAAATGATGACAGATAGGTGATACCAAGTGGCAGCATGAAGGAGACCAATAATATGATATTCTTTTCTTTATCTTGACCTATATCCAGAATCCTCAGATAACTGTAACATAACTTCACCGTTAATCTCCTTCTCTCCGGCTCGTCGTGGTCCGTCTCATGCCCCGCTCGTCCTTTCCCCCGCACCCCACCTCAGGTGTGTCAGAAGGCAGGGGAGATCTCGCTGCTGAAACAGCAGCTGAGGGAGAGCCAGGCGGAAGTGACCCAGCGGGCGGGGGAGATGCTGGCCCTGCGGGCCCAGCTGAAGGAGCTCAATGCCCAGCTGAAGGAGAGAGAGGAGGCCATGCTGGTGCTGAAGGACTCCTACAGCAGCAAGGGCCTGGAGCTGGAGCGCTGCGAGGGAGAGCTGCAGAAGACACTGACCGAGGTGAGTGGAGAGAGCCACATACATACAGGCTGAGGCACTGACACTCACTCACTCACTCAATACACACACACACACACACACACACACACACTCACTCACTCACTCACTCACTCACTCACTCACTCACTCACCACTCATTCACTCATTCACTCACACACACACACACACACACACACACACTCACTCACTCACTCACACACACTCACTCACTCACTCACTCACTCACTCACACACACACACACACACACACACACACACACTGAGGAACTGACCTACACACACTCACTCACACACACACATGCTCGCTCACTCATTCACTCACACACACACTCACTCACTCATTCACTCACACACACACACACACACACACACACACACACACTGAGGAACTCACCTACACACACTCATTCACACACACACACAGACACTCTCTCTCACACACACATGCTCGCTCACTCATTCACTCACACACACACTCACTCACTCATTCACTCACTCACACACACTCACTCACTCACTCGCTCACTCACACATCATCATCATCAGCGGCGGTCACTCGAGGTCGAGTATGACTGTCCTCCCCTTTGGTCCCTGTGGGTCTTCAGGTGGGCGAAGAGGCCGATCCTGGAGCCGCATATTTTGGTGCAGTGTGGGCAGGGGTGGGTGGTGGTGGTCGTGGGTTGGGATTGGGCCTTTTTGGTGGAAACTCTCTCCTTTCTGAGTTTGCGCTTGTCTTCTGCAGCACGGCGGAGATCGTTATTATATAGTGCAGCACCTTCACTGACAAGTTTTCTCCAGGTCGCCCTGTTGGTTGCTGTGTCCTCCCAGGTCTTAGGGTCTATGTGGCATTTTTTGATGTTCGATTTGATGTTGTCCTTATACCTTTTCTTTTGACCTCCCGGGGCACGTTGTCCTGTGAGAAGCTGGGAGTATAGGACTTGTTTTGGAAGGCGAGAGTCAGGCATACGGATGACATGGCCAGTCCATCTGAGCTGGTGTTGGGCGATGGTGGCAGTGATAGTGGGAATGTTAGCCTCCTCCAGGACGCTGGTGTTGGTGCGTCTATCTTCCCAGGTGATCTTGAGGATTTTTCGGAGGCACCTCTGATGATGTGCCTCTAGTGCCTTCAGGTGCCTGCTGTATGTGGTCCAGGATTCTGATCCATACAGTAGGGTGGGCAACACTACCACTCTGTAGACCAGAATTTTCATCCTGGCCTGGAGGTCGCGGTTTTCAAAACCCTTTTTCTCAGTCTAGAGAAAGCCCCACTGGCACAGCTGAGGCGGTGGTGTATTTCCTCATCAATCAATGCTTTGGAGGATAGGAGGCTACCGAGATATGTAAAGTGGTCCACATTTTCCAGTCTGGTTTTGTCAACAGAGATAGTTGGGGGTGGAGCGGGGGTATTTGTGTTGGGTGGTGGCTGGTAGAGGATCTGGGTCTTTTTTATGTTAAGGGCCAGACCAAGCTGTTTGTATGCCTTGGCGAAAGCATCCAGAATGCACTGTAGGTCCTCTTCTGAATGGGCCACGAGGGCGTTGTTGTCGGCATACTGCAGCTCCATGATGGATAGGGTGGTGGTTCTGCTTTTAGCCCTGAATCTGTTGATGTTCAGGAGTTGTCCTGTACATGATTCTGACTCCTTGAGGCAGGTGTTTACCCGTAAGATGGAGTATAGCAGAAATGAAAATGGAGAACAGGGTAGGAGCAATAACACAGCCCTGCTTGACTCCAGTGTCAACCCTAAAGGGTTCCGTTTCATCTCCACTGCCACTGAGTACTGTGGCTGACATATTGTCATGCAGCAGTCTCAGTATCCGGATGTACTTGTCTGGGCAGCCAATTTTTGCCAGAACCAGCCAGAGAGCCTGATGGTTCACAGAGTCAAAAGCTTTGGTGAGGTCTATGAAGGCCATGTATAGTGGCTGATTTTGTTCCCGGCATTTTTCTTGTAGTTGGCGAGCAATGAAAATCATGTCCATGGTACCTCTGTTTGGGCGAAATCCACTCTGAGACTCAGGGAGAATGTTTTCTGACAGGGGGAGGAGTCTATTAGCCAAAACCCGAGCAAGAGTTTTCCCAGTGGTGGACAGGAGGGAAATGCCACGGTAATTTCCGCAGTCTGCCTTGTCTCCCTTCTTAAAGATCGAGACAATTAGGGCATCCCTAAGTTGTGCAGGGATTTCCTCCTTTTCCCATATTTTGAGGAGCAGGGCATGGATGTGGCTAAGGAGATCTGGCCCACCGTCCTTCAGGATTTCAGCTGGAATGTCATCAGGTCCAGTGGCCTTGTTGTTCTTCATCTTCCTTATAGCATCCTGCACCTCGTTCCGACTGGGTGGTGCTCCCATATTCTCATTGATGGGTTGTTGAGGGAGTTGGTCAAGGGCCTCCATCTCAGGAGTGGTGTCCCTGTTCAGTAGCTCCTCATAATGCTCTTTCCATCTGTTTGCCATTGACTCATTATCTTTCAGCAGCATTAGCCCATCTTTGGAGCGAAGGGGGGCTAGGCAACGGTGGCTGGGGCCGTATACCGCTCTTGTGGCATCGAAGAAACCTCTGGTATCCCCACAGTCAGCAAGCTGCTGGATCTCCAGAGCCTTCCTTGTCCACCACTGGTTCTTCAGTTGCCTAACCTGAGATTGATCGGCTGCCTTTGCTTTAGCATGGGCTGCTCTTTTAGCCTTGTAGTTGATGTTATTTTGCCAGGCAATAAAAGTTTGCCTCTTGATGTCAATGAGCTGTTGGATTTTGTTGTCATTCTCATCGTACCAGTCTTGATGTTTCCGGGTTTTGTAGCCAAGGGTGCTTTTGCAGGAGTCCATGGTGATAGACTTAAGCAGGTCCCAGTGTGTTTCAATATCTTCTGAGTATTGCTTGGGCAGATCAGCGCTGAGAGTAGCCTGGAGCTGTTGTCGAAAGGTGGTGTCACCCAGCCGTTCGATGTTGAGCTTTAGCCGGCACTGTCTTTTTTGCACCCTTCTTTTCTGCATGAGACTGATGGACATGATGGAGCGGATGAGGCGGTGGTCTGTCCAGCAGTCATCGCTCTGGTGTTGAGCACATCATGGTGGTCTTTGGTGCGGATGACTACGTAATCGATGAGGTGCCAGAGCTTAGAGCGAAGATGCATCCAGGATGTTTTGAGTTTATTCTTTTGGCGGAAAAGTGTGTTGGTGATGACCAGGCTGTGTTCTGAGCACTTTGATAGCAGTAAAATGCTGTTGGAGTTTGTGTTGCCAACTCAAGCAGGATTGGCTTGTCCTCCTTGGGGACTTTTGTTAGGATGTTGTCCAGGTCAGCATAGAAGGCCTCCTTCACTTCATCCTGTGCATCAAGGGTTGGAGCGTAGGCACTAACAACAGTGGCCTTTGGGCCACCTGCAAGCATCAGGCTTATGGTCATTAGGCATTCATTGATGCCCACAGGGAGTTCGGAGAGGTGGCTGATGAGGCTGTTCTTAATAGCAAAACCCACACCATGGATCCTTTGCTCATCAGCAGATTTTCCTTTCCAGAAGAAAGTATACCCACCTTTCTCCTCCTTCAGCTGCCCTTCATCAGCCAGTCGGGTTTCAGAGAGTGCTACAATATTGATCCGGAATATCCTTAGCTCCCTGGCGATGATGGCAGTTCGCCTTTCGGGTCGATTGCTGCGTTTATTGTCCATAAGGGTCTGCACGTTCCAGGTTCCAATATAAATCTTCTGTTTATGTTTCTGACCGCGTAGTGGTGATCCCTCTGGGTGCGATAGCCCAAACAGGAGTTTATGAGGCAGGCTATGTTTAGGGCACCTTTTCTAGCCCCTTCCCCTACTGGGGTGAGCAGAGTGGATCCTATATAGGACTGCTCAGTCGTGGGTGCAGCTGCCGAAAAGCTCTTTCTGCCTCAGTCCAAGAGCTTAACGACTGATTCAAACACCCACCGCCTGTGTGTCAGGTTGTAGCTAGGAGCTTCCAGACTTCATGGTCCTGCCCCCGTCACCACTTCCTGATCGCCACAGGACTTTGAAATCCAGGATGTCCACAGTCCTTGGCATAGAACGGGCCAGGATCCAGTGGCATGGAAACCAAGACAACTGGGGGCCCATTATTGCTGGAACTCACACACACACTCACTCACTCACTTACACACTCACACACACACACACACACACACACACACACACACACACACACACACACACACACACTCACTCACTTACACACACACACACACACACACACACACACACACACATTGAGGAACCATACATACACAGACTGAAGAACAGTTCTGATTGACACACAGCCCTGGTATTCAGTAACAACATACTGACACACCAATTATCACAAACTGATGTGCAATAAAATTGACACTTGCACAAATAAACACTCATTGACAGTCACACCTACTCATATGCTCACACATCTGGAAACTTTCCATAGGAATTTATAGGGATTTATAATTATAGGACACATACTGTTCCTTACAATTGAAAATTATACTTTATCAAAATGATTATTTTGAAATGAATTGAGCTTACAAATTGTAACATTCAATTACATAATGACAATTGTTAGCTAGTTAGCTAACTAGTCTTTGAACAGTAGTTAAACAAAAGTTTAGCTACAATATTAGCAGCAAGCATAGCCACAAGATCTAATTATTAAATGTCTATTCAGTACAATTTTTGCTATATCATCATCACATTAACAATTGACCTAAACAACAATGGCATGTGTCTGTGTCAAACTGCGGATTGTTGCAGGTAGGATGCTCTGAGGAAATGTTTTCTTGACGATCATGTGATGGAAGCATGAGCTGTGCATGCATGACACTGCATCACCAACAGGGGGAGCAAATCACACATCCACCTTGTCAGGAGGACACTTTCAGACACACAGAACTTTGCAATTATAAAAACAAACAAAACCAGAAGATATAGCAAATGCAAAATAGTTTTGTTATTTAAGACTTCAGCTCTGTTTGTAATTTTAAGATCAAAAAGATTTGATATGCTTTTCTCGACAGGCAAAATTATCAAAATTCCCAAGCCAAAGTTCCCATGGAAATTTACCTGAAATTTACCTGAAACTTTCGCCCTTTGGCAACCCTTCTCACACATACAGGAACTGCACACAGAGTCATGCACACACATAATTTATAAGGTTGCACACACTGACACTGGCACACACTCACATTAATGCTCTCTTCCTGCTTCTCCCTCTCTCTCTCCCTTCCTCTCTCTCTCCCTCTCTCTTTCTCAGGTGTCTCTCCTGAGGGACAAGTTGGGAGTCTTCGAGGCCGAGGTGGTCGGGCTGAAGCGAGCTCTGGGGGAGCTGAGCGGGGGCGGGGCCGTGGGCGGCGCCAGGGCAGCGGGAAGGACCTGGGGGGGGCTGCCCTCCCCCCACAGCCCCGCGGAAGCGTCCGTGGCCGGCGCTCTGCCCCCGCCCCGGCCCCGCCCCCGGCCCCGCCCCCGGCAGACGCGCTGCTGAGCCTGCAGTCTGACGAGGCTAAGGCGCAGCGCCAGGAGGCGGGCGGCCTGCGTCGGCAGCTGGAGCGGCTGCAGGGGGAGCTCCGTCTGGAGCGGCAGCAGCGCGAGCGCCAGGCCCTCACCTTCGCCCAGGAGCGTCACACCTGGCAGGGCGAGAAGGAGCGCGTGCTCAAGTACCAAGCCCAGCTGCAGGTCAACTATGTAGAGATGCTGCAGAAGAACCAGGCCCTGGAGCAGCGGGTGGGCCACCTCAACACAAAGGCGGTCACCTCCCCCACCTCCCCGCCCCCAGCCCCCCTGCCTGCCCCCCTCCCCCTCAGCCTCCCGTTCTCCCTCTCCCCGCCCCCTGCCACTGAGGACAAGAAGCCCCCCGCCATGCACCAGCTGGCCCCCCCCTGGCCCACTCCCTCCCGGTTGGAGAGGATCGAGTCCACAGAAATCTAACCCCAGGACTGTCCCGCCACAGCAGCTCAATAATACATTCAGATACATTCAGCTCAATACAATTATCCTACAGTACCAATATCACTATCCTTCAATACAGTTCAATACAGTTTAATGTCATATCCGCCGCTCCCGTAGGCAGTCTTGGGACACACTGCCAAGGAACCACAGACAGAGGGGCGAGGACTCAGGGGGAAGGGGGCAGCACTGATCAGATCTGTGGGGCAGGACTGACGGAGGGCTGAGGCTATAGGCACACTAGGGATGGGTTCTTGAGATTATTGGGCATTGAATCTTCAATCTGACACTTGGCACAGCAGACACTGGCACAGATAACGCACACCGACACTGATACTCCAACATCTGGCCCTGATACTCCAATGGACACTGATAAGATGCTCCAACACTGACACTGATACTTCAATATTGGGACACCTCATACAAACTGACACTCCAGTGATAGCCCACTTTGCACACACTGGCACTTACACTGACCCCCTCACACAATGATAAAGCAGACCGTCAAAAAGCGTCTGTGGTTACATTCGTTTGTGCTGCCATAGCATATTTGTCATGATATTGCTCGCCCAGAAACCCTTCTGTGTGTTGGTTTGCCCTGGAACTGGGAGTCGAACAGTTCGCATCTGCCCTAGGCTCGCCAGGCCAAGAGAATACACCCCAGCAGGCTCCAGACGAGACCGGAGATCAGGCCATCTGCGGAGGGTCAATAGAAGCCACACAGAGCGCTCCCTTGGGGAGACCAAAGGACGTTACAACAGTGCCCCCAGTGATCTGTTGGTGCCAGGACAACAAACAAAATAACACAGGCCCATTCCTCAGTAACAACAGTTCCAGTTCTGTTCCCATGGCGCTTTCAGGTTCAAGGGAGGCGGAGCATTGGAGCTTGTTGGTATGAGAGTAGCTAGAAGGTGGTAGAGACTGTGGTGGGTGTTTTATAAGGTGTAAAAAGTTTGAATACATGGAGAGGGGACAGTGTGTCTGTTTGACTTGAGGATGGAGAAAAGTGTTTGGGTAGAGGGGAGGTGAAGACTGTGTTTCAGGGATGTGGGAAAAGGGGAGACAAATGTATGCCAAGGTGCATATCAGGGATGCTGGAGTTTTTGGGGCAGACTGGGGAGAAGAGGCATATTTCAGGTATAAGGGGTGGGCTTTTGGGTGGGCTGGGTAGTGTGATGTTACTTGTGTGATTTGATGGGGAGTGACATTAGTCTATTTCAGAGGACAGGGGACAATGCTAAATCTGTTTCAACGGATGGCAGGATGACACTAGCATGTATCAGTGGGTGCGGGGATGACACTAGTATGTGTTGGTCAGCGACACTAGTGTGTTTCAGGGACACCGGAGAGCCCGTCTTTCTTGCACTGTCAGTGGCTGCAGTGACCGAGGACAAACACCAGGGGGCGGAATGCTGACACAGGGCTCCCAATCAAAGGAAGAATTACTTGAAAATGACTTTCGCATTTCTTTGTATTGAACAGTGATAGCGGAAAAAAAAAGAAAAAAAAAAAAAAGGCTTCACTTTGTTAATGTAATACCTTGATCTATATTGATGTTTCTTTGAGTGGAGAGTAGGGGAAGGGTTAGTGAACGCTTGTGTGAAAGCTGGTCAATGAAGCTGATAATCTGTGTTAGACAACAGTGACATGCAGCAGCTGAGCCAGAGGTGCTTGATGGCTGATGGTAAGATTCAGGCGTAACGGGGAGGAAATGGGCCAGAGGGATTTGTGGATACGTACCAGATTAGACAAAATTCTCTGTCTAAAAAGTACAACTTGTTGTCGTGGAAGAGAACACTGCAATTGTGTGGGAGACAGAGACAGTGTGGAATGAGTGCTCGATGAGTGTGTGTGTGTGTGTGTGTGTGTGTGTGTGTGTGTGCACGCGCATGTGTGTGCACGTGCACATGCATGTGAATGTGCACGCAACTGCATGTGAATGAGACCTGGACCTCTAAGGGCCTGGACAACTGAAAAGCAGACCATAATTTAAAGCGATGAATCCAACAAGAGGGCTCATATTCTGGAACTTTGGTCTCCGTGTTTTGGCCCCTGACTGGATCTCATTATTGTGGCTCTGATGATACGGCCCTCCTGAGGCGAGGGGTGAGAGGAGCGCGTAGTAGTGACATGGACATGGAGGGGCGGAAAAGAGACGAGAACAGGATGACAGGGACTGAAAGCGACAGATAAAACAGACAGAAAGAGAGGTGAATGAGATATGGTTTGTATCGTTAGAGTCAGGAGTGGGAAAGCATAGAGGAGAGAGGATCGTAGCCAGGTAGAAGGAGAAAGAAGGAGGGGGGAGGGAATGGATAATAGAGGGCCAGATTTGCTGCTATGTACTTCTGTTGTGTCCTGCTGTGTTCTTGGTAGAAACAGAGAGGCAGATGTAAATATCATTGTTATTTATGTGTACATATTTATTCCAGTATACCAAGCTATTGCGTGTGAATACTTTAAGAGGATTATTGTGAATTAATGAAACAGACATTTCAGCTTTTATTTTTTAAACTATATGAATATATATAAATCTATTTACTTTTGATCTACTACATGGTACAAATGAAGCAAACATATCCAAAATCATTGTCTGGTTTTTTTAAAACTTTTATTGTTATTGTTATTAATGTAACTATTGTAATGTTTGAGAGAACAAAATGCTACCAATGTTTTTTTAATAATTATTTTTATCATTTTTATTTATGTTACTGTAATGGCTTGATGGAAAGCATACCCTAGCAAAAATGAATTTAAATAATAAAGACGTGAATAAATCAATAAAACTACATTTCCCAGAGTTCTGTGTATGATATTTTGGTTGTGCATTCTGCTCATAACTGTACTCACATATTATCCCATACCAATCCATATATGTTGCAGGCCACTCGAGGTAGTGTTTAATCTACTACGTTAGCAACTATACCAGTTTAATTAGCCATTAAATCAAAATATGTACATTATAAAATCATTGTAGCTACTACTGCAGTACAAAAAAGGTGAAGCATGCTGCAGACCACTATTTCACAGGCCATCGGCTTACATGTTAACAAACGTATTTGGCTTTGAAAATATGAACGTTTGTAAGACCAAGATTCAGTCTGGCTGCGATGGGCCTTGACTTAATGTTGAACTTTTATATTCTTTACACTTATACTCAATATATTTTCCACAACATTTTACACTTATACTCTTAATATATTTTCCACAACTCTTAATATTTTTTTACATTTAAAACATTGCGTGTGGAAAATGTCATAATTGCTTAACTATTCATTGTTAGGAGCCATGCATACTGCATTTTTTGGCACTGAAACTATAGTTAAAAATTTCACTGGGGCTTCATATTCCAACACCTCCATCCGTCCGATAAACCTGTTTGATGCAATTGTTCTTAGGATAGTGCTCCAAAAATAACAACAGGGGGCGCTACGTACACAGGGAAATCACTCTTACTCTTATTTCAGCATTGTCTACTCCGAACCCTCCTGCAGCGAGACTAAAGCATTTTTTTTCGTTCCGATTGTTCATAAAAAACATAATAATACAGCAATTAATTTCGCACTTTATGCAGACACCTGTGTCGCCACAGTAGCTAGAAAATATACTTCGTCTAACGGCTAGATTTGTCCCTTCAGACTTGCCATAGTCTTATATGACCTTTCCCTTCTCAACTTGCAGCTTGCTATAGATCCATCCTCTGCACCAGCATGGCGCGGATTAAAACGTAGTTTGCTGGCTAATTGTGTATTACCTCTACAATTTGGAATATTTCCACAGTGTCGGTAGGTTCATATTTCACTGTTGCCCACGTAACTTTGTATACAATTTATAAAGTACTTAGCGCTCTATAAGGAACGTCATTAGCCTATCATTCTACTAGCCATGCCGCTAGCTAGTAGAGTAGTAATAGTGACTAAACTCAGAGCAATACCACTGCGAGTCCAGCAAAGTAGCTGCTTTTGCTTGTTCGCCCTGATACTAAAACTGAATTGCATTCTCGGGCTCTGGGGTTTTCCAATACTGCCTGTTGCTAGTAGCCAGCTATGCTAATTGCAGCGGTGTCATTAACGGAACGCATAGTACTAGTATTTTTTCTTTCTACGAAGGACAATGATACTATTAGCGTCATTTTATGACTTAACAGTACCAAGATTGGGACTTTCCCCCTCCGATTTTGAAACGTGTGTTTGCATTGGCATTCTCAACTTTAAAGGCCCCACTCTGAAACGTGAACTTCATAGTGCTCGTCTTTTGGGATGTGAATAATATAAATATGTACACATTGAAATGTGTGTATTTGAAATATTAATATTTGCATCTTTGATTGTCAGTTTTATTAGTATATTGCCTTGACATAATGATATGTGCATATATACTGTGTGCCCGTGCCTTGACAAGAGAAAGTTACTCTTACAACATTTGAGAAAACCCAGAGGTCTGCAGATGTTGCTCTCTGTATGTGCAGTGTCTGCCACAGTTTGGATGTGTACTGAGAGGTCTTCTGTCTTTCGTCTTCCAGCGAGGGTTGGATGTCTGCGCGAGCACTATGTGGGCAGGTAGCTGCACTCCGGCTCCTTGCCTCCATCCCCAGGAGAGAGATTTGGAGAGCCAGGTGCCAGCACTGGGGTGGCAGTGACTCAAGGGAGGAAGAGGATGGGACCCAGCCAGTCCCCAGGCCAGGGGAGTACTTGGTGCAGTATAACCCTCATGCATACCGACGGGTCCGGCAGGGCACAACTGACCCCTGTGGGGCTGACGAGGAGGAGGGAGCGACCCCCACCCACCCTCGCTCCCCCGTTCCGGCAGCAGAGCAACCCTTACAGCGTCAGCTCCTCTCGCAGCCTTTACAGCACCCAGAACACCCTGCTGAACTTGGCCTTCAGCCGGGACAATGGCGGCGGCAAGGGGCCATCGGACCAATCTGCCCCCAGCGAAGAGCTTGCCCCTGATGTCAGAGGTAACCCTCGGGCCTTCCAGAAGTGCCGGCCACAGTATGGCGCTGTGAGCCATGACACATCCCAGCGGCCACCCCCCATCAACGCCGATGAGGCCTTCCTGCTGCTGCACAAGGTGTCGGTCCTGAAGGGCAGCCTGGGGCCCGCCGATATAGTCCATTTCCTGAGTGAGCTGGGCCGATTGCCCCCGAAGCAGCTGCCCCTCGTGAGGGGCGACACTCGTTTCTCCATGCTGCTCCGCTACGGGGTGGAGAGCCTGAGGCTCTTCTCGAACGCCCAGCTACTAGAGGTGCTGCAGGCCTTCGTGTCCCTGGGCCTGCCTGCCGCCCACAGTATGTTGGGCCTGTACGAGGCTGAGCTAGTCCTCCGGGCCAAGGGGATGGAGCCCCGGGACCTGCTGCTGGCGGCTGATCTATGGCGTTGCCTAGGCCGCTCGGTTCCGCAGTTCCTGAAGCAGCTGTACGGCTGCGCCACAAGCTGGTCCTGGGCCTGTCTGGGGCCAGCCGAGCTGGTCCAGCTCATCTACGTGATTGGAGAGGGTCGCCACTGCTCGCCTCCCCTACTGCTGACCCTGGAGCTGCAGCTGCTTCGCCACCTGGATCAGTTGACAGCAGAGGAGGTGGGCACCGTGTCACTGGGCCTCTTCAAGTCACAAAGCTCCCTTTCGGCCGCCACAGTGGTCCAGCTGGTCAACCGGGCACGTGAGATGGTGCAGGAGATGAGCGACTATGGGCTGGTGAATGTACTCAAGCTGCTGCGCTTCAGCTACCTGGACCACCGTGGGCTCCTGGCGGCACTGGGGAAGGAGATCCCTCGGCGGGCACCCCAGATGGGGGTCCAGGGTCTGATGCATGTGGCCCTGGCCTGCTCTGCGCTGCACTACCGGGACGACCGCGTGCTGCTGGCCATTGCTGATCGCCTGCCCTCTCTCGCGCCCCAGTGCCGGATCAAGGACGTAGGTAAGCTGCTGTGGGCATTTGGCACACTGGGCTTCCCCCCTTGCCAGGCGCCGCGACTCTTTCCCAGCCTTGCCCAGGCCATGCGCCAGCGGGAGCCCGAGTTCCAGCGCTTTCCCGAGCACTTCCTCACAGGCCTCCTGGGCCTGGCCTTCGTCGGCCTGTTCCCCACCGACCTGCTCAGCCTGGCCCTGAGCCCGGACTTTGTGGGCCTGGTGACGGGCTCGAGGCAGCTGGAGCTGAAGAAGGACCTGTTCACCCTGGACGAGACAGTGGGGCTGGAGGTTCCCGGCTGGACTGGCCCACGGATCAGCCGGGCCCTGGCGGAGGAGGTGACCCAGCAGCTGTGGAGCTTCGCCCTGAAGGATGTGTGTGTGAAGCCTGAAGTGCTGGAGGCCGAGAGCCTCCTGCGGGAGTTGCTGGGGGGGGAGGGCTTTGTGCGCAAGCACATGATCCTGCCACACGCCCGATCCATCGACCTGGAGGTTCATCTCGACCAAGCGGGGAGCCCCCTGCCCCTCCATTCAGAAATGGACTTCCAGAACCCTGGCCCGAAGGCCGTTTCGCCCCCTTTCCCGGGCTGGGAGGGGGGCCACATCGGGGTCACCATCACAGAGGACCTGTTGGCTCAGCTCACCAACATCAAGGGGGCTCCAATAAAGCCCCACCCAAAACGACCTCGATGCACCATGCGCTCTCGGAAACCGGTGTCAGAGCAGGGCAGGGTGTTCCCCAGTGGTGTGGAACTGACGGAGGGGATCCCGGGGACCCTGAGTAGCTCCATGGCCCTCCCACCCTCTCCCCAGGTCCCCCCTGGCAAGGCGGTGCAGAGGCTTGCCGTGCAGGTGACCAACAGGAACCAGTTCTGCTACCGCTCTCAGCAGCTGCTGGGGCTCCATGCACTGAAGAGAAGGCAGCTGGTGCTGAAGGGGTACCGGGTGGTGGAGCTGCACCACTGGGAGTGGTTCCCACTGCTGGGCCGCTCCCGTTCCGAGAAACGGGACTACCTCCACTCTAAGATCTTTGGCGACCTGGACTGAGAAACGGGCCTACCTGCACTGTGAGAGAGACGGCCGGCCTTCTTTCTTTGCACTCTCTGTAGCTCTTTGTCTGGGAAAGCAGCCTACCTACACAGTAAGGCCTTAAGTGGGATGTATGCCGGTTACATTTCTTATTAGATCGCTCAACGTGTAGCCCTATGTGCTTTTCAGCCCGGAGTCAGAAGCAATTGAAGGGCTTACTTCCAAAACCTGTTAAGTCCATTTTGCTTGTAAGGAGAAAAACGCATTTTTCTGAAAAGTTGTTACCACTAACAGCAATGTTCATTTTATGAAAACTATGTTTGGTTACCATGGCAGACTATTTAAATAAAGGGTGTTTTTGAAATCTACTCTTCTTTGTTATTATTTTGTCACTTTTTGTACCAAAATGTCATGAAATTCATTCATCGCGATTACCGTGAGTTTCACACCAACCAATTTTCCTGTCACTCTGGCTTACTGGACTATATTTTTTATAGTATTGTGGCATAATAGATGGATGATATAACACAAAGACAACGGTTATAAGAGCTCTAAAATGATGTTGGCACTTCGGTAAAAACAAGTTGCTTAGAAAACTTTTACTTTATTTTCAACATTTTGTTGTCTGAACGAAACATAAAGAATACTTCCGGTTTTCAGAGTCCGACCGACTGTAGTGACTCTCCCGGCATTTGAAGCTTTCAATGTGCAGTCGGATTTTGCGTTTCATTTCTTCGCGATCTCGACAAAGCCGGCGTCCCCCTCTTGTTTCATTTCGTATGTTGTGATGTTGTTTCCAATGACTCGCGATGTTCTGCAGGCGTGTACGCTTGATGTTGGTGATACCCTGAAACGCAATGGCACACACCGGCACACCCAGAACCTGGTACTTCACTGTCACGGAGCGATGTTTTGACTCCTTATTCCGTGGACGCTTGCGTTTCGGATGCAGCACAGTCATGCATTTCAGTAGGAAAAAGTCCTGTTTCTGTTTGTCCGTGGTAGAATACAACTGCCCGAAAAATAGGTCAATGTCCGTCTGTGCCAATTTGCTAACGCGACACCGACGGTTGGATGGCTTTGTCACATGAGTACAGTTGACCGAAGGCGACTTTCCTTCTGCGCTGTAACGCTTTTCTTTCAAAATATTTTTCTTCCACTTTTCTGGGCATCTTTTACGCTTTCTACTTTTACTAGAAGGAGAAACAAGCTCGGAATAATCCTCACAAATATCTTCCGCCATAACAACTTGAACAAAATATCACGTGACGTTGAAAACCTCACGCTATTGGTTATCGACTTTAACAGGTTTTGGAAATGAAACCAGGTGGGACTTAATCGCTTTTGGAAACA
The DNA here is from genome assembly GCA_029706075.1 of Aldrovandia affinis. NCBI lineage: Eukaryota > Metazoa > Chordata > Actinopteri > Notacanthiformes > Halosauridae > Aldrovandia > Aldrovandia affinis. The sequence goes on from JAINUG010000115.1 coordinate 1,426,220, forward strand.
ACACAATAGTTTTATGGGCGGCTTCTATTCGACTAAACCGCTTTTAACGCTCAATTTACAGCAGAAACATGCGTTGCCATATGTAGTTGCAGGTGGTGCTCAGAACCATTTTTTGGCAAAAATGGACTTAACAGGTTTTGGAAGTAAGCCCTTCAATTACACTGTTGAAATGAAATGTGTGTATTTATGTATATGTATGACATCATATTGGTGATGGTTTGAATAGTGTGATTAAAGAGGAAACATCAAGGTTGAATACCAGAGGCTGTGAGAACTGACCTGGTTTACTGGATTCTGTCATCGCTTTGCTGATGGAGTAATAAAATGCCTTCCTGAAGGTCTGAACAGTGTGTGTGTTGATTACGCCATTATTGCAATGTGTTTTGTGCGTCAGTCTTTTCATAAAGTAGGTCATAGCTGCAAGAACATTAGTGAGCGTTTGGTCACACTTTGCAGGTCGGATGTCATATTAAATAATTCCTGTAGCACTTCAGAAGACTACATTACATTACTACATTGCAGTGTTCATGACCATAAATGAACACTCATAAGATTTTGTAAAGAAATTTATATTCATGTACATTTTTTTTTTTTTTTATATAAACTAACGCAAAACGTTACACCGAACGGTAGTCAGTCTCAGATAGTACGAAGACATAGACGAGCTGTAAAGGCTGTGCTTTTCACCTTGACCACAAGAGGTCAACAAGAGCGCATTGTTGCGATCCAGTCAGGGGTTGCAGAAAGCAAGGAAACCTCTGAAACACATAGCTGCAATTGTATCTCTTAAAATGTATGCATTTCCTGGCGATTGTGTTGCCTCACTCTACCGTTTTCTCAGTAATGCTTTATAATATAATAAACTTTATTTGTATAGCACCTTTCATACACATAGCACAGCTCAATGTGCTTCACAATAGTAAAAGTAAAAACATGGGAATGACAAGCATATTCAAAATAGACAATTGCAATGCAATGAATATAAATATATATATATAATATAAATAAGGAGGTAAAATCAACATTGGTGGTGGGGAGTAAAAAGATAGGATAAATAATAAATAGAAACTAAACAGTTTTGATTCAAAGCCAAGGTAAAAAGATGAGTTTTTAGTTGCTTTTTAAAGCTGCCCACTGTCTGCCTCTCTTAAGATCCTTGGGTAGTGTGTTCCTTAGTTTTGACCCATAAAAGCAAAAGGCAGCTTGTCCTGTCGTGTTGTGCATAACTTTGGAAGACAATAACGTTTTCAGAGGACAATCTTAGAGGGCGGACTGGGGTGTAAAATGACAGGCAGTATGTAGATAGATGCTAGACCATTAAGAGGTGAAAATTAGTCAAAGGCCAATTCCGTGCAGATATCAAGAAGATTTCTTTTTACACACAGTTGTCAATGCCTGGAACAACTTGCCTGGTCAGGTAGTCAAGGCAGATACACTTGGGGTATTCAGCACCCCACCCCCCTTCCTGTTTGCCTTGTTTTGAGGATTGTAAAAAAAAATCTAAATCTGGGGGGATGTTTCAATAAGACTCTATGAATTTGCACCCTCAGCTCATTAAAAGGTGGTAAAACATCTGCAGGCATTTTGGGCTTTAAACACATTTATCAGATTGCACGTGTTAGTTCCAGCGCCCAATCTTCTGCTTAATTCACTTAACCTCTGAGCAGAGATGTACAGGAAAGGAGGAGGGTTTTGCTAATTAAATTAAATAACCGGTGCCCATCTGTACAGAAGACATGAATAATTACATCCTTACACATGAACACGTCTTCCTTTTGCACAAGCGTAAGTATATGAGCGTGCGGTGCGCCTATTCCCACTCCCCCTTTCTGAGCCCTTAGAGTGTAATAACACTCAATAATAAAAGGCTCACTTTTCAGCTATCGCTAATTGGCGTGAGCAGGCGTTTTAATTCAATTCTGTGTTTATGCAATTAAAATGCAAATAAATAATTAGCGAAGAAGAAGGCTGCATGACCAGACTGGGCCCCGCTCTATCAGAAGTGATCGTAATGGAGAGCCTGGGAGCAGCCGCGAGGGCACTGACGGGACAGGTTTAGGTGGTAGGGCGGGGGTGTTGAGAGTATCATCACAAATTGTATTGATTAACCAGATGGTCAGCTCCTGCCTTCCTTACGTCCTCTCTACTTCCGGTTGGTAATGGGCATGTAAAAGCATAAGAATACATAATGACAAGAACAGGCTGTTCGTCCCAACTAGGCTCACCATTTCCTAGTCTAAAGGATATCCAGTACTGCATAAAACCTGGATTTGAATGGAAGTGTTTCCCCAAAGTGCCTCCACTACTTGACCTGGCAAGCTGTTCCAAGCATTGATAACTCTGTGTAAAAAATTACTTCCAGAGGCCTCCCAGGTGGTCTAGTGGTTACAACGTTCGATGCTGGCCACTGCGACCGGGGTTTGATTCCACCAGCTCTGGCCGGGAGTGCCACCGGGGGCGGCAATTGGCTGTCCACCCCAAGGAGGGCGGAGGGAAGCCAACAGGAAGTTTGCTGCGTACACGAGTGGCTCTGTAGTACCGGAATTACGGTCGGGAGCCTGGGAAGTGCCATCTCAGGGGAGACGATACTTTGCCTTTGTCACTACCGGTCACAGGGCTACGGCAGCGAACTCACAATATGAGGGGGAGATAAACATGAAAAATAGAGAGTGTAATTGGCTACTAAATTGGGAGAATTTTTTTTTAAAAAAAATAAATAAATTACTTCCAGATATCTGTGCAGAATTGCCCGTAACTAATTTCCACCTGTGCCTTCTTGTTCTGCTAGTCGATTTATTTTGTTTATTTTATACAGCCAACTTTATCAGACGTGTGAATAATTGTGGAGCGTACCATACTGTGCGTGTAACAGTTTTCCTGATATTATGATTTCATATTATTCCGTATATGGACATAATACGTTTTCATACGGTGGAGCCATGTCGCTTGTTGAAAGGCTAAAGCTCTTCTGAACAGAGCATGTAAATGTTTCCCACAACCATCAAAAGAACAGTGCTGCTGACCATCTTCAGCACAGATTAGAGACCCTCTTTCCTGTAGCACCTCTCCAAATGTTAGCACTTAATTTAATACCATTGAACTGAATATTGTATTCATTGAATTGAATATGCTGACAGGATGGTTTAATATGTTTGTCAGATGTGTATACATTTTACATTTACATTTACATTTTAAGTATTTAGCAGATGCTCTTTTCCAGAGCGACTTACAAGATGTGCATTCATTCATGGTAACAACAATCATTCTTCGCGCAAGACATCAGTGCAGTATACAGTAATAGACATCATTGTTGGCAGCTGCATATCATACCTGTAACACCGGGAAAGAAAAGGTTAGTAGATTTTTTTATTGTTATACTATGCTAACAGTATAATTGATTCTACCACTTGTTGCATTGTTACTGGCCTAAAGGTATTCGGAGCCTTCTCTTTAGTCACTGCTGCTCTTGCAAACCTGTTGAATGCAACGTGTCGCTCTGATTGGAGAAGAGGGTCTGCTTTGGGGGGCATGTCAGCTGACCTGTTCCACACCATCTGCATCTGTTCCTCTTCTCATCTGGGCAGAGTGTCCTTCCCTCTTTTCACAGAGGTGGAGGAGGAGGAGGAGGAAGAGGAGAGGAAGGTGAGTCAGTCATCCTTGAAGGGAACCGTGCTGTTTTTTCTCCCCTGCCAGCGTCCTCTTGCAGTTCTGCTCCATGTCGCGCGTGTGTGTGTGAGTGACTATGTAACCGAGTTTGCAGCGTTGTTGTTGCTTTAAATCGAACCTTCAGAGGTTTCACGTGTATCTCCAAAGGAACTGAATCACATTTGTATAAAAATATATATATTTCTACCATTTTTTTTTTTTGGTTGATGAAGTGTTTCACATTTGTTTTTACACCGTGATGACAGTCCATGACAGAAGAAACTGAATTATCTGACTGATTAAATTCGACAACAATATATAAAATATCGTGTCCCCTGAATTTGAAAAACATCTAGGCTACATACAATTAAGAAGAATTTGGTTCTTTATATTAAATTTTTCCTTTTGACGTCAATATTATTTGTATGGATACAAAAAAGCTTTTGCTTTTGATTGCTTTCGGTTGTTAATGCAGTTTAAAAATATCAGCCCACTCATTTCCACATTTTTGTTTCTTTAATGCTCCAGAATGGGCATGATATATCCTACAGAAGGACCAAACATATTTTTACATTTGAAGGCAGTACTTACAAATCAATCAGGAAGCACTCCCCCACTCCCCTCCTCTCTAACCGCTGATGACTTCTCATCCTTCTTTCACTGTATTTTAAAAAAAGTTTATTAGGATACAACCCCTTGAGATGTCGCATCTCGTTTTCGAGGGGTCCCAACATATATCACAACATTAATAGAACAACAAAAGTATGTCAAAAATAATATAATATAATAAAATAAAATACATTATTAATATGACAAAAAGCAGACAGACAAGCGACAAAACACAACAAAGTCTACAACATCAACAGCATACATTGATTAATGAAGATATTGCAACCTAAAAGTGGCCAAAATGGCCAACAGTAGCTAGATAAACATAGAAATAATGGATCTGTATATATATCAAATATATAAATCAATACATTATAATAATAGTATATAACAACAATAATTACCAATAATTATTATTATTATTATAATATATAATACACAATATAACAACAATATAACAAATACAATCAGTTATAAGTATCAAGTGACAGCTATAGGTATAACCATCAATTTTGATGACTATCACTAGTAACAAGTGCATTCATTCTCAAAGTAAGAGGACAAGGCATGTTTAAACAGACCGAAAGATGATATGGATCTAATATTCGCAGGTAAATTATTCCAATCTGCCGGGGCTTTGCACATAAATGCTCTTTTGCCAATTATTTTCTTTGCATGTGGGACAGAAAAATAAAGTTGTGTGGAGTGCCTAATTTGGTCATTTGAAGTAAAAAATACAAGATACTGTTTTAAATAAAGAGGATAATTTAAGTGAATGCATTTAAATATGAATTGAAGCCAGTGAATCTGTCTTCTTACATTCAAAGGTGGATAATTAAGTGCCTGATACATTGTACAGTGATGAGTAAGAAATGGACATCCAAGAACAAATCTGCAAATTCTATTGTATGCTGTGTTAAGTGGAACCAGGTCAGATTTTGATGCATTTTGATAAACAACATCACAATAGTCAAGCATTGGCAGTATAAGTTGAGAAGCAATTTTCTTGCGAACACTGCTAAATGCTTAAAATGTCAAATGTAAATGTAAGCATACATATGGGTGTGTGTCGCTCCACCTGGTGACTAGCCTATTGCTCTGCAACACGCGCCTCATTTGTGATAATGGAATGATCATTTGAGATCATAATATTGCTTAACAAGTAGCTTCACTAAGTCCTCCATCGCACGCCCTAGTCACAAAGCAGCATCAGGCAAGTTATACTCGTAGAACCAAACCTTTTATGACCATTCAAATACTGTAGTGCTTAATATATATTGTAATGACCATATATATATAATTTAATGACAGAAAACAAAAATAATAATAGTAATTTACCAACCTTTTCCTTCTCAGTGTCACAGGTATGATATGCAGCTGCCAACAATGATGTCTATCGCTGTATTACTGCACTGATCTCTTGTGCGAGCAATGATTGTTCTTGCCATGTATTAATGCACATCTTGTAAGTCGCTCTGGATAAGAGTGTCTGCTAAATGCTTAAAATGTAAATGTAGGCTCGGATGGCCCAGCGGTCTAAATGCTTAAAATGTCAAATGTCCGCCGAGGAGAAGGTTAAATGGAAGATCTCCGTCTCGAAAGAAGGCGGGGAAATAGGTCCAGGAAAATCTCGTTCCCGGACGGGCGGCGGACCGTGAGGGTGGGGAATTGAAAATAAAATAGAGGTATAATTGGCTACTAAATTGGGAGAAAAACGGGGGAAAAAATCTGAAATAAATAATTTAAAAAAAAAAATGTAAATGTAGAAAAATACCACCAAAAAAAGACAGCCAGTTAAGCAACAGGAGCAAGCCCACACAGGGGCTATGTCCTTGTAACACACTTCCTAAAAGGCACAGCCTGTGCCTTTATAAATGGGCCTGATGAGGGCAACGAGGAACACCAATCAGCCTCAGCTGTGCTTGCCTGTAGGTGGCCATGGTCCTAAAGGCCTCCCAGGCACTGGGAGCCAGCAGGGACCTCTAATGGTAGCCAGAGTGTGGTAGTAGCCCTCAATGCTCCCCCATCGCCCCTCCTGGCTTCACTGCGTGCAGCAATTACCTGTAGCACAGCAGCAAATGAAACTACACAAGCGTCACTGCTGTGACATTAAAAAGAATGACGGCAGTGATTAAGACGACGACGGTGGTTATGGTAACAATCGACTAAGCGATGCAGGTCACAGTCATATAACTGGAAAGACGGTCAGCTCTTTTTTAGAATGATAGGTAGAATAGGCCCAAGCAAACAATGCATCGAGCGGCCCATGCATCCTAAGAGCTCAGACTCCCTCTCTTTCTTCACAAAGCGTCCTTTGGGGACACGTGAGCCTTGGACCAATATCGGCTTTTTCATATGCTCTGGCATGAATAGACTCTTGAGAAGAAATTTATCAAATTAGCTGCACATCTGTGTGGGACATGTTGCTCCAATTTGACTCAGGGTGAAACAGTGCTACCTACAGTCAATTTGTGCCATTGTAACATTGCGACAATGTTCCAGGAAATATGGGAGAGCTGGGAAAAGGAGGGTCACCGTGGTGATAGAGCTCAGTGTCAGTGGTGTTTCCTGTTGGGACCGCCTGAGTCACATAAGACACAGGAAGAGGAGGTTCGGGACTCACATTGGAAATGACTAAGACCCCGGGGTGAATGCTAATAATCTTCTTTGCTCAAGGAAGAACCGTTTGCATTCCTTTAATGTGCCCGGCGCAAACCAATTGCCAAATGTCTTTGAATGGCAAAGGGATGTTTTGTGTGTGTGTGTGTGTGTGTGTGTCTGCGTGCACAAGCCTGTGTTTGTCTGTGTTTGCATGTGCCTGTGCGTGCAAGCGTGTGTTTGTATGAGTTTGTGTTTAAGTGTACGTGTTTGCGCGTGTGGATGTGTAAGCATGTTTTTGTACGTGTCTGCATGTGTAGTCGGTTATTAGAAAGTGTGCATTGTTGGCAATGGGCAGCATATAAGCTGTAAAAATGTAAAATGTAAATGTAAAGCTAGTTGGCTGTCCAAATTATAAAATGGTATTGGAAATATCTGTCTACTCCACCCTTTCTATCTTTCCAGGTATATCTATGTATGGCTTAGGCGGCTGTTGCCCGCTCGTTTTCTCGGGCTGTGCTGTTTCCTCTCATTTGCAAATGTCAGATTCATATTCAATTTAATCCATACGAATAATGCACAACCAGACTTTTTCATAGGTTGTGTGGAAGACGCCCCGCTAACAACAACAAAAAGCACTCTAATTAGGGCATTGAATCCACAACCACATGGGTCAAGAGTGCAACTTCTTCTACAACAAGTGGAAGAGGAAGTGGGAGTGGAGCTAGGACTTAGGCACTGGGACTGTTTGAGGAGGAGGTAGAGGTGGTGTGAGAGTGAGAACTCAACTCAACTTCCTGTACCTTACACCTCCAGACACCCTGCCTGAAATCGCATTGTGATTGATGAACTACAGTGCATGACTCAGGCTCTGACCTTTATATCATAGTGAGACGTTGGAACTGGAGCGGTTGGTGGCAAAGCTTAAGCTGGAACAATAGGTGCACTTGGAGGTAGAGGAGGGGGTGGAGTAGGGGGGTAGGCGCCAGTGGCAGTGGCAACTTATATGAGTCAACCCTGGTAGTGCTAGGATCATATCCGAGTATAAGAGAAGAGACAGTCAGCTCAGACTTTGTGCACTGAATCAGTTGATCACGACTGAAAATGACTGGTCCTACATACAGAAGCAAAGCCCTTTAGTCGCAGAGCCAATTAGAGAGCAGAAGTGAGGATAATTTGAGCTTGAGTGTGAGGTAAATACAGCAGCAAAAAAGGTACATGCTGTCATGTGCTTTCACCATTCATTACCCAAAGATTTAACAGAAGAAAATGTGAGCTGTTCTCAAATAAGTCTGAGCAAATTTACAGGGATTACACAAAGACAAGGATGAGCGGAATGATGCTGTTCTTATGCTGGAATGATGCTGTTCCTTAATCCTAACTTAAATTCTGTGAAACTGATTCCAGCTCAAATTGGAAAGCCCCGACCTCACCTTGCCTTGCCCGTTGTTGCTAACGCTAAATCTGTGGTTTGTAAACCTTGAAGTACGGTTTGACATTTGACCAAAACATTTTTACGTGCCCAGGATTTTGAAAATGAGAGTGAAAATAATTCCCAGTATCCACGAAGCACAACACGTGCTGGGTTCAGAAGTCTCTGGCTGCTCTGTCACTAAGAGGACAGGTAGCCTTGAAGGAGCCATCACGGCTCTGAATAGAATCAAAACTTGTAAGCCGAAGGCTATCACGCAATTGTCTGGGAACAAAGAACGCAGGGGGCCTGAGCCCTGACGGATTGCTGGAGGCTAGCGCACACAGAGTCGCACGCCACAATAGCTCATCTAGCGGGAAGGACATTGCGCAGGGAGAAGAAGAAAAAGGCCATTGCTAACGCCATCATGCACCATGCTCTGTTCACCCCAGGGCATGGGGTGGGACTGTAAAGTCCAGCAGTGGACTGGCTCCGGTCTGCATGCCTCATGTGGACTCTAACAATTTCTACAAAAGGGATGATAACACTTTGAGTGGGAGTGTTATATAGTAACTAAGGAACTGTGCTTGCATCCAGAACATTCCAGGTTTTATTTTTAAAAAACCGAATACTACTACTGTACCCCAGAGGGAATGATTTAATCTTAATTGAGTAAACTTAAGTATATTTGTTATTTACTTAACCTAACTAAGTAAATATCCAGCCGCTTAAATGGATTAAATAAAAACACAAGCTTTGTTGTATTGGGTGCGGGTATTTAAGGTTATAATAAGTAGAAGGACTCATTGAACATTGGTACGCTTACCATAACGTCAACCTTCGGGTGTGGTTAGATTATTACAATGGTTTGGTTTGGTTATGCCAACCCCTTTGCCAAACGCCTGACCTTTAGCATGTAAGAACCCAATAAGGTGATGTCACTCAAGTTAATCATATTTTGCCTCAAGACAAGATATACTGTATTTCCCTTAAGAATTGAAAATCTGTCTCACAAAGAAATTTGTATAATAAATAAGACACAATTATGATTCAATTATTTATATGAAATAGCAGGTAACTGGGTATTACCACCTATATATAGGAGTATATGTCTATACGATAACATAGACAAACTGAATAAAGCTGTGGCCGGCTTATGTAATGACGGAAATAAGTGGCTTGTCTTAAGTGTGGCATTGTGTTGGCGAAATGAAATGAATGAGGCGGGTAACAAAGCCCACCGTAGAATCGGTCCTCAACTCCTCACTTGGTCCAAGGCAATGCTCCAGAAGGACTCTCCATGTAGTCTCTGATCTAAGCTCCAGGCTCTTGAATCCCAGAGATGAGCAGTCCAGATTGGATAATCAGGGGCTTGGAGGAGGCTGAGAGCTTTGACCATGTGTGTGGAATCTCATTCTTAAAAACATCAATCTCTTTCACAAGGTCTTATTATTTCTGTCATTCCTTGGTGTGGGAGCTAAGAGGACTGCTGCTGTCAGATGTTCTTGCTGTTTCCCAAAGCCTGGGAGAACTTCAGAATCATGTACAGCGGTGGTTTCACCTGCACAACAAGCATTGAATTGAATTGAATTGAACATTGGATTTATATAGCGCTTTTCAAGGAACCCAAAGCGCTTTACAATGATAGGAGCAACTCACCTCAGCCACCACCAATGTGCAGCTCCCACCTGGGTGAACGCGACAGCAGACATAGTGCGCCAGTACAAACTCACCACACATCAGATACACAGTGGAGAGGCGAGGAGGGAGGGAATGAATTGTATATATATTGTCTGGGTTGGGAATTTGGCCAGGACACTGGGTTAACACCCTACTCTTTTCTAGAAGTGCCATGGGATCTTTTATGACCACAGACAGTCAGGACCTCGGTTTTTACTGTCCCATCCGAACAACGGACATGTAGTTCTGTGGGATTGAACCCACAACATTGGCATTGCCAGTGCCATGCTCTACCAACTGAGCTACAGAACTACAACTGAGGTCGATGCTTAATCAGCCCAGGAGTTTGCTCATTTCCTCCATTGTGCCAGTTGTTCAGCCTTTTTGGAAGATACCTACATTTACATTTACATTTTAGGCATTTAGCAGACGCTCTTATCCAGAGCGACTTACAAGATGTGCATTAATACATGGTAAGAACAATCATAGTTAGCGCACAAGATCAGTGCAAGAATACAGCAATAGACATCATTGCAGGCATCTGCGTACCATACCTGTAACACCGGGAAGGAAAAGGTTAGTGAATTATAATTTTTTTTTTTTTTTTTTTTTTTGGGGAGTATAGTGTTGAACAAGTAAACAGTGGTGAAGACAATTTAGCTAGATGGACAGAGTTCAGTGGTAGTGGAGTCTGAAGAGGTGGGTTTTGACACCTACCTGGATACCTACATGGATATAGTTGCTGTGTGGTCTGGCTTTCTCGCTTTGTGAATACGAGCCAGTTCTGTAGACAAGACAACTCGTATGTCCCCAGAGTTCACCTTTTGCAAAAAGACTTCATCAGTACCTGTCCCAGGCATGAGGTAAGGCTGTCTGCAATCATTCAATTATTGTTGACAACCCAAAATGTTGCTTCCTCTGCCCTCCCCAGAGGGCAAAAAAAAGGACAAAAAGACATCACAATAAATTAAAAAACAGAGGGGGCTGGCGGATGGCATAGCGGTCTAACGCACCGCGCTTCGGAGTGGTGTGCGCTGCCCATCAGGGACGCGGATCGAAAACCCGCGTCTCTACCAGACCGGCCCTGGTCGTCAGCCCGATCAGAGACGGCATTTGGCTGTCCGCCTCCGGGGAAGGGGGGAGGGAGAGCCGGCATGGGTCCATCGAGGAGAAGGTTAAGGCGTCCGTGGAAGAATTCCTGTCTCAGAAGAGGCGGGAACACTCGGCCAGGAATGTGTGTCTCGCTCCCGGAGGACGGGTGACGGACTCGTGGGGGTGGGGAATTGAATCAAATAGAGGGTTTAATTGGCAACCAAATTGGGAGAAAAACAGGAAAAAATCTGAAATAAATGTATACATTTTACAGATAAAAAAACATGACAAATGTTGCAGGGTATGACGGAATAACGGACTCGCCCACAAAGTTTTCATTGCTTGCAAGATCAGAAGGCTGTAGGAATATCAGGACTCCTCTTGAGATCACTTATTAAATAATGAAAATTGATTCATTAATAATCAGTGTGAGTGGACTTCTGTTTTAAACTGCATTGCCCTGGATGGCCTTATAATTCAGGAAGGACACATGTTGTCATTGTTCTCCATCCCATCCCTCCCACTATCTTAAAAAGTAGGTGTTTAAAATAACTCTAATAAATAAAGCTATTTTCTTTCCTATAATACACTAAAAAGTTACAGATCCTTGCAGCAAGTCCTTGGTGCAATAAACACTTACTGTGTGAGGTGTTAATACCCAAAGAAGCTATAGGAGAGATGTGTGTGAATACAAAGAGAGTCAAGAAGTATATTTGTTTCTATGCTTGAAACAAATAGGAATCCAGCTATATAGGTATATATATTTCTCAACTTGTTGAACTGTATCCCTTGTTGAATGTGTTCCCTTCTCCTTCTTTCTATAATACAGCCTAACCTTGAGAATCACCTAGTACTTCTGGAGGTGTCGGATGTTATGTTTCATGTGACAGCGTCAGCTCATAGTCCCTGTGCTTTCTGTGGGTTGAAGGTATGTATTGTGCTCTTTCTCTCTCTCTCATACACGCACACACACACACAAATGCACAGACACATTAACAGCAGTGAATGCACAGGCATATGCCATCACTCGAAGCCCCAGTGTGTATACGCATGACTGACCTCTCGACCTTATGTCCCTTCCTTTGTAGGAGCTGTGTTATCTCCCTTCTGGGCTAATTGGTCTAATAGCAGTTTACTATTCCAACGAGAGCTTGATGCACAATGAGCCTTTCATTAAGGAACGTGGAATTAATGCTAATTTAAGTGAAAATGTATAGATAAACAAAAAACAAAAAAATGTCACAACCCATGCCTTTCTCCCTCCCCCTAAACTGTATTATGACGTATGTGGCCGTTTCCGCTGCTCAAGACCGCCGCTCCCCTAGCCCCATGACTATGTATCGCTGGCCCCGGATGTCTTGTTGCAGTCTGGTTATGCCCCTCACTCAAATCATCCACCATTTTGTTATTCCTGCCCTTTTTCACATACACTCTTCTTGCTGAATCAAAGCCTGAAGGCATAGCACAGTGATCCCTGGGAATCATCTTCACCCTAACAAGCAAGACAACCACTGTAAGCAGCATATTTCCTTTTTCCTATGGGCTAGTACATTGGGCTAGTACATTACAGGGCTAATACATTACAGGCATTTAGCAGATGCTCTTATCCAGAGGGACTTCGGAGTTCAACACAGTTATTTTTCTGTGCAATCCATTTATACAGCTGGATATTAGCTGAAGCAGTTCAGGTGTACCTTGAGTTCAGTAATGGAGTACGTTGCTCAAGGGTATAACGGCAGTGTCCCACTTGGGGATTGAACCTGCAACCTTAGCATTACAAGCCCAGTTCCCTAACCATTATACTACACTACAACTCTACATGGCTGGTGACACACCAGCCACAGTATTACATGCTGGCATTGGTTGAGGTCAGTTCCCCTCTTTACTGTAAATCATTTTGAGATCCTGAGATGAAATGCACTCTATATACTATCTCCTTCTCTTCATGGATTTCATGAAACTTCAGAAGGAGAAGGAGATGAGGATAGGACAGGAGACAAGGGTAGAGGATGAGGAAATGAGCAGCACAGAGGTGCGGTGGGAAGAAATGGGACACTCTATGCACACCTGTATCAGTTGACACATTGTTGAAAAATGACGGCATCAATCCAAGTTGTATGCTCAGAAGTGTCATTTAACTGTAGGACCAGACATCTGGCTGCATTATATATAGACTTAAGAAAATTTTTGAATAAATTTGTCCTCAAATGATGTTTCTCAGTATTTTAGTACGTATGCTTCACTAGTAATGAACAACACGTAATAAATTATGAGTTTATGAAGTTATGTCTATTTTGATGCATTTCAGGATCCACATAAAGATAGCTCTGGTTTTCAACACATAACCTGGGGGTTAATTTTCTATTTGTTTATTACTTCTTTCATGTAAACTGCAATTTTCCTTGAAAGATCACGTGTGGAAGAAGAGCGTATTTGATCCTGTGGCCCTGACCCTTGATCCTAACTCTCACTCTACCACTGAATTACCTTCTCTATGTCACCACAGGTGCAGCCATGCACAGCTGAAATATTTATTTGTGTTCCAAACCTCTGGTGTTGTGGTGGTTGCTACCTTTATTGACTTACTTTTGCAGTACCACCGTGCATGTCGATCAGTAGTTTAGTTGTGATGCATAAATATTCAGGAGAATTAGCTGTAAATAACTGAAGGGCACTTCAGTACATGTGCACAGTCCTGTTTGTTGCCACAGATAAACAAGATGGGATGTTTCTGATGCAGCTCCTGGCTCTTAGTCTGACCTCTCTCTTTCCCTCTCTGATCTTGCATTAACTCCACACCTCCCTCACATATGTAATCGCACTGATGCAAGAGTTGCACACCGAAAGATATGCACCCACCTTTGTATATGCAGACACCTACTGAACCGCACTCTCCCGTTCTTTCTATTCTCATCGTTTCTCATTTTTTTGACTCATTCTGAGCCCCTCGGCTCCCTCCCTCTTCTCCTCTTCCCCTCTTTCTGTCCCTCCTTCCTCTGATCAGTATTCATAGGGAGCCTTGGCAGATCCAAACAGAGAGGACAGGAAATGAGGAACAAAAGCGCAAGGGAAAGACTTCTCACATAGTTTAAGGGATTTTATTTATATACTTTTACTCCAAAAGATGTACAATATAGATTATTGATTTGTTTCAGCATCGTGACCCTCCTGGTACCCAAGTACCAATTCTGAGTTGCCTGGCCATGAAATAGCTGTCAAAGGTCCTGTGAATTGAATGCTTGTATCACACGGTGAATCTGAGGTGCAGGTATTTTTTATACATAACATTACATTTGTATTATAATGTACATCTAAACATTTAAGATATAAGGACATAAATCCTGAGATATAGCTATGTTTTACCCCCCCCCCCCCATGTTGGATAGACAGTATGTGTCCGTATGTATCAGCATATCAATGCATCTCAGTCTCAAAAAGATGAAAGTGTACAATAATGTGCCATAGCAAACCAGCTACTACAGCATGCTTCCACACTAAGGAGGAAAAGGAGGAGTTAGTATGTTATGGAGTGCCGAATGTGACATAAAAAAGATTTATTTTATCATGCCTTGTTTTTTAATTTAACCAAAATATCACTTTTCTCCCACATTTAACTATAAAATGTTACATTTTCCTATATGTATGAGGTTTGAAACAATATAAAATGATTGTTTTTATCAAATTAAATATTAACTATGCCATCCCAAAATGATATATTTAAGACAAAAATAAATATATATGCTAAATGTTTTATTATTTAGCAGTTTTCAATACTTAGTAAATGTTTGAAACATTTACACAAATATTTAATACATTAGGATGTAAAATATTGCATTTACATAAATATTTTTCACATTTAATGGATTTCTTAAATGTTTCATTTAATTTCAATGTTTCATACATGAAACAAATATTTCATACATTGAGTACATTTTCAATTTCTTAAAAGTTACATTGAGCTAAATGTTTCTTACATTCAGTCATTGTATAAAGCATTTGGTACATTTTTCATACATTTATATAAATATATTATACATTTAACAAATACTTCATACACTTAGCATTTTTGGATTTCTTAAAAGTTTCATACATTTCTGTCAATGTTGGAAATGAACGAAAATATGAAAATATTCTTACAGTTATAAACATATGAAAGTGATGAACTCAGTCTATAGTACATAAATCAGAGACTGGGGTGGAGAAATGGGCATTTAGCTAATGATGATATTCCATTAAAGACAGAAATAAACTTTATTTTAATTGCACTTATAACAGCAACAACATGTAATTAAAAGAAAGTATTTTTTACCTCACTTTTAATTGACTTAAATCAATGTTGTAGTCAAGTCACTTAACCTCATAGTCCAAGTCGAGTCTCAGGTAAACAGCCCTCAACTTTGAGTCCAGAAGTCGGGAATGAAAATGATCTGGCTGACAACACTCCCAGACCAGTGAATGTAGGAGCAACATCAGTAAAGCACTACTGCAAGATACCATGTACATTTAACAACCATGCCTCAATGTGTAACTACCTAGATACATCAGACAACAGAATACATAATACAACAAAAACACCTGAATAGATAGTTAGTGCTAGGGGAGGTGGGGGCAAAATGAAGAAATGGGTCTTCAGTCTGCAACAGAAGATGAGCAATGACTCTGCTGTCCTAACCCCTACAGGAAGTTCATTGCACCACTGGGGGGCCAGAACCGACAGGTAGTGTGGCTGGGAGGAGCGACCATCCAGGGAGAGGACAACCAGTCACCTCAAGGTTGTGGAACGGAGTATTCAAACCATAGTTGAAACACTTGCTAGCAAGCTGGTTGGTCAAAAGTTAGCAACATGAGCAAACTAATCAATTAAGTCTGACTGGATTAGTAAGATTATGGGTTGCTACTGTAATGTTAGCTGGCTTGGCTAACTGTCTGGCTAGTAAGGGGGGGAAGGACCCTGACTAAATTTGATCTTGTTCCAAGTTTGTCCTCAATTTTTCTCTTGCAGTCACTCAAAATACCAACGTTTTATTTTGCCATTTACATAATTTCACAAATACGGATTTGATCACTCTCAATATCCCCACAAACATCTTGAAAAATGTATATTCCTCACTGGTGTCGTCCTGTAGCTCAGTTGGTAGAGCATGGCACTGACACTGGCAGTGCCAAGGTTGTGGGTTTGATCCCACGGGACTGCATGTCCGTCGTTCGGATGGGACAGTAAAAACCGAGGTCCTGACTCTGTGGTCATAAATGATCCGATGGCGCTTTTCGAAAAAGAATTCCCAACCAAGACAAATACTGTATATATGTACAGTACCAGTCAAAAGTTTGAGTACACCTTCCATCTGGACTACGGCTAAGCGGGCACTCCTTCATTCTTGAGCAAGATAATGACCCAAAACACACCTTGAAGTTGTGCAAGAACTATCTGGTGAAGGGGGAACATGAAGGACAACTCAAACTAAGGACCTGGCCTGTCCAGTGTCTAGATCTCAATCCCATAGAACTTGTATGGGATGAACTGGACAGAACAGTCAAAGCAAAGCAACCCACAAGTGCCTCTGGGAATTGCTGCAGGAGAGCTGGGAAGACATATCGGGTGATTTCCTGCTGAAACATTAACCGAATGGCCCGTGTTTGTGAGGCTGTTATCACAGCAAAGGGTGGCTATTTTGAGGAATCCAAGATTCAATTTTCAATTAAATTTGATTGAACATTGCTTTGATGTTCCTTTTGTTTATTGTTACATGTGTTTTTTGTCATTTTCAAGTATTTATATGGTGTAAAACATTGTCAATTATGAGATAAACCTAGTTTCCAGCAGGTGTACTCAAACTTTTGACTGGTACTGTATACATAGATGAAATGCATTCATTAATTCATTCCCCCCTTCCTCACCGCCTCTCCACTGTGTATCTGATGTGCAGTGAGATTATACCGGTGCACTATAGTTCACCCAGGTGGGTGCTGCACATTGGTGGTGGTTGAGGTGAGTTGCCCCTATCATTGTGAAGTGCTTTGAGTTCCTTGGGGAAAAAAGCGCTATATAAATCCAATGTTCATTCATTCAAACATTTTATGTGAGCTAATGTGTTGTAACAGGTTGATCAGGCAAAATAACATTGAAAATTATTCATTGCAATATAATAATTTAGATTTTAAACAGTTTATTATTTTAATCACATATTAATTTATATTTAGCTAAATGTAGTTTTTAAAATATAAATGTAAACATTTATCGAAATATTTACTAAATGTATAAAATATTTATGTGAATCTATGAAATATTCACATATATAAATATATATCTCTACAAAAGTCGTGAGCTGCAGAAATTGTCTTTAGATTTCGGTAAAATATTGTTAACAAGTTGCCTTCCATTTTCGACAATTGCAAGAAACTTTTTCTTATTTATTTCATGTCATAAGGTGGCTAAGGTGACTGAATGATGAGTCACCAATATTATTTACATAGGGATACATATGGGGGGGCATGGTTGAAACACGCGATGACGTTGAAGGGAAGAAGAATCGTTGGTATAAATTAAACTGGTCTTGTATAAATAGGGCATGGTCGTGGAGAAGTCAGTCCAGTCATTTGTAAACCAAGAGTGTACCTGGTACTTAAGCGCACATATTAATTTCAGTACAGCCGCAATGTCAGACTCCGCTCTTCCGCTTCTCTGCATCCTCGGGCTTCTAGCGCTGTCTTCTGCATGCTACATCCAGAATTGTCCGCGAGGGGGGAAGCGCTCCTTCCCGGACCCCAGCACCAGGCAGGTAATGTGACTCCATACAGAGACAATTTGCTTGGATACTTCATTAAAAAAATAAGTTCACCTAGTTGCCTGAATTACATTTCCTGACGTTTTATTTGTGATGTGTGGTTTGACGCTCCATTATTTGTGGGTGATGTTACCGTTTTAGGTATATTTCTTTACAGGAAAAAGTCTGAAAGTATTCAAGACTCCATTTAAGTATCCTAACTATCTAGTAGTCAGGTTCTCAAGTCAAAAAGATTGTTTTTATGTTACCACTGTACACATGGACAGGGTCGCTACGATCTCACTGGCCCAAAGCGTTCTGTATGCGCAAGAAACCCGAGCACAAAATAAAACCATTCTCTAAAAAAACGAGTTACAAAAAGAAGGAAAACTGCAGCTCTGTATCTTCTTGGAGAAACGGGTTTTTGGTATCTACATTATTTTATTCAATTCTCTAGCTATACGTTTGATCCAAACACAGGTGACATTCCAGGGTGTTGGAATCAGCACCTTGAACGCGGGTTGTGAATGATTGTTCTACTGTGAAACGCGGTTTCATCACGGAAGTTTTCTAAAGAGCTTTTTTATTATAATATGCTAACTTTTAGCTATCTTGTTTAGTGAAACTGGCCTGCAGCTTGATATTTGTAATACTGCGCTGTCCTAATGTTCTAAAACATTTTCCCGAAATTGTATGGATTATGTTCGTTGCAACAGTAGAGTACAATTCATAAGGTAATGGACTTTACTTTATATTAAATATATGTACCTAATTAGAACTCAATGCCAGGCTATAGGTTGGTGCGGGTAATATCACCTTACGTGACTTTGTATATATTTGCACTTTACACAATAGCATCTCCACTGAAGGCACTGTAGCTACATAGGCTACATGTCTGTGAGAATTGATGGTGAAAGCCGATGTTTCTAATTTACATTTGTTTTTTACAGGACATGCAATTATGCATATCTAAGTGAAATTTTATTGGAAAATTGTGCTTGTTTACTTAAATTAAGCGTTATATTTTAAAAAAATGTAAATGCTCATTGAAATAGCCTATATTTCATGTTTAGTTCATATATTTCACATAAGATAACTGTAGCAAATTAGAACACAAGGCTGCAGGTGGGTGCGAGTCTATCAGTCGATTACATGTTTGCATATATACCTGCGTTTTTACGCATTAATAACACACAAAATCGCACATATTACATTATTATTAGAATACCTTTCTTACTTTTACTTTCACTTTTTCTATATTTCTCTATTTCATCGCAATATCTATCTCAGAGCTGGCATGAATGGCACCTGGAGATCTCGACTTCAATTCAGTTCTGCCGAATCGGATCAGCCACGGTTAAGAGTTCACTGGACAACTCTTTTCTTGATGACACTGTGGATGCGGTTGCCTCTTATAGGCAAGGCAAAATCTAAGTTTACATATCACAGTCAAAAGACTGGGAGTAGGCTAGGTCGAGGACAGTGGGTGAAGGGGATATTTAAGTGTCAGAAAATTCTGTGATACAGTATTGCCGTGCGAACATGGCCACCTGCGATGATTGTAGCAATAGTCCATACAAATGAATTAATGTTTCCCTCCTTATCCTCTATAGTGCATGGCGTGTGGTCCGGGGGGCAAGGGCCGCTGCTTTGGCCCCGGAATCTGCTGCGGTGATGGACTGGGCTGCTACGTGGGCTCCCCGGAGACGGCCCGATGCATGGAGGAAATCTACCTGCCGTCCCCCTGTGAAGCTGGAGGAAAAGCCTGTGGATCCGAGGAGGGACGCTGTGCCGCACCGGGGGTGTGCTGCGACTCCGGTGAGAGCATGTTCAATTATCGGTGTATCCGAAAACTAGCTGTATTATGTTCCCAACATGTACAAATGATCTAATGGCTAGTGTAATTGGTTTTGAACTTTCCCTTTCAAAACCCGTGTAGCATCTAATGCCGGTGAATATGGCAAGGCAGTGCATGGCACACACACACGCAGCGATCTCAGTTCAAACAAATCTCAGTACAGCAGATACAAAGGTCACTTTACAATAGGTGGGGTGTAGATTATAGTGCATATGAATACACTATATTTACATTTGTAGGAATTTGTAAATTTAACTTACTGTTAACTTAAAAGGGCGAGAATAAAATAACATGAAATTCTGCCTCAAAATTGTGCTCCACATTGGTTATATCCTTATGGCATGCGATTTCCAATTTATATGACATATTTTCTCTGCGTGCGTTTCCAACAGAAAGCTGTGTGCTGGACCCAGACTGTATGGAGGACAATAAGCGTCGACCCCCAGCAGAGCAGAACACCACCCTAATGGGCAGCTCACCTGGAGAACTGCTATTGCGACTGCTCCACATCAGCAACAGGGCCCGGAGTCAGTACTGACCATCCCACACTCGCGCGCACAGTGGTACATGTGCAAGGCAGTCACAGGACCTAGTCAATGCTAATCTACTGAAAAACACTGTTGCACAGGCTTGAATTTACAAACAAAACTGCATTCTTTTAAATCGGATATTGTAGTAATTGATTTATGACCAATGGGGGGGGGTTCATACACAAACCCATACACTACTTGAATCACACAGCTACACATATACACACACACACACACACACACACAGTATACATCTGTATATACTCAAGACTCAAATACAGCTGTCAGACCATGTGGCAGTGAAGAGCTGCTTCTCATAAAAAATAAATAAACTCAAATCAATATGTTAACTGTATGCTGAATCTCCCCAGCAGAACATTGTCATTTTTATTGCTTAATTACAAATATGCATTGTATACTGTAACAAAGGTGTGGAAAGTGTAAATATGTAGCAAATAAATCTTTTTTCTTGCACTGTTCAATTTGTTGACTCTCAGCAGAACATCTATAGGGTATCACACACCTGGCATTTCAGTAAGATGATGCTGGATGATTACCATTTTGTCTTTACCTTGGAGACAGTGACAAAGAAAGTCTTATAGGGCAGATAAAAGTCATGCCAAAGTGTTTATCAGTAAACAAATACATCAGTTTCAGCTGCTATGACAAAATGAGAAAATGAAAGCTCACCAGTGGAGAAACAGACTGTGAATTGTGTGTTGATAAAGACAATTGTAAGTGCTTGAATGTATTTTATTCAGTTAATATAACACTAAAAATTTGTATCAAATAAACCTTTCAGATCATCAGAAATGTAAAACGGACTTTTCCATGTAAACATCAATAAAATTAGGGAAAGAAAAGGTCAAATGAAAACAACTTCACCTCCAACAGGAACAAAATAATTATGCAGCTTTTTCATTTACATGTTGTAAATGGCAACGTCAAAAAAGAAAAAAAATTGAGGAACAATCTGCACTTCACAGTGCAGTAGGTAAAAAGAGAAACAATTCCATGAAAGGACAGCGACGGATCTCAGCTTCTATGCTTTTCATAGCTGAAGTTCTATGACATTCTTTACATTGTTCCATACTCTCAATACTCAAGGTTGGTGGCCATTCACATCTTTTTAGTCCGACATTTAGTTTGACGCTACCTGAGTAGAAAGCCCTCCAAGGAAACCGTCTGTGAGCCCAAGATCATTTTTGGTTCTATCAGGGGTTCCCAAACCTGGTCATGGAGAGCTACAGGGTATGCTGCTCATTGTTACTCAGCACTTCATAGATCAATGAAAGCAATTTATTATGCAGGCAACTCATCTCACCTGGTTTCTTGGGTCCAAATAGGTTGCGGACTTGAAAACACCAATGACCCTGTGGGTCTCCAAGACCAGGGTTTGGGATCCCCTGTTCTACATGAATTGAAGCCTTGCGTGGTAGGAAGGTAACTTTTCCAGACGGAGGGACATTAAAACAGAGCACTCGCTCCAGATTATTTCATTAACCTGATACAGAAAAACAGACGAGGGACACCATGGGACAGTTATTCAGGGACACTGTAGGCCCCAGAAGCCTGTGATCCAACTGAGATCAGCGAGAGTCTATGGGCTGGTACAAAATATTTAGACACAATTCCAATACACCCATCTATATCAGTAGTGTTACTCTTCCATATGTCCATAGGGTGTGTATCGTGTGCTTCGTTTCATATCGTAGTAGAACATTCCTATAAACATACGTCACATTATATATTACTTCAGTTAGCAGATATGCAGTTTTAAGGCAAAACAATATTGCCTGTCTTGAAGAATAAATCAGTGTTGTGTAGACAAGTATGAACTTACCGAATTGTGAACTTCATGAACAAATAAAAAAACAACCACCGGAAAACATAACTACCCTTGTACACACACACACACACCGTTCATTAGAGAAAATATAGACAACCCAACTCAGAAATGTTTCAGTATGCAATACACTCAAATAGAAGACATCTGCATAGGTGCACTTGGTTCAGTTTGAAAATATGTGACTTGGAAAATGGGTATGAACAGATCATTATGCATATTCAAGTAGGAAACAAATGTCCAACGCTCTGATTTTATGCCCAATAAATCAATGGTTGTTAAATATAGTGGAGTGTAATACATTATACTCTTTTAGATTGCCTTTCCATCAGTTTAGTGCCGGCGAATAATGCTACATGGTCTTTCGATCCGGGTCTTCATGGCCTTGGTCCTGTAGTACCATCAACCTTTAGGGCCAGAGAAAAGCAGACAGTTATATTCAGGGATGTGATTTTTTCCTGGTTAATCAGGAAATGTTTATTTTCAGACCAAAGATATCTTGTGGACGTGCTTATTACATAAGCATACACATTAAGAAATGTTGCACTCTTTGACAACTGATAGCAGGACAGAATGTTCAGCAAATAAAGCCAAATAGCCAGAGACAGTTAGCATCAGAAAATCACCATTTCCTGATTAATCAGGAAAAATCACATCCCTGTATAATATTATTATTACAACTGCTACAGTTATGACAGGTCTTATGAGTACATGGTAATGAACTATGCTCAGACTGAGTGGTCCAGGAGGTAAAATAACACTGTTCAGAGTGCTAAATGAGCCTGTCCACCATTTTACTAAACTTTTGTAAATGCCATTCACCCCTCACCCCCACAAAAAAACTAAGAAATAATAATACAACATTCCTAAAACAATGTGTTGAGAATAATTTAATACATTAATTAATAAAATAAGAAAGTACAAATATTCAATATACATATGCAGTCATTTTCCATTGGTTGATAGGAAAAGCATGGAAACCTATTCCTGGCCTTTGTCAGAAGCCCACTGGCCTCGCTAACCGGCCCACCGCTGTCCACCAGTGCATTTTCAGATACCCACAAAGGTATGGTGTGTTCACCTAGTGATGAGACAGAGAGGCTTCATCAACCCCAAATAGGGTGGGGGGAATCATCACTGATTTGAACCAACTGTTTTGTTTTGATGTGAAAAGCATGGTCCTGTGATTGTATCAGACAAGTCAGTGACTGACAGCACCTGGTGACTTCACCCATGACAGGGTTGGTGAAGCCTCACTCTCCCATCACTGTGTTCACCCCCGCCCCATCCCACTGTACCTCGTGATGCTGCTGAAACTGATGCTGCTTCCCTGAGAGGCGATCCCACAACTGCAGCAGCTGAACTCCAACCGTGGTCTCCACCTCCTGCAGGGCAGAGGGGAGATTCTCAGCTCCATTTCCTTAATGCTGACAATTCTGTCTCTCTACTAAGGAGTGTAACCAAGTACAAACACTGTGGCGATGGATGTTCTGTACTGTAACATAGCACGGGAAACTCCTGCTACCAACTGGAGTATCCTATAGTTAAGAAGCAGAAAGGACTAGGTGCTCATCCCAGACTGTGACAGTGCCAATTGAGGCCAGCAGCCACTGACAATTTGGGAAAGTGCAGACTAGCAGCCAGCCACCACTTTTTTCCACTCTAGTCCACCAGTTGAGCTGCATAGTCTTAACGCTACGCCTGGTCAACCAGAAGGGTCGCTGTTGTGCGGCGAGGCGGGAAACCCTCTCCTTCCCTGTGTGAGCGATGGCCAATTGGCACAGGTTCAATTCTGTGAGGCTCATCACTACACAAAGGTATAGGGCTTTAGCTGTATACGCCTCCCGACATCCCAAAGGTGTTGTGTGTTTTTGGAGACACCGACCTGTCCGTCTCGGCTTATCTGAACCTTCTTGCTGTCGTTCCAGGAGTTGAGTAGCAGGTGGCTGAACTGGAAAGGAAGGCTCTCCTTGCGGATCCACTCCACCTTGAAGACCCCGCCCAGCCCCGTGAAGCCCCAGTCCTGGCACTGCTCCAGCCCAATGTTTGAGGACATCTTGGCATAGCCCTGAAATCAAGGGACTCTGTGTTACACCCTGAAATGCTCCACTTTAGTTAGTTCAACCACACACAGACGCCGTGCAGTCCATAGAGGGACAACCCATCTAACTAGAATCTGATTCTTTGATTAACAAACTGAACAGATTTTTCTTGCTAAATATTTGCAAGAGTTTTGTGGTTATAGAGATTCAATCAAAAGTTTTTCTACAAGCAGCAAAAAAGACACTTGCTTAAATTCATGAATCAAATGCTTAAATAAAAAAAGAAGACACGACACTCAAAAAAACAATCTTGACACCATCAACTTTTTCCCGGACATCTGTAAAAACGTAACACGGCATGAGTCTGCACGAGAAGTCCTGGACGATGACACCAGGTGTAAGGAGGTTGCTGGAACATGCGGCTGTACCTGGAAGTGCCCGGATCCCTTCACGGAGAAGATGAGGAAGATGGTTCTGCTCTCTGTGAAGGCGCTGGTGAGCTTGATCTCGCTGCTGGGTGTGGTGGACCAGATGCCCTTCTGCTGGGAGATCTCAATGTTGCGCAGGTTGCTGCTCTTCATGATGAAGTAGCGCTCCGCGGGAATGGGCCGTGGGGGTGGTGACTTGGAGCACTGCGGCAAATAAATGCACAGAGACATCACAGATCCTATTGGGTCACCAACCCTGGTCTTGGGAGAGCAACGGAGCCTCCTGCTTTTTGTTTTCACCTTAAAATTCTGTAACCGATTTAGACTCAATAAACCAGGCGAGGTGAGCGAACTGTGTAATCAACTGTTTTAATTGAATGGTCAATTCAATGGTGAGTCACGGTAACCAGTACAGACCCTTCCGCTCTCCAGGACCAAGGTTGGAGATCCCTGCTAGACTAACCAGATGGTCAGCTTTGCTTTGCATTCTTAACACTGAAGGTTCTGTGTCTGTATTGTCTCTTCCAATTTGGTGCATCTTATAAATATTCATGAATGAGTGTGACCAAGGATAATACTAATGACAATGAATGTGCTGTCTTTGTTCAAGTCTCATCATGAATATTCATAAACAATATAGCACTGGGAAACTCCTAAAGCAGGAGCTAACCATCTGGTTACTGTAGAGAATCTTTTGAAATGTCCACCGCATATCCCAGCATTCAACAGAGGTTTCTGTTCAAGTTTTTTTGCTTTTGCTGCACGCTGCATAATCAAGTAAATTAAAAACCCAAGATATCACTCTACCTTTCCAGAGGAGGACGGGGAGGAGCTGGCACTGGTGGAGCTGCTGTCGGAGGACTTGAGAGACAGCTGGTCCAAACGGTTGTCCCCTGGTAGCTTGGGGCGCGGGGGGCCTTTATCCTTGATCGGCTTGGGCTGCAGGAGTGCTGGGGATGGGGACAGTCTGAGGGGCCTGCAGATGCGATGGAGAGAACGTGAAAGAAGACAGATGTTAGCCGTATTTCCAGTCAGGCTAGCCAGGTCGGGCCAAAAGTTCAGATGAGTTTGCACCTAAAACAGACTGCTGACCCGTTTGCTTATCCATCGTTCTGCCTTTGAGGTTCCAATGTCACTCTAAATCTAAACCAAGGGGATTACATGAGGCTTCAATTCAGGCAGAACAGAGTCGCTAACCCTGATACTGGAAAGCCACAGGGTCCAGCTGCTTTCTGTTTTCACCTTAAAATCAACAAACAATTTACACCAAAGAAACCAGGTGAGGTGAGCTAACTGTGTAATAATATAATATACGCCATTTAGCAGACGCTTTTATCCAAAGCAACTTACAGTAGTGAATGCATACATTTTCAGTTTATGTGGCCCCAGTGGGGATTGAACCCACAACCTAAGCGTTGCCAACGCTGTGCTCTACCAACTGAGCCACAGAAAACCAACTGCTTTAATTTATCAATTAAGTGCTGAGTAACAACAAAGGCCTGTATATCCTGTGTCTCTCCAGGATGTCTGATACCCCTGCTGTAGAGGGCTGCCCCTCTCACCTTTCCAGCATGGCGGGGTTGTTCTCAGGCAGCTCGGCGTCTGCAAAGCTCTTGCGGTTGTTGGTTGTCTTCCAGGAGGGGGTCTGGGGCGGATCCTCGGAGGACATGGGGCGGGGCCGCTGGCCAATGCCGGTTGGCTGCTGCAGGCCGGCCTCCTGCTCCTCGTTGGTCAGCACGGTCACCAGCGCCCGCATGGTGGCCTCGTCCACCTGGGACCAGGGCTTGGAGGGGGAGCGGATCCGCCGCAGGAACAGCCCCTGCCACTTCTGCCGCAGCTGGAACACCAGGCTCGCCGTCTGTGGGACACAACAGAGGGGCCACACCGGTGCGGTCAACCTTCCCCATATCGGACAGGATGCAGAAACTTAAATCAAGACTCAAAAGTTACTATGAAGTTAGGTTTTATCCCCTTTCAACACCTGTCCCCTATAATCTGAAACTAGACCCTACTTGAGTCGTGTTGTTATTGAATTACAGCCTGAAAACCACTGTAGTCACCAGGCTGACTGTGAAGTGCTGTGTGACAATATATTTGTAAGCGGTACTAAACAAAAACAAGGATCGATTGATAGATTGATTGAAACCACCCTGCCAGGCACGACCAAATTTCAGGCATGACCGAATGAGGAGGACCGATTGATACACCTCATTGCATCTTTTAGTTTTACTATCAGCCTAATACTGCCATTTTATTTTATTTCTTTTTATTTACCTGTATTTAAGCAGGGTGGTCACACTGAGATTGGCATCTCTTTTTCAAGTGAGCCCTGGCCAAGAAGGCAGCGTACAAAAAGTTTCACATAAAACATTACATAGAAAGTCATAAATAAAAGCAAGATTGTAAAAGCACAAAATTAAAAAGAGGGGGACAGAATGTCCATTTGCCATACAAGAAGTTCCCTCTTGGGGAAAAAATACATTTCCCTGATGGAAAAAGTTATTTGAATGAATTGAATTGATACACCAGCATGTGTCCAGGCCTTAGAGAAGTCTGACTTACACATTTTCATAGTGTGCCACCACTGCCCATGTGCTGATACCACTCAATACACTGCAGCTTTGCTGATGTCAACATGAACCAGGTCAAGGACAGGTCATTTCATAACAGTCTTCATAAACAGCTCAGGACAACCGGGCATTTATCAACGGGCCAAGGCTCCCTCTCGGAAACCGAGGACGTGGAAGGGCAGTGCAGACGCTTCTTACTTCACGGTCCAGTTTGAAGTGGAGCCACTCGTCAATCCTCATCTGAGCATGTTGGGAAATGCTCCGGTCCTCTGTCTCACTGTCACTGCTCTCATTCGACGGCTCTGCTGTCAAAAACAACACTCACCGCTGTTAGTACTTATCATCATACTGCTCATTTACTTTTCAGCTGCTCTTAGATGGGCATTAAAAGCTGTCGTGGGAAGTTAAATTAACCTCTTCCTAGCGGTATGGTGCCGACGCCATGAGAATTTGCATAATTCACAATTCATAAATATTATTCATTGCAATTGTTATTAAGAAAGTTTTTTCTCAATGTCATTGCATTAAAAAGTGTTTAATGAGTCTAGGAAAGTTGTTGTTATGCCAATCCATAATTTTCATAACTGGTTACGATCGTAAAACTGTGGGTATTTAAACACCACTCTTATTACACCCAAATGCACACACTAAACTTTACTCTCGTATAAACTGGCCCTTCAATGAAGGTTGTAAATCGCGTTCCATTTCAGCTAAAAGAAAATCGCTCTCAGGGCAGAGACAGTGTGTATCAAATAATTTCACTTAGCGAATTAGAGTCAAGGTTGCTCGTAGAAAAGGTTTCTTCCCCATAGTCTGTATATTTAATGAGATTTCAACTGACGCACCGAAGCACCAACCAATGCGCCTGTATCCAGCCACCAAACGTGGGCTCTGGGTTTTACAGTCTGAATAGCTATCGTTTGGCTGTACATGGTTAGATTGATCAGGTTCTAAGCCTTTAAACAAGCTCTGATTTGATTATTGTGGTCACTGCTGGTCTGCTATAGGTCAACGCGTATCTGACCAGTCTACTTCCGTTGAAAATCACCATCACCAGTACATCATGAGTCTCGTAGGTGACACATTTGTAGATTCTGATACTTGATTCCTCATGGTACAACTGTCTACAAATCAAGCCTTCAACCATGTCTGTGCAATCAATATATACTTTTGAAGATATTAAGGCTTGGTGTAGTAGTGAAAAACATAACTTGTAACAATTATTTTTATGAGCAACATACCTGCTTAATGGTGAAGTGCACGTACAGGAGGTCCCAATAATGTTCTACATAGTACGGTCAAAATAGCCTTGTAAGCATGTACAACCTTTGCATGGACCATGCTTTAATGTTGCAGACCTTTACATTTTACTACAAAATACTTATTCAGTAAGCACACTTAAAGTAGGAGAACTAGGGCCACTCACTAAAAAAATAAATCAACAGTTCATGTTACATTGTATATAAAACATTTAAATCTAACTGTAACATGCAATACACAAGTTCAACAGCTCTAGAAAGGATGAATTAAGAAATGCTTGGCATGCCCAAGCAAACACGTTCCCTAAGCTCAATACTCTCACAAACCACCACCTTAGAAGCCTTTCAAAAGAAAAAATGGTGTGAACAGCAAATGGAACTGCAAATGGTTCTCGTGGTTCTCTGTGGCTCAGTAGGTAGAGCACAGCGTTGGCAACGCTTAAGTTGTGGGTTCAATTCCCACTGGGACCACATATACTGCAAAATGTATGCATTCATGACTGTAAGTCGCTCTGGATAAAAGCGTCTGCTAAATGGCATATATTATATATTATATTATTAAATTACAAATGATCACCATTAGCTTGCAACTGCTGCGCAAATGATTTGGGTCTTTCTTGTTCTCATAAGGGCATACCTTTCTGGATGGCTGGTTCCTGCAGGGCAGTGCTGGGAAGCTTGGCACATCCTCCGAAAACAGCCACCGAGAAGGCGGTGACTGTCGAGCAGCACCGTATGCTGGCAACCCTGTGGGCCCTGGTCATTTCATCGTAGATCAGCCACTCTGTGGGCAGGGACAGGACAGCTGCAGCCTGGCCATTAACTGGTGGGATCTGGAATACACACATCGCAAAGTAGTCCAGTGTAACTGGCGTAATAATATCACCCTACCTGTGGAGGAGTGTTCTTGCGCAAAATGGCTGCCATTCATCACCCAGGTGAGTGCTACACATTGGTGGTGGTTGAGGGGAGCTGTAAAGTGCTTTGAGAGCGCTATGTAAATGCAATCCATTAACATTAGCACTTTGGGGCTCCCTGGTGGCACATCCAGCTAAAGCACTAGCCCTCGATGGAATCAACTCCTTACCACAACATTATCCTACAGACTGTGGCTGGGAGAGTCACAGGGCAAGGCACCAATTGGTCATAGCACTGTCCAGCAGAGTAATCCCAGACTCATTATGCAATAGCAACTATACTGGTCAGTTGGGCGCCTGTGATCTGCCAATGGCTGGCCAGCTCAGCCAGTGAACTGTACACATCTTGCAGGATGAGCATGCTAGCCTGCGCTCTCCTGAATTGACAGAAGGCTGATTGGTCAGGCTTGTGATTGGAAAGCTTTGGGGAATAACATGGAAACAAGTCATTAAAAAACCTAGTCTTCTCCAAGACACTCTGAACAGTAAAACACCTCAGTAACTCCAGTGCTGGTCTAAGTGTCTTTGAGCATATGTACAGTCAAAATAATACCCTTTAAAGGGTTCTAGGACTGTTTACACTTTGCCAAATAAACCAGAATGTTAGAGAAGGCATACCACATACATGGCCTCACCCTCCCCCTGAAACAGAACAGGGGGACACAAGCGCTCGGTAGGCCTCCCTCACCTTCTTGTACTGGGGCTGGCTGAGCACAGAGGTGGGGTGGAAGCGGACCTTCTTCTCCTTGCACCCCATGAGAGAGGCGTTCTCCCGGTCCACGTGGATCAGGTGGGGGTACATGCCGGCCACCAGGGCGGCCTTCACCACGGACCAGTTTTCCGAATTCAGGTTCACATCGCGGATGTCCCCCCCGCCCCTTGCCCGCACAAAACCTGGACCAATCAGGAATCAGATGAAAAAACTGTATTATTGTTATCATTACTAGCACTGAACTATATTCATTTCCTAATACTGTGCAGTAAACATGGAAATTATGTGATAATTGAGTGAAATTGTGTAAATTGAGATGGAATG
Source organism: Aldrovandia affinis (assembly GCA_029706075.1). Lineage (NCBI taxonomy): Eukaryota > Metazoa > Chordata > Actinopteri > Notacanthiformes > Halosauridae > Aldrovandia > Aldrovandia affinis. The sequence goes on from JAINUG010000115.1 coordinate 1,456,505, forward strand.
AAGGCAGACCACAGCTCATTGAAGGGTGACGTGGAGGAGGAGTGAGAGGAGAGAAGGTGAGAATAAGTTTGGTTCAACTACGGCTCAGAGGAGTGCGAGACGGAGGGGACAGAGAGATGATCTGGCCTACGGCTCATAGCTGGGGGAGATGGGAAAGGGGCTCAGAGCACTGTGAGGTGTAACAGAGAAGGTCAGGAGGTAGGGACAACACAGTGAGAAGACTATTCTCATCTACTGCTGAGAGACCTGAGATGGAGAACAGGAGAGCAGAAAATAAGCCTTGTCTACTGCTAAGAGAGATGCGAGACAGAAAAAGGGAGAGCAGAAGATGGGATCACCTATGGCTCGAAGCTGCCCAAGTAGCTGGGTCCTCATCCCTATGATGATCTCCATAGTGGCCTGAGACAGGAAGTTCTTCTCACAGAAGGCCCTCTCCCAGCCGTCGTTACGCGCCTTCTGCCATGCCTGCAGTGACCAACATATTAGTAAAAAATGATCAAACTTCTCAAATGTCCTCACAGGTGTGTTTTTTTCCTTTTTACCCGACACAAAGAAAAGGAATGCAGTGTTACCTAATACTAAAAACTACAGGAGCTTTAAGTGATTGATTTTATAAAATCGTAAAATGTTGCATTACTGCGAATCAAAGATTAAATAACAATGAGATATGCGAAGGGGGCAAATGATCAGAGGACAGTTAATTTCACAACATGGAATGTAAAAAAAAATAGTGAGCGTCAAAATATCAAACAAAAAAAACCTAATTAAAGCAAAAATATGATGCAAATTATGAAATGGAGATAATGTGTTGAATACAAAATGTAAGATTCTGATATCAGTATTTTGCATATATTAGGTTTTAGGTCAACTGCATACATGGCACTTTAATTTGTGTTTATTAGGTGCTGTGAATGGTTTGTCATGTACCAGATCAATAACGAACAAACATCCTTACAGACAGGCAAGGAGAAATGCTAAGTACGCATTCCTCCTCCTCATTATTACCAGAGGCTAATTTGACAAATTGCCTAAATTGAGTGAGCTGTCACCATGATTAGATGCACACTGTCCGCTTGGGACAAAGCTTAATCAATATATATATACGTGGAGGAAACTCATCCCAACGATCCTTTCTGAAACAAAAGCCGTGCCTTTATTCTGTAATAATCTTCTGCCACGAAACCAGTTTCTTGAAACTACTAAATGTATGCTTACAATTGAGTAAATTTTATAATGAATTGCGTCTGCCTGTCAGGGACGCGGTTGGAAACCCGCGTCTCTACCAGACAGGCCCTGGTCATCAGCCCCCCAAGGGGACAGTGAGCCGGCTCCGCCGTGAAGCACGGAAAAGGAGTCTCCAGAATGTGGGTGGGCGAATTCCATTTCAGAGGAAAGCGGAGGTCGCTGCCCACGGAGAATTAGCTTGCCTCGTAGAGACGAGTGACGGACCAGTGTGGGGAGGGTTAATCGAAATAAATAGAGGGTGTAATTGGCTACCAAATTGGGAGAAAAACGGGAAAAATCTTAAACAAATTTGAAATAGAATGAAGTAGGGAATAAGGGAACCACAGTGGCAGGTTCCATCAGTCTGCAGCGGTGGGAGACAGCCAGCCTTGTCCTGCTGGGGGCGGGATGGGGTTCAATTGGCCAGGGTTCCTTGGGCCACCACTGAATTTGTTCCTCCTAATGACACTAGGGCTGTCCCTGACTAAAACAAATCTTGGTCGACCAACAGTCGCCCGTTTTTTCCGATTGGTCGAAACTTCTTTTTTCCCCCCTATATGACACACCCTATTTGTTTTAATAAATACAACTATATGCACACTGCGCTTGTCTCATGTTTTATAACTTTCTTAAGTGAATGACACAAATGAGTAACAATAGGCTAATGACTTTATGGAGCCGGAGTTCAAGATTACCTGAAAGAAAAAATAAACTGCTCCGTTCCGAGCCTTGCCGATTCTGCCTTTGCGCTTGTGAAGTTGCGGTATGGCCACATAATAGGCTGATGCTTTTATTTGACCACAACCATAACACATTCTAATGCGTAGGCTATGTTTTATTTAATTAACCAGGTTGGTCTCATTGGGATTTAAAATCTCTTTTGCAAAAAAATAGGCTAACAAACGAATGATCACACATAGCCTAATGTCTTAAATTGTAGCCTAAAGCTGAACATAAAGTGGCTATAGCCCATCGAAAATTACTTACTTCCCGATTCGTTTCATGTTATGGCACAGGAACACTAGCTTGTCCACATTTTTTGGCAAAAGGCGGCTCCTCGTTTTATTAACGATAAACCCTACCTTGGAAAACGCGCTTGCAAAGTTTACATTTGTTCTTAAAACGAAAGCCATACTCCAGTTTTTTCTTTCATTATGTTCTTAGGTCGAAATGAGTAATTAAAGTATGCCTATATCACTAATCTTAACTGTAGGCAAATCTTACGCTACAATTAAAAAGCACATTCACGTGCCTAAAACAGGAAGGATACAATATAGGCTACGTGAAAGGGGGTGTTACGCATGTTAGTTATAAATATATAAACCATACAATTAGCAAAACTGTTAAAATGTTACTTTTATTAGTTTTGCAGAATTATTCACAACATTACTATTACCTTAACTGCCTAATATAATTTAAAGAGAACATATATAGGCCTAGCTATGTTAAGAGTGAAGGACTGTCCCTGCCAAACCCGCATCATCCAGAATGGATTATTCTACTGACAAGCCTGCCGAACTGTGGCGCGAATCTAGGTGTCTCATGCTATGTGGAGAATAAAAATAAAAAGTTTTAAAAAGACCAAACAATTTTTTTAAATGACACGCCTGGCTCCAACATGCTACCGGCTGTCATCAGAGAGATATGCCTGTCTTCTGATTGGACGGCGCTTGGCGTCCTGCATTACTGTGTAATATGCATCGTGGAAAACAGTCACTGGTTTATTCATGCAGAGCCCCTTGAAATGACTCAAGACTTTATTGATTCCTTTTTGTTCTAGTTGGTATGCTCCTACACTTTTTATTCAAGGAAATGCTTACTTTATGTACTTTTTGTAAGGTGCCCCTATTGTGTCATTTTTGGTAGGGTTTTGTAGTAAGTTTTGTCTGTAATACAATCTAATTTTCTCCGTAGTCTGGTTCATTAACACTTAACTACATTTAAAAGAATATTTATTTATTTCAACCATTTCCGTGCACTAATTATTTAATCTACTATATATATATATATATTATTTAAAAAAAAATCAAACTAGACATGACAACCTAAAAACAAGAAAACACAGAGTGAAGGCCCTTAACTGAATTGTGTCACCTAGTGGTTAAAAGTTGAATATGCAAAGAAAAAGGAATAAAAACATTAAAAAAATAATAATTAATGAATTAACCAGTACAACATTAAAATGTAATTTTTTTAAAATAAATCAACAAATGGTATCCCACAGAATGAAAGATCCAGGCAATAAGATTTGTTAAAAAGTTGCTTTAAAAATTGAACGCAGAGATTAGGTTGACTTGACAGCTCTCCTTAACAATCAGAAATATATGTATGGGTGAGATATGAAGGGGGGATATTACGCCTTTAGCTTTAGCTCAAGGCAAGCTCAGAAAAAGGAGGCAGAAGTGTGTCACGCGGAAGTAGACAAATTTTCCCACAAACCGGATTTATACACAATGCACAACAGAATATGCACAACAGTGTTTAATTCTAAAATTGTTTATATTTCATAGTGTCACAACTACTAGCCTGACACTATGGAATATAAAAATAAAAAAGAAGTTGTGCATATTTTTTTCTTGCATCTTGCACTTCATGTCATCTCTAAAATTGACTCAGATTGATTTGTCTGTGACTTAATCAATTGTCTTGTTCTAATACTGTCCTTCTAGCCTTGTTATATGCACTTACTTGTAAGTCGCTATGTTAGGTGCCTAAATGTAAAGGTGCATAATCAGTGATTCAAAATTGTGGAAAAAGAATTCTGTTTAAAAAAGGAAGGGACGGGATGAGGCCGAATGGTTGGGACCGCCAGGATCCAAACGCACCTGGAAGGCCCTGAGCAGGGCCATGTGGTCGCTGAAGGTGCCGGCGGTGAAACGCCTCCTGCACAGCAGGGCTGCCCTCCTCTGGGAGGCCTGGGCGGGCAGGACGAAGGGGTCGCGATGCGCCAACGTGCAGGCGATGGTCAAGATGGGGTCCAGACATTTGAGCACCACTGAACACAGCACCATCTTGCCCAGGTGAGGCTCCACGGGCAGGTCGGCCAGGTGGTACCCCAGCTCTGTCAGGTCCTCCCACGGGTCCATGGCGTCGATAATCTGAAGGCAGAAACGCAAGCGCCGTTTAATTATCTACACACTCAGCAGTCACCCTACGGCGATGCGCCTTGTTTAAAACAAAGATAAATGGAGGCTACTGTGTCCCCTTATGAAATGACACAGGACAGGACGTTCCAGTGACAGGAGATGCCAAAAATCACGTTTTGCCTTTCCAAAAAGGGGGAGAAAGACAAAATAAAGTATTTTTAATGATGTACATTGCTGTCATTAACATTTTATTATGAATTTATAAATGTAACCTACCTATTTTGGTAAGTGTTACCTAACTTTACATCTTCCACATTTAGCAATGAGTTCATACCAAAACGTGTTTAGTTATTTACTGAAGCAACAGAGTCACAGTGCCTTGCTCAAAGGTGCAACAGCATCTCATAGCCCTCCGTCCAGGCTCCAGCGCTCTAGCCTCTCCACCACCAGGCCGTTGGACAGAAGTGCTTACCTTCAGCATCTGCACAGCGTTTTTTACGATGACTGCGGGCGGGGGCTCGGGGGCTCTGGCGAGGAACTCTGCGACGGGACAGGTGATGGGGGCCAGCAGCTTGGTGTGGAGACACAGTTCCTTTATGAGATGGGAAGAGGGGAGAACGTCAATGCTTGCATCCTTCCCTTATATTGACTTTTACCAAGCACGGGGTTCCCATTCAAATCAGATTTGTACTTTCCATGAGTTTTCAATGACATTTTAAGGATAAATGTGTGATTTTCAAGGATTTTTGGTGCAATACTCTTTGAGCTACAGGGCTACTTTTGCAAGGAGAAACTACATTACTTTCAAGATATTTTCTGTCTACAAAAGGTACACACTTCACTCTCCTGTAACAGATGAATGTTGGAAGTGGAATTAATGTTCAAACAAGTGTGCTGTACAATTAGTTATTATCAAAACACTGATATTACAAGAGGTGATAATACATGAAATTGACCTAGTGAGTGCTTTTCTTATTTGGCCAATTTTTGGACTTTTCAAGGACAGTGGGATATTTGAGCACTTTCAATGACTTTCCAGAACAAAAATATTTTCAATTTCAATTTTTTTAGGACCGTGGAAACCATGCAAAGAACTGAACAAGAATTGCTCAGGGGCGGCTAATTTTAATATCTGGCCTTTACGCCATCCAGTGGCGCTGCTGTTACTTTGCGGGAGCTGCTTGGTCAGTCAGTGAGTGACTGAGTGAAAGAGGGACACTACTGATTCTAGGACAGGTTCCTCTAAGAGCCCCAAAAAATGTATTGTAGGTAGTTCAAATATATGCTCTTCCCCATCTCGGTGCGTTCGTTGTGTTGTGTTCAACATGCAGTTACCTGAAGAGGCATGCGCAGCAGCTGAGGAACTTGGTACTCCAGCATGTTGTTGAACCTCAGCCTGCTGAAGAGGTGGAAGCAAATCCCAGGCCTGCAGCGCCCGGCTCTGAAACACACAGCAGAGGGCAGTCTGGGCATCAGCCACTCACATTAACGGATCCGAGCAGGTGACCTCATTTTCCCATCAACTATGCAGACTGAACCTGTGAATTTGTCAGTAAATAGAAGCACTGTGAGGCAGTCAGTAAGCTCATGTACTGTGAAGAGGTCAGTAAGCACATGCACTGTGGTCAGTGAACACATGCACAGCGGGGTGATCAGTACCGTCCTTTTCTCTGCAGTGCGCTCGCCTTCGATATCCACACCATCTTCAGCATAGTCACATGGTTCAGTGCATCAAAGGACTTCTGCCAGGAGAGACAGTCCAGGAAAAATGATTAACTTCCACCTTGCTAAGTGCTTCAGTACGATCCTGTGCTGTAGAAGATGGGTTTTTTTTTTTTCTTAATTACCTCTTTGACTTTACCCGAATCGATGACGAAGACCACGTCGTTCACAGTAATGCTCGTCTCTGCGATATTGGTGGAGAGAATCTGAGGGGAAGGGGAAAACGGACCAGGTTTCAATGCTGCCCAGGCTGAAGGGTCTTTATGTGTCCTGGAATGTCTGGGATCCTGAGACTCACTATTTTACGGACTCCGGCAGGCAGGTTTTTCAGGACTTTCTTCTGATCGGAAGTCTGCATGTTTGAGTGTAGCGTGAAAACCTGGAACCTGAAACAAAACAGCTGTTATTTTGTCGGCTTACCGATGTCAGAAAGTCATGTGGCAGACTTGACACATAAGGCAACATGTAAAGGAAGCAGTCATTCACCCGAAGAGCATAAGAGTTGAGGTTAATCCCATTTTGATTCAACAAATGAATTTAATTACTTGAAAAATCCTCATAGAACAGTACGGGCATTCTGATATATTATTCCAATTAATTTCCTGAACTGAAATGGAATTTACCCCATCCCTGATGACCACATCCAATGAACATTGTCCACTTACGTGTGATTACACCTATGGTGCACTGTATGTCTCTATGAGATACACATCTTCACCATGACAAACAAACAGGTCATTGGGTGTGTGGTCTGCCTCTTTTCACTGTGCTTTAACCGCAGTAGGCCCCAGATCGGTGTGTTTACCTGGGAGTATGCTCTGTAAACCGTTTATCGTCGTGCAATATGCGGTCTTTGAGCCCCACTATCTCATCATATCCGGGCAAGAAGATCAAAACTGCGCCTAGAGATTGGAATGAAATTTTGATTGATTAAAAAAACAACAACAGCGCCAGTAGCTAGTCACCCACTTTGCCTTTTCTGCTAAAAGGCAGGAACTTGAAATTGATATGCAATGTGAAGAAACAAATGACATGTAGATTTCCAACTCTAGCACTGTATGTACAAGGTTTTTCAGCCAGATGAACTATGACAGTACTGACTAAAAGTGTAGTAATTTACCTTTGCTATGATGCCCCCATTATTAACACCCTCACCTACAGGCAGAAATGATCTGCCTACTGACCAAAAATCTATTTGTTTAACAAATCTAGATCATTCCAAATGCAGACAGACCCATTTTGGCACAGCCCTCTGCAATTTTCACTGGTGGTGCTCCAGTACACTTCTAATTTAAAGGTAAAATGAAAACCTTGGTATCTTGAAATATGCCACATTGAAGTTACTGTGTTATCCATAATCTCCCCATCTCAACATGATGCATTACTCATGCAATCTTGCTCATGCATCAAGATGGGACTGAACCACCATTGAAAAGACCTAGCTGTCCTGAAACCATAGTAATCACCCTTTCAAACCATTACAAACCGTGCTACAATATGAACCGGTTCATTTAACCGGGCCAGCTCTTGCACAGTGTTAAAAACAGTGCATTTCCCATGCCAATCTCAAAAAGCTGAGCAGGAACAGCTCCCCCTGGAGGACCCGGCTGGTGGCGCACCGTCTTCGGAGTTCTGGCAGATGTTGAAGAGAAGGTGCATGATGAGGTCCAGGTCCACCTTCTCATCGTCAAAGCTGTGGTGGTACACCTTGAGCAGCTCCTGGTCCTCGGCACTCAGCCCCGCAGAGGCCGACTGCACCAGGGACGACTCGTCCAGGTTTCCCGCCTCCAGGGCGGAGCTGAAAGCGCAGAAGGGCACACATGGGAGGGACTTTAACTATCATTTACTGCCAATAAAAGCAATAATAATAAAAAACTTCACTTGTAGAGTGTTTTTACAGGTTCAAAGTGTCTTAAACACAATAAAACATCAGAAAACAATAAATGAATGCAATGACAGCCTTACAATGTGAAATGTAGGCAGCATATAAACAATACATATACAGTATATAGGGTACATACATATACATATGGGTCATTCTACAGAATGGCCCCCTACATTTTAACCGTTCCTGTAGAATGACCCACATACATATATCTATTATATAGCTCAGGTGCCAACTACTGTTAGTTCCAAAAATCTTATTCAACTTGGCTTATTAAAAGAAGACATGCGGTTTTGCAGGAAGGTTCACAGTTCCAATGGTTTATAAGCAGTGCGATGGACGGTGTGCTTACATATAGGAATTCAGTAGGTCCACCACCTCAGCCTGGTTGAAGTGCTTGGCCCAGTCCATTGCGGTCCTGCCACACAGACAGATAGACGGACACTGAAACTCGAACAGTATACTGGCTGGATAAACACTGACAATCCGAAAGCAAGAGAATAGGCCGCTCATTAATTTGATACATCAGTGAAAGGACAAACCCAAGCTACGGTACACATCAAAAGGAACAGGCCTGTGGCAACCTCTGTTTTATATAAAATAGGTACAGTTAACTACAACAGTGGTTCCCAAATTTTGGGGGTTGGGTATTCAAAATATCTGAACATGCTAGATAGTCACTAGACAATAGGCTAAATAACAAGCCAAGAATGGCTATAGAATATAATTTTAGCATGGGCCACAGAAAAATAATCCAACTCAGTCAATGGATTGTGGGCTTGGCGATTTTGGAACTGTCTGATTTAGAGGGATGCTCACCAGCCATTAGAAGCCTTCATATTCAAATTGGCTCCCATGCTCAAGAGCTGCTCGATCGGACTCAGGAAGCCTCTTCCTGCTGCCACCATCAGTGGGGTGGCGCTCGTCTCGCTGTGCCTGTAATCAACTGTGGGCAGGAGGTGCACAGGTGACAGTCAGGCAGAAATAACCCAATCCAATCAGATTACTTATTACTTTCTCACAAATTGCGACTTCTTACTGGTACAAATCATCCAAACCATCATGCAAACCGTCCATGCAAACCATCTTACCACTGACGTTCTCACTCGAGATGAGATTGAAGAGTTGGACGAACGCGTCGGCGTCCTGACTGAGGAAGATATCGGAGATGCAAGCGTCCATTTCTTTCAGTAACCATGGGTCCAGTGAAGCCACGTCTTTTTCACTCTGCAAAGTTGTAAGGAGGCTCATCTTCAGATTAAAACACTCCAATGAAACATTATGACAAGCCCCAAAAACTGGCCAAACATCATTCAAGTTTGGTAAAGTAAAAAAAAAAATCTCCATTGATTTTGGGATGGCTTGAGCATGCTTCAGAATACCAAAGTGGCAGTTAAACAAACTAGGTAGAGAATTACTACAGCAACAGAACAAGTTAACTAATATTACCAAACGAATCTCTCCACATATCTATCTACCTGACAAACTACTCTGCTGTCTGAATTTGACAAACCAGCTGTACTGCCAGACAGCAAGCTAGTTTAGCTAGTGTAACGTTAAACAGATTGTAATTAATGTTACCATCTGAATTTGAAAAAACAGCTCTACTGCAAAAAAGTATATTTTAACATAGCCTACTATTTGCAATATACCACTTGAGCTTTCAGCAAACAAACACAGTATATTCTGGTACAGATAATGTTACGTTTACTAACCATATCAGACTTTAATTATAAATGACCACTGTAGCTGTATAAACTTGTTACATTTGCTCCCACCAGTGCCGCATTCTTCTATTAAATGACTGACGTTAGCTCTGCTGCTTATTAATTAAATTACATTCTCAATTGTACCACTAGGGGGTCCCAACTCCCCACCAGTGGGCAATGGCATGTTGAGCAAATTATAATAACAACCCCTATGTACACATGGCTCCAACAATCTACATGTGTACAGATATAATGACAATGCAGTGCACCGGTTTAATGGTAGTGCTGTACAGGTGTAATGATATTGTTGTGCTGTACAGGTATAATATTGTAGTGTAAAGGTATATGATACTGTAGTACTGTACAGGTATAACATTGTAGTGTACAGGTATAAGGATATTGTTGTGCTGTACAGGTATAATAACAGTTTACTATTTTTCACAAATGTTCTGAACATTTACATTTTACATTTTAAGCATTTAGCAGACGCTCTTATCCAGAGCGACTTACAAGATGTGCATTAATACATGGTAGGAACAATCATAGTTAGCGCACGAGATCAGTGCAGTAGTGCAGTAATACAGCAATAGACATCATTGCAGGCGTCTGCGTACCATACCTGTAACACTGGGAAGGAAAAGGTTAGTGTTTTTTATGGGGGTTTTTTTATAGTGTAGAACAAGTAAACAGTGTTGACGACAAATTAGCTAGATGGACAGAGTTCAGTGGTAGTGGAGTCTGAAGAGGTGGGTTTTGAGTCTCTTGCAGAAGATTGCAAGTGATTCCGTGGTCCTGACCGATTGCGGAAGGTCGTTCCATTTATTACCCATTGAAAAATATTGCTACTACTGGCACTACTACTAGTGGAGCAGATAAGTGCTACAATCTTTCAATTTGTGATACAAGCGTGAAAATTGGCATGAGCAGTCTCCATGGGTCACTTGACAAGAAAATTGTCCGAGCCATTTGAAATTTTAAGATGGCGGCCATTTTTCAAGATGGCCGACACCTTAGTGGAGCAGTTAAGTGATATAATGGTTTATTTGGTGATACAAGCATGAAAATTGGCATGAGCAGTCTCTGTGGGTCACTTGACAAGAAGCCACCCACAGCCACTTGAAATTTCAAGATGGCGGCCATTTTTCAAGATGGCCACCACCTTAGTGGAGCAGTTAGGCTTAAGAAATCATTTAGTTGGTGATACAAGCATGAAAATTGCCATGAGCCATCTCAAAGGGTCATTTGACAATAAACCGCCCACAGCCACTTGAAATTTCAAGATGGCAGCCATTTTTCAAGATGGCCACCACCTAAATGGAGTAGTTAAGCGATATAATTGTTTAGTTAGTGACACAAGCATGCAAATTGGTATGAGCAGTCTCTAAGGGTTGCTTGACAAGAAAACACTCCCAGCCACTTGAAATTTCAATTTTCAAGATGGCTGCCCCTGATCCTCAAAAGATCCCTTTCTCATAGAAATGTATTGGGTTTTTTCATTAAGGACGATTTGGTGTCATTTTATTTTATATGTTTTAGATTATGCTAAAGAACAACTTTTAACGCATCAAAATACAGTTGTGTTGATTTGTTGATCATAGATAGATTAGACAAGAGTGAATATCTGCACTACCAGGGCACACTGGTGATATATCACTGCTGTTAAACTCAGAGTGGGGTTCAATGTCAGCTAATTGAAAGTTAGTATCCCAAATGCTGTCTAATTTACCCCAAAACAGTTAGATAGCCGCACCTGAATTGACAGGTTGTGCCAGCTGGAGAGCTGAGCCAAGGTTAATGGGGTTTTAGTTAACCGGATGGTGTACAGATCGCACGGGATATAAATGGCATTGGATGAACGATCGGACTAAGTTAAGGCATGAACTTAGTTGTATCCCATACATCAAAGTGCTTGGTAAAAGGTGGTAAAAGGATAAACCCTCAGCCTCTGCCTATGCATTTGCTGCAGACATGGCAGAAGCCATCATAACAGTTGAGAAAACTAACTGGGACAGATGTTTCATTTGTCAGCAGGACACCAAGGAAAACTCATTCAGCCGAGTTTATTCAACAGAGAGCACGATCGTACTGGTTATGGTACCATTGCAAGAAATGTTCCATTATTTCATAAGATCAATGCTCTGCCTATCTTACTTAGTCCAACCCGACTAGATGAAGGTGATGGCATAGAAAGCACATTGACAAGAAACAGAGCAAAATATCATTCAAGCTGTAAACTTATGTTCAACAACACAAAGCTGGAAAGGGCCCAAAAGAGAGCATCTTCTACTGCTGCTGAAGACACCGAAGATACCAAAGATATCCATGTCAAGAGGCCAAGAAGATCCCAGCCCTCGACAGCTTTGTGCTTTATCTGTGAAGATGAGAGTGCAACGTCCCCTTAAGAGACACAATGACAATGAAACTTAATGAAAGGGTTAATGAATGTGCCAGGAATCTAAGCGACATGAAGCTCCTTGCAAAGCTTATTGCTGGTGATGTTGTTGCACAGGAATTTAAATACCATCCTGCCTGTCTTGTTGGATTGTACAACAGAGAGCGAGACCATCTCAATGCCCTCAAGCATGAGCAGAGCCTCAAAAGCTCAGCTAGCCATACCTGGTATCCCTATATTTTTTCAGAACTTGTCATCTACATCACGGACATGAAGACCACAAGTGACGGCACAGATCCAGTTATATTCAAGCTTGCAGATCTAGTCTCTCTCTACAAGCAACGACTGCAGCAACCTGGTGTCGAATCACCAAATGTGAATTCAACCAGACTGAAGGAGCAGCTGCTTTCTAGCATACCTGAGCTAGAAGAACACAAGGCAGGACGTGATGTACTGCTTGCATTCAAGAAGGACATCAGCTCTGTTCTTTCTGATGTAAGCAAATACAGTGAAGCTGAAGCCATTCACTTAGCTAAGGCTGCCAGCATCATCGAGAGAGATGCTTAATCACAAGACAAAGTTTGACAACAAATTCCATGAGGGATTTGTTGAAGAATCCGCTCCACCAACGCTTCTTCAGTTCATCTGCAATATTGAACATGGTGTAGATATCAAGTCACATTTGAATCATGGGGTATTCAAATCAGACATTGCAATTGCACAGTTATTGCAATACAATTGCTACTCTAAGTGCAAAGATGGTGCAGCAACCCACAGACACTCAAAAGATCGCGAAACTCCATTTGCTGTATACATCGGGATGGCGGTGTATGCGAAGACACGAAGCGACAACTCGTTGATATGCTTCATGAGAATGGAATTAGCATCTCCTATGACAGGGTGTTGGAAGTTTCTGCACTGCTAGGAGAATCTGTGGTGAACCAATATGTGGTAGATGGGGTTGTCTGCCCACCGATTCTGCGAAAAGGGACTCTTCACCACATCTGCTATAGACAACATTGACCATAATCCCACAGCAACAACAGCAAATACCTCCTTTCATGGTACAAGTATTTCCATGTTCCAACATCCAACCCTTAACAATGGTGGTGAGATAAAGCCACCACTCCACCTTTCAGATAACAGACCAAACAAGGTTCCTGAGATTCTGAATCCTTCTCTAACATCCAACCAGCTTTCTTCAATAAGAAAAACCCAGAGCCCCATCCTGTAGCCAACCTATCATTGCCAGACCTCACTGTATTCAGCAGAAACTTTGCACCCGAGTATGAATGGCTGGAGAAGGTTAGCCTAACCCAAGAAGTCGATGCTTCTGCCACTATAACATGGTCAGCCAACCATGCATCCCAAAGGAGGAGCCAGGGTTTTAATGTCAGCATTACATCACTGCTTCCCCTCTTCCGAGACCAGGCCCACTCTGTCGCAACAATAAAGCATGTTATGGACAAAGTTGGGGATACAGTAGCATTCCTGAATCCAGGACAAACGCCAGTCATAGCTGCTGACCAGCCACTATATGCTCTTGCAAAGCAGATCCAATGGCACTGGCCAGAGCAATATGGAGAAGACAAATTTGTGATCATGTTTGGAGGTCTACATATTGAAATGACAGCGTTTAGATCTATCGGAACGCTACTCAAAGACAGTGGATGGACTAGTGCCCTCGTTGAGGCTGGGGTAGCCTCACCTGGTACAGCAGATTTGTTTCTTTCAGCATCAAGTGTAACTAGAACACGGTACGCACATCAGATAACAGTATGCAGTCTGTACGAGCTCATGAAAGATGCATACAATGCGTACAGGGAAGAGACACCTGACAACACTAACACCACTTTTGAAGTGTGGTGCACGGAGGCGAAGAGTCCACAGTTCAAGTTCTGGTTTCTCATTTATAGGATGGAGCTGACCATTCTCATTTTGATCCGATCATTTCGAGAAGGTAACTTCAGACTGTACCGTGAGTCACTGTTTGAACTTGTCCCATACTTTTTGCCAACAACAATGTGAATTATGCTCGATGGCTTCCAATACACCCGAGACATGATGTGCATTGAGGAGCAACATCCAGAAGTGGCTGCAGAGTTCCACAAGGGGAACTTTGTAGTACATAAGTCAGACAGGGCTTTCTCTGCAGTGGCAATTGATCAGGCTCATGAATGGCTCAATGCTGTGATCAAAGGTGATGGGGAGCAGTCGGGCTGACAGAGAACCCATCAGCACTGCGAAGATGGATGTTAGCAGGTCCAGAGGTGAGCCGTCTAGTTGCGAACTATGAAGCTGTGTCAGGAGCTAAAGATGTGAAGAAAGGTAATCATCACCATGAACAAACAGAGGCTGCTCAAAAAGCATTTTTAGAGAAAGTGAAACAACTCACATCAGTGATGCGGGAAATGGGTAACCCTTTCATGGAAGAATCAGATCTGCTTGTGTTGGACACGAAGGACATTGTTGATGCCAGTTCAGCTGAGCTGATAGCAGTACATCACCAACAAGGCAAAGAACAGTTCAAGTCTTTCATGACAGATCTACAGAGCCTCGACAGTCCATGCTCTTTCTACAAGCCTATCAAGAAGAATATGGTAACTTTCTTCAAGCACAAGCCAGTTGTCAGTGGAACAAACTCCAAGATGAAGGAAATTAAGGATGACTACCAACTTTTCTCCCGACTATTCATCTCTTGCCAGAACAGGCAGTGTGACTTACAAGAGTTCTTCATGCATGAGAACCAATCAGCTCCCGCCTCTCAGTGATGGAGGGAAACTCCGCACGTGTACCAAATCACACCTGGCTGATATACTACAAGCGAAAGTGACATTGCCCGAAAAAAAGCCAGAATCAGATGTTCTCATAGTGGATGGATCAGCTATGGTGAATACACTGCCACCACGTTCAAGCAAGACGTTTGATGAATATGCAATAAATGACATACTTCCAAGAATAGAGACATACAGCCATACATACAGGCGGACGGACATTGTGTTCGATGTTTACTGGAAGTCCAGTCTGAAGTCTGAGGCAAGGTCAAAACGGGAAAAGCAATCAGGAGGAGAGTAACAGGCACAGGCAAAACTCCGTCAAACTGGCAAAGCTTCCTACGGGATGAAAACAACAAGCAGGAATTGTTCCATTTCATTGCTGATAAAATTACGGAAATGAAAACAGCCAATATAGTCATTGTGACGAAGGGGAAGATGCTGTTAGCAACCAAGCTGCTAACCTGGATGCAGTAGCCCGTGTAGTGTAGTCATGAAGAGGCAGACACGCGTATTTTCCTTCATGCCCAGCATGCAGTGAAACAAGGACACAAATCCCTGATGATCGATGCCAATGACACAGACATTGTAATCATAGCCACTTCTGTTATGCCCTCTTTGATGCAACTTGGCCTTGAGAAAATGTGGGTGACTTCTGGCAAAGGAGAGAAGACAAGATGGATCCCAATACATGAGGTGGTTTCAGCCATAGGACCAGAGAAAACACGTGGTATCCTCTTCTTCCATGCCTTCAGTGGTTGTGACATTGTGTCATCCTTCCATGGCAAATCAAAGAAGTCTGCCTGGAAAACATGGGATGTGTGTGATGAGGTCTCAAACACATTTGCAACACTCAGCGAATGTCCCTCTGCAGTGGAGGATAGTGACCTGCAAGCTTTGGAGAGATTTGTTGTGCTAATGTATGACAGGTCCAGCGATGTCACAACTGTGAACGAGGCCAGGCTTCATCTCTTTGCCAGAAAGCAAAGACAATATGACTTGATCCCACCAACTCAAGCAGCACTCAATGAGCATGCCAAACGTGCTTCTTATGAAGCTGGATACGTGTGGGGACAGGCATTGAAGCGACAACCACAAATGCCGAGCCCATCCGACTGAGGATGGGTGGAACAGGACGAGGAGTGGAAAGTCTTCTGGACTCCACTTCCACCTATTGCGGAGAGTTGTTGGGAGTTGACCAAATGTGGGTGCACCAAGACATGTACTGGAAGGTGTAAGTGCTTCAGATATGGACTCAGTTGCACATGCCTATGTAGTTGCCCCTGCTAGAACCTATTTGCATGTTTCTTTTGCCAGAGTTATTCCCCGTTGTCCTCTGTGTTTTCAGGTGTAGGCCTATGGCTCGGCTTCCCCTCGCCACATCGGCGCATCATGTTTTACTTTGTCACCAGCCTATTACTGTAAAATTTTCAGTTGTTACTTTGTAACATTGCTTCCACTGCCTATATCTAACAGTGAAGCACATTTTCAGTTTAGTTCCTTAGTATTGTTTGAGATACTTTCTGTTTGTCATGGTTCTGTGGCTGTGTCAGCCAGAGCTGCTTATTGCCATTCAGTATTAGCCATTGCTCAATTATTATTTTGGAGCACTGTCCGTTCAGCACCACAACTGTGCTAATTTATTAATCTTATTTTTTGTTTCCCCACCCCTTAGTATTTATTTGACAAATTTAATGGCTGTTAGTTAAAAAAAAAAAAAAAAAAAACTCCTTGTGACTGTTACCTTGTCGTGGTAAGGAGCTTGTGTACCTCAGTGAACCCTGAGAGCTATGCCGGTGGGAGGCAACTCCTGGCAGGTTTTAACAAACTGGACAGGTCGTGGGCGAGGAGTCAGACAAAACACAGTCAAACAACCTCTCTTGACAGAGCCTTTTGAGGAACCCAATACATTTCTATGAGAAAATGTATCATTTTAAAGATCCACATGGCGGGCGGCAGCCATCTTGAAAAATGGCCTCTATCTTGAAATTTCAAATGTCTGGGAGAATTTTCTTGTGAAGTGACCCTTTGAGATGGCTCATGGCAATTTCCATGCTTGTATCACCAACTAAATGATTATTTAGGCCTAACTGCTCCATTAAGGTGGCGGCCATCTTGGAAAATGGCTGCCATCTTGAAATTTCAAGTGGCTGTGGGTGGCTTCTTGTCAAGTGACCCACAGAGACTGCTCATGCCAATTTTCATGCTTCTACCACCAAATAAACCATTATATCACTTAACTGCTCCACTAAGGTGTCGGCCATCTTGAAAAATGGCCGCCATCTTGAAATTTCAAGTGGCTGTGGGTGGCTTCTTGTCAAGTGACCCACAGAGACTGCTCATGCCAATTTTCATGCTTGTATCACCAAATAAACCATTATATCACTTAACTGCTCCACTAAGGTGTCAGCCATCTTGAAAAATGGCCGCCATCTTGAAATTTCAAATGGCTCGGACAATTTTCTTGTCAAGTGACCCATGGAGACTGCTCATGCCAATTTTCACGCTTGTATCATCAATTGAAAGATTCTGACGAAAATAAGCACTTAGCCGCTCCACTATACCACCACTTTCAATTCTATTACTAAACTACTTATCATACTTACTGTAAGTAGTAATATATTTTAAATATACCACTTTAGCCTTCGGCAAGCAAACAGTTTCTTCTGGAACTCTTCATGGCAACTTTGGTTTAGGTTGTTTTATATATACACTGTACATATACTGCATACATAAAAATATTTTCAGTGTGTGAAGCCAAAGTAACAAGTACAATTTTTTGCACTACCAACTTTGCTAACCAAAATCAGAAGACGTATCATAGTTTTGCTGACCAAATTGAGATACATGAAGTCTAGATGCACAAACAAATCCACTCTGAATGTGTTTTTGCTATTTGTTCTGACAATGTACCTACAAAATCTAGAAAAATACAGGGCTGTTTCAGGCAACGGGAAACAGCCACACAAAAAGCAGCTTTACCAGCTGATTGTCTGCGCCGTCGTCCAGCAGGTCGCTCTCCTGAAGGGCACGGACGGTCGTCCTCGCCCTCTGGGGCTCCTTGCGGGAGGTACCGTCCTTCACCTGACACCACTCCGTGAGGAAGGTCTGCTGCTTCTCCTCTGAACAACATTAAATGACAAAATGTTCAGAGTGGAAAGGCACGTGCGATAAAACGTGCGCGGGTCAAATGATTATTTTCGGTTAGTGATAGAATAAAGCAATAAAGCATAGGCCTGGCTTCAATCAATACAATTTCATTTCACTTTGATTATATGCAAGTGTTAATTTTTTACTTCACAAAAACAGTTTGGCAAGTTCAGCAATTAACAAAATTAGCTTTGCAAACTGTTTATGCAAAAATAAAAAGTTACACTTGCATTTACTGGCTAAATTAAAGCTGAGGGCTTGATTGACTCCAGGTCATAGACCGAGCCGATGCTGGCAAGCACCTTTTTGGATCTCCTTTTTGTATTTCATCATGTCCTTGTTGTTGTAGCCAGTCGTCCGTAAAATGTCTTCCAGGAAAACTTCTTTTACTTCAAATGGCCTTCCTTTAACTAGAGAATAGTAAAAGGGAAACATAAGTTACAAGTGCAAACCTTTTATGAACTTTCCAATAGGCTTATTTTGGGAAACAACTTTAGCCTGGCAATTACAGCCAGTGATTAGTCACATAATATTCACATAAAGAATTGAATTAAACTTTGATTTAATGGCCAAATTCATTACAAAAATTCCCAGGATATATTAAGTGTTATTAAAACAAAAGCATTTTGTTCCAGCTTAAAGGTAAAATAGACTTGCTTTATTGGGGGTTCAGGCTGGGGTCTGTTGTGTATTGTGACAGATGTTTTGTGAAATGTATTTGTGTATTGTTTTGTGAAATACATTTGATTTGATCCTCAACGTAAAAGGAGAGTCTAAGGTATCCCATTTGGCTACAGGGTTGAGGGCAATTCATTGAAATTCAATTAATGAATTGAAATATTCCAATGATGTTCTATGGGTATTTTTTCAGTTCATGAATTGACTGAATTGAAATAGAATTGACCCCAGCCCTGGTCGGGCTGCTCACTGTGAATGACGGGGCAGGAGCCAAAGTATCTGATGAAGAGGTCAATGTCGAGGGCAGCGCTGGAGAGGATGATCTTGAGCAATGGCATCTTCTGCAGCAGGTCCCTCATCTTGGTCAGCAGGAAGTCACTCAGCCCATCCCTCTCATGGACCTCATCCTAGCGGGACCAAGCACAAGCGCTTTACACTCTCAAATCACCAATTCCCTCAAATTAGATGTATAATTTCTGTGACTTTTCAATGTGGCTTTTAGGAGAAATGTGTGATTTTCAAGGGTTAATTTTGGTGCTATAGTCTTTGAGCTAAAGGGCTACGTTTGCGAGGTGGAACTACATATTGAAGCACATTGTTTTCACAGATATTATGTGTCTACAAAGGTGCACGCTTCTCTCCAGTGACAGATGACCTTTGTAAATGGAATTCATGCATAAACCAGTCAGCTGTCCAATTAGTTACAGTAATTAGCATAATCAGCACACTGATATTTCAAGACTTAATAGTAAGTGACATTATGTTGGTGAGTTAGCAAGAAAGACAGATGTATTTTGCTGTTTGCTACATCTACATAGCGTAGCTGTCGCACTACTGTTGTTAAAAAATATGACTACACTGACTATATGACTTAAATTCTAATAAAATATTAACTACCATATTAGGTAATGCTGAGTTACATCAGCATTCAAAAATACGCCTATTCAAACTTTTCAATAATTAAGATTGCATTATGTCCTTCTTGAGGCCTGGAGGGCAGCAATATCTGCAAGGTTTCATCCCAACCAGGCACTGAACCATCTGATTCAACATGTCATAGTCCTGCTTGAACCAATGAACTGCTCCCCAGTTCTCTGTGTGGTATGATTTTGGGGGGATTGCAGCCCTCAGGGGCCACAGTTGACTAGCACAGCCCAAGAGACAATTTATACAGGTGGTTATATCTAGATTCTCAAGCATTTCCATCACACAAATCAGAAATCAAGAGCAAAAGCCCCTGCAGTGCTCCCCCGAGCCACGGGAAGGGTCGGCTCCTCACCACAATGACGTGAGTGACAGTGGACATGGTGGCGTCTCCCGCCATCAGCGTCCGCAGCAGGACCCCGCTGGTACAGAAGGTCAGCAGCGTCTTGGGGGAAACTCTTGGGGACAAATTGATAACACAGACTACAGACTAAGAAACATGGTCAATTTAGTCTCAACCCCAGAAACTCTATCCATAGAGAAATCTGACTTCTTCAAGCAAGTTTTAGCCGGCGTTATGTCAATGGCTGAGTTGGCTTAAATCATCCCCCTCCAATTGGGGCCTTCACCTACACAAGATCACGATTCTTCAGAAGAAGGAAATGACCACTGGTGTATTACCAAAGCACATCCCCAGAAGTTGACTTCTCTCACATCTGAATGTCATGTCATGGCCAGTACCAAAAGGTTATGAGCCTAAACAAGTGAGGCTACAGTCATTTAATACATCATCCACCTTCTCAATCAGGGATGTCCAAACACCCATTTATTTATATAACTATTTTCATACAAAGTGTTGAAAGTGCTTTACAGATAAAAAACATTAAATAAAATAGAATCATAATAAAAATAAAACAGGTGATATAACAGGGAAATGGACATGGTTCCCAGCAGGCCGCGAGGGCCTCTCTCTCGTGCCTGTGTCTCGTACCTGCTTTCCAGGCGGATCTGGTAGCCAATGGTCTGGCCCACGTTCTCCCCCCGCTCAGCTGCAACACGCTCAGCCACGGCGATGGCCGCCAGCCGACGGGGCTGTGTGCAGAAGATGCGGCAGGGGACCCCGTTCCTGCTGCAGTCATCCAGGAGGAACTGAGGGATCTGGGGTACGTGACAAGGAGATTTTTTTTTAAACATTCCCCATGACTGATGTGCTCCCAAGAGGAAAGGTTTCACATTTCAGAGGCTACATCCACTCTACATTCAAACTACTGTTTGAGATTGCGATTAGACATTTTAGCAGGTGGGGAAACATTTTGATTGAGTAGGCACACAGCCAGGGAATAATCAATAATTTCACATATATTCACATATTGCATATAATAATCTATGAAAGTGTTAGTGTTAGTTGGATGTACCAAGCACACACCTATCAGATAGCCTTGGTTGAAAAATTATTAGTGCCTGCTATTTTCCCTACTTTCAAGTAATTTTCCTGGAAACTTCTTCAAAAATAATTTCAGTTAACAGTCTGGATTTGATACCAGATAGTGGGGCTCCTCCATACACTACAACAGTAACCTTAACAGGATGAGCCACTGTGCACCTCTAGTGTTCCTTGTTAACAGAAGGTGAAGCAGTTTGTCACTAGCCCCAGACTATCTTCAGGAAGGGTGCTGTGGAAGAAAGCCGTTTCACCTGTGTGGTTTTCCCAGAGCCGGTTTCGCCTACAATCAGCACCACCCTGTTCTCCTTGATGACTTTGACAATCTCCTCCTGCCGCTCGTACACGGGGAGTGAGTGTCGGAAGAAGTCGAGGTCGGATGGACCCCTCCTCTGAGGCACCTGTGGGATTCCGTTGTTCAACCTCCCGCTGGTCCTGTTCTTGTCCTGGCAACTGTCTGGGAGACCCAGAGAGTGAAAATAGAGACATTAATCTTTGCTTCACTGCCACCTTATAAAAGGACTTTACTTTATTCCGTTACAACAGCGCAGAAGAGAAACTAAGTGATTTTGAAGGTTATTATTGCTCCACATTTTTGAATGGACAGTTAATAACAGCTTGTGTATATTAGTCTGAGTCTATACTGTCCTACAGTCTATTTACTAAATAGATGCACTAACCCTGGGTGGCTGATGCTGCATACATTTGTTGCCTAATCTTAAAGCAATATTTTACAGCCAAGTCTAAAGCAGCCATTCAGATTAGCACTTTGCTCAAGAATACACCCAAATGGGACTAAAAACAGCAGGTTTCTTGGTACAAATAAGTGTTTCAAAGTGATAGATCTGCTGCGGGTTTCGAATCGTAACCCTCACCTGCCACACTGCAAAAAAAGAGATACAATTAGCTTGCTGAGCTAAAGACCAAGATCTGAGCCAAGGGAACTTGTAGTGGATGTTCACATGTTCAATGAGGCCTCTGAACTCACCTGAGTCCAAGGCGAGGGACAGCGAACGTTCCGTGCGGGGCAGCAGGTCGCTGCGGTCCTTGTTGGTGATGGGGAACCTCTGCAGTAGGCTGCGCACAATGTGCTTGGCATTGTGGGATAGGTTGAAGGTCATCATGGACTGGGCTGCCTCTGAGCTGTCCTTTTTCCATATTGTGAGAAATCGCCTTGATCCTTTTCTGCAAAGGCAACACAGGTTTATAAAATCAAAACATGTAGGCTATAACTGCATACTTATAACAGTTGGGGTCAATTCCATTTAAATTCAATTGAGTCGAATCAGGAAATCAATATAAGTTTGATTAATTAATTGAAAGAATCCCCATGCACATTATGGGAATTTTTCAATTCATGAATTGAATTATAATTAATTTCCTGAATCAACTGAATTCAATTGGATTTAACCCCAACCATGATATTTATTAGTTATGCAATTGGTTCACAGTAAAATTATGGAAATAAAACACATCATATTATTTTGAGACTAGTCACTTGCCCTCGACTCTTGGAAATGTAGCCCAGAGACTGAGCCAAGCGATGTATGAAGGCCCTTTCGGTGCTTGTCAAGGAAGAGGGAAACTCCAGTTCTGTTTAAAAAAAATGAATTCATGCTTATACAATAATACACTCGTGATTCATTCATGTACATATCTTGTCTTTGATTTTGGTTGATTCTTTTCTGAGCATTAGTTCAGAAGTGAAACCCTGAAATATTAATCAAATGTGGGGTTGGGAACCAATTCATAACTTTGAACTAGTGATACTTGATTATGCAGCACTACCAGGGGTCTAAACACAGATAATAATGAATGCCAGAGCTACACATTGCACATAATGTGTAAATATGAATGTTGTGCTACCTTTTTCCTCACTGTACTGGAATCTCTCAAAGGAAATGTTCACTGCAATCTTAACCTCTTCATCAATGCGAATGTCTTTCAGGCCTTTGGCCCTAGAGAAGCCAGTTTGTTTGGACTGAGGCATTGCTGGCCGAGGGGATGCCATGCTGGGACGTGACATGCTGTTCTGCAGACAACAACAATAGGTTTGATAATATCAAAAAACATTCTTATTTCAGATACATGGTGGTTCTGTGTGGCTCAGTAGGTAGAGCATGGCGCTGACGGTTCGATTCCCATTTGGACCGCATGTACCATCATTACTGTAAGTCGCTTTGGATAAAAACGTCTGCTATATGCATATGCACTCACCTAATTTCGATAGCTACAATATCATAACATGTATAAAATGTCAACCTGGTCAGAATTACAGATATATAGCTAGCTACAGGTGTATAATATATGACAGTGGATAGCTAACGACGTTCATTAACTTGGCAAACTATCTTACATTAGGTCGCATGTTAATGGCAGTCCATAATACACACAACGCTAGCTAGCAAGCAACCGTTTTGAAAGAGTTACTGGTAGCGTTACAGTATGTGAAAGTAGTCAGCACGAATACAGCTGACAATTTTAAAAGGTTTAGTTTTTAGCTAACTTAATATGCTTGCTTGAAACTGACGTATCCCAGCACTATCCTTTATAACCGAACATTTATCTGAAATTGCAGTAACATTAACTTGTAAGCAACACACATTTATCTACAACCATATAAGTTAATTAGTTAGGCAGCGTTTGCGAATTCATTTTGCTTCGTTTTGGTACCAGGCAAGCCAGCTCGCGCAAGAGACCGCTAATCTTAAAATATTTAGCCAGGTGGTAGTGGAGCTAGCTAGCAATATAACGTCAAACATTTTATTACATATTAACACCACTAGCTAGACTACAGCGACAACGGTGTTAGCTACCTGACAAAGTTAGAGTAGTCATGTAGCTAGTTAGCTTAACAGTCATTAGTCTCTAGTCAGTGCTAGCTAATATTAGCAAGCAAGCTAACAAGGCCTTAAAATGTCATATAAAGATATTTCCTTTATTTGCTAAATGATGGCAATAATTCATGGTTTGCACTTAACATAATATAAAGAAAAATATGTTATTTTGAAAAGAACAATAACCTTTCTGTGTCCCGACCAGGCGATACCCTATTGCGAGATTTTCTGAACTCGGTTTCAAAAAACGAAAGCAGGAACTTGGCAATAACGTCACAGCCGATTTTCGCTATTCTCCCGCCTCTGTGTCGGGAATAGCCAATCCCGTATCGTACAAACTTTAAATGAACCCTTGTCCAGCTGTGGTGCAGATTGAAAATTAACTATGTGCACAGGCGTCATCGCTTGTAATTGAGTAGGTAAACGGATTAACGGTTTTAGACAGTATATTAAACTCGCTCATAACGGCTGTACAGGTAGTGAACAAAAAAATCGAAACACCAAGGTAGTCATTTACAAGTCAATAGGGTGATTTTATATTGTTGTAGTATGGCCTGCATGTACCATGGCGTAGACTACCAGTGTCTGGAATTCTGCAGCAGGAATAGGACACCACTCTTGCACAAAAAGGTAGTTTATGGAGGTGGAAAACACTGCCTCGGGCATTGTTCCAGAATATCCCTTGGATTCAGATACGGTGACTGAGAAGGCTATGCCATGGATAATGCCATTCTCCTCACGACTTGTGCTGTCGACTTGTGCTGTGTAGACAGGGAAATTGTCATTGTGAAAGTCACCCCTCTCTGTAGGAAAGAAATGCTTTAACATGGGATGAAGATGATCACTCAGCACCGTTAAGTAGCGATTGACATCAGACTTGCTTTCTCAGGGTATAAGTGCACTAAAACCATGCCAGGAAAACATGCCTACACCATTACCATGCCACCAGAACCCTTCACTGTTGTGTTTCCACTTACCTGTAGTCCTGGGGGAAAGCCGACATGATGTTCGCTGCGCATAAGAGTGGCCCTGTAGTACCGGGTTATGGTCGACGGCTTGGCGAGTGCCGTCTCGGAGGAGGCATTACTTCACCTTCGTTACTACCAGTCGCAGGACTACGGCAGCGAACTCACATTTCTAGGGGGGATTGGCATAAAAATAGCGGGTCTAATTGGCTACCAAAATGGGATAAAATCATAAATGAAAAAAATTCTACATTGTCTCAATGTGTACTGTGTAATGTTCCTTTGACATAGATACAGTAATTATTATTATAATTATACATGGATTTCTTGATGTTGATTCAATATTAATTCCATGAGTAAATAAATGTTGGATCAATGTTGAATCAGTCTCTCTCAAAAATGGATTTTGTTGCTCTTCTTTTTTTTTATAATATTCCTGAAATAAGATTTCAAAAATGGATTTTGTTGTTTTTATAATACTCCTGAGAAAAAAGTATGCCTAGCATACATGTGTATGTTTCACAAATCTTAGGCTTCAATGAACTGAACCGGCCAATAAATGAATGTCAAAGTTGAAAGTCACTCATAAAAATGTCAGGACTGAATAAAATTGTGGAAGAAATAGAACAAAGCACCTTGTTTCTGTGTCCTTTCCGTAGCCTGAAAAGGTCACACACCAGGACTCTGTGGCTATAGACTTGAAAGTACCTGGGGTATAACAAAGACATGTGCTGTTAAATAAATAGCTATTAGTCAAAGAATGCAGGATATCATATACGATATCATACCCTCCCCCTTGAGGACTTGCATGCAATGACTTGTTTCATTTCAAGGTATTTAGATTGCATGAGTAAACATCCCACCATAACAACAAGTAAAGAGTCACTATATTTTCTTATAGCCTAGCACACATATCAGCTCCTGTTCACCAAAGGAGTTCAGAACGGTCTATTCACAAGAACTACACATACAACTCATTTAGAAATCACATCGCTTGTTGGATGGACTATGAAGTGCAGAGAAAAATGCAATGTCATTTTTTATTTTAACTGAGGCTTCTGAGTTTTAGTTTAAGATGCGGTTTCGCCTCTTCTCTTCTCTGTGGTGGAAAGACCTTCCGCAATCGGTCAGGACTGCGGAATCACTTGCGATCTTCTGCAAGAGACTCAAAACCCACCTTTTCAGACTCCACTACCACTGAATTCTGTATATCTACCCAATTGTCATCACCACTGCCTACTTGCTCAATACATCTTGTATATGTATCCCTGCTTACTACTCATTTAAAATAAAAATGTAAATGTAGATGTGAGTGGTACAGACTTAAATCCTAAAATTGTCTGATAAATAGGGCCAATCATCACAATATAGTTCAAAAAGGATGTTAGTGTGAGCCCACTCCTCTCTATCTTGTTGAGCACTAAGATAAGACTAGAGCTGTTTTCAACTGTGAAATGTCCTCCACCTGTTGAGTGCTATAGAGAGCCAAGGAAGGCATCTGTACATTTATGCTATTGTTATACAGGTTGCAAAAAGTCAAAAGCAACTAATTTTAAAATTGCTTCTCTCCTCCACCAAACCTTCCTCTGAAGCCAGAAAGAGTACAGGGACAACGAATGTGGGGCATTTTAATTTCTAGAACACTACTCTGGTATTGATGTATTGATCCTTGGAGGTAATTTTTTAAGCACAGGACCACCTCTCCAATTAAACACTATGGTGGTTAATTAGCCGATGAGCACATACAGAAGGGATACAAAATAATGGAAACACCAAACAATATATCAATATTTAGAAACTAATAAGGAGTTGGGCCGCCCTTTGCATTCTGAACAGCTTCAATCCTTCTTGGAATGCTGTTGTACAAATTTGGAACTGTTTCCAGTGGGATATTTGACCATTCTTCAAGTTCTGCAAGTTATTTCATAGATGAAGGTGGTGGAAATGTACTCTGCCCTCATCTAAAATGGGTTTGTACACCTTGTAATTCTACCATGCAGTAGAGTAATAATCAGACTAAATGACTCCCACAAGATGGCTGCCCATATGATAACAGATCCACCACCATGCTTGGGTTGGGAACAGGCGATGTGGGTTGAAGGCTTTCTTTGGCTTTCTCCAAAGACAAACCCATCCATCCTGCTCAGATGTTCAGGTTTTGTGCTCATTACACCAGGTTATACGTTGTTGTGCATTGGCCTTGGTTACAAGCGGTATCCACATGGCAGCCCTACCATGAAGCTCACAATGTATGTTTTTTGTTGAGACTGGATCATGGAGGTGTAGATTCAGTTCTGTGGTAATTTTTGAGGCTGTTATTTTGTGGGTTTTAGTAACTATCCAACTGTCTGTCAATCTGTCTGTCTGTGAGCTTGGACTTGCGACCGCTGTTCCTCTTTCCTGATGCAGTTTTTCCTTTGTTTGTCATCATGATTTTCGACACCATTTCCCTTGACACATTCAATAATTTTGCTGTTCCTATGACTGACGCACCTACAATTTGGGCATCAAATATTTGACTTATTTCAAAATCTGTTAGATCTCTTATGTTGCTTTAGAAACTCTCATATAAAAGTGTTGATTTTAAAATTGGTAACATATTGGTAACTAATTAGTATTGGCATTAACATGAACACATGTGTAGACTGCTTATTAAATGTGATTTAGTTACTTCAAAATACAAGTTCTTTTTCATTTGGTGTTTCCATGATTTTGTCTACCCCCTGTATGTCCTGTACACAGTCTTGTTATGTGTTATGCATTGGGCATTAGACACACATTCGAACACTGTCCGTCACCCACAATGTTGTGTAAATCTCAGCATTTTCTAAATATATGCAACATTTGGTTACAACTATTCTGGCACAGCATAATATCCCTCTTGTCACTGCATGCCCCCAAAGTTTTTTTTTCAGTTTTAAAAATCTAAGCTTATTTTTTTATGTAAATATGTCATTATGTACTCGTATTTTCTTTCTGCTACGTTTTACATAAACCTTTTTTTATGTGCCATTTATTTTGAGATCATATGAATTTTGTAGTCAAAAAACAATGTTAGTATTTAAACATGTATTTATTATTCCACCATTGTTAAATGGTAGAATGTTAAAGTAATATGACTGTAGACCCATTGGTTATAAAGCAGGGTGGTTCATACCAGGTAGGGTACCTGTTTGTGTCCGGTGGACAAATCTCACCCAGTTACCCCAAATTTCACTCATTGGGACTTTAAATCTCACTGAACAGACTAGATCACTGTTTGCACCTCTGTATAGATATGCCACAATGGAAAAGTGTACTCCCTGTAGGAAGACAACAAAATTGATGCATTTGTATAAACCTGTTAAAAGAAATTATCAATATATAGGTCTATTTTTGGTTATAGGATTTCCCTATGGTGCCTTTACCAATTCAATGATCCCATTGGGGTATGTAGGTGGAGATGGGGGAGACTCACTTCAACCCCCACAAATATGTAGAACCAGCTCAATATCAGTAACCTCAGTTTCTGCAAAAACACTATCATGCCAAGATCTGGCAACTGTGGCCCTTTGTGCTTGCATTTCACAAATACCTCAAAATCCCTTGCAGTAGATACAAAGCACGTGTGCTCCTGAATATCGCCTGGTTACACTGGTATCTTCTTCTTGTGTCATTGGTCACTGGTTGCTGTGTGGAAAATTAAAGAGGTTAACTGGGACCTGGGAGCAATGACTCATCTCAACCCTTCATGGGAAACGAGAGACCTGATCTTTCTGAAAGCTGTCAAAACTTTGGGCTCCGACGAAGCAGTTTGAGTTGATTAAGATAATAGTACTCGGAAGAGAGCTGACAAAGGGGAAAAACATCAAATGTTATTATCTATGTAAACTCAGATCTCTGAGTTGATGAGCATTTGTAAGCTTCACTTTCAACTCACTTACAGGGGTTTATTGCAATCGTGACATCTGCAATCTGTGGTTTATTTCATCTATGAATCGGGTCCTCTCTATGTATTGATGAATGCAATAATGAGCATTAACTGGACGCTTACTTACAATATATTCTTGAGAGATTGCTGCAGCAGCATCACTGTAGTTCAAATTATTGGATAAGTGAGCTGAGCTTTGTAAATAAACCTCGCACACTCCGCGAAGTAAAGACAGAGCGGTATTCATGAGCAAAAAAGAGTTTACGGATGGAGACAGTTCTTTTCGTGCGCTCTACGTAGATTTACAGCATTTAATCTGTGAACAGGCACAAATCCTGCTGTTCGGATTCAAAAAGCGAGAGCTGGCTGAAAGCCTACAGTCTCAGGCGGCCCCGGACCAACCCACTTTCGCTTCCATTCCATCAACAGTTTACTACAGATCGGCACACTCAATGTTCCCACCCTGGTTTTAGGGTTGAGTTATGCATGCGTTCCGTGGTCTTGGATTAAAGTGCCCATACTTTCGTTTGCATTGTAAACGGCCAGTGCCCCGCGGGAGGAATGGCTATCTGATAGAGCAACAGTTAGTTTTCTGAGATCACAGACTTCAGAAGAACAGAAGTACGGGTAGGAGCGGTTTACATTTTGGGGGAGATCATGGCGGCGGCCGCGGTGGAGGTGAGTGTGAGTAGCGGCAGCAGTGACACATCTAGCACCGGCGAAGAGGAGAGGATGAGGCGGCTGTTTCAGACATGCGACGGGGACGGTGACGGATACATCAGCAGGTAACCCTTCATCACACAAATAGCGAGGAAACATTAAAAAAGAGCAAAACAACAATAAAACTACTTGGACAACTTGCTTGTTGACCCGATTCGAAGTAATTGCGAGACACTGTTTGCAAACAAGCTAAGCTAGCTAATTAGCTGGCTAAATAAAAATGCAGTTAACAGCATATGTCTGCCTCAACAAGTTTGAGCAAACTTCGACGTCGTCGAATCGGACACAGCCTTGGAGTTCTCGACAGTTTTTTAATAGGGCTGAACAGAGAGATGGCAATTCCTCACGTTATGATTCCGAAAATTGTGCACCGTAGAAACATTTGGAGAGGCAATCATTCATTTTAGCGACCTCAATCTGATGACGGCGGAAATGTCGCAACAAAATGTAACCTACATTGCTACAAACTCAACTAATGTTAGCTAGATGGCTAGCCATGATCTACCGCTCACTTAAATGCTTTGGCAAATGCAGTTAGCTAACCAGCTAACACTGGATGCCTTTGTCCTAAATAACGTAAGTTGTTAACAGAAACTTGGAGACAAACCTTAAGATTGGCCTAATTAACTGGCGAGGCCACATATACTCACGCACAAGCCATTTCTGTTATTTCGATTCATCAGCTAATTTAGCCAAGTTAGCTGAATTATACCAGAGGGTGTTTATGATATTATTTTCACGTAGCCGTATCGTACCCAAACCAGTTATGTGCTTGGCTAAATATGCACGTAATAATTTCCATATGGAGTGAGATAGCTAATGTTAAGTTCCTTTGATGTTAATGACATTAGTTTTTTCTATTAAATTCACGAGGTCAGGTCACAAACCATAACTGACCAACACTGCCAGCTGACCATTCAGTTGACTCATTTTCTATTAATACGCTGTACCGTCTACTCTTCTTAATAGTAATTTAAGAAACTACATATTTGTAATAAAAAAACATTATTGGTCAAGTTTTCAATAAATTGGAGCTCCAAAGAATTCCCATGGCCACCTCCATAATTTTTCATGCATATTAAATATTTTGATAGTTTGCTGACACTTGTAGCTGATTGTTTTACTTTTGTTGAAAATAACATTACATTTACATTTTAAGCATTTAGCAGACACTCATGTCTATTCGTTGGATTAAGTGTGATATTATCTTTAAAAACATCATCCATGAAAGCTTTAGTTTATAGATTTTTTAAGCTTCACTGATAAGTAGGCAATTGCAGTTGCCTTACAGCATGGTTTCTGTTACCATGACAGCCACACAATCAGATGAGCACATCTCAGCCACATTTTTGTCCCATCCATCTTTATATGTCAATGATGGGC
The DNA here is from genome assembly GCA_029706075.1 of Aldrovandia affinis. Lineage (NCBI taxonomy): Eukaryota > Metazoa > Chordata > Actinopteri > Notacanthiformes > Halosauridae > Aldrovandia > Aldrovandia affinis. The sequence continues at coordinate 1,487,305 of JAINUG010000115.1, forward strand.
ATGGAAATATGAACATGCCTTTGATCCAGATTTTTAGGATATGCTCCCCTTTAATTATATTTACTGTGATGGGGCCCCGCTTCTCCCAGCTTGTTTTGTTCGTTGGCTGTTTACTGCCCATGTCAACAGTCTGTTCAGAAAGTTTTTTTTCTGACAAAGCATAAAAGAAAAACAAGAGTCGAGCGTGTTGACATTCATGACCCAAGTGGTTCTGCAGCTGTGGGGCCGTGTCACCAGACATCCTTCCAGGGGACACAGTGTGCGGGGACGCTGCCGCGTCCCTCCGCTGTCCCCGTCAACAAAGGAAATGGCTGGAGGGTCCCTCCTCACGTGTTTGAGGGGTTTCCGCCTGTAAGCTCAGAAGGGGGCAGCCAGGAGGCCGCACGCGGTGCTCGTACTGTTGGCCGGGCATCTGATATCAGGGGTGACGACGGGCCAGGGGAACATCAAAGGTGTCTCGCAGACTCCTCGGCCGTTTTCGTTTCCTGTTTGGTTTCTGTGTCACAAACTGCCATGCTCCTGTGGCTCGGTCACGTGGCAGGAGAACACACTCCTCGGAGAGATCTGAGATGCTTCCTGCAGCACGTCGTTGAGGTTTTGGGATTGAAGGAACTCGAATCACCGATGGACCAATCATTGCCTCTGCCCCACCCATGGGTTCCTGAGTGTGATTCTTTTTAAAAATGGCATTTATAGGAAGTACGTTTTTTAAAAGCAAGTAAACAGTATCTGGAAGAAGTATTACCAAAACTTGCCATTTTACCATTTGACCTTGTAGCTTGAAAGCAATCCAGTGTTTTCTGGAGAAAAACCCCCCCACTTAGGCTAATTGTTTGGAATTTAAGTAGTCATTTTCAAACAGGTGTAAATAGATTCTGTTATATACATATATAAAATATTCTTCTGATGAAGACCCAAAGGTCGAAACATTAACCTGCATGGTTAAATAAGCTAGACTTTATTTTTGAACATTTTCTTATTCTTTAAATTCAAGGCTAATTCTAATATGCCACTTTGCACATATCCACAGGTTTATTGTGTTGTATAGATTTTGTACCTCAGCTCTCAAAATCCGTTACATTTTTTCACATCCTGATTGTAGTGAGTTGTAGGGTTCAGTGGCACCATCCTAAATCTGTGGTTGTGTCCCTGGAGGGACATTTCTTAGAGTGATGCATTTATAGAGGTTTGGCATTTTGCCATCTTTGGAACTGTTCTTTTTGAGACAATTAAGGGTGCACATATATTAAAACTTTGATTGATTTTATTTGCACTGCGATTGATTGTTTTATCATGTCGATGTTATTCAGTCTGTTATTTATTTCAAATGCAAAAATGTGAGCCTAAGTTCCACTTTGGATTAGGCCTAAATTCTTAAATTCACCATTTACCACCAACTAGCCTACATCCCCACCTGTACCGCTATCCTAATTTCAAGGTCACAGCGATGGCTTACACAGTGACCAAGTAGCAGAACAGATTTTGTAACATGTAGTGATTAGATGAATGGACTCTGCACCTGATGGTTACAAGCTTGAGTCCCAAACAGAAATTGACTACAGTACCCTTGAGCAAGATATAGGGGCTCCAGCACATAATATCATATATGTGTTAAATAATGCATAAGGTGATTGAGGGTGTCTGACAGTAATGATGCCAACAAAAACAACTACAATTAATATATATTTCTAAAATGTATATATATATATATATATAATTTTTAAAATGTATTTTATTGTTAAAAAACATAGTTGTAGTCATTGTAGTAGTAATTGTGGTAATAATTTAATTAATGACTAGTAATATTTTAATCTAATGGAAGCTGTTTTGCTATACTGCACACTTTGAGAATAGTGTGTGAATAGTGTGTGAATCATGTGGTTTTACATCAGGGGTAAAGTTTATAACTAAAGACTCCCTGTCTAGTTCTTTCTGCACGCTCCGTCTCAAACGGCCATCCCCAGCCCAGAGTCAGCGTGTTCCTGGTTTTAACAGCTCCTCCCCCCTCAGGAACGACCTGCTGATGGTGTGCCGGCAGCTCAACATGGAGGAGTCCGTGGCGGAGATCATGGACCAGCTGGGGGCGGACGAGCGGGGAAAGATCTCCTTCGAGGACTTCACCCGCTGCCGCATGCAGCTGGTCAACGAGATCCGCAAGGAGGAGGGGGCACTGTCGCTGCGGTCGGACGACTCGGGCAAGAGGAAGCTCCGGGACCGCATCGCCTCCTGGCCCACGAGCAGCGAGAACAGCCTGGGTGAGTGGTGAAGAGCGACCGCACGAGGTCACGGGGTGGGGGTGGGGGGATGCGTGCGCTGGGTGTTCTTAGGCTACCTTATAAGTGCAATCTCGGCACCCAACCCAACAATACGCTGCTTGTATTGTATGATGGGAAGCTGGTGACGGGCACGCATTCATGTGTGTCCAACCCGTTCAGTCGATTTGTAGAAACCCAGCTGCTGAGCTTGATTGTAATGCATGCACTCGGTATGGGACAGGCCCTTTGTTTCAGCGGAATGTAAAGTCGCCTAAGGACGCAGTTCCAAATTCCAGTGGAGAAAGTGTTTCACAAGTGACAGAGACATGACCAATTGCATCAGGTTGATGAGATACACACCAGGAGACAAAATAAGGGAGAAACACCTAATGCGCACTCATTCTCATGCTGTGTATTTTTACTTGCGCCATGGTTTCAAAAGTCTGTCATCTTCAGTTCTTCAGATTGGCTGAACAGCCAGTACCAGGACAGAAATGTATAGGTATGATGATAAAATATATTTTTATGACCCACAAATATTGGCTGCAAATTTCTGAAAAACTAATGACTGAATGTTTGAATGTTGAATGAAGGAGGACTTGAAAGATCATTGATTTTATGGGCAGAGATGTTGATAGCTTGATCCCTGTACCACTAGATGGCAATATAAGTACATTATGATATTAAATATATGTTGCAAAGTTGCAAAGACTGCATTCCAAAATGAATGCACTTTACATCGCAGGTCCAAAGACTGTTTCTGTGCTGTCCTGGGTGGGGAGGGGAGGGGTGTATCTACCCATGTGTGTGTGTGCGTGCACGTTTGTCTGCGTTTGTGTGTGTCCGTGAATATGTGCCCGTGTGTGTTCGAGGGAGAGTGCGTGGCAGTGTGAGTTCAGCCTTGTCTTGACTTCACTGGTCTGTTCCCCAGGCGCGCTCTCGGGGGCGCGGGAGAGCTGGGAGTACGACTCCGGCGCTCGAGACCTGCAGAGCCCGGAGCTGCAGCAGCAGCAGCAGACGCAGACACAGGTGCGGCCGCAGCCACAGACACCGCAGCCGCCCCTGCACAAGCTCCTGGAGCAGCGGGGCGCCGCGCTGGAGCAGCAGGCCGCCCTCCACAAACTGGTGTCCCAGACCAGCACCCGCTTCGCCCCTTTGGGAGGGAGTTACCTGGAGCTGGCCAACACCGTAAGCGCAGCCCTTATGCTCATTTCTCGCTGTCAGCAACGCCAGTCCTGCGATCGTCTCGATCCCAGACGCTCTCTCCAGAGCACCTGGAAGGGGAAGTCACAGTTTGCGAGATTGGTTCTGCAGAAAATCCTGCAATCTGTTGGGTCCAGTTTTAGCCAGCGTTGATCAGTGTTGAATTGGCTAAGCCTCCTCCTGTTTTTCGTTTCACCACTCCCCTCGACTTTTACTGCCTCTTTTCCCCCCAGTATTAATCTCCCCTCACACATGGAAGATTATTTTTTGGTCTGTTATTCCAAAGATTTGTTGTAATTCCCTTCTTTGACTGGAGGCTGTCAGTCAGCATATGGGGACATCCAGTCCTGCAACACGGGGAGAGCTTTGTGCCTAATGTGCCATGCAGAAGTTTCCTATGACCTCACAGGCTCCAAAGCACTTTGTGTTGTTGAATTGACAGGCCGGATGCCAATTGTATTCTGTTTTGGATGTGGCATGGTAGGTCTGCCTCGAATGCCAATAATGGGATTTGCCTAGGTACATTTGTAATCCTGAATGATTGCCAAAGCGTGTTCTTGGTTGGAAATATTCATTCAGTTGTTTTCAGTTGGTTTGAGCTTAGCCCAAATGGCCATATGAATTGCCCGTTCCTTCTGTGCGAGCTTCATTCTGCGTTCTGCGTTAACCACCTCCCTTTCACTTACATTAAATGGGGAAAATTGATCTGCTGGATTGTATGTGAAATTTAAGGATGTTCAATTCCACTCGAGTGGAAATCGCTGTATAGAAATATTGCGTTGATGGGTCAATTTCTTTGGCCCAGTGGGAGTACCTCTTTTGGAGGGGGGAAAGAAAACCCTCTTAAAATGTAGTTCTGAAATCCTGCTATTTGCATTAGTTTGCCTAGTTGGCCTTTGGAGGTCTTGTTTGTGATAGGACATGAAGACACTCCTCTTTGCAGAGTGCGTGCGTGTGTGCGTGCGTGCGTGTGTGTGTGTTCTCAGTGATGGACGAGCTCTCCAGGGCTGTATATCACTAGGGCTGCTAGCTGTATATCAACTGTGAGGTGGGACCGCCCAGATACCTCAGACCATGTTTTCACAGTCATGCTGTCCCGCTGAAAAATGTCTGTGCTGGAGGCGTGTTTGTGTCCATAAAACTTTGAAGGCATTTCTGAAACTGGTTTAAGGGGCAGACATTGTAAAAATAAGTCTGGAGCCTCAATCTCAGTTGTTCAGTTTTTCTTGGCCTTATAACATTATATATATAAAATCTTAAGTTTAATGTTAATCTTTATTTCCATTTTGTTAGTTGAACATGTGAACAAGGGTTGAAGGAATAACTTTCCTCATTGTACACACCTTTGACAGTGCATTTCTTTTACAAGGGACTTCGAGCCAAACTCAGGTCAGTACTCATTTAACAACTCATGCGCTGTTGGAAACAAGAGCCTTATTGAGAGTGAACCCTCTAACTGCCTACCTGGTCTTAAAACCGTTCAAAACAATTATTCCTGAAGCAAAGCAGTGTACGGGCAGCATAGCTGAGAGAAAGCTGTTACCCGTGTAAGCAGAACATGGATTGGATTTCACTTAACCGTAGGAAGAAATGCTGTGGTGACCAGTTTGGTTGAAAATGGAATATACATATATATAACCTGCAGAGGGCAGTATTTGTCAGTGTAGAAGATTTCCCAGTATGTCCTTTTAAACAGGGGGCATGTCCACAGCTGTTGGTCTAGTAATACTGTGTCCACTGTATTGTGTACATATTTACAAATTACATATTTATAAGCAATTATTGGTCTGCTCCCTTCCTACCTGTGCATATTTATTAAGCAGAAAAGTTCTGGACAGTACGCCTTGCGGTCTCAGGACATTTTAACGCTTTCTGTCCCAAATGTCAGTACAGAAACCGAAAAAAGGGCTTTTATGTACTCTGCGCCTTCAGACTGGAATGGGTTGCAGAAGGTTTTAAAACTTACTAATTTGATTTATTTTAATGTTTTCAAATCCAATATGAAGGACATGGAGGCAGAGTCCTTAGGATGTCGGTGCTTTTAATACTTGTGTTTTTTTGAGTTTGTTATTTTCTGTAGTTTGTTGTTTGTTCTGTTTATGTCTGCAACATTTTTTAAAGTTTTTATTTGTGCTTCTGCCTGTCTTGGCCAGGACTTTAATCTCAATGGGACCTTTTCTGGTTAAATAAAGGTTAAATCAAAAAATAAAATAAATAAAAGCATTCTATCTATTCTCTGATAATGATAAAAACTCTTTCTGTAGTGCCTGATCCCTGTTGAAGATAAAATGTTCATCATAGATATGATTGCCCTCATAAAAGATGGTTCCGTCTGTAAAGAGCCGACATGCTAAAATGCAATAAGTTCTCAGTCTACCGTGTTTGTTCTTGCTTGACTGTAACTTCCCAGCTAGGCTTAGAAGACGGGCCTCTGTAGGCTGTGAAACGCAAATGGGCCACCATGCATTTTCACCATCAGGTGGCCAAATTATGTTTGAATTCCCAACATTCTTGTCCTAGCTTTAATATAGGGAGCTGAGGCAATGCAGGAGTAAAATACATTGTTTTAAATTATAGTAAAAAAAATAAAAAAATGTATTTGTTACTTGCAATTCCCATCAGCTTTCTCAGTGATTGCAGAGAGAATTCTCTTGGGTACCCCTGAACCCCCTGTCCAAACCCCCCGAGCATCGATCACTCTCATTCATTAACGCATACATATTTATTATTTATTGCAAGGATATCTAATGTGTTGTCATGTCTCCTATCAAGTTTCATGGGCACACTTAGTCGCCATGCACTTTATGGATTCCATAAATCATTGAGTGGTTTATTATCATTAACATTGTGACAAATTCCCATTGCCAATTACCATAGGCACTGGCGAGCCAGAGGTTAAGTGATATCAGCCCTGACAGAGACTGATGCCTTTGTCGTGCTTTGTAACTGTAGTCGTCTGCCTCATCAATTACAGACACCGCTGCTCCTTGCTCCGAGCGCAGTATCAGTCCGGCCCAGTGCAAGCCTGCAGTGCTTAAACTACTGTTCTCAACTGGCGCACCTTTTCCTTGCTCAGCAGGGGCGATACTGTGAGAAAATGTGCATGACGTTTTACATTTTCCTGAAATGTAGTACATTTTGGAGAATTTTTTTTAATTTTTGATTTTTTTGTGTGTGTGTAAAAGCATTATTTTTGAGTAGTGATCAATTAAAGTTGGCATTTTTATTACATTTTGGCCCTCCACAGGGTCACTAAAGGACACTGGCTTTTGATATATGCATGCCAGTCTTTATGTTGCTATGGGACAGTCATTTTAAACCTCATTTTGCATTGTACGAAATCCATTTTGATTTGGTGTACATCCCGTAATTTCAGAAAAATCCTAAATCCAAATCCATTTCTGTTCCATTTTCACACGGAATCACCCACAGGTAGTTTTCCCCATATTGTTTTCATTTTTCTTTTCTTCTTCCGTGTACATTGCTGGCCTCGCTATCACCAGCGTATGTTATGATGAAGTTATGACGTTACTAATTTTCGAGGGAGACGTTTGGCAGATGGGCCAATTGATGATTGAGTTTGGTTATTATGAATGAGAGAAAGGAGAAGGAGCAATGCTGATTAGACAAGTCCTGATGATTTGGACCAACTGGATCTGACTGGCTGGAGAAAAAAAAGTGGATTTTAAAGTGTAAGCTTGTCGATGGTCTAATTCGCAGTCAGACAGCGACGCACGAGACCAGCGTGCCCTGTACTTCTGCAGCAGTTGGGAGTCAACCAAGGTAACCTTAATGGAGGAATTAGCTAAGGGTTTTAATATGCCAGGGGACCGACGGTGTTTTATTACCCACAGAATGGGGTCTATTTAAGCCAGTCAGCCGCACTGAAACACTATGATTCCAACTGCCCAGAATGCTAATGCAGTTCTCGTTTCTAAACGAGCATTAGCATCTTGTGAGGATGTGCTTGCGCCTGAAATATGTTCAGGATTGTTTAACCTCGGCCCACTGGTTTTTTCTTTCTTGCCTTTAAGGGCCTGTGGATGGTCCCGCCTTTCTTTAACTCTGTTAAGCTCCTGTAGAGATATAACGTGAAATGTTTCAGGTTACATATTTTTCTCTCGGACCACAACGCGTGGTCAAGGTGAGCGTGCTGATGGGATGTGACCAGGAGCCATAAAGCATGTTCACACAGGTGTAAAAGAAAAAAATGCATTTCAAAAAGGCACATGAGGTACCTGGGCAATAACCTAGCCAGATCTGAGCAAAATATTTGAATACTATAGACTTTCTCTACTCTTTTTAGGAATATGGCAATCTAACAGTTCCTCAGTAAACAACATGCATAGAAAATTGCCCTAAGGGGCAATTAGCAGATATTTGTTAGCATCGCTCTTGTCCAGAGCGACTTACACAGACTAGTTTATTCAAAAGCAGGCTGCTTAAATCTTTTGGGTTATTCCCCTTATCTTTAGCATCATTCCATGCAGAATAATTTCTTTGTCTGATTGGTGTGCTATCTTGTCACCTGGTTTAGAAGAAACCGTGGACTCTTCACAGTTGTATTGGGGGATTTGTTTGTCCTCTTAACACAATATTTAATTTATTTTTAATGAATGTTCAGAAATTTTGAGAATAGTTTTTTCACGTTGAAGTTGTATGGTAGAAAGTGGAAATATAGGTGGAAAAAGTCTGATTTAATGTTTGAATTTTGGGCCGTAAGGCAATAAAAGGAGAACTTTTTGAGAGGGGTTGTAGACTTTAAAGAGCACTGTATGTATAGCATTACAGCATATTGAATATATTTCACCTTTCAAAGATGAATTTAAGCCTGTATGTGCTGTTTTACTTGAGCAGTTCCATTCACAACACAGTTCATTTGGCTCTGTGTTATTGAGCAGTGAAGGGGATCTTGATGGAATACGCCAACCCTGTTGCCATGGCTCATGTTCAACTGCAGCTGTATTTTGAGATTAGCATTCAAGTCAACAGTGAAAATGTTGAAAAATGTGTCACAGACATGCAATGTATAGGCTATTATAATAATGCTTAATGTCTCATAATAAGGTTGGAATAGCAGCCCAATATTATGTGTATATATTTTACAGCTTGCTGCTTCCTTAATTTATTCATAACTTCTTCTGCATATTTTCCCCTGTATTGTACTGGTCATTTTGATGCGATACATCTTGATCTGTCCAACTGGGCCTGTCTGCTCCTGAATTTCTGAAGAAATTCTGACTTGAGTCCGCTGTAATGGAGGCATGAACAAAAGGCAGTGTGACAACTGTAAAAGGGTCATTAGGTCGCTCTTTGCTATTGATTAAGGGTAGACAGTATGTGTTTTAAAAAAAAAGCAGTTGAGGATAATCATGTTAACGGTGTTTGTAAATCTTCCCTTTGATCATTCCCCTGATTTATACACGTAAGAGACTCTTTAGCGCAATTTCATTATTGCTCTCATTCTCCTAAGAGGGTCTGTTGTGGGCAGACTGATCACTTCAGATAAAGTACTTCCACGGAATAGCAATTCCTTAGGACCATTAGCTTTTGTGTAAACCGTCCCGGTTTTGTGATGGGCAAGCACAGCCTTTTTGGGTTTATCTGGTTTTCTTGAGTGGGCTACATGTAGGTTGTATAACTAAATATCCAGAGACCACAGATTGGATGTTAAATACAGACCTTGTATGTGAGGAAATGAGGCCTAGTTCCCATTGGTGAGTTTTCTACAAGCTCTAATTGAAAACGTACAGCTTACGGTGCTTCCTACAAGCTGCCATTTTTACAAATATTTGTATGGACTTCCTGCTCAGTCTTTTTGAAGTGGTCAGAAACTGTAGATCACAGAACCATGCCTTGGCCCACTCCTTTGTTGCAGGAACCAGACCATGGACATTACCTATTTGTTTGCTTCCCTCTTGGACTCTGCAATGCCAATATGCTAAAATCACATTTGGGCACAAATGTAGGGATTGGCTTGATTTAGGCTAAATTGCTCTGACAATGATAATAATTATGTCACTAATGGACAAAAACTGTTTAGAACAATGCATATCAACAAATTATTGTGTGTTGTTCATATGATTTTTCAGTGATTTAGTTATCCTGATTGAAAATTTGGGGGGTTTATACAAGATGTCTAATTTGAAAATTATTCAGTACAATTATCTAATCGAATTATTCATCCATAGTTGAGCTTCCTTTACATTTTATGGATAGGATAAATAGGTTATTGGATCTGAACACATGTTTTGGATGTCCTACGGAATACATTTGAATCAATGTTTTAGCTACACAGCTGATCCCAAATTTGTGAAATGTTTAAATCATAGGCATTCTATGTGCAAGCAAGCTATTTCTCCCTTTTGTGTACTATTATTTCTCAAGTTCTGTCCCCTACAATTTCAAAACCTAAATAGCACAGGTGAATGCAGGTGGTTATGAATATTCATTAGTAGTGAGACTGTTTGGCAGCCTGTTTAAGGTCTGATTGTAATCACTATGCATGTACAATCATTCTAATCGCTACTGACTATCAAAACATCCCCGGCCTGCCAGCCCATGAATACTCAAGGGTACAGTGATGGACAGGAGGGAAAAAAGGAATGCCGTATCCAGTAGAATGTTTTTTTATTTGACATAAACCGATTAGAAGTCCCAACACGGAGTTGAACTGTGCTAATATTATGGAGGTGGTGGAATTGCGGTTTTGGGCCTCATCGCCCTTCAGAGAGAGAAAGAGCTAGAGAGAAACGGTCGGAGCAAAAGACGGAAAGCAAGAGAGAGAGGGGGGGAGGGAATTGCGGCCATTCGGGGAGTGATCCGGAACAGGAATGCGTTTTCAGCACCTTCTGTTTCCTCTCCTGCCCCAGGGCATGGGTGTACACATGTACGCTCACACACTCCCCAATGCACACACATATACATGTATACTCACACGTTCTCGCACATACACGTGCATGCACACTCTCTCTCTCTCTCTCTCTCGTTCTTCATCTCATTTTGTTTGGCAGAAGGTAGCGTAGCTCTGTGTCGGCCAACAGATGTTCCCTTCACGTACGGGTGATAGTGAAAACATGCAAGCGTGAATTGGAACTGGTGTTGGTTAATGGCCACAAATGAATTCACTCACATCAGATTATCACTAAGCTTTCATTCTGACATGCTTTTTGCATGCATGTCCTGTATTAAAAAAAAAGTATTTGACTTTTTAGTCTTTTGCGTAAAGGACTTGAAGACTTTTTGACTGAAAGCACCCTAAAGCAGTGATGGGAAGTTTTTGAAAATGTATTATCCATCCATCCTTGTGTACGCCATGTTAAAGCAGACACAAAGAGAACAAAAATGCTTAATGAAAATGGGCTGCTGATGGCCTGTGGTCAGGCAGTCATGCACGTTTCTCAATAGTAATGTCCTGTCAGAAGCAATGTCAGCAAGAAGGCCTATGAAGGCACAGGTTAAAAGGTTTTTCAGATGAGAAACAAATGCGAGTGTATTGAGTATGGTCGCACAGTGCCGCCGATTATGATGAACCCCCCCCTCCCTCATGAGTCAGAGCTGAAATTGGGCAAGAGAGGCCCGCACAATGACGGATTCAAGATTGCGCTGGCGGGTTTATCCGAGGTCCCTATCCCAGCACAGTCCCTGTTTACTCTGGAAAAGTGCCCAGAAGAGCATTAATGAGGCTCCACCGGCCCCCAACCAAGAGGCATTTGCTTACCTCTGCACATTCGCACGCGTTTGGGGAGAACCAAAGCGCCAGGTCTCAAAGCGGACGGGGGAGTAAGCATCGTTGACGGAATCCGCCTTGACAGCCGCTCCCCGTTTGCCGCAGTGGAAGATATTCAAGCGACCGTTGATGAGGTAAGCAGACCGATGCTGGACTGCAGAACTGAATGTTTTACACGCAGGGTTTGCTGAATACCTTCAGTTTCATCCATCTTTGTTTCCCTCTGTTTGCTGCTGCCCGACGCGCAAGAACAGAGGATCACCGCAAGGGAATGAATGGAGAGAAAGTGGAAGGGGGGGGAAAGGGTTTTTTGAAAACAAGTGGCTGGTGATGCTGTGTCCATCTGGAGTTTTCTAAAGGGGTCTCTCCGCTAAGAAAACAGATTCTACATTCTGTAGTCACGCTCCAGCCTCTCTTAGTTCCTTCTAATAATAATATCTGCCCCATATCAGGCCATAGGCATATTTTGAAACGTTCCCACAAGTGAGGCAAACCTAGGAAATTGTTGAATTTCTCTGAGAAGTGAGGGTTCAGCTTAGCCTCTTGGTGCTAAAGTGCTGCTCACACCTTGCTGTGTTAGGTTCACTAGTGCTATGAAAGAATCTGATGGATAGCCCTCCGTGTACAGTAGTTCCTTAAACGCAATGAGATTTATGCATTTTTTGACAGCTAAGGTCGAAGGTCTGTTTGACTGCAAGTTGAATTTGCCTATTTTCAATGTGTATTTGAACTGATTTAAGTTTCAAATCAGGCAAGCATTTTGTTTTACTATGAGTAGCCTAGATTCTTTGTAAAACGCATATATTAAATACTATTATATTGTATTATAATATATAATATATTATTTGAAAAAAACTAGGCATAGTAGCCTATAATAAGGATGTGCTACTGAAGTGATACAAGCCTTATTTATCCCTCGGTTTTACTGCCTCACTGCACGGCGTATAGATGGACTAGATGCGTATTTAGTTGGCCTGCCTGTACTGCCCATACTGAAATCAAATATAGATGGAACAGCTTCTGGTTTTAGTTGGTTTGATTTCAATTGGATCACTCGCCCGGAGTCCTCAAACTTAAATTTAGAAACACTATCCGGTTCTGTGAAAAGACTACTGCCAGCGCAGGCATGCCAGCCATTGTTGGCCATTATTTGTGTTGGAGTGCCATTGTTCCAGGACACTATTGTGTTTTTGGGTAGTTTGTGAAAGTGAACATCTCTGTTGTTGTAGAAGGTGTTGTCACACCCAGGGGCAGTACAACGATGCCCTCTACATTTCAGTTTTTCAGCCAGCTCCGCGGCTGATGCCTCGTCTGCATCTGACAGCATGTAATCACAGGGAGGCCAATGCATTAAAAGATACATGCCTACTCTTACAGCATTTCTGCGTTAGGTATTTGTTTCATTTTTATTTTTTCCTTTATGATGATGATTGGGGCCTGTTAGTGGTAGTTTTGTGATAACTGATTTTAATTTTGTGCAAAAATTAAGTCAATACAATTTTTTTTTAAATGGCATAGTTTTTCGGTTAGAGGTTTAAAAAAACAAATGTTCACAAACCTAGTCACAACATGCAACCTATTCATTTCTTGTATTTTTTTAATGTATTTTTTTGTGACATTTTTCAGTTGTCAATCATTCCGTGCCCTTTATCTCATTGGCATGCCTCACAATGGCCAGTGTCTCTTCCTGCCTGTCAGACGCATGCTTTTTTTTCAAACGACACCCGCAGCAGGGGTAACAGTGACTGAAGGGTTCCCGAGAATCTGAAAACCCAGGTGCACCTGTAGAGGTTGCCTGGTCTGGAACGGATTTCAGATGTTTCCCCAACCATATCCGTCAACCCCCTGTCTGTCTCCGCTGCCGATGTTTCTTGCAAAGTTTCGTGTCTCGCGCAAGTTTTTTTTGTTCTGTGCAAAGTGCAGTGAACAGAATGGATGCAGGAAAGACATTATGCAGCAGCTATATTTAAGCTTGAAATGGAAAACGAATCATACTTCAGGGTGCGCATTTATTTAATAGATTTTGTTCCTGAAAATTGACACACTGGCACTACAAGCAAGTAGATGTGACATGTAAGCAAAATGACTCAAAATGACTCTTAATGAATGTAACTGAATAATGTTGACCAAGCATATGCATTGTACTGAAAGGATCCAAGTTGTAGGATCTAGTTTATTCATTTTGTTACATTCTCAAAGAAATGTTGTAATTTAGTGCATTTATCAGAAAGCAAGCTTCAATGTCTTATGCTATTATTGAGTCCTATAGTTAGATTGTCCATGTTTTCAAAGGGATTGCGAAAAGTCGGTTAGGGCAGTCGGCTGTATGCGAGGCACGATTTCAAATCCGCTTATCTAAACATTGCTTGCCAGGCTCATAACCATCTCGATCAGAGTTTGAGCGTCTGTAGTCGAGACCAGATTTAACATGGACAGGCGAGATCTGTCTGAACTCCAAACCCCTTCTGTAAATCTCAATGCTGGACGGCTGTCTGTGATTGAGTGGATGTGCACAGAGATGACATCGTACCGTTCCGGAAGCGCAACATCTTAAGAGAAAGCCGTCTGCTTTGGAGTGGGCGTCATGAGCGCGATGTATTCAGGCCTCTCATCTCCGTTTTTAGTTTTGTTTTGGCTGCCTAGTTTCTGCTGAATATATAGACGGCTACATTCCTTACCATGCACAAACGGCACGCAACGCAGGCGTGATTCTTCTCTGGGTTTTTAGGTGGTGATAGATATTTTTTTTTGTTATTTTTTAGTTTTAAAAAATTTTTTTTTTTTTTTTATTTTTATTTCAACAGGGCTTTGTGTTCCTCAAATGAAAAGCTTGCTTTGGGAGGAAGGTCGGCTTACATCATTGATTGGGGGGGAAGGTTTGGTTTGTTCACTTTCGGGGAAATGGTTCAGAATGCTCATGTAGGCCTACTGTACGATGTCAGTTTATATGTATCAGAAAACATCACATTTGTGTTCTTGAGAAGTGTTGCCCTTTAAATTGTGCTGCTAAATCTACCAACCATCTGGCAGCAAGATGGCTTCCGAACAACCTCTTAATTTCCTCTTTCACTTAAACAAAATGGCATTCTTATTATTGTATTAGTATGCTACTGGCTGGGGAATAGCCTGCCTCACAAACTTTGAGCTGCCCCGATTTTCATTACAGATGGAATTAATTTTTGAGCAAGCCGGGGAAGATCTCATTGTCTTTGTATCAGACTAATGAGAGTCATACAAGCATCACCCGCAGCCTAATGGCAAGCCAGCTTAGTTTGTTACAACAGGGCACTATCCAAGTGTTCGTTAAATATCAAAATGTGAAACCGCGGACATTATACACAAGTGCATTTCACATTGGGTTTCGTACGAGGCGTTGGGAGGGAGCTGATTCATACTTTGCCACACACATGAAACGCTCACATGCACCCATGAAACTGCCTGCCTGAAACACACTCATCTGAAGGGAGGCAGCCTTGGGGGCAAAACAGGTTGATTGCAGCGCATTTTACAGGAGTTAAAGCTATTGGATAATGTTGAAATCAGATTTCACTGTATCCGGAACTTGCATCCTACCTTGTTCACCTCACACACATATGAAATGCTCAAACACATACATAAAATGTATCCCTCCCACCTACCCACACACATATATTGAAACATTCGTTTTTGTGGGTGTTTCATGTGTATGTGTTTGAGTATTTTGTGAGGGAGGGGAGCTAAGGAAGGATGGATGGATGGAAAGTATTAATCAAGTCCCGAATGGTACCTCATAGTTTTGACTGAGGCGACACCCAAAACTAAGCCCTATCCCATCTTATCCCCACACTGGACTGGCTGCCATGACAGTACATTCACCTGTTTTATTTTGTCTTAAATTTGGGTGTTTTTCCCCCTGCCCGGTTAAGTAGAGAAAAAAAGTCAACCTTTGTCCTTTGTCTCAATCACTCGTATTTTGTCTTCCACCCCAGTGGACGATTAAAGATTTGTGTTCGTCTGCGTCCGTTTCGCGGCACAGGAAACGTTTTCTTGCTCTCAGAAGAAAAAGGAGGGAACCGAGGAACTTCCTGTTTTTCCAGGCAATGGGAGTTCGCATTTGAGTTTTCCCGGAATTACTTTCCGTGAAATTGGCACCAGCTACTTTGCATTCCCGATGTACTGTGCCTGCTCGAAAAGCCCCATTGTTGCATGCTAATGACGGGTGTTCGCTGCGCATTGTAATTTCGGGTTTTCATCGTGCACCAAGATAAAACAGCGAGAAGTCCAAGATTGGATTATCTGAGAATGACAGAAAAATGTGTTCTGTCTTGAGATTTCTGCCGCTATTTAATCATTTGATGTATGGGCAGGGGGTCCGGCAGATTAATTAATTTTCCACAATTAAATGTACTCTGTGCAGCAGCGCTGTTTTTATATGAGACGGCATGTCGCATTTTTATAGACCTACTCTAATTACTCTCTTTCACTGGCGCGCAAGCAGAGCTGAGCGCCAGTCCAGAGGCATGGTGGGTGATTCAGGGGCGCCTGAGGGCAGATAACTTGTCACTCGCATGCGCACACACGCACAGACGGACACACACAGACAAACACGCACAGCCCTGATCAACCTGTCGAAAACCAGTCTCTTTGCCCGGGGGGGATGGCCAGGAGTGAAAACAAAGTAGTGCTGAATGTGGAGGTGGGGTTACGGGTCGAGTGGTGCGGGGGTGGGCATAAACCCACCGTCATCAGATCACTTTTCACATTCAATCTGCACAGTGTGCCGGAGAGAGACTATACAATTTCAGTGACTTTCAATTAAATTGTGCGCCAACTCCCAATGTATGCCACGTCCATGAATCATTTATGAGGGCCCGGTGATGGAGCAGTGTAGTCAGGGATGTTCTTCTAAAGTTAACAAGCAGCAGTCTAACCAATGGCTGCCCAAATGAATTGGAGAACTTGATATGTATTAGTTTGTAGCCTATACACTTACTGTTTCAAAATCCAAATTTCTTCCAGAGATAAAATTGCCTCCTATTTTTATGGGCTCAATGAATGGAAAAAAAATTAAACTAGGAACAATAATAATCAAGTTATACACTGCCCATCCAAAAAAAAAAGTCACACACTCTAATATTTAGTTGGACCGCCTTTAGCTTTGATTACGGCACGCATTCGCCGTGGCATCGTTTCGATAAGCTTCTGCAATGTCACAACATTTATTTTCGTCCAGAGTTGCATTAATTTTTCGCCAAGATCTTGTATTGATGATGGGAGAGTCGGACCACTGCGCAAAGTCTTCTCCAGCACATCCCAAAGATTCTCAATGGGGTTAAGGTCTGGACTCTGTGGTGGCCAATCCATGTGTGAAAATGATGTCTCATGCTCCCTGAACCATTCTTTCACAATTTGAGCCAATGAATCGTGGCATTGTCATCTTGGAATATGCCCGTGCCATCAGGGAAGAAAAAATCCATTGATGGAAAAACCTGGTCATTCAGTATATTCAGGTAGTCAGCTGACCTCATTCTTTGGGCACATAACGTTGCTGAAACTAGACCTGACCAACTGCAGCAACCCCAGATCATAACACTGCCCCCACTGCTTGTACGGTAGGCACTAGGCATGATGGGTGCATCACTTCATCCGCCTCTTTTCTTACCCTGATGCACCCATCACTCTGGAACAGGGTAAATCTGGACTCATCAGACCACATGACCTTCTTCCATTGCTCCAGAGTCCAATCTTTTTGCTCCCTAGCAAATGTAAGCCTTTTTTTCCGATTGGCCTCACTGACAAGTGGTTTTCTTAAGGCTACACAGCTGTTTAGTCCCAATCCCTTGAGTTCCCTTTGCATTGTGCGTGTGGAAATGCTCTTACGTTCACTATTAAACATAGCCGTGAGTTCTACTGTTGATTTTTTACGATATGATTTCACCAAACGTTTAAGTGATCGCCGATCACGATCATTCAAGATTTTTTTCCGACCACATTTCTTCCTCGACGATGATGTTTCACCACTACCCTTCCAGGTTTTAATAATGCGTTGGACAGTTCTTAACCAACTTTTTGTAGTTTCAGCAATCTCCTTAGTTGTTTTCTTTGCTTGATGCAGGCCAATAATTTGACCCTTCTGAAACAGATTAACATCTTTTCCACGACCACAGGAGATGTCTTCTGACATGGTTGTTTAAGAAATGAGAAGCTACTCACTGCATCAGTTAGGGTTAAATAACTTGTTGCCAGCTAAAACATATTAATCACTGTAGTAATTATCCAATGGGAGGCTCTTACCTATTTGCTCAGTTAAATCCAGGTGGATTTAACTAAGCAGTGTATTATTTAACTAAGCAGTGTATTATATACTGTATATATAATACACTGCCAGGCAGTTATATATTATATATTGGGCAAATGCAGGGGAGCTGACTTCAGAATTACTGGAGGGTAGGTCCTGGAGGGGTGTTCTTAATGGCATCCAAACTTAGTTTGGTATATCCGTATTTTGTTTCCTCTCCCTCGTGATCATATCATGTCATTTTTATGTCTAGGATTGAATGTTTCTTAAGCTGGTTAGCCTACATCTGTACATTTGACGTTGTGTATTTTGTCTTTGTTTATCACCTGCTGACTTGACTTGTTTGCACACCATTCCAGACCTTGATTGATGTGTGCCAGTTTTGGATGACAGTCCGATGGCAGGCCTCTTGATTTGTCAGCGCTTTGCTTCCTCACTTTATATATCCACACTAGATATTCTGCTCAAAATATTTTGTAGTATACTCGGCCTACAATGAACCCAATTTAAGATACAAGTTGGTAAAAATGTGGGTAGATGGTATTTGTTGTTGGGGGGACATTTTATCCCGATTTTTCTCTTCCTGCAAATCCTGCCCGATCGCAATCGTAAGCCCGTCTCATCGCTGCAACTTCCTTTGTGCATGTGGCCAGCTGGCGCTTGGTTTCACTCTGAGGTCCACCGGCTGAGCTGCTGTGCTTCTTGCGCTGGCAAACTGCAGGCCGCCAGAGGAGTCACTCTTGTGCACTGAGGTGGGGTGCACCCGGCTGCCAAATTATTGGGCTGCCAGCCACCGTCTGCACTCGCACAGCCCGGAGCGTGAGGCCAAGAGCGAGCGCTTTAGCTGTACGCACTACCCAGCAGCCCCACGATTTGTCAGCATTTCGGCTTTGGTTGGATAAGTGGTCCATCTAAAAAAAAACGTAAAAAAACCCAAAAAAAACCCTATCCATTTGAGGAAGATCTGAAATGCATCGCGGGACTTGTCTTTTAAATCCGGAGTTCCACTCGGAAGGGATTGAGCTGGAAGTGATTTTTCATCTCTGAAACCTGTCGCCAGAAGTATAATTCCAGACTTTTAGCTGCAGCCTGGCCAAATATTGACGTTGGAAAATGTTTCTCATTCTCCAGTGATCGATTATTCTGTTTGGCTTCCCAGAGAATGGAGATGGGTCATTTAATCACGTGTGCGTGCGCGTGTGTGTGTGCGTGCGTGTGTATGTGAGTGAGTGAGTGAGTGTGTGTGTGTGTGTGTGTGTGTGCACCCTTAATTACCAGCAATCGCTCTGATTGCATGGGCTTGACGGATGGTGGCGAGGCCGGTCACCATCCCGCACCGCAGCTCAGCCGAAAGGTCGGGCTCAGTGAACAAATGAGATAAGCGTGGCCAGCGTTCTCGGCAGGAGACCGATCACAGGACACGGGCGCCCGTCGCCGCCTGCCGTCTCCTGCAGCATTGGCCTCTGATAACTGCCGCCGCCGAAACGGTCTCACACCCACCTGTAATCGGCTTCAATCGGCGTCGCATCTAAACCGCAGCCAGGACCGGGAAATCCGTCCGCCCGCCGATTTGCCCGAAGGCGACGAACGCGAATACGGAACGAAATTGATTTCCACCACAGTAGTTTTTGACTCGCACTCAAATTGGTTTCCACCGAAGACTGCGAAGCCATCTGTTCCCAGTTTCCCTTTCCTTGGTCTTGATTTATACGTTGACAGTGACTGCGCGTTTTTCCCCCATCAGTAAATTGAGGTTACACGGGTTATATTAAGGTATACGCGCGGTGAAGGAAATAGGCAATAAAAAGCACACTGGATACATTTTCAGTTTATTATTTTTAATTGGGTGCATCGAAGATGAGGCCTACATTTGTAAAAGAATACAGTGGAAAAGGTTGCAGCAGTCCTTCTAATGAGACGGTCCTGTCGCTCATGTGCCTCGGGGCAGGAGGGGCTATTCTTAGATGTGATGTGTTTATTAACGTCAGCTCAGAGCTTGTGGCGTGCAGTGCGGGTGTGAAACGAGTGTGCAAGTACGAGGAAAAACCTGGCTGCGCATTCCTACAAGGGATTCAAACGGAAAACGTGGCATGACATTCCGCCTTCCCCTAATAACGGATGCAGATCGTTTTCGTTTTCTGTCATCGCGGTGAGTCATAGTCCCAAATTCCTTCAAGGCTGACCTCTGTCCAGGTTTTGGAAGGAGGGAGCAACCGCAGAGCGGAAACTAGAATCGCACTCCAACGGGTCATTTAATATCTTAATAAACCTCACCCTGGCTTTGCACCGTGAAATCTGTGCCAATACGAGGAGTTTAACGCGAAGAGTTTTGTTCTCAACTCCGTGGTTACTTGTAAACTAACTCCAATAAATGTGTATCTGTTTGCGCACATGGTCGTTCTGCTGTGGTCGACTCCGTGCTGGGGTCCAGCATAAAGCCAAACTTGTCTTACTCCCTGTCGTCCAATGGGAGCTCTCCGCTTAATGAATTAGAACAGTTGGATTTTCTCTCACTGTGAAGCCCACAAACCACTTTGTAGATTTAAGCATGTCCTCCTGTACGCAGGCTCTGATTTATTCGTGTGTGGAGGGGCTCTGCATCAAAGCTGAGCCGAGGCGCTGTCACACGTTTGGGTTCCTCGTGACAGTGTGGTTAAAGTCAGATTACTGTACGCTGCTTCAGTATATAGCCTACGGCATTGGATGGAAGGTTGTTGGTCCCTGGTGGGTTTGAACGAACGAACGAATGAATGTTTTAGGTAGGGTTGCCAACTGTCCCGTATTAGCCGGGACGTCCCGGTTTGGGCCAAATTTGTCTCGCCCCGCACGGGACGTTCCTTGTCCCATATAATAAAATACCAGTCAGACATCAAAGTAGAATCCTATCATATTGTAACGGTGTAAATAAGTTCAGTAGTAATGAATGTTAGCTTAGCCATATCATTTGCTTGGGGGCTGCCATTGTTATTGTTATGTGTTCAGTCTCCCATGATTCCTTGTGTGCCAGTTCCCCATCACCCCTTGTGTCATTGAGTGGATTAGTGTTGTAACCGTGACTGTGTTTGTACGTCTAAGAAGCAACCCCCATGGGTTTCTCGTGTTCTTGGTTGTGCCCTGCGTCTATAAGCCTTGTTGTAGTGCGATCATGGAAAAGCAAACTTTCCCGAGTCTTTCTTCAGCAGTCGCCGTTGCAATATACAGTATGTGTTGATTTACAGCCGTACAACACCATGCCCGCTTTGCCCCGTGCGCCCCGCCTTCTGTCCCATATTTGGATGATAGAAAGTTGGCAACTCTAGATTTAGGCCACACTAATGCGGATACATTTAAAAACACAATTTTGGTGGCAAAATGTCTTCCGTTCACACTAGCGTTTTCACAACGTTTTCGAAAAGTTGGCTGTCCACACCGAAACGCCAAAAACACTTAAATTTCTTTAATGTTTAATGGCCATGCGCAGGAAACCTAAAATTCTCACACCGTTCTTCAGGAATCACTACTTCGCTAACAAAATTGCCCCACCACGCACTGGTTCGTCCAGGTCTTATCCAAAATCGGTTTGTAATGTCATTGTCCTTGCAGAGATCCATTGCACAGCCGCTGTGAATATAAAGCGCTTTGTCTCTTACGTAGGAATGCTGCTTGTACATTATACCAAGATATAAATAAAGCAGTCAAATTAGATAGTAGAGAGAACAGCACTTCGCCCGCCATGTTGAATGTTTTGGCTACAGCCTGCATCACATGACAATCATACATCAGCGTTTTCGGAACCTTCCGTCTTCCCCGTCTATACTACAATGCGAGACCAGCGTTTTCAAATGTGTCCTTGTCTTCAAAAAGGTCAGTTCTCGGTGGACAAAAACGCCATCTAAGTGTGGACGGAAGACCAAAGCAGAGAAAAAGGATATATCCGCATTAGTGTGGACATGGCCTTAGAATGTCTTGCGCCGCATTACGGCCAGCCCATATTGGCTAATAACACGCAGTCATCATTTCTATTACAATTCAGTACCATATGTATAACTTTCACCAGTTGCCTTATACGTACAGCTAGACATGCAAATGGGTTGACCGCTACATAAATCACCAATTCAAAAGGGGAATATTCTACACATACAAATGTTTTTTTCCTTCTATTCCAAGAAAAACATGCAGCAGGATAAAAAAGGAAAGATCCCTGGTACTTACGTTTATTATGTTGTTATTATTATATTACTATTACTATTACTGATAGTAATAACATATTTATTTATATAGCACCTTTCATGATCTCAAAGCGCTTCACAGTGAAGGGGGAAACTGTAGCATCCACCTGGGTGATGCTTTGAAGCCATGCTGGCGCTAGAATGCTCACCACACATCCGAGGAGGGAGGGAGGGAGGGAGGGAGGAGGGAATTATTAAGCCAATTAAACGGTGGGATTCTGAAATGAACACTCTCCATCCCGAGGATGTGTTAAGATCACACGGTTTCTGAAAACGGATAAATAATTCCGAAGCAAGCATATTGTCGAGCGTAATGTCAACAGAGGGTGCTATTGATATTGCTTTCCGCTGGTAGCCAGAAGGCTGAGATGGAATTAATTGTTTCATTGTGACTAATGCCATTGTGCTTAACTGTGCTTTTGTTAGTTGGGGTAGGACAAATGGCATACTTGGAGTCAACATAGCATGGCAGAATGTTTTTGAAATGTTCATGACTGATTGCGATTTAGTAAGGGTCATAATTAATTTCATCGTGAAACCAAATGTTATTCATATTTAATGAAATCTTAATGAATAGCACTGCTGTGGTACTGTACGTATAACCCCTGCATGAAGACCTTTAAGAAAACCACAACGTGGGAGTGTAATAAACTGTTTTAACTGCTATTATAAGGGCTGGGGGCTGGGGGCTGCGGGCTGGGGGCTGGGGGCTGGGGGTGGGGGTGGGGGTGGCCGGAAAGTGCTGGAACGGAGCTGTTTCTGAAGGTTTTCCAAAGCAGGAGAGCCCTGTAAGGCACGAGTGAGGCATGCTTTTTGGATTGAAGGAAGACAGACAGGGCTAACTCTGCTGCGCATACCGCCAGCCCAGTGGCACCGCCCATCCAGAGTACCGTCTGTAGCCAACAGCCAGACAGCTGTTTGAGAACGAGGGATAGGGGGAGAGAGAGGGAGGACGATAGAGAGCGAGAGGGAAAAGAGAGTGTGAGGGGTAGAGAGGGATTGTGTGTGTGTTTGTGTGTGTGTGTGTGTGTGTGTCCGTGCGTGCATGTGTCCGTGCGTGCATGCATGCTTTCCTGCATGCATGCTCACGTGCGTGTGAGTCTGCGTGGGCATTTGTGTGTGTTTGTGTCGGTGTGTGTCTGTGTGCGCGCCCGTGTGTAAGACAGAGAGGTGTTTGAGATCGAGAGAGGAGTGGCGAGAGGCAGCGAGAGAGGGCAACACAAAACTTCAGCCGTGGTCGGGTGGGTGGGGTGGGGTGGGGTGGGGTGCGTGGGGGGGGTTGGGAGCGCGACAGAGACAGCCTCCCTCTGGCAGGAATCCGACAGGCAGCGGAGCAGCAGAGCCGCTGACACACCAGCGAGCTCAGAGGCAGGCTGAACAACCTCCCCCACACACACACACACACACACACCTCCTCCAGCAGCGCTGAGCCCACCCCCCTCTCCTACGGTTATCCCCCCCCACCCCGCCAGGAGGTCTCTCCACACTCCGGCGGTCGCATGGGGGAGAGAGGGGCAGCGCTGAGGGGAGAGGAGCCGCAGGGAGACTCCGGACGGATCCGGGAGACTCCCGCAGTTTTCCCCCGCCGCCGCCGCGGGATCGCCGGGGAGACGTCCGCCGCTCTGACGCTAACGAGCCCCGCCGCCACCGCTGGATTACAGAGCGTGGGATCTGCGCCGACGGAAGGGCACCTCTGAGCACCGTGTCTTCCGGAGGGGGGAAAAAAGGGGTGTTTTGAATGAAAATGGCCGGTCATCTCCATGTGGACATAACAGGCAGATAAAGGTAGCCGAAGAGGAGACTGTTTTCTTTTCTTTTTTACTGTTGTCCCCCTCCCTTTTTTGTGAGGAGGGGCTGCTGGAATCTAAATTCGAACCTTGAGCTGTAACCATGAACTCCGGAGCGACTGTGAAATTTGGGAGCGACCCCCCGGCCGAAGTTGGCGAGGTAAGCTGACAGATTAACGTCAGAGACGGGACTGCCTTTCATGTGCCCTGTAGACATGTATACCACCCGTCTGAGATTTGGGGTTGTGGCTGGCTGACTATTGAGGTTGGGAGGCAGCTTATTCTCTGAGTCATCAGCCCCCCTCTCTCCCCCCTTTTTTAACATTAAGTCAAGGTGGTAGTGGTGTGGATGAGTTGAAGCTGAACACTTCTGCATGTAGAATTAATTAGCAGAAAATGAAAGGGAGGCTGGCTTTCACAGCCGGAGCTGCAATGTGAAACGCCTCAGCCAGCCAACGTCTGAAAAGTTTTCAGAAACCGACGCGTCGGCTTTTCGAGTCCCGTGTGTGTGTGTGTGTGTGTGTGTGTGTGTGTGCGTACGTGCATGCGGGAGGCAGGGGCCCGTGCGCGCGTCTTTTCTCCGTCTCCGTGTATGACAGCCGCTGTAGCCGGGCCGTAGATGAGACAGGAAGTCAGGATAGTGCTGCATTGTTGAGCATCTCGTGCCCCCCCCCCATACACACATGGGTCTAATTTTGTTAACACATCCCAGTGCTCACAGCTCCACAAAGAAACGCTTAATGTGAGGATGAACAGCCTTCAGTAATTTGGTTTTGGAGACCTCAGTCGTACAGTTGCTTGTCCAGATCATGATTGTGCCCTTCCCACTGCCAGTGGAAGAAGTGGGGCTTGGGGGGTGGGAGGTATTGGTGCCTTGAAAAAACTGTTCTGGTCCATTTGAGTCAACAGTTTCTTCTCCACCCATTTCTCATTTATGACTGTCCCCTGTCGGTTTGGCGATTAACCTCCTCATTTCTTGTCAGAATATGAGCATATTTAAGTTTTAAGAATAAAAAAATAGTAAAGTAAAATGTAAGGAACGATCCAAGGTTCACATTTGTAATAATGGCTGCCACAGCGTCGCCTCTCTTTGTCATCATCAATCAACACATCAGTCTGGCCTTTGTTTGTGATGTCACCTCTGTCATCGTTGTCCGCAGCAGCAGAATCACTTACTGTAAGGCTTGACCATACTGATGTTGTCCCAGACGACCTGCCGAGTCATGGGACTGATGGGAGAGGTGCCGGTTAGAGGGGGGCTGAAATAGGCCCAGGGGGGAATGAGCCGGTGATATCAGTGAGGCATGACTCATGAAGTTAAGTTAGGCAGGACAATTGTCTGGGTGCACAGTGAAGTGGCCGGTCGCAGTCCGAGGGCCATCGTCGTCGCTTGATTACAGAGCGACCTTGCCACCCGTGAGAGATTGAGAGGAGGAGCCTCCGTGCACCGTGGCTGGGAGGAAGAGAGGCCTCGAGGGTGGATCCCAGTGCCGGATTTCACTTCGGTGAGCTCGTCTTCTGCTCCCTCTACCGAGTGGTAGAGTCATCTTGTGACAAACCATGTGAGAAGGGGCCACAAGAACCGCTGACTTGTCCAAAAAAAGGGCGGAAACATCCAAAGCGGTGCTGGATGCGACTTTTAAAATCTGAACCACAACTCGCACTCTCCTTTGCTGAATTCTTAGACCAGCCGGGAGGATAATGCGTCTGGCGGGATCACTCGGACCAGGTGGCCAGTTTTTGGCTACATTATTTAACCTTTAATTCACCAAAGCACAGTGGTGGGTGAGTGGTTTTTAGTTTGGGATAAATCTGAGGGCTGCATGGCAGATAGTGTCAAGATTTTCGAGGGCGGAGGCATGCATCTAAATAGTATCACCATAATTTAAGATGGAGAGAAATGTGGCCTGAACCAGGTAATTTCTTATTGCAGTGGGGAGAAGTAAAAGCCAAGTTTCAGCTTCCTAGCAAGTTGCTCAATGTGTTTGGACAGATCTGCCTCTGATGATTCCTGCCAGCTCCGATTGGACCACAAGCCGTCCAGTGACCACGTCACCATGTTTGATTGCTAGGCTTTATACTAGAGACTCTGATGTTATGCATCTGTGCCATTCCATATGGGAGTATTACTTGACACTTTAGTAGCAATTTTGACATAAAAGTAGGTCACGTTTCAGCATGTTGAGGTAAGAGGAAAAAAATGTTCCGTACAGTCAACCTGCCACTCACTCCACCTTAAACAAAATCCAAATTTCCATTGTTTGTCAAAGTTTGGGAAAACAGGGCCTCGTTAAGTCAGGAAACTTTCTAGACCAGAATTTCTAATAGCCTCAGGCAACATGAAACAACGTCTTGTTTCGGGTCCAACACGGAGCAACGGATCGCAGCGCATTCCTGCATGCATCAGAGGTCGCAAACCTGGATCAAACCAAGCCAAGGGATCACATTCTTTCCAATTTGACTCCCAGGAATGTCACAAGCGCCCCTCCTGTGTTTGGTCCCCCCCCCTAATAAAACAATTGAGCCACTCTCGCCAAGTTCAGAAAGGCTTTCCTCTTCCTTATCTGCAGAAAAGTTTTCCTCGCCTTAACGTGTGGAGCCTTAACGTTTCAGATTTATCGTGACGATAAGCAGGCTGAATACATCAGAGCCACTAACGGTACAGGACACGCGAGAGGTGGCGTTCCGTCATGGTTTGCGTTGCTGATATACTACCTGGTGCGGAGCACGGTTCATAAACAACATTCGGAGATCGATGCGTGGGAAGATTAGAAAAGATTGCATTGTGCCGAAGATGACTGGCCGCATTTTCCACACCGGTGCAGGTTGGCACCATGATTTATGACCCTTCTGAGCGGGCCAAACTCGAACCCGCTCGAGTGAAAACCAAAAGAAGTGGGTTTTTAGTCTAATTTACTGGCCTCCCCTGGCCCGGCTCAAAAACAATCGCCTTCTGTCGACGTAACTCGGAATACGCTTTTAAAATCTGCTCCTAAAAATATTTATTGGTCTGTTCCATAGCCTCCAGGGGCCCTTGGGTTTAGTTTTTTTGCACTGCGAAGTTAATTCATTGATTCACTGGTTTGAAATGAAGGAAGGAAAGTGACCGTCAAGCTAAAGGAAGAAATGTTAGATATCGCTATAAAAATAAGCGTTTCAACCTCTTTTGGATTCATTTCATGAATTTTTTAATTATTTCTTCTTCAGACACATGCCGAATTTATAGGCATCTTTCCAATAGGGTGTCTCACGGCAACAGTGTACATCTGTCTTCTAGAAGGATTAAAAAATGACAGTTTTCTGCTGATATCAAAAGTGGCTGTTATGATTTTTATTATTTATTTACAACATACCTTTTTATCGCTCCCTCCCTACTTATTTTACCGATGGAGCCATCCCCTAAGAGAAACCGTTTGGTTCAGTGTAAATATTTGACAGAACCATCAGTTATTTTCCAAAGGAAATGTATCTCTTTGCCCAAGAGGGCAATATATTATCTCACACTGTGAGCAAGGTAAGACATCTTAGAATAACACATCATAGAGTATATTACATGCTACCACTTTGATTCCACATAAAAATCATTGCATTAAAGCCTTGGGAACAGCTGGGCAGAAATATTTTCAATTTCGTGTTATATATCATTTGGGCCTTCAGAATCCGGGTCGGGGAATAGGGAAGCTGACGGAACAATCGACACGTCGGGCTCACCGCGCCAGTGCGGAGCCAAATCCACCCGAAGGAAGAAACCCGCTCCGTCTCGGAGAGGTCAGCCAGCGACCAGCGTCGCCACGCGCCCGAAAATTAAATGCACCGCACAGAATCCTTTTTCCCCCGGAGGAGCGGAGGTCAGAGGCAGAGGCAGAGGCCCAGAGGCAGAAGAGGCAGAGGCAGAGGCAGAGGCAGAGGCAGAGGCAGAGGCAGAGGCAGAGGCAGAGGCTTTCAGAGGGGCCCTTGCATGCATAATGTGTCCACTTCTCCCTCCGCTTTGATATTCATGTGCTTGTTTGTAATTACCAGCGCAAACGATCCCCCCCCCTTTCATCCGGCCCGCCGTGCGTAAACAGGCCGGCGGCGTAAAGAGGAAGGTACAGCCACTTCAGCCGCCGGTTCTTATCACAAGAGCCAGAGAGCGCTCCGCTCTCG
This sequence comes from Aldrovandia affinis, assembly GCA_029706075.1. NCBI lineage: Eukaryota > Metazoa > Chordata > Actinopteri > Notacanthiformes > Halosauridae > Aldrovandia > Aldrovandia affinis. The sequence goes on from JAINUG010000115.1 coordinate 1,514,910, forward strand.
TCCTTTGGGGGGATGCATACCGCTCCAGGGCCCGCCGCGTTTTTAGAAGTTTCAGAGGAGCTTTAAGTGGATCAGGCCTTGCGGGTGCGCTAACCCAGATGTATTTGTTGGCATCGTCAACAAGTGGGTGTTGAGCGCTTTCAGGTTTGCGCCGAGCACTCCACTGCTCCAGACTAAAATCATCGAATGATTCATCGCTTTCGTCGGGGGAGCGATCCCCCCGGAAGTAACGGCGCGAATTGTTATTTATTTTTTCCTGAACACGGTCTGGCTGTTGACTGATTTTCAGGAAGTGGTTGTGCAAAGCGCTAATTGCTCAACCGCTACAAGAACGGTGGCTCAGATCATCGCTCGCAAAGATCGGTTCGCTTCACTTCAGCGTTGCCCTTTTTTAATTGTCTCCGGATGCCGTTGTGCTTTGTGAACTCGGCACAAAGCACAATGGCATCCAGAACTCGTGGGGGTGTTATATTCTGTGAAAGGACACCACAGCCCGTGTAGGAGATGCTGTGACCGTTTCTGAGGACTTGGGACCACAATTTTATGTAGTTGCTTTACTCCGGTGTGAATCGCAGTTCATGGGTGCTGTCTAATTGGACAGCGAGAGGAGTGGGTTCATTTTGGGGTTACACGCCACGAGTCTGACACAATTCAAAGAAGCTTTTGAAGTATGGTCTCCATTTTAGTTTTTAACCAGCTGTACTGTGCTGTAGTGCCGCTGCTATACCAATACAGGTTGAACTGTGTTTGAAGCACTTGTACCTCTCTGATGCATTTGCCTGTGAGAGACCGTGTCAGAAACGCAGTGTACTACAGGAAGGCTAGAGGCCAATTGGAAGAGAGGTGTACCGCTCATTGAGGACTGCAACTTGGTAACCTGTAGGCACATGGTGAATAGCCAGTTTGCACTTATGCAGGACAAAGCCAGTTGTGTCTCACCGCCGGGAACCTACAGTCATAGCCCGCTAATGAAACAGCCTAGATCTAGCAATGTCAGGGCTCAGCCTTTTGCTTGAAGCGAGGGCATTTACCAGCTGAGCCAATATGGAGCAATCTCATAGGCCAGGTTGTTTGATAATGCTTTACTTGCGGTCATGATTGGGCATTTCTCAAACTGGGCAGTGAGAGGGGTTTTATTGCGGTCGTGGCATGGCCTCCCACGAAGCTCCTCCTGGCGCGTCCCGTTAAAAAAGGTAATCTGAGCTGAGTCCTCTGGAGAATTTTTATTTCCAGTGGCACTGAGCCGTGCGCAGTAGCAGCGCAGCGCAGCAGCGTCTCCTGTAGCTACACCGTTCTTCCGCCAGGGTTGCGTCAAGATTCGGATTAAAACTAGTGCTCCAGTATTCAGGGGAAGTATAGAGAATTCCACATTCATAGATGGTAGTTCATTAAGTGAGTACTTTGTGAGGGACCTTTTTTCCTAATTGGTTACTCGGATAATATTCCGTTAACGTGGGAACGTTTGTGCTCCGGCAACGAGCCGAGGTGCTACTAAAATAATGCTGCGTGTAGATTTAATGAAAGCAACATTCGCTTGAAGAGAAATATGTGGTCATTTTATCACGTGGGGACAAGGGCAGTGTAAACGCACTAAAAAAAAAAAGTAATCATATATTTTTGTACGACCGAGCATTGCTCCTTACTTCTATACGTTAACTCGTGTAAACACTTGTTCCCCAAGTTTTACATGATCTCATTCTACATCCTCCTCATGCTTAATTATCCTGCAGAGTGGTAGCTATTCACAGTTGATTTCCCCCCTCCCTCTTCCTTTATCCACGTTTGCTTGCTAGCTAGCTGAGAGATCCTAGCTATCCTGAGATTCAAACGTAACGTGACATTAAAGTTTGACCAGACAATTCTCAACCTGTCATTACAATTATTTTATTCCCTTCGTCTGGGATTGTAAATCACGTTCTTGCATCAGGAGGTTTTGTTTTTAACCTGCCAACTGTCAAAGTGATCCCAATGTGTCTTCCAAGTTCGTAATTCAATCCGTGCATTCACTTCAATGTCATTTGCCCAGCGTCTGTTGTCTATTTTCAAAATCACCCCGCCCGCTTCAAAAATCAGATGGCAAAACGCAGTTTGCCTTTTTTTTTTTCATGCAAGTTTTATGTTTATTTTCTGCCATGGCAATGCAAAAACGAAATGCTTCATTTCTGCATAGCTGCTGTATTTTTAGCGGCTTCTTAAAATATCTGCCGTTGATATTCTCCACAAGCGCAAGAGGGAACTAGGGACACACACACGCAGTAATGTGATACAATATAAATCAAACCATGTATACCAAGCATTTTAGAGCCAGTCTGTAAACACTTCATTTTTCTGTACAGCAAATATAGAACAGACACTGTGCTGCTCCAGCAACGCGCCCGGGACATGCTGCGTTCCCTTCTGCTGCAGATTACCCCCATCCACCGCCGTTTTAATTAGTGTGGTTTGCTGCTGCGTTGCGTGCGCTCTAGATTGGGCCTTCAGTCATTTCAATTTGCAACTGCCATTGAGATCTTTTCATGAAAAATCGGGGAGTGCTCTTGCTGGGCCGATCAAATAAGCAGTTGCTCTTCTGTGCGGTTTCTCGAACTGCGGTCGACGAACGTGGAAGTTTTCTTTACTGGTTGACCAATATGACAAATGCCTATTTTAACATCTGCACGCCGCTGGAGGAAATCTCTGAGTGAATTCATTTTCCGTGTGGTGACATTCATAATGCGATGCAGTGCGCAAACGCCCTTCTGCTGAGACGTCTGTTCGTTGACAATTTATGGAGGAAGCGTGTACGTTTTTTCCAGTGCAGCCGCACGTGCAATGACGTGGTCGGTCGGTCGCCAAATTTGTTCAGCAGGACTGGAGGGCAGGGGGATCGGATTTAAGTTGGAAACGCATCACTTTCGCGCATAACTGATACCTTTTTAGAGTAGACTGGGTGCACTTCCATACTTTTGGGCTAATGTGGCCAGTTGAAGAGCTCTCCGTTGCACAGTACTCAACTGCTCTGGCTGGCTCACAGTCCCAGTTTGAAAGTAATTAGCCTCACATATCAAGCCATTGTAAAGCAGTATCAAGGGAGGGTTTGAGTTCAGTATCCACAGAATATGCACTTCCCACTGTACTGAACCAGAATGGGTTCTTAAATCACGCACAGATGTGCCTTATGCAAGCAGCTTTAGCTTCTGCCTTTATTATATCTGGTGAAGTGGAAAATGAGTTTTACCAGACTGCAGTGATAATTACTAAATACAAACTATGAGATTATTATTTATGAGTCCTCTTTGAAAAATCCCTGTTTGAATTCAAACGAGTAGCGATGATTTCAGTTTTGTTAATTACATTTTTTGTAGGACTGATTATGATTGTCCTAAAGATCCTCAGTAGCTAGCTGTATCAATGGTAAGTGAAATAAAGAATATGATCTTTATTATAAGTTAACAGCACTAAAAAGTAGTAGTACAACTAAACGTGAGTAAATGGCTACACTTTTCTTTCTTGTTATCCTGCCGGTGCTGAACTATGAACTTCAACCTGTGATGACATTTACAACCATTATCGTAAGAGACTTACAGTAAGAAATTAGTATAAACAAACAAAAAGGCTCCTAGTTGCTTAACATGCTCCTGTTTTTCCTGCTATTTGCAGTCACTGGAACTGGAACTGCAGTAAATGTTTTTGAAATGCTGCTATCTTTCCATGTTCCTGGATCTTTCCATGTTACGTCAGGCTGTGAGGCATTGTGGCCCGTTAACTGCTCAATATGCCGGAAACCTTGAAAACACGGAAACATTCAGCCATCTCTCTAAATCGTGTTTTTTCAGAACCGGAGTAGGCAACCCTGGTCGTGGAGTGCCGGAGAGGTCTCTGGTTTTAGTTCCATCTGAGCTGGACTGGACAGTTTGATCCTGTTCTGAATATTCAGTCTGACCAACTGAATATTCAGACTCTGAATGGTGAAACACTGAGTGCATCCAGCACGTGGTCACCTGCATTAATTAAGCCTAATAATGAATACAGTTACGTAGTTAAGGGGTTCAGTTGGAACAAAAACCAGAAACGTCTCCGGTCTCCCAGCGCTCCAGCACCAGGGTTGCCTACCCCTGGCTTAGAATGGCACGCACTGATGTGACTTTCAGCACTCCACGTTCCCTCGTCTTCCAACATGGTGTGCACACACCAGCACGTGCGCGTCTGAGATGTGTGAACCCAGCCACTGCTTCTTTCCTCTCTGCAGTCCATCGGCTGATCTGTGCAGTTACTGCTTTGGAGGACTGCACAACATACGCGCATGGCCCCCAACAAAGGGGGCGTGATTGCATGGCGAGGCGGGGCACACCCGACCTGCCCCCTCTGCTCCCTCCTGGGCGATGCTGTAGTCAGTTGTGTGTCACCACGTGGGACTGAGTCAACATTGGCACGGTCACGATTTGATTCCGGACCAAGGGATGACATCACTGCTGAGAGTCAGTCTTTTTAGATGGATGCCCTAACTGGGAGCCCCAACGTTATTATTTTCTAAACATTATGTCAACCTGCAGAATGTGTGAGAAGCGGCAGGCATCATCTACCCTCTACCTGAAAATCGATGAATTGAGATCATTAATTTACCCAAGTGAAGCTCATGAATATCTCTCTTCCGTGAATAATCGCCAAGAAATACCTGTATCACGGCAACAGTGCAGCCTAGGGGACCATATCTGATGATCTGGCTGGCCTCTCTCCGCCAGCGAGGAGAAGCATCGCGAAAGACCACGTCGAGTGCCAGCGAATTCACAGGACTGGCATGTTAAACCCTTTGGAAACGGGGGGCAGGGAAAGAGAGCAGGGAGATAATTCCCCTTTCACAGCCCATTAAGTCGCAAAATGAAAGGTTCAGTCACGTCCAAATTTTACCACTCTCCCTCCAGCGAAAATAATAAGCCTATTTATAGAGCAGAATTTTAATGGTAAGCCCAAAAAGAAGGCAACCCAGTAAAAGATTAATAGAAGAGAACATGATTGCTCTGCACTGAACTGAAAAATGGCAATGATGTTCTATGATTATTTTTAAATTCCAATTAATTTCCTGAATTGACTGAATTGAAATGAATTTGACCCCAACTCTGGTACTTGGAGTATTCTTGAGAGTTTCCATTTTGGGCGAATGTGAAATTTTATTAGCCCGTGATTGCAGTCAAATTATGCTTTCATTGTGTCACTTTCCATTGGGGGGAAATTCTTGCTTCAGATATGCATATATATATATATATATATATATATTTTAAATTTAATCCAATCACAAAATAGCAAGTGTGAAAAAAATCTATTTGAACCAACCAAGTCAGCTGGGTTCTGCCTTGTTCTAATATAAACACTATTTAAACAATGCATATAGAGTATATACGTGTATACATATACTTTGCATCTTTTCTATCTTCCCCTTCATTGCTACTTTGAGCTAGTCTTGACTTAATCTAACAGGAGTTTTGCCAGAATTCTTGTCATTGTTCTTGACAACAAGGATGTGACTGGAATAAATGTCAATTTCCAACACAGTTTTCCAAATCTCTCTCACATTTTATTTTGATCTGTGGCCAGTCTTTTTAATCTACTGTGCAAGTAATGTACATTTGATCTCTTCCTGAACCTGGGCAAATGAGGGACTATATTTCTTGGTGGATTTACACATTCCAAAATATGATACTTTTTACTTGATAATGGTTTAAATTCTTAATACTTGCATTTAAATATTTTTTTTTGCCAAGTAGCCATGGTATAAGTAAGGAATAAACCATGACAAGCCGTGCCTCAGGATATACACACATGCAGTTCCCACCCCAGAAGTGTGTGTATGTGTATGTATTTATGTATGTGTGTGTGTATATATATATATATATATATAATATATATACAGTTAAAATATATATATACTATATACGTGTATATATATATAATATATACAGTTCACATAAAAAATATTGAAATCATTATAGGTAGCATTTATTATCTATGAGCAAATGCATAGTGAGATTCTGTACCTTTAATTTCCTCTTAGAATCAGGTATGTGTTTGTGCTTCGAGGATGTTATTGTACAAAGTGAATCACCTCCATCTTCTCTGAGAGCCGTTGGTGTGTGTGGTTGTGTGTGGTTGTGTGTGGTTGTGTGTGTGTGTGTGTGTGTGTGTGTGTGTGTGTGTGTGTGTGTGTGTGTGTGTGTGTGTGTGTTTCCTGAGCCTTACGACCAGAGCCCAGCTTCGTTGCTCACTGGGTGGGGATCGGCTTCCTGCAGGAAATCTTTGGGAAGCAGGACTATCGTTCCCTTCCAACTGTTTACTTCCAGCAGAAAGGCAGTCTGTCCAAGCTGAAGGATAAAAGCCGTCCAAAGTCTGTACTTTTCCGTATTTCTTCGAGGTGAGTCACCCATTTTGAGTAGGTTTGTCCTAATTTTGACTGTTTTCATTGGAGTACTAGAAGTGTTTTTATCCGTGACACCTCTGCACTGAGGAAATGATGTTGACGGGGAAGAATGTAAGATGGTATGCTGTGTAGACATCCAGCCAAAAGCCACTTAGGTTTGTCTGCCGATCACGCTTTTATGTATTTGTAGGTGCTATTGTGTTGTGCTCACTCAATGTATGAAGGACATTGGTATTGTGATTTGTTCCTTAGCATGTATAGCAATGCTCTGCTGTGCACAGGTGAGAAGACAGTTCTCGCTGTCCTCGTTAGTGCGAGAATGCCATGGTCTAAGCGAGGGGCTCAGGAGTACCGTAATGTTGATGCACTTGCCACACTGCAAGAATACAGGAACACGCTACTGTAGGTAAATTGTTAGGGGTGCGTGTTGCGACTCGCCCGTGTGTTATCGGCCTCCTCATCTCTTTACTTGCTGTTCGCCGTGTTTGTGTGTTACGAGACTCGCCGGTTAAGCTGCAGCACGTTTAGGCTGCATTACGGGGCGCTTATCGTGCTTAAAGTCAGCGGTGTTGTAATTAGTGCGTAAACCAATTACGAGGTTTACATTTCACACGTCCTGGACTGTACCGTGGAGTGAGAGGGGACAGCTCTGTCCGGTGTCTCTTGTCCAGCAGGCGGCCCTGGTTTTTGTCGCTCACCTTTGCCCCCCGGCTGGTGTCTGCCAGCCATTTCCAGTCTGTTTGTTCCTCTGGGCCTGGAGTCCCTGCCGTGTCCAATCCCACATTCCTGCCCCCCCCCCCCCCCACCAGTCTAGCACGGGGGTCGGGTTACCGTGTTTGCTTTTTCATCCCCGTGCGGGAGGGAGGCCTGGCGGTCAGAGCCGCCGTGTGAGCCAGCCCACGCCGTGGCCACCCTCCGTCAGCCCCGCAGGAAGGAAAGGGGGGGGGAGGCGCGGAGTAAGACCTTTAGCTCTATTGCGATGAGCTGGCCTCAGAAATCACCCGGCGTCCAAAGACGAGAAGCGGCGGACAGAGGCGACAGCAGTCCCTCAGCGCAGAAGGAGCGCATTAGGCGAAAGGCTCGGCCGCTTGTTTGTTTCTGCGTGGTGCGTAAATGCAGAGTTAAGTAGAGGGCAGGTCTGTTTCCTGCCGCCTCACTCCAGTTGAGGACAAACGCCCGGCCGCGGAACAAAGAGGACATTGCTCGCCGCAGCCCAGGGGGCTTTCGGACAAGGAGCGGAGAGACAGGGGGCTCCTCCACAGGGGCCACTGTGTGCGCCGTTCAAAGGTGAGCTTGTTCCCACTCGAGGCGATCGTGCGGGTAACCGGGGAGCCGCAGAGCCGAGAGAAATATGCAGTGGGAGGGATGTGCGCTGTCAGAGGGGGGTGGTGGTGGTGGGAGGGGGGTGTAAGGGGAATAGGAGCTCGTTTTTCTTCACATTCCATTTGATTTTACGAGCACCGCTAGTTTGTTTGTCTAAGCTAAGTGTGTGTGCATTAGCGCTGTTTTATGTCCTCACACTTAATTTTGTCCAAGCGAAGTGTGTTCTGTTTTGGGTTTTTTTCTTTTTCCATTCTTGCTTTGTATCTGTGTCATTATAGGTTGGTACAGATTGGTCTGTTTTGAGGGCTCCTGCTGTTTTTTTGCTTTGGAATGCCTTGACACATATCCTACGTCTGATGTGCTGGATTTCACTCCTGTCTCTTGTCACAAGTAAAACTGAATGCAAAAACTCATTACTCGTTCAATCATCCCAAGTCATGCAAGCGTACTAAAGCTTTGTGTTCTTATGTGTTTTCCTTGAAGAGGGGACAGTAATTATAAGTGTTCGTTGAAATATTTTAGTTTCATTTACTGCTAAACTTCAGATTATATTTAGGCTAAATATCAAAAAAGTTTTCCCTCAGTTTCATGATTAAAAATGGAGGACAAAGCACTATGAGTGTGAAAATCATATTGCAGATGTATTACAGCTTACCGTACTTGGCTAATATATTTTGATAATGGTGATTGAATGAGAAATTCACTGTCCTCTCCATGAAGTCTAAAGAGTAGGTTCAGTAGAAATATAAGTTGTAAATTGAGAAATATCTATCTCACTAGAGGTGTTCAGCTTTTTGCTTTTCTGTTTAAAATCCACAAGTCTTTTATATTATTAGTCAGGTAAACATGGCCTTAATTTTGTACAGTTGAAAGAGTTGACCATAGTGGTCATGGGGAAAGTACCATGTTTTTTTACCGGCAAATTTTCTGGTGTGTTCAAATTTCACTTACGGCAAAATCCCATCAGCCCCGAAGTCACAGTAGACATTCCGTCTCCGTTGTCGATGCGCCCCCGATGCTGGGTTAATGAACTGGAAAGCGAAGTGCTGGCCTATGCGTATTTGCAATGCCGTTAGTGATGAGACCTCCTCAAGCCCCCCCACCCCACCCCACCCCACCCCCAACACACAGCTATCTGTGACCAAAACTGTGATTCCTCCCCTTTTACTGTATCGCTAATATACCGGCTAGGTCTCAGTCATTCCTGGAACCTGGAACTCTGTGGAAAGCATCTCTGTGAGCAGAGGGTGGTGGGGGTCGTAGTGTGAAAAGTGCTGGCATGAGGGTGGGAGGGGTCTTTCCAAGAGGGACCAAGGCTTTTAACATAATTACAAATTCCCCTTGGGAAATGACAATGACATACCCCCAAAATGCACCAAGTGGAGCCCCGTCCACTTCTCTGAGGTCATCACGCGGAGGGAAAGTACTTCATCGAGGAGGAGAAGCACGCAGCGACGGCCCTTTCATTTTTATACAGGACATGTGTTTTGGGGCGGGGGCATCGTAAAACCACAGAGGCGTACGAAGGCAAACGACAGCATCGCGTGAGCGATGCAACAACGTTAGCCTTTCGGTAATGTTGTGAGAGCGGCGCGTTCTCAAGTCGTTTCGCGGTCGACAAAGAGCCCTGCAGGCTGCGAAGACGAAGGCATAGCCCGTGACTCAGCGCTCGCACGCTGGGATCAGTTAAAGGGGCCAGAAAAAATAAACGTTTTAATGTCATTGGTAGACGAGCAGGAACGCTCCCGCCTCAAATAGAATTTATCAGACAAGGAGACACAGTGTTGCCTCTAATGTATTAAATTATTAAATTAGGTATTGAATGGTTCCAATGTGATGCGTTCGTCCCTGACAGTCTTTTGGCCGTAGCAAGAATTAGATAAATGAATCACGTCTTTCTATCTGGAGCAGGAAACTATTTTTGGTTCCTGCGAGGTTGGAACAGTCGCGTTCGCAGTTTGTCGAATTGGTCAAAGGACCTGAACGCAGGATAATTGGCCAATTAAGGCAATACTTCTTGAAAAGTTTTTGAGCAGAGCGTAGAGAAGTGGTTGACGCATCATATCCCTGGTGAGCCAATACTGCCGTGAGTTTGAGCAAGGCACAGCACCTCAAATGCTCCCGTAGAGATCCTGCCATATACGGGTTACGAAATGTCCAGAGATATAAAGTCGAGCAGCTCCTGACAAGGCAATCTGCTTAGCACATAAATGATGTGATGTCACCACCGGTAATACTTTTTGCAGGCCTTGCAAGGCCATTCCCAGCTGGAAGGGGGAAAGCAGAGGTTGTTAGATCTGCCACCTGCACATCATCTGCCACCGGAACATTCCTGAGCTGAATTAGTGATGATATGCGCAGAGTGATGCATCGGATGATGCACGTTATCTTTCACAGGCGACTGCAACCGTTTTGCCCAGATATGCCAAGCTACTGGTGTGGTCCAATTAGAGGTAACATGGCATGGCTTTAGTCGTTCTTCAGCAGACAGTCTTCTCCATGGCGACTGGAATCACTTACATTTATCTCTTCCCTTTCCAGCGTGTAACGTTCACTCAAGCAGCTGTCAAGCACCAAGCTCAAGGGCACCCCATCGTGAATTCTACGTCCCCCAAGCCCTAAACCTGGTTGCTTTTTAGACTTCATTTTTTCAAATCCTTTCACTCTTACAAAAGCAAATTTTATAAACTCAAGGCATTTTGAGGAGCGCTTCATCAGCTTTTTGATTGTTCAACATCTGTGGCTTTTTTTCGAACGAGCATAGAGCCTGTGATAGCATTTCTAGGCCAGGACTGTTCCGCTCAAAGCACATTCAAGAACGCATTCTGTTCGGGACACACTCCGCTGCTGTTTTCGACTACATGGCATATGAATTTATAATAGCGAAAGTTGCCTACAGCAATGCATGCTCTCCCCCCCCCCCCAAAAAAAACAGAGCAGCAATGTGGCGTTAGTTCACCCTTACTAAGACCAGCAGCATCATTGTCCCGAAGGTCTCATTGTTGTGGGTGATACTTGCCTCTTAATGTGAAGAGGAAGGACCCCGGCAGTGTCAGACAGAGCAGTGAGCCACAGTGACAGAGGCGTCTAAGAATCGCCCGTGTGAAAAACAGCACCTCGCGATCTCCCACGACCATGCAAACATCTGTAAAAATAAGCCCCCCGCCCAACTCCTACCGATCCCCGCTAAACAGATAATGGAAGTGCGTTGTGGGGCTGTAGTATCGTCTACCCTGAGAGAGCAGGGGTGCCGTGGGTAAGTGTGGCAGGTGGGGGCGGGAGACACATTTTCGGGAGGTGGTCATGGGCTCTTGTCCGCAAGCCCGCTCAGCAGCCCACTCTGGGTGGTATGTGTCCTTTGGGGGACGTCGATGGTGGAGGAGATCGAAGGACCCGTAGAACAAACATCGCTATTTGAAGTTCGTTCTTTCCTCGTCTCATCTCTGGCAGACGTTGGAGGCCACCTTCAGCTAATCGCGGCTGGGTAATGGACCCAGTACATCATCCTTGGCTCTTATTGACTGCCATGTCTGGCATGGGGCGACTAGGGGGAAAAAAGCAGTTTTCACCGCTTACAATTTCAAGCTTTTGGATATATATGGTCTAAGAAAAGCGAATATTGGCAAATTTGCCTAGTCATTGTCTAATTTAAGTAAGATCTGAAATAGGCCTACATGCCCTTGTGAAAAGGCTGTAATTCAGGCTGCAGTTTGAGCCCGCAGGACCCACAGTCTTGGATTACAGAAATAGTCTGGTCTTGTCATTGAGATGGTCATTGCCCTGTGCTGAGGTTTAATGCACTACTATGGAGAGGTATGGAAAATATGTATTAATTTGCCTACATATCCAAACAGACATGCTGTAGCAGCCTGAATGCTCACATTGTGTTTTCAGTAATGTTTTCAGTGCATAAAACCAGGTACAGAATACAGCACGTGATTATTATACAGACAAAACTGGATGGGATCATTAACGGGGTCCTTAAAGGTAGAGCCCCTATACGCGCCGTGAGCAGAAAATTTATTCAGGTCTGGTTCCACTTCACAAATTGGGCATTTCTCCATGTTTAATTAACGTGGGCCGAAACGCAGGAGCCGACCTGAGATCGAAAACTACACACCATCCAGTTGACTTTATGTATGGTTTATTGCCATCTCTACGGCCTCCTAATTTGAACACCTATTCAGGGGAAGGCAAGCCTTGTCATTCCACGCGACCGGTGGAACACGGCATTTAAACGAAGACCGAGTTAAGGACAACAGCCTGTCCCCGTCGTCCCCGATCTGGCGAGGCGCGGGCGGAGTGGAGTGATTCCGGGGCCATGCGTGTCGACGGGAGCGGCGATCGTCTCCGTCCGGAGCGTCCGAGTCTCTCCCCCTCTCCCCACCGTCAGCCCGCACGCACCGCACCCTCCGCACCGTGTCTCCGCTCGTCGTTTCTCCAGAAAACCATTTCCATATCTCCCGGGCCGCTGGGCCCGAAGCAGCGAACTCATTATTTTTCATTTGCGGGCTCTGCCTCGGTTTACTCCCTGTGAAATGAAAACTGTCACTTTTCCACGGTTTGTTTTCACGATTATGCTCAGTATGGAACACATTTTCATTCTCCTCTTTTGATGTCTTTTTTTCCACCCCCCCGCCCCGTTTTTTTGTTTTCTGAACGGGGGGTTAGGAAGACCGAAAAAATCAATGGCTTGAAATCCGAGCAGACTTGGTTATGGCCCAAACAGATGGGCTCATTAATACCTGGGCAAAAAAAAAAACCAACAGGCTCACTCTTTTTGTTATATAGAATTCAGATTTGTGCCGTTTATTGTCGGCTACACCGACATGTATTTAATTCAAAGCACTTCCCAGGGCTAAAAGCAGGACGGGACAGGAAACTATCCATCAGCGCTAATTAATTTACGTCGAGGCCAATGCAGAGACCCTTCCAGAGAACGTCTTATTATAGGTCTTCCATTAATAAATAATTTGCACCGAGATATCATTAATGTCTGCAGGAGCTGGGTGAGGTTACAGGATGAGCCGATCTCCGGTTGGGTATATTTGGAGGTTCGCCCCAGACCTCAGCCCTGAAAATGATCTGGCCTCTTGCAGGCGGCGGCCAAGCGCTTGCCCTAAGAGGAAGTGAGCCTCTCTTCGCAAGTTGCTTGCGATTTAGCCACAGACCTGTGTCATGTCTCACCTTCCTCTAGGCCCTTTTCACTGCTTGAGGCTCTGTGTTTATACAAGGAGAAAGACATGGGAGTGAGTTGCTGTTGGAAGCCTTGGTGGCTCTGTGCCGTTGTTTAATTCGCTGAGCCGTGAACCGTATGTGGTATGGTCCCGGTTTGTTACTGGATGGAGACCGGATTTCTAGTCTGCGCAACTCATTGATAGACTGGATATCCAGTGCTGCCAAGTTGTGGTTTAATGTCTCCCTGGTTGTCATAAACCATAATACGTTAACCATGACTGTCGTAATATTTAATAAATCTAATTTTCATTATCTTTCATGACTAAATCATTTTCTTATTGAACTGATTAAGCAAAGCGCATACATCATACTTAAGTGATGCCTGCTTTAAATTTGGCAAGCCGTTTTGTTATTGGGCGGTGTGCTGTTCAAGTATTACAGATGTGCGCCGTATGAAAGTTCAGTCCAATCTACACACAGAAACGGCCAGATGAGCTCCGTCTTGTCAGTGTGTTCCCAGTGGCAGGTAGGAGCCTGAATGAAGTCCCTGCGTTGGGGACAGCGGTGCAGTAAGTCACAGGTCTCTGACAGGATCGGCTGATCCAAACGAGAGATCTGGGCTGCACACGGCAGAGAGATGCACGCCACATGCGACTCATTCCAGTGGGGGATCCGCTTCCAGCGTGCAGACAACATGCAACGTACGTGCGTGCGTGCGTGCGTGTGTGTGTGTGAGTGTGTGTATGTGTGTGAGTGAGCATTGGCCCGTTGAGCTGCGTTTGGGTACATCTGCTCAAGTATACTGGCTGCCCCTTTGTTGCAATGGGCAGGGTAGGGCCTTCCACTGGCACTGTGTGTGTGTGGTGTGTGTGTGTGTGTGGAACTCTACCTAGGCAGGTGTACACTGGGTGAAGGTACTCATGCGTGCGTGGAAGTATGTGTGTGTTTGGAGCTCTACCTAGGCAGGTGAAGGTACTCATGCGTGTGTGTAGGTATGTGGTAGAGTAGGGGTTCCCAAACTCCCAATATCTTCATTAATTAAGGATGTTGAAAACATGTTTAAGTTACAAAATTGTGATAATTTTTGTGTTAAAATTGTAAACAGATTTTGTTCACCCTATCAGCATTTGGGACTGATTTCAGCTGTAGGTCTAACCCTTTAAAGAGGAATCATTCGCCACAGTGCACGAAAGCACAGACGATGAAAGCATTAGTTTCTGAGAACTGATCTGATTAGAAGTCATTAAATGAATATGGAGTAGGATATTCATTCTTTGTAACATGAATATCTATTTTGACATAATGTGGCGTTAAGAGGGCAACTCATCCCTCATTAGACATTAAACTTGCCTACTTAAAAGCAATTAAGAGCTCATCATACTTCAGCAATTGCAATTATGGTTGGTAAACCAGCATACACGTGGGGTACCCAAGGACTGAGTTTGGAAATCCCTGGTATTAAGCATATATATATATGTATAAAGCATATATATACACAGTGGATGCAAGTGCACGTGCACATGTTTAGTGCAAGTGCATGTGTGAGCAGTCCAGGTCTGTGTGTGGATACTGTAGAACTTTCGGAGATGTGAATCTCAGAGTTACGGACTGACCCGCCAACCAATCACATGAAGTCAGAAGTACCCTATGCAATTATGCCTTATCAACATCAAGCGCTTTATTATCACTGGTGCAAAAAAAAGGTGAGCATTCAATTTGAAACAAGTGACACTTTCCATTGATAAAAAGGGCCATATCTTTAGCGCCATTCCTGAAGACTGTGGGAAAATCTACCGTGTTTCATGTAAATATCGGCCAGAACCAAATGTAACAGTTCACACCAGGGTTTCCATTCTATTGTTAGCGTTGGCGAGACACACGGGTGTGTTCATAACCTCAAACTGAGAGTTCAGAATCAAGGCATGACCATCACTGCTTATGTTAGCTGGCTAGTAGTAAGCCATCCGACACTCAATAAAGATAAATGGATTTTGTGTACTGTGACGATGCTGGCCAATAAAACCCCCCATAAAAAACAGGGAAGGAGCCTCTTTACAAAAATAGAAACTATTTAATTAAAAAAGAATCCCAAATCCGCACGAATGCATGGGAGTTTGCCCAACCAGTCTACACATGTTTTGTGGACTCTATACATAGTTCATACTCATACCTTGTCAAACGATATTCAATTTATACTCAATTTATACTCAATACTCAATTTATCTTGTTAAATTGGTGTATTTTGATGTTACTTTCAAAGTTACAAACATTTCACAGTTCTGACCACCTCCATTCCTGATGCGTTCGTATCTCCAAGGTTCTACTGTAGTTACTCTTATGAGGAAGTTGCACGTCTCAGTTGGTTATTTATCAGGTTAGCCTACTGTTACACAGCAGATTGACAGTCCTTAGGTGGGTACTTACAGATGTGCGGTGCAATTCTGTGTGTGGAGTCACAGTCACGTGGCAGGTGCAGGCCTGTGGCGTGTGAGGAGTCACAGTCATGCGGCAGGTGCATGTCCGTGTGGTCCACTGACCCTGGCACCCCTCTTGTCTCCGCAGCTTCACCTGGCAGCCCTGGCATCGCTGAAGGGGGACGTCGTGGAGCTGAACAAGCGTCTTCTGCAGAGCGAGAGGGAGCGGGACCAGCTGGAGAAGAGGCTGGCCAAGGCACAGGTGAGAGCCACCGGGACCCACCGGAGCAGTGACTGTGGAGTGCGTTTGAGAGATCAGCAGCGTTACCAAAGATCTTGGGTATCCGGGTAATAAGAGTGATTCTGTGGGGTTATTTAAAAGCAGTCCGTCAGAAACAGGGTTGTCAACAGCGGTTTTGGTGTCATTCATGAATTGTCACCTAACACTGAGCAGACAGCATGTAAGGGTAACATTGCTGACAAGTTAACAGATGTTTGTAATACTCTATCGATCCAGTTACGTTAATGTAAGGAAGGGTGTTCCCTGTGTGGCAGTCTGGAGTGAGGAAAATGCCTATTTTTCCACGCTGTTAATGTTAAAGTATGGACAAACCCTAGGTGGGGCAACCGGTAAATGCACTTGTTCAAAGTGCAGGTTGCCCACTACAGCCTGGGTTCGAGCCCAGGCTGCTCCAGTCCAGCTTTGTCTGGGAGTCCATTTCGGGGGCGGCCATTGACTGTCTGCCCCCATGACTTCACTGCGTACAAGCGCCTTTGTGTGTTGTGGTCGGCAGCTTGCGAGCTCTGTTGGAGGAGGCGGTTCGCCATCTTTCTCACTGCCGGTCCCAGAGTTGCAGTTGCAAACTCGTAGTACAAGACGGGGTGGGTTGAACTAGGAGAGGTGCGGGTTGTTGAACTAGAAGAGGGTACAATTGTCCTCCATATTGGGAGAAAATGGGGGAGAAAAAAATAATAATAATAATAATATAAGGTGGCACAAACCATAATACATTAGCATAGATTATCTAACTTGAATGTATTGATTGTGGTAGTTACAAGGTGATCTTTACTTGCAGAGAATTTCGCTGGCAAATCTATCCACATTATGTGTTGTATTTGTATCCTTGAAGTAAGCATTGTTCTTTTTTACTGTTGCAGGGAGCCATCCTTCCTCAGTCCACTACACATAGCAATGGATGTCCAAGTGCTAGGTCGCTAGCTACTTAACCTCTGTGGGTAGGGAGGGCAGTAAATAGCAATTTAGTAATGCAAAAATAGACAATGCATTTATAGATAATGCATTTTAGAAATATAAATGAGCTTCTCACAAAGATTATACATGTATAAAAGTAATAGTATTCATGTTTTGGTTATTTGTAGTTAACAGGACAGCTAGCTTCCATAAAGAACAAATATGGCTGACATCTAGTTTTTCAAAATGGTTCTATTTGGTGAAACAGCATCACATGTGCACAAACATATGTCTGTGCACACTGTAAGAGGTGTTATTGGCAAGTTTGGGGGTTTATTGTGTGGCTGTGTGAAGTTTTACCTGAATTTTGTGTGTTTATATGAGGTCAGAGGGTACAGATGTTAATGTTTGTAAGAAATAAAAGTCTGTGGTCATTGTAGTGCTAAACTCTTATGGGTGTGGGGTGCACCAACCTCGAACTTGACAGATGGCATATCCAGCCCAAAAGGCTGCTAGTTATCAGGCTAATGGATGATTAGTGATTTAAAAATGGTTTTAACATCAAGAATCTCAAGTTTTAAAACACCACAAATTGCTATTTGGTTTATAATGTGGTAAGTGTGAACTAATTAGTATTTAATTATCATGTTAAGATTGTAATTTAAAGCAGTTAAATCTCAAATTTCCACTGCAGTGTTCCTAACCAATGTGGTATAGAAGTATGAAGCGTCTCGGTAGAAATCCTTTCCTCTTGAAAGTAATGTTTGAATAACAATTTATTGCTGCCTGTTGCAGCAGCACAGCAGGTTTTAGAACTTGTTTCACTTTTTAGCCCTGTGACTATGGTCATTGGTTTTCTTGCTGCCTGTGACCATTTTTTATTTTTTTTTTTTTTTATTTTTTTTAAACCAAGTTATTACCCTCCTCTGCTGTCAAGTGGTAGCCTCTACTTATTTTGAGAGGGATTAGTGAAATACCTTGTGTCAATAACATGAAGGCTTAATCGTAATAAGATAATGCAGTCTTTGTTCCATTGAGCAAACAACATGTGTTTTAATAACTAACAAATACATCTTGATAATTTCCTGGTTCCGTGGGTGAAAAATGGCAGCTGTATTTGCTTAAACATTTGTGACATTTTACTACTGACAACTCTCGTAATACCCATTGTCAAAGGGCGTGTTGTCCTCTCATTACTCATTACAATAAGACATCCTGGCTAAATAAGTGCAATGTGCTAAAAAAAGACAAAAGAAGAAATCCCCCGGGCTCTTGTTTTTAGACATTCTCAAGTAATTCACACCAGCCCACAGTGATTCAGATAGCCTGTCGCCTGTAAATGAATATAGCCAGTCTGGGGGTGGGCTGGACCCATCATTACAATATGAAAGCCTTCCATCTGTGCTTTTAAGCATCCTGAGATTTTCCCCCTATCCACAGGGACATTTTTTTGTTTTGCACCAACCTGGGGAAAAAGTAAATAAATAAACGCATTTAACATCCATATTTACGAGCAAATCGCAGAGCTAGTTTTTGTTATTTCCTGTCAACTTGTGAAACGTCGTCCCCTGAGTGACTTTGGATCCACAGTGACCGCGGTTTGGACCTAGAAGAAGGGGGACAGTGTTTGGCGTGTGAAACCAGTCCAATGCTCAGAGCCCCTTTATTTCAAACAGAAAAGTCAAATTGATCTTCCGAATATTTGGCATAAACAAAGGTGTCCCATATGCTGTGTGTAATGGAATTGTCAGTATCCTTGCCAGCGGTGTAAAAGGTATTGGCTTTGTAGGCGGGCATCTTCTAACTCGTGATGCCAGAATTGGCACAGCTGCGTGCCTGTTAAAGTGTAGGTGTGCGGATGCATACGTGCTCATGCAGTCGTGTGTGTGTGTGCTGTGTAATCCGTCCAGATTTTGTGTGTTGTGTGTGTGTGTGTGTTGTGTAATCAGTCCTGATTGTGTGTGTGTGTTACACGTGTGTACGTGTACGTGTCTTATGTGCGGCCTGGTGATGCACATTGAAGTCGTATTCCGCTGTAACGTACGGGAATGCGTTTTAAACATGCATAAGACGAGCTGCTGGAATCTCTCCCGTGTTCTGAGCATGTTTGTTCAAAAGAGCAGACTTTTGAGATGGTGTCCCCCTGGGGCCACAGTGTGGTCTTCTGCTCTGTTCCAAGTGACAACAGAAGCGTACTTTCAAAGGACGCATGCAATTGGTTATTTTTGCTCGCAGTCCCTCAGTATGAATTAAAATATCCACCGCAGGCAAAAGCTGGCATGTGAGCATCTTGCTTTCGGTAAGTGTGGCCCAGTCTGTAAGAAGTCCCCATTTGGCTAGATTACCCAGAATGCTCTTCAGGACTCAGTCCATCTCAGTTTGTTGCACGGCCATCAGTTGCTGGAATGAAAGCAATTCCTCAGGCCGTTAAGGGGCCCGCAACGCAGTTCATTAGGGCAAAGGAGGTCATAAGCAAAGCTGGCTTTTAACTCCATGCAAGGTTCAGACGGGGCCGCTCTTGCCAAGGCTCATACACAGGAAACGTTACACTCGCCACCATTAAATACACTTGTCTGTGACCTTTGACCTCATAAGGGGGCTAAATACCAGACCAGATCATAAATCTGTTGCGAGCATGTGTGGTATCTTAGCGTGCGGTTGAAAGACCAGATCAAGCACATGGGGAGTGATTCCAGCCAGGGTTGTAATTCTACTTGCCCTGTACCAATTCCCGAAGAAAGAAACCTTTGATGTTTTGCCCAAGCTTTAACAAGGCAACTTTAACACGTAAGGGCCGCTGAATGAAATGGGATGGGGGGTCAAACGCGCTCTCTCTGTCTCTCTCTCCAAACGCATTTCACATTTGTTTGTGAAACTCGGCTGCATGTGAATGAAGCAGATGCTCTCTGTGAATCGTTCTCACGTCCCCAACTGAACGCCACGGTTTTCCGCGCCGCGCGCTGCTGCTTCTTCGTGGGCGACGGTCATTGTAGGATCGTCTTCCCGACGACGGCTTGAGACACTTTTAACGCCGCGGTGGCGTTTGACAGCCAGGCAGCTAATGACTTTATCCTGGCAGTCTTCCACTGACACGGCACTAAGCAGCCCCACTTTCCCCCGTCACCACTCTCTCGCTTCCCACAAGGCCCCTTGGCTCGGCGCAGACGTTCCCCCGCCACGGCTGTTCTGAAACACACCGGAGTTGCACAATAAGAGCATTGTGAGCCCGACGGGCCCGTTTGTGAGCGGCGCACGCCCTTCCTGTGCTCCTGCAGTTTGTCTAAAGTACTTTGGACGGCACGGAGGACAAACCAGGGGAAGTCGGCGTGAACGGTGGGTCATGGGTGACCTCTTGACCGGTGTCCTTCTGTCCACCTGGGCTGAATGATGTCATTGAAGGAGTAGATGGGCGACACACCCACACATTAACCCCCCGGGCAGTACCGTCAGGAACGGATAAGGACTCCCATCAGCCCCTTTGCAAGACAGGGGAACAAAGCGGTCCGCCAGAACACATGCACACCATTGCAATTTTTTGTCACCTGAACTGAGTCCTGCAAATAAGGGTGAGAGTGAACGAAAAAAAAAGTTCTGTCCACACCCCTTAATCTTAATTGAATTCAAAGGTCATGTAAAAAATGACGTCCGACATTCAGGATACACGTTTATCAACCATTAAAGGAATAATAAGATCTCCCATTGTTTCGTTCGGTTTGGCACTGACCCAGTTTCTTCTCTTCGAAAAAAGGCAAAACGAATGTGACGCTTTATGAATGAGCCCCATTGTGTTCAGCTCCGTCTCCAAATTGTGGGGGGTAGAGCCTGCTGGAATTCACTCATTATACATGCAATTGTTTTTTATTTTTATTTTTTTTATAAACAATTTTCAAACGGTGTCGGGCCTGCCCTTGGTATGCCATTGTCTCATTTTCACATCGAACCTCCCCTGCCCAGCCCTGCCAAACATACCGACTGCACAAGGTCATTCCAGGAAGCGTTTTTTTTCCTCCCCCCCTCCGTCGTCCCATCCCCCATTCCCTTTCCTATTTAAACACCCAGAGCATACTGTATGGAAAGTCGATACCGAAGGTTTCCGATACCCGTGCCTCGAGAAACGGCCTCGCTGCCAGAGGTCTGTCGGAGATAATCACACGCAGGCTCCTGGATTCCTGTTACACTGGCCGAGGAAAGTGGTTCCATAAACGCCTGAGCAACCAGGAGAACGCCTGTGTAATCCAGCTGCTGTAGGCTGTGTCTTTTTTTAAACTGTCTTTATTTCCATGGTGTGTGCACACAAGAGTAAGGGACTTCCTGTAGGGGTGTAACGGTACACAGAAATCACGGTCCAGTATGTACTTCGGTTTTGAAGTCACGGTTCGTTACGTTTTCGGTAAAGCAGGGGGAAAAAGAAATGCAAAACATAAAATTGCTTTTTATTTATTATGAACGTTGTAAACCGTGGCTAATGGGCCATAATTCACTGAACAAATTAAGGCACATGGTCGCCTTTCCTAAATAAAAATAAAAAAGTCAGTCAATACTCTTGCAAGTGCACACAAATAAGGTTCCGCACGTGCGTTAGTGGTTAAAGCAAGATTGCATTTGTTCGATTCACAGCGCATTCCGAACCAAAGGCCTGTACCGAATGGTTTGGTATGAATATATGTATCATTACACCCCTAACTTCCTGGGATGATCACAGGGTTCCTTTTCCTCCTCCTGTCCTCAAACCTGGTTGAGAGGACTGCAGGAAAGGCTTAGTAACGGTTGCCTCATTTGAGTCCAGGGCAGCAGTATTTTGTTTAGCATTTGTCACCATAAAGTTAAAGCCCCATTTTAAGAGTTACGAGTTTCGTTTGAATTATCTGTGTTAGACTCTGTACAATTGAATTAGTGTGCTTTGTCCTTCAATTTTAGTAACAAAATGGAAGCAAGATGTATTTGCGTTTAGCTTTTTTTTTTTTTTTTTTTTTTTCTCTTCTTTGAAGAATGGTTGCCCTTTGATTCATGGCTCGAAGTAAAAGGCTAAACAAAATGTGTTTTCGGGAAATAAAGGCCTAAAGTTCAGCGGTCGATCAAATATTCATGGCACCCGATGAAGAATCGGCTCATTTACACAGGGCAAAAAATTGCCATTCCAAAACAAACCATAAATCGCTCTTATCAATTGATTTGTCGTTTACGAACGGAGGTTGGGGAGGCAGACTTTTGATTTAATCCCGCCCGCAGTTCAAGAGTGAAGCGGCACAATTACGGAAAATAATTTCGCATGCGACTCGTTTCGAAATGTCGCGTTCCCGTGCGGGATGCGGGAGGCAGGCACGATGCGGAGCGTAATGCCCCTTTGATTTATTTCACTGTATTTATTTTTTTCGTTCTGCGATCGATCTCTCGCTAAATTAATTGAAAGTGCACTGTAATTCTATAGCAGCAAATTGCCGTAACTAATGCAGTCATTAATCTGAGCCCAGTCCGCGAGCCGTGTCCGCCGGGCTACGGGGGCTCTGCGGTGACTCACGCGCCGCCCAGAGAGTGCTGAGAGTGATGCAGATATAGCACTTTGAAACAGGGCGAAAACTCCTCCAACTTGGCGGGCTGCACTGTCTGCTAACGGCTTTGTCGCATGTGACGAGTGTTTGTGTTGTGTATCTGCAGTGCGAACAGCACTGGTCTGTTAGTGTTATGTTTCTCCATTGCTGATATGTGTCTGTGTCATTGCTGATGTGTGTGTGTGTGTGTGTGTGTGTCTCTGGCAGTGCGAGCAGTCCCACCTGATGCGTGAGCATGAGGAGGTGCAGGAGCGGACCACGCTGCGCTACGAGGAGAGGATCACAGAGCTTCACAGCATCATTGCCGAACTCAACAAAAAGATAGACCTGCTGCAGGGGACCACCATCAGGTACCGGCGCCCCCACCCTCCATACCACCACCTCACCTTCCTCCCACCAAACTTTTCCTGTTTCCATTCAATTTGAAAGAAGGCAAAGCACACACAGAGTGCAGTTTGAATGTGGAGCGTGGTCCTGTTGAGCTAGTCTGAAGAGGAGTCATTAATGCCGGATGTGTGTTTATTAAAACTGCACCAGCATGGCCTCTCGGCAGGGGTCCTGCGGGCCACCGCTGCACACCTCGCCGTCTTTCCCTTTGAATTAATCGCTCCCAACTAGAGGAGCACTGTGCATGTTAAACAGCACACTCTCTGTGATAGGAAACGCGCGTCAACGATATGATGGACTCTTCTTTGCATGCGTTCGTGCGCGTGTGCGTGCGTGCGTGCCTGCGCGCGTATATGCGCATGTTATATGCACATGTTCATGCATGTGTGCGTCCATGTGTGTGCGCGTATGTGCGTATGAGCGCATGTGCGTGTGTGTGTGTGTGTGTCGCAGAGACAGCTCTGTACCAGAGGTGGCACAGGACCGAGTTAATGCTCAACCTGTCCAATATCACACCTAGGTCCTGTTTGTGCCTGCATGATTTATTGCCAGGGTATCAAATTCAACTGCCATTCATAACTTTGGAGGGCGTGTAATAATTTCTACCCTTTTTCAATTACAAATATTGACTTTGGATTTCTGGCGTCAGAACACGGGGCCACGGTCTGATTTACGAGCTTTCCTGAATCACTGCGGCACATGGCTGTCCTCGGAACAGGAAAACCCAAGGAGTCGCACCCCCCAGTTACAGGGTGTTTGCACCAGCGCAATATTTATACAGGGACCCAGGAGCAAGCGCAAAGTTCATTGTTTACAGAGGGGAAAAAAGGTCGATTAGAAAGACGTTCAAAGTGCCTCGAGTCGCAATTTGTTTTGCACGCCAAAGCGCTTTCTCCACAAACGTTCGACACGCCAATGAGCACCGAAATTACTCCTTTGACAGACGCGCATCGCTTTGAGTGCCAAGTACCTACAAAAAAAACCTCCTAATTATTGTCAACTCGTGCGTGGCGACCAAATATTAGCTCCTCGTAGAATGTTAACTGATGTTTAAGCGAGTTGATTATATTGCATCCCAAATTCTGTGGAGAGTTATTATATTTCATTTCTTGCATCTTGCCACCCTCCCTTTATTTAGTGTTTTCTTGTTTACAACAGAAGGGGGAGGGGGAGCAGATTTAATGAGAGCAACCTCACAGGAGATTAGAGTGCACCTGATAAATTCTATCAATACAGTGAACCTTTGGTTTTTAAAGAACTGTAATTACTCCTTACAGCTAATTGCAGCTAGTTGACTTATCTACAAATGAACCGTTTCATATTGGATAATAAAGCAGCAGTTGAATGGGCCTGTAATTATTGTAAGTAGATGCTGTGTACTTTATAATACTTCGAAGGCTTTTTACATATAGTGTGCGTATCATTTGGAGATGGCAATAATCTCATAGGATGCATGTGTGAACTGAATTTTAAGTTGGGGTAACTTTTTTCTGAATATTAATGCCAATGGTTTAGTGATGATGAAGACCTCATACCTAAACGTGTTTTTCAGAATATTAATGCATTTGCAATGGTTTAATGATGTTTGTACTGTATTCCAGGACCATAGAATAATCAACCATGTTAAACGCTTTATTTGTATGCCCTTCAGGTCAAGAGGTATGCAGTAAAAAATATTCAGTATGTTAAAAGTCATTTGCATATGCTTTAGGGAAAACTTCTCAGCAAGCAAACTAGGCTAAATATGGTCAAATGCCTGTCCTACATTTTCATTGGTTATTAGTCCTTGCATTCCAGAGCCTTGTAGCTCTGTCCCCCTTGGTTTTGACCATAGAATAATGTCGATCTCATGTTTGGAAAGCTCGGAGATGTAGGGGGTGTCAAAGGTGAACACCAGAACTTTGAAGTGAATCCTGAAGTGTACTGGGAGCCAGTGCAGAGAGGCTAGGATGGGGGTGAGATGAGGAAATTTACTCAAGTATCGAATAGACGAGGAAAGGTAGTTTAGGGCAACCGTGCCGTGACCCCTGACCCCTGACCCCTTTTCCTCAGGGAGGAGGATGAGTTCTCCGAGCTCCGCTCCGAGCTCAGCCACAGCCAGCAGGAGGCCAACGAGGACGGCCGCAGCGTGGACCAGGACCAGAACTCGGCGTCCATGCCGGAGAACCAGTCCACCATGGTCACTGCAGACATGGGTGAGATGAGCCCCACGAGACCCGTCCTCCCCCCCATTCCCCATTCGGTCTCATTCCTCCCTGTAGCCCTCCTGGAGAGCCCGTCGCCCACGCCATGAACATCACAGCAATGGCAGGCCTTACCCGGCGCCAAATCGCCTACCAAACACTGCTTGGCCTCGTCGAGATGCACTGAGGCTTGCTTGTTTGTTTGTTTGTGTTCGCCTGAATTTGTATTTGAATCATCTGCACCGGAAATATTTTTGTCCACAAAAATATTCACAGAAACTATTCAAACTGCACTTCACACTGCCACTGCAGAATTGTTTATGCAGTGAAAATGTGGCTTAGCGTTTCTTTCCATTATCTGTTTTTAATAATCTTTTTTTAAATATGCAGCATGTGCTGTCCCTCTCGGTAGGACTTGCTCCTTTCTCTCTCAGGCAGCATTCTTCATGCACAAAGGATCTCGGCTTAGAGCGGAAACGGGAATTGTGCTCGCAGGCTTGCTTAATTACCATATCCGCTCAAATTATTAATTGCATTTGCATTGTTTGGAAAATACACAATTTCCCCCTCACACGCTGTCACCAAATGTGATGTGAGCGGGCTCTTTACAATCTGCCACAGCGAATTTGCATTTTAATGTGATGCGGTAAGGCTTGTTTGCGGAGGTAATCAATGACCTTATTGGATACAACAACGGCAAATTGGTCCCAGTTTCGGACCGTGAGCTCAGGCCTTTAAATATCTGGTTGAATTTGAAGCCGGGCTGTTTCAGAAAGGATTTTCAGACCCATCGTGACCGAGGGTTAAAGGGCACCGAGGGTCGTTCCCTTTATCGGCCAATTCGAATTCCATCGAGCATTCTCCTCGACTTCACGGGCGTTTGAACCTCAGGCTTGACAGAGTCCAGGGGTCAGAGGTCACGGGTCTGGCGGGAAAGAATGAAAGCCGTTCTCTGGCCTGTGGTTAATTGCGTAAAAGACTGTAAACCTGAGCACAGCGATGGCGTCGTCTGTGTTGTTCCTGAATAGCCTGTTAAAATAGCTTAAGCATGTAAGTAAATAAACCCCTTGGTGGTAATTGACATGCATTAATAACTGCCTTCCCAGCTCTGTGAGTGCTGAGGTTTGCTTTTAAAGGGGTTCCCATGTCGATGCAGTGGAGCGGTTAATGTAACATGCCCCTTCCCCCCAGACAACTGCAGTGACCTGAACTCGGAGCTGCAGCGGGTGCTGACAGGGCTGGAGAGCGTGGTGTGCGGCCGCAAGAAGAGCACCTGCAGCCTGTCCGTCGCCGAGGTCGACCGCCACATCGAGCAGCTGACCACCGCCAGCGAGCACTGCGACCTGGCCATCAAGGTAACGACCGCGCCCCCTCACGTCTGCACCGTAAGCCGCGCCCCTCTGAGCGTCCTCGCTGCTCGTGCTCACCCCTCCCCCATACGCCCGCCACAGCTGGTTTTGCGTCACATCACCCCGAGCGGGTTTAAATACGCAAGAGTTGCTCAGCGAAGATGGATTGAAGTGCTGCCTGACAGACGTCTCAGCCCGCTCCTCGCTCCACCAGTGACGGAAATCTGTCCGCAGCGCCGCTGCAAACATCAGACCGGTGCCGTGAGAGAGAAGCTCGATATCTCTTTTCTGAAAGGCGAACGCAGCGTGCACGGGAGAACGATTGCTCATCGCATTGCTGGTAATTGTCTCCCACAATGTGAGCGGATGACAAAAGCAATATTAATCTTGTGTGTGTGTGTGTGTGCGCGCCCGCGTGTGTGTGCTGATAACTTTGCCTAGAAGAATGAAAAGTTAGAGGAAAGAAATAAAACGTTAGAAAGGAGGGGGGGGGGGAAATTGCCTGTTCTACATTCTGCTGAGTAATCCAAATGCATGAAGCTTATACCTGCACATCTCTGACGGAAACGATAACGAGGTGCTGACACTGCACAATCGGCATTCTCCTCTCCACAAGTTCCCTCTCCTCCCCGGTACTCTCTTTGGACACGGGGCGACCCAATCAATGAGCCCAGACCTCTCACCGGAGCAAATAAGAGGCGAGTGCGGCTGTCATTTTAATCGCATCGGAGGCTTCGCGACCCGGATCATATCCCCGACTTCACTCAATCCTAATCCAATTTGCTTTCGCGGTGAGAAAATGAGAGCTCCCCACCACTCTCGAGGAGAAGATTATAGAGGAGCGAGAGGGTTCCAAAAGCAGGCCTAACCCCCCCCAACTCAAACAAACTGAGCAGACAGGGTAAACCCGCAACCCGTGCGTGAAGAGACCAGCCATTCTCGTTAGGCATTCATACCGCCGTTGCTAATAGCCAAAGCAATTTATGCATTTGTGGTTTGTGCACACAACTCAACAGCAAACCTATAAATCTAAAACCAGCATGGGTGGGTAACCTGCAGTTTGGTATATCGGATGAGCCAGCAATGCTGGTCCCTACCGTGCTTTTAGTCCATCTTTGGTGGTTTCTGGGACTCACTGTTAGATGAGGTAACAGAATTTTTGAACCTTTCGATCAGACATGATACTCATCGATTCAATTAGCCCCAAATTTGGAGATCATGGGCGGCTGGTCTTTAATGAATTCCTCAGACTTTTTTTTTGTTTTTTTTCTTAAAGAAGCAATTAAGCAGTGTCTGTTTTTTTAACAAAATGTCTTTCCTGGGGACCAAGGGGAAGATTGTTTAAGATAATGCAGATCATTGCTCTTTGTCAAGGGGACAGGGTTTTTAGCCATCTCCAAGCTGACTAAAATCCAGTGAATGACTTTCCCTAACCAGTAGGATTTTAATGCGACGTCTCGAAGGACCTCCGCTAGATCTCACCCAAACGGACAAATTATGCAGAAATTATGGGGGGAGGTTGAATAATTAGCTATTCTTTGAATTCTGTTATATGAAATTGACACACTGATCAGAAAGCATCGTCTGAAATGTATTAATCACAATTATAACGGCACCATTATTAGACAGCAGGTATGAGGAAAGTAGCCTCATGGGGAGTTAAATAAAATCAATAAGGTTTCAAGTTTTTTGATGCGGACAGACATCGGATCTGCATTGTGAAAGATGGCAACCTGCCGAAACCTTGCAGGTTTTTAGTTAAATTTGCAGAAACGTCATGTGATCACCAAATGACCACACGCCAACTACAGATGTATCGTGTCTAGAATGATCAGCGTCAGGTGCTCCAGAAACCGCCGCCGTCTCTTTGCCATCTCACCATCGTCCATCGGTTCCTTCCCTTCCCGCAGACCGTCGAAGAGATCGAGGGGGCCCTGGGCCGGGACTTCTACCCCAGCCTGTCGGAGGAGCGGCTGCGCTGGGAGAAGGAGCTGGCGGGCCTGAGGGAAGAGAACGAGAGCCTGACCGCCATGCTCTGCAGTAAGGAGGAGGACCTGAACCGTACCAAGGCCACCATGAATGCCATCCGGGAGGAGCGCGACCGCCTGCGGAGACGGGTGAGTCCGTGCCTCTTCACCCTCCGCCTTTCACCCTCCGCCTTTCACCCTCCGCCTTTCACCCTCCGCCTTTCACCTCCATCAGCCCTAGATTCTAGACCTACCGGATACTAGGCTCCGTATTCCAAACATTGAAAGCTCTGTCTTCCTGCTGTTGAAGCAGAAACATTCCAATTTGATGCATCTTCTGAACATTACTTTAAAGGGTATAACTCAGGTAACAATACAGTGGCAATAGACGTTCTGTACTGTAACATAGGACAGGAAACTCCTGCTACCAACCAGATCCTCCTGTAGTTAAGAAGCAGAGGGGGCCTCCCGCGTGGTCCAGTGGTTACAACGTCCGACGCTGGCCACGGAGACCGGGGTTAAATTCCCCGTCTCGCCAGAGTTGGCTGTCCGCCCCAGGGAGGGGGGAAGGAAGCCGACATGATGTTTGCTGCGCATAAGAGTGGCCCTGTAGTACCGGGTTACAGTCGACGGCTTGCCGAGTGCCGTCTCGGAGGAGGCTTTACTTCGCCTTTGTCACTACCGGTCGCAGGACTACACCAGCAAACTCACATTACTAGGGGGGGATTGACATAAAAATAGCAGGTCTAATTGGCTACCAAATTGGGATAAAATGGGATAAAATCTGAAATAAATGTATAAACCATGTTTTAAAAAGCAGAGGGGAGGGAAGGAAAGCAGGGGTTGAGTATCTGGTGAGTCTAAAGAGTCTTTGCAGTTTCCTCCGCAGCTGCGGGCTGCTCCTGGCCTTGATCACTATTTTACACCCAAAGATGCTCACCTCAGGCACTTGACCCGCCTGACTCATCCAATCGTTGTCAGGATCAAACCAATTTAGCTTATCTCCCTCGGTTCTGAGACTGTTAGTGGTTTCAAGGAAGTGGGAAAATTCCCTGGGCTGCTGCCCTGTGGGATTAGAGTTGACCCGGGTCATTGCTGACGCTGTATGTTTTTGTGAATATTGCTCACTCCGTTCAGCATGAAAGGTGTGATGTCCGCTGAGGGTGATTTTGCTTATTCACGTGAAAGTTAGGCACCCTTAACGTGCTGCTTTATTGTCTGACTCGAGCCATAACAACGGCTCATTGGTTCATTTGTCATAATGGTCATGTGACTTGGAGGAAACAGTAAAACTGTGCGGGCCCGTGACCTTGGGGAACCGACTCGATGCAGCCAAGACCAAATCAGAGAGACTGCAGCATAAGCATTGGGCTGTAATTAGTGCTGCACATAGATGAGTTTGTGGAGAGCCAGCACAAATATAGGCATGCGCTTTGGCATGTCGCTCAACCGCTGTCAGATCTGAACGCCATTCGCAATTGAGAGGGAATTATTTTGCCTACCAGAAAGAAACACCAGCGTTGCAGCGCTCCACGAGCAGAGCGTACAAGAATGTCCTCGAGATTTCGTTTTGGAATCAAATTCCTTTGTTGGAGCAAAAATAAGCTCGACTGGACCAGATCGATACGTCTGCCACTTTTAGACGCATAATCAAATCTTGTGCTCTCCAAAGGCTCTCAGAAGCTGGTTAGTGGCATAATAGAATTAGCGTTCTGGTGCATTGAGTGTGCCTGCAGAGAGAACTTTGGCAATTCCATAAAGTCGTCCTCCACGTCCATTTGAATGAAGTCTGTCCGTCTGCAGAATCATTTGCCCAGTGCATTTTATTTTTTAATAAGTAAAATAAATGTCCTACACGCTTCCATTTGAATGAAGTCTGTACATTTCTAGAATCATTTGCACTTTTGCATTTGACAGTTTCCGCTATTTCAGACATCACAGTGCTAACATCAACAGTGGGACTAATAACCAATCGGCTGCGCACTCCCCTTTTCCCTGAGTATGTGGATATGCTCATTTTATAAACAAGAACAAATTTTATTGAAATAACAGTGTTATCTACGTTATTGAATTAACGGTGTTATTTATGTTACATTTTTAATGTTTTTTCTTTTATTATTATTATTTATGTTCACTTTTGAATTGATTGTTTAAAAGGCCTAAAGTAGCCTGTTTAGGACGAATGTGCCCCTTCTCACGTTCAATGAACTAATTTAAAATTGCACTTATTTTCTTTGTTGGCTAATGAATAAATGTGCACGCATTAGATATTCTCACGTTCAATTTTTTCTTAGAGGCTACTTTGTGCTTCACAGCATCTCTGTAGCCTAAAACCTGAGTTCACAAATGTATGATCAGATAATTGAGGGAAACGATCTAATGAGAAGCAAAAGGTCCTCACAGCGCACTCAGGTGAATTGAACTGTTAATTTGATGCTAATAACCCAATGTGCCTCATAAAAGATGAGTAGGAAAATAAACAAGGTGGGCGGGGAAAACATGCAAAAATCAAGTCCAGTATGGAAGGAAAATAATATATAGTTCAATAAAGAATTTGTATAAAGGAGCATCACATCTTTGCCAAAAGTATAAGCTGTGCAAACTTGGTTTTTGAAAATGTTGAGGTTTTGTTTTTGAGGGAACTCATTGAATCCTTTGAAGGACACGGGCCGTCACACGAATCAGACTCCTAGAAGTCGTTAATAAAATTAAAGCATCGGCCGTTACAGCTGACCCGTGCACATGACCTACTGACCTGGGATCAGGCTCCGGTTCACAAAGACCACCGTACGATGAACAACCCGATTACGCGTTAAACACCACGCTCATTCCTGTCTGTTTGTGGCGAATGCCCGTTCAGTCTTCACCGCTCGTCTGTTCCGTTTGTTTTATTTGCCTAAGGCAGTTGGTTAATTGCGCAGACCAGTTTTCCAGGTTTATGAAAATTACTAC
The DNA here is from genome assembly GCA_029706075.1 of Aldrovandia affinis. Taxonomy (NCBI): domain Eukaryota; kingdom Metazoa; phylum Chordata; class Actinopteri; order Notacanthiformes; family Halosauridae; genus Aldrovandia; species Aldrovandia affinis. The sequence continues at coordinate 1,545,795 of JAINUG010000115.1, forward strand.
CAAATTTGGTAAGATTTTGAAATGGTGGCGCTTGCTTTTGCAGCCAGCATCATTCAGGTGACTGTACCGTGCGGTGCTTTCTCTGTCCCGCTCATAACGGTGCAGTTTTACAAATGCACCGCACCTCGCTCTAGGACAGCGGTTCACAAACTCTGGGATCGTGGGAGGGGTTGTGGGCACGGGAGATGACACTTGGGACAAATATTTGACTGCATAAATGATGTTCTGTTGACCATCCAGACCAGTGAAATGAAACACTCCACCCATTATATGCACTGCGCTGGTCACCGTGTACATGCAGTTTTTACGTTTGTTAAAAAACATTTTAGTTCCATACTGTAACATATGGCGTGCTGTACTTTAATAAGGGGTGGGCCACAGGAGAGGTATTCACTCACTAAGTGGGTCGTGAGCTCAAAGTTTGGGAACCACTCATCAAGAGCCCATCAGCATGTCAGGGCATCACTCCCCAAACCCATTAGACACACTGCTGCACACTTTCCCCCCCAGTAATTATGTTCGCATCAGTGATTCTAATAGTTAAACAACAACGTGCATTGTACACGAGTCCAAATGGAAAACTCTGCAACTCTTTAGCTGCGCACTTTCCCTTTTGAAATGGGTAAATTACAGGGAAGGCCTAAATTGTATAATTATTGGCCAGAACCAACTCTCCTGTACGAACCTATGATTTTCTTTTTCGTGTTGTTTTGTGTTAGTTTTTTTTCCCCTCCCCTGCCTTGGGAACCGTTGGGCTTGCGTGCGGTTTTTACAAAGGCAGAGTCGCAGTCCTTCCTTTGTCCTTCCCGAAAAAACCTGCCACGCCTGCCAAGCGGCGCGCCCCATCGCCTTTGGCAGGAGAGCCCCTTGCTCCTGGAACGTATGCGGCTGCAGGGCCGCTGCCAAAGCCCTCCGTTTCTGAAACTGATCCCTGGCGTTCCGGCGAGGGGGGCCCGCCGTGGGGAGGCACCGGTGGTGGAAGCCGTTCACTCAAGCCGGTCCCCCGCAGAGGCCTCTGCCTTTGGAACAGGAACTTCTCTGAAGCCGAGTGCTTCTGGAATGTGCATATCAAACCTTGTTTGATCTGGGCCTGCTTTCATGCCATGTATAATTTAGAACAGGGTTTATTGCACAATCTTTTTTGTTTGTTGTTTTTTTCCCCCTCTCTCATATCATCTAGCAATCCCAAATAGCAGTTGATAAACCACCGTCCTGACTTGACAACAATATTTACATCTGATAAAGGATCTAACTAAATGTGGCGTTCTTTTCGAATGCAAGAAAATTGCAACCCATCGTGATATAATATCCTTCAGTCCAAATGATCATATCACTGCTCATTGAAGCGTTGGGATGAGGAGGAAGTGTTACTCGCACTCAAAATTCAACAATTCTAGGTTTATTTTTAAAGAAGATTACAGTGGCTTCTTATGACTTATTTTCGCCTTTCCTGAATTTCTGTACACATTAAGAGAAAGCTGGAAGATGCGTTAAAACCGCAGTGTGCAGCTGTGTTTGTGCTTGACATGGCACCACAAGAGTAACAGTTCAGTTCAGTTGACTGCATGTGTAAAGAGAGCAGACACGCGGAGACGGTGGAGGTGTCCCTCAGGTGACCGGCGCCTGCTCTCAGCAGGTCCGCGAGCTGCAGACCCGGCTCCAGAGCGTCCAGGCGACGGGCCCCTCCAGCCCCGGGAGACTCGCCCCCACCAGCCGGCCCATCAACCCCAGCACCGGGGAGCTCAGCACCAGCAGCAGCAGCAACGACATCCCCGTCGCCAAGGTGATGGCCATCTCTCTCTCTCTCTCTCTCTCTCTCTCTCTCTCTCTCTCTCTCTCTCTCTCTCTCTCTCTCTCTCTCTCTGTCTCTCTCTCTCTCTCTCTCTCTCTCTTCATTTACATTTACTTACTCATCTACACCCCCACTCTCTCATACACATGCTCTTTCTCAATACACTGAGTGAATAATTTTCTTGAGTGACCAGCTGTTGTGGGAAATCTCTGATCAGAGGGCAGTGAGATCAGCCTTCCCCAGGTGACCAAGGTACCTGCCCTTTACAAACCTCTGTCCCATGATGCACCACGCACATGGGTACGGCACATAATAATTTGAGCGACGCACATGGCTACATTACTCCTCATTGCCAGATGCGCACCAAGCAGCCCTTGTTTATTCTCTGTCTGTGTTGTCCCGACAGGTGGCCGAGCGAGTCAAGCTCTCCAAAACGCGGTCCGAGTCTTCCTCGACTGAGAGACCGGTCCTGGGCTCTGAGATCAGCAGCATCGGGGTAAGGAACCACGGAGCCAGCACTGTCCCAGGGGTGGGGGGAGGAAGAGGGAGGAAGAGGGAGGGAGGCAGGGAAGCAGGTGGATATTAATAGCTCCAGTATCTCTCCAGTGGAGAAGGGTTTCAGGGAAGGGGGCACAAGCTTGTCACTCAGCCGGCAGTGATCCCCAACCTTGGCTGCAGTCCAAAGACGGACATCTTTGACACAAAAGGTGACCCCTTCTCTCGGATCATGAGGGGGAAGAAAAGCAATGTGGCCAGCACAAAAAAAACATTACATTTGCATTTACACACGTCCTCTCAAAAGTGGGAAAGGGGATTAGCAGCCAGAACAACAGCCAGCACTGTTTGTCAGCTCGCTTCACTACGTGCTCTTTTTCTCTCCTCTCTCCCTTTGTTTCGTTGGTGAGTTGAATGTTCCACAAGGCCACCGGTTCACCGCGGCATTGACTGTCTGAGCGTGAAAGAAAATCTATCCTAATGATACCGGGGCTGTTTTTACCACACATACGGCTCAATGCTTGTTCATAACACACCCTGTAAAGGGGAACCAGACAGCTGAAATTCAGCAGAGACTTGCCAGTCACTGGTTACGTAATGAAAAGTAATTGCACTCAAAAAGCACCCCCCCTCCCCACATCCAAAGCCTACAGAATTAGTATCAAGTCAAACTAACTGTCATTCCTTGGGATTTCCTCTCATTTCTTCTGTATTACAGCAACAGAATCATTGAGAGTGAATTTGAGACTGCGAGTGAATTTGAGAGACTGCGAGTGAATTTGAGAGACTCCGAGTGAATTTGAGAGACCGTGTGTAAGAGAGTGACTGTGAGAAAGAGAGAGATCAAACATTATCTCTCCCCCCCCCCCATACTTCGTCATTCTCCCCACTGAAGCACCGTCGTATTCAGCAGCTAACTGCCCTGTCTGTTCCCGCAGGTGTCCAGTAACGTGGCCGAACACCTGGCCCACTCCTTACAGGACTGCTCAAACATCCAGGAGATCTTCCAGACGCTCTACTCACACGGGTCCGCCATCTCCGAGAACAAGATCCGCGAGTTCGAGGTGGAGACGGAACGGCTTAACAGGTGGGGCCCTGGGCTCGAGTGCCGACTGCTTGAACGCGCCGCGGCGTTACAACTGCACCCCAGGCCCTGGAACTGAAGTCAAAGGGCAGATGTTGCTCAGGGCCTCTCCACTTATCAAAACAGGGACGCGTGAATGGGACACTCTCCCCCACATTTTTCCATTTGGTCCTAACAGTACCCCCTCCTCCCCCACCAATTTATGTAACAGGTTGACGATGCAAAAAAGTGCTGATGCATAAGCCATTTGTAAGTACAATTGACTTTCCCCTGCCCCACAACCCACCCATTTTTTTAAAATGTATTAAGTTAGAAGTGCTTACGCGTAGCACGTATTCTGCAGGCAGACTTCTCCATCTGCACCACACTTTGCCAAGTAAAGAAATTAACTCGCCCCACTTCCATAGTTCAATATTATTCATTTCCTTCGCAAATGCCTTCATGATATATACACTCGACACCTGCATTCTGGTGCCTTTTGAAGTGTTAAATATTGTGTCTTTTGTTATGTTTGTGTGGGCAAGCTCACCACCTGTTACAGGCGAGGCCGGCAAATAGACGAAGCATTCTGCTGTACCATCGGCCGCCTGGCCCTCTGCCGTGCGCGTGGTACTTTTCCACAAGCTCCTCTGCATGAATGCGCCCTTAAGGCGTACGTGCAAAGTCTGGCGGCTGTTTGATGAATGAGGGCTTCAGTTTTTTTCGGCGGGAATATTTATTCAGAGATTAAATATTTATGCAGCAAACGCAGGTGATTTTTTTTTTTTTTCATTTTTTTGCAAGTGTTTGGAATTAATGTTTGCTTTTTCGAAAAAACTTGTTTGAATTCTGAAACGAGTTGAGGAAATTAGCGCGTTCCCCGCTAATCGTCGACTTACACAGGGATTAAACTCCACAGCAGGTAAACGGGGGGAATGGTTGATGTGGTGTTTCCGGATATCCATAGAGTGAAAACTGGTCGCAGAGATTTGTAGCTTTCCAGCGGCGGATTTGAGTCTTAAACTGGAAATACCTCCCATTTCCCCTTGTGCTGTATCTCTATAATGCAGTTTGGAGATGTGCAAGAAATGCGGAGCAAGCAGGAGACCGCATTTGCTTCGTTTGTTAAGTCCCCAATTAATCTGAGGACCCGTTGCTTGGCCTCGCCTGTCGTTTCAGTCGCATCGAGCACCTGAAGTCCCAGAACGACCTGCTGACGATCACGCTGGAGGAGTGCAAGAGCAACGCGGAGAGGATGAGCATGCTGGTGGGGAAGTACGAGTCCAACGCCACCGCCCTCCGCCTGGCCCTGCAGTACAGGTCAGAGCCCCCCACCACCCCAAACCGTGCTCCAAGCTGGTCCCCACAGCTCAGCCAGACCCCCCCAGCTCACATTTCTGTGGTGTGCTAATGTCACAGGCCGAACATTGCCTTCATGTAGTTCTGATATAGAGGACTATTCACTTCATGTTATTCACAGCCAGCTTGACAAGCCCCAGAAGGCAGTCAGGTGATCTCAGACCAGCGGGCGGTAATCGACCGAGATCTCGATTGCTTTATTGATTTGGTTTATTTGAAGGAGCTGCACACGGCCCTACCCCGCTCAGGGAACGCTTCTCAAACAGGTCATCACATTTACCGAGTGGAGGTGAAAACGCCCCTCGCATACAAACAAACCCGATTTCTTGGACCCTGGGTAACGTGCAAAGGAAATGGCACACGTTTTGAGGAATGTGACAGGGAGCTCTGGACGTCTCTTCCATTCTTTCTCTGTTCAGTTTTTCTGTTCTTTTTGTTTTTCACCAATTGCTTAAAGGCCTCCAGAGAAGAGCATTTTGTAATGGGAAAACCTGGTTGACAAAATAAAATAAATAATCTGTTGATGATTTTTCTCCCCCTCGCAATCAGAAACTAAATTTTTCTACCGAAATTGCATTCCCCCGAACACCCTTAGCCACGCTATTGCCCTCTGAGCCCCGCCAGCCGAATTCCCTTAAAGGTAGTAATCAGATGCCTGCCAGCGTTGGGTCGTTAGGAACCTCTTACAATTATAATTAGGTTGTATTCACTCAGGTCAAAGACTCCGTGAGACGCGTGCCTTGGAAATAATTTGCATGCCATTAACATAGCCCACCTTATCCGAGCCACGTATTAAGAACCACTTCGCTCTCCCGTGATAAGATAGCCGTGAGATCCCGACAGCGCCTTCCTAATGAAATAAAACTATTCCTCATTCAGACACGTAACGAGTTTAGGACCGACACTGTTTTCATCAATTACCGCCGCACTGTTCGTTAAAATATTTAACACTTTAAAGCGGGCGCATCTGGCACATTAGCATGTTGTAAATGGCCTTGTAGAATGCGCATGTGCAAGCGGCGGCGGTTTCGGTGCGTCGTTTACGTCGGCGTTCTGGTGATTGTCTCCTAACGACAAGTAACATTCACGCAAGGTTTAGGTAGCAGGTCGCAATGTCATGTTTCTGCATTGCCACGGCAGGATTGCAATTTAAGCTTCAGTTTCTCTGCACTGATTTATTTATGTCGTTTATTCATTTGCTATTTGCTGGTTGAAGGTTCTCCCCCCCACGTCTATGTTTGGTTTGTCATTTACAGTAAGTGGCAAGGTCAACGTTTTTGATTGAATTTCATCCCAAGTGAATCTGATGTCAGGGAGATTGTAAGATTGGACTTCCGCAGTGGGGGGTTGGGGGGTAGATTGGCTTTAGTTTGTCGAGGGCCACTCGGCTACGTAAGATTCGCTAAAGACCGAGACGGCGCCAGGCTCTGGAAAAGCCCACTGCAACTTCATCAGCAAATGAGCCAACTCGGTTTGAAAAGGCAGAGGGGAAAACAAAGAATTAGACACCGTCTTCACTGTGCGGGGTTCCTTTCTGCCAGGGGGAACATGACCGTGCGAACACTCCGCAGCCGAATGGGAATGATTTTGTAACGCCGAGCATGTAAATAGTTAATGTGGCTCGGTCGGTCTTGTTGCGAAGTGCGGTCTTGTTGGTCTGTGAACAAAACACGCACGTCTTTATTACCGGCCCAGCTCTCAGCCGTCACTACACGTGGGACAGGGGGAGCAATAATCAGATCAATTTGCCCCCCCCCTTCCCCAAAACCAAGTTCCTCTACAGCTGGGGGCCATTTCCTTTGAAGTCCCGCTACACCGCTAATTGGCTTTATTTTTTTTATTTGTGCATGGAGGCCTTTGGGACATATAATCAAGGATTGATTAAACAATGCTTCCATCTGCAGAAACGTGCAGAACTTGTTTGGGCCCCCCCCTCCCCCGACTTTGATTCAGTGTACATCAGCACCTTCTGACCGCGTTAACTTCCGGACGCTTGATGAAAGCACAGCAATGTGGCTGGTTAAGTGGGTGAAGGGGGCCGCCGCATTCCTGAGGTGTGTGTGTGTGTGTGTGTGTGTGTGTGTGTGTGTGTGTGTGAGAGAGTCTGTGTGACATACAGAGTGCACATATGTGTTTGAAAGAGCAAATGAGTTTGTGAATGTGTGCATGAATGTGTGTGCGTGAGAGTAAGTGTGTATTTATATACACAGGTAACTGCCAAAATAAAAGAAACAAGTAAATGAAGGATTCTGGCAGCCCTGTTATGGTGTGGGATGCATTTTCCTGACATGGTTTAGGGCCACTCAACCCTTTAGAGGGCAGGGTAAACACCCAAAAATACAAAGAGTGAGCACCTTCATCCTATGGTGAAGCATTTCTATCCTGATGAGTGGTCTCTTCCAGGATGACAATGCCCCCATCCACAGGGCACGAGCGGTCACTGAATGGTTTGATGAGCATGAAAACGATGTAAACCATACGCCATGCCTGTTTGAGTCAACAGATCTCAACCCAATTGGACACTTATCGGGTGATTCTGGAGCGGTGCCTGAGACAACATTTTCCACCACCATCAACAAAACAGCAAATGGTGTTTGCATCCCTCCAGTAGAGTTCTAGACACTTTTAAAATCTGTGCCAAGGTGCACTTACACTGTTCTGGCGGCTCACGATGGCCCAACGCCCTATTAAGACACTTCATGTTGGCATTTCCTTTATGTTGGCAGTTATCTCTGTGCGAGTGCGTGTCTGTGTGTGTACGTGAGCGTCTGTGTGTGTCCCCAGTCTGAAGCGACGCTCCCTGTTCCTTTCCCCAGTGAGCAGTGCATCGAGGCGTACGAGCTGCTGCTGGCCCTGGCGGAGAGCGAGCAGAGCCTGGTGCTGAGCCAGTTCCGGGCGGCGGGCGTGGGGACCGTAGGTGAGCACCCACCTGGCCGACTCCTCCCAATAAGCACCGGCCGGTCTCGGAGCGCCGCAACTGGCCGGCGAACCCACACCGGGATACGGCAATCGAGGGAGAGCGGTGGTGGTAAAAAAAGAGAAAAACCTGCACACTTCTTGAAATGTGAAGAGCCACCAGGGCCCCTGTGTGAGAACAGAGCCGCCCTCTCGCTTTCAGCACTAGCGATTCCCCAGAGGGCCACGGCACCGACGGGCGATTTGAAGCGGGGAGCTTCATGTGCTAGTGGCTCGTTGCCTTCCAACCTGTTCCACCTCCGTCCATACTCCTTCCAGCACACCTTACTTCCATTCTACCATTTCCACAAGTCCTTGTCTTAATTAGCAACATTTGACGACTCAATCCCTTTTAGCGGATTTATAGAAGCACAGGCGAAAAAGTCGGGAGCTTTCTGTCCTCCTCGGTTTTGCATGGACGCCCTTCTGCATTTATTCATGCGCCTCCCTCCCTGCCGTGCGGAGGTAAACACGCCGCAGCTGTTTCCTGGAGTTTTATGAATTAATAAACGCAACAACAAAAAATCACTTTTCAGGCTGCCGTCTGTATTTATATTTCACGTCGTGAGTACAGTTTATTGTGGCTGTGTTGTAAGTCACTTTCCATTCCCTGCGGTGGGAGTTTTAATACCTCGGCCCTGACAGGTTGGTGAAAGGGAAACTTTGCAGACTGCCTCGATAGTGTAAGGACCCAAGTCTAACTGCACACTGTGTGCTCTTGACTTGACAGGACTTTATATTTACTCTGACTTGCATTCCGCTGCCTGTTGTTCGCCTGTCTCCCCGGGCCGAACGGCCATATTGTTTCTGTATGAGCTCCTGTACCTTGAAGGGCTATTTATCGTAGCATTTTTGTTTTGTAACTCTCAGGCTGTTGGCTTTGCTAACGTCCTGCCCTTCACCAAGCATTTTGTCAGGGAGTGTTCAGTGACCCCCTGTCCCCTTTCCGCCCGCCCCAGGAGACCAGGTGGGTGACGAGAGCATTACCCAGATCCTGAAGCGAGCCCACGACTGCCGCAAGACGGCGGAGAACGCGGCCAAGGACTTGCTGACGCGACTGGACGGCAGCTGTGGGGCGGCCTTCGCCGTGACAGGCTGCAGCGTCCAGCCCTGGGAGAGCCTGTCCTCCAACAGCCACACCAGGTCAGGCCTGTGTGTGTGTGTGTGTGTGTGCGTGTGCGTGTGCGTGTGTGTGTGTTAAATCAGTTAAAGTTATATTCCGCACTGATATCAGGAAGTATCATTTTACACAGAAAGTTGTAAATACACTACCGTTCAAAAGTTTGGGGTCACCTTCCATCTGGACTATGGCTAATCGGGCACTCCTTCATTGTTCAGCAAGATAACGACCGAAACACACCTTGAAGTTGTGCAAGAACTATCTGGTGAAGGAGGAATGTGAACAACAACTCAAACTAAAGACCTGGCCTGCCCAGTGTCCAGACCTCAATCCCATAGAACTTGTATGGGACAAACTGGAAAGGAAGAGTCAAAGCAAAGCAACCCACAAGTTTCTCTGGGAATTGCTGCAGGATAGCTGGGAAAACATGTCGGGTGATTTTCTGCTAAAACTTATTAACCGAATGGCCACTGTTTGTGAGGCTATTCTCACGCCAAAGGGTGACTATTTTGAGGAATCCAAGATTCAATTTTCAATATAATTTTCTTGAACATTTCTTTGTTGTTCATTTTGTTCATTGTTACATGTGTTTTTAGTCATTTTAAAGTATTTACAGAAATGTATACAGTGTAAAGCATTGTCAATTATGAGATAAAAATAGTTTCCAGCAGGTGATCCCAAACTTTTGAATGGTAGTGTATGTGGAACAGCTTGCCAGGTAATGTAGTGTAGGCAGAAGCACGTGGGGCATTCAAGTCCAGGCTTGATGCAGTACTGGATATTCTTTAGACTAGGAAATGATAAGCCTAGATGGGCTGAATAGCCTGTTCTTGTCATTATGTATTCTTATGTTCTTGTATGTGTGTGTTTGTGTGTGTGGATGGATGCACGCACGCACGCGTGTGTGAAAGTATTCAGTGCGATGTGTTTTCTGTGTGTGTGGAAGTGTTATGGTGCTACATATTACCGTGTGCATTCGGGAGGTCTGGTTTGTGTACAGTGTGCATTCAGTGTGCTGTGCTGTGTGGGGCAACACATACTTTTAGGTGGACTGCTTGCAGGTTCCTCTCCACGTTGGAGCTGTTGCGCACTGACCTGCTGTGTGACTGTCTGTTGGGTAGGGTCAGCTGTCTGGGGGTGAACTCCGGTCAGGAGGACATTTATATGCACATCACAGGTTATCTAGGCACATAACCGCGCCGTCGTCAGTTAATTAAATGGTAGAGACTGCACTATGCGACAGTACTCCTAAAGCGATCATTTACTACGAAGACAACGTTTCGATCCACACGACTGACCTGAGGAAGAATCCGCGCAGATTGAAATATTGCCTGTGTAGTAACAGATTGCTTTGGGAGCAGAAGCGTGTGGGAGCTCCACTGAAATCCAGCTCACCGGCTCGTCTCACACGACAGCCCTGCCCATCGGTCTCCGAACACGCCGTAGCATCGTGTTGAACATCCATTATTCGCATTCGATACCCGGCTTGAACGTGTTCCTCTCAAAGTATAGATTTTCTCAGTTTTTACGTGCCAATATCACGGACAAATCCAGCCGCCATTTTGTCACGCGTGTCATTTTTACCAAAATTTGGGGGGGACGTGATCGTGTGTGAATTGGATCGATGCGGCGATCTGTGGCGGAGAAAGCCGGTGGTGTGGCCGAGAAGAAACCGCCTCAGGTTCGAGCGGCGGCGATGGAAAGCCCTGCGTTCCACACCCGTGGCGAGCAGACACTTATCAAAAAGCGAGATTGGAAATGTAACCATCGGAGACGACCAGGGAGCCAAGATATTACTGTCGGGGGCACACCCTAATTATTTTCCCCAGGAGTGGGGGGGGATGCTGAACAGGTCTTTGGGATTAGATGGCCCTGCTATTAAAGAGGAGCAAAATCGACCACATCTTGGTCTGTTTTTTAATAGGCGCAGAATTGCACGGCGCTCACATCAACAGGTTTTAAAATGGGATGCCGTGGAATGTAACCTGATCTCAGCGAGAGCCGAGGCTCGCTCAGTAAATGCATTTGACACGTCGGTTCGTTATCGCCGCAGACCGCAACCTGCAGTTATGTCTTTTTTAATCCAAGGTCATTATTTTCCCTTAAAAGCTTCGGTTTCAGCTTGCACCTCTGTGAGGAAAATGCCCTTTATCTAACGATTGATTTTTGCACACGCCCGCCCGTGCACGAGCACTTTTTTTTTTTTTTTTTTTTTGCTGCGCTCTCAAATTCCTTTCTTTCGCCACACGAGAAAGCGGTTTTCTTTTCTACTTGATCTTGGGTTTATTTGCCACATTAGCCCGCCATCTTGGAGCACCTGCATTTCCAAATATCAGTAATCACAGTGTTTGTAGTATGTCCTTCTGGCACGCAATATCTCACTGTCAGAAACGTCACTTTTTATTTATTCTGTAAGAAAATGTCATGGGGAAATTGTCATTGTAATTACTCTGCTCATTGAAAGGGGGCCGGTTTAATTTAGAGCGATGGTTCACGCTTTGTCACTCATTATCCATAGTCTCTGCAGGATATGCTACACTGTGTGTTTGCGTGCGTGCGTGCGTGCATGCATGCGTGTATGCATGCGTGTTTTTGTGTCATTGTGTGTGTAGATGCAAATGAATGTGCATTTGTGTCCATCCATTTGTGTGTGTGCGTATACCACTGTTTGTGTGTGTCTGCCTGTAAGCGTGCATTATATGTGTGCATTTGTCTTTCCTTTCCATTTGCATTTGTGTGTGCGTGTGCACGTGCAAGCAAATGCCGATTCAGCCCGCACACTGTGGTCCGATGCTTTTTTAAATGTGAATCACTCGAATGCTTCTGTTGGAAAACACAGCAAATCAAAGTTGCATCTCGTTCAGCAGCGTATTGTTCTTCACGGGTGCAGATATGTGGCCTCGGGCGTATCAACAAAGCAGCCGATGCAATCACATCATCTGTACTGCACATAATTGAGTGTCAACTTGTCCGTTCTTTCACAAGGTCGTCCTCTTCACTTTTTCCGAAAGTGAGGGGACCTGCTTCAACAGATTATTTTTTCAGTTTTTCTTGAGGGGCAAAAAGGCTCGGTCGAGGATAAAATACATCACAGGGAAAGTGCGTGGCCCAGCTCAGGGCCAACGTGTGGTACCGCGTCCAACTAGCCTCTCTCTCTCTCTCTCTCTCTCTCTGGTTCATTTGTAAAGGTTTATGAACTTTTTCCATGAAACATAACATTAATTAGAGTTTAATCACACATTGGTGCGCATGCTAAATGATAAACACGTGTCTTGTGGTCAGGTAAACTTTAAAGGGTCTTTAAAGGGCTGTTTTCTGAAAGGAAAGTTTCTCATTTTAAGTGTTTAATGTGTTCCATTATTGTGGGGGCATACGTGCGAGTACAGAATTAGTAACGGCCCGCAACAATTCCACTAGAAACTGTAAACAAATTTCCTGTAAACACACTGATCCCATGACCCTAATTAAACACGTTTGTGTGACTCGCTAGCTAGCGCGGAACATCCCAACACTTTTGTGATGTTGTTGCAGCCATGTTTTGGGGATTGCTTCGACATCACGGCAGTGTTGTGAGAACACGGCGCGTTATCCCACACGCTGACCACAGTATTAGAGCAACGTTGTGAGAACGTTACGCATTAGCCCAGATGGTATTTCACAGAGCCGGTGTGTGAGGTTGCTTAGGCATAAGGAACGAGGCTGACGTGATGCATTAGACCCCCCAATCTCTCTCTCTTGCACTCCCTGACCTCGCATCCACCCCCCCCCCCCCCCCTCGCTGACGTCTCCGGGAGATCACATGCCTTTCCCGGAACACTCTCAGGAAGCACTTAACCTCCCTGTGCTCGCTGGTGCTGCCAGCCCTGGACGGAGCGACGGCGCGACAGAGGTCTGAGGTCACACACTGCTGATGGTCCCACTGATTGGAAGGTCTTTTATTGCAATAGAGGGAGAACCCCCCCCTGTATTTTTGTTTGTGAAAACATGGTGGCCTTCTCCATTCATATCTGCTTTCACTTCACCGGGTCTGTGACAACCATCCATGTGCTGAACACGGAGTATTTACTAGATTGGACACTTCTTATAGCGTGGCACTTTAATATCTTGTCCGCCTCCCAAATCGATTTCCGTTGAGCTGAAAGTGCGGTTCATTTGCTTGACTATACAGAATACAAACAAAACCATCCATGTATTGCCAAATTGGTTCCCCAGATTTGCTGAATATCGTCTTAATGAAGACCATTTTGCCCAACACACTGGAGTAACCTGACATTGTTGCACCATGTTCCATTCTTACTACACAAAGAAGAAAAGCACGCAACAACAGCAGAGAGGCACTGAAATTGGGACAGTAGAGTGCGTTCCTACTTCAAATGTATCGACTCCAAAGCTTGTTTCTCAGGACTGAAGACTGGGAGAAACATGCATATGCATGCAGTTGATACGTTTTGGTTGTCTGTGTATGTTTGTGTTTTGAAACATGTTGCATCTGTGGGTGAGAGAACTTGCACCTTACCTGGGTCTGTGTGCACACGTGTGTCTGAGAGAGAGAGAGAGTCATCACCACACCCATGTGTTGACAAGTGTCTAACTTGAGGGTGTTTGTGTCTGTGTGTCTGTGTGTGTGTCTGTGTGTGTGTGTCTGTCTGTCTGTCTGTCTCTACCTCCGCAGCACCACCAGCTCCACGGCGAGCAGCTGCGACACAGACTTCAGCAAGGAGGATGAGCAGCGCCTCAAGGACTACGTCCAGCAGCTGAAGAACGACCGTGCGGCGGTCAAGCTGACCATGCTTGAGCTGGAGAGTATCCACATCGACCCGCTCAGCTACGACGTCAAGCCCCGCGGGGACTCGCAGCGGCTGGATCTGGAGAACGCCGTCCTCATGCAGGAGCTCATGGCCATGAAGGCAAGGGTACTGGGGCGTGGTGCAGACCGAACGGCACCGCATCGTGCTTATAGATTAATGGATCGGTCGCGGTGCTCTAGTTCAATATTCCTTTCATGGCTGTGTCTAGTTTTGTTGTATGGAATGGGTGAACGTGCCGGGAATAGCTATCAAATGTTCTGCCATGACGTCTTGTCGTGGGTGAAGCATCCAACCCCCGTGTATTGTAGTTGCATTTGAATTTGAACAAATGTCAGGCAGTACCAGTCCAGCAATTGTATTCCTAGAGGCTATGAGGTTCATGATTGATATTCTTCAGTTTACAGTAGTTTTTTTCATGTCGGTGCGATTTTATGTCCGTTAGCCCTCAAGGAAATGGTACAAAAGTCCTGAGTCATTGTCCTCGTAACCATGAGGAATCCTGCATGAGATATCCCCGATTGTATTTAAGGCTGGCCTGCTTTCTGTGTTTTGTGGATCCCCTTTTAACACAGAACGTATCCATGTGCATGGTGCTGTTTTGAGATGCAGGGCTGAAGAATTGATGAAAATGGGGAAAGAGGAGCCAGCGCTTCCTTTGCAGCTGAATCCCGACTGAATCAGGCGAATAAGAACGCGTGGCTGCACAGCAACTCATTTGAGCGCACCAGCTCTCTTCATCACCATCGCTAACCTTTTATTACTCGTCCCGACGTTACGTGGAGAAAGCCGAGATTGTATTCAGCCGTAGATGCCAGGAGCAAGGCCGTTTTCGCTGCATCTCTCCTTTAATCAAACCTTCGGGTCTGTCTCGACGGACGACCTTTGAGACAGCGTATTCAATATTTACCCTTCTTCGCTGGAGAAGATAAGATATCTTCTCTCCTGTAAGGATTGCGCAGGACTATGTGCTGAGACCCGCGGTCGGGAATTGGATTCACTCCCTATGCGGAATACTAAAACTTTCAAGGTTAGAGTACGCGCAGAGCCGAGGAAGGGAGGGCGTTTTGACGCATCAGACAGTGAGAATATTGCAGAACCTGTTGTGAATGTGTGGACTGGGTCGTTCTGAGCTGTGTGTGCTGTGAAGAACAAATACTCTGCCGCTACCTCAGTCTACCGAGGTGCATGAAAAATGCAACGAGCTGGATTAGAATTTCACCCGCTCTTGGAGAGAGTAAAATAATGATTTATTGTTAAAATAAACTTTTTTGTACTGCATTTCTCTCTTCCATTTATATCGCTTGCATTTTTACCCTCAAATTATTCACACCCTTGATAAAGATGAGCAAACAAGGCTTCATATAATATATAATACAGGTAATGGGCTGTATTGTATAATCAAACAAATGGGAAAATGATATTATTTTACACTAATACAATTGCTCTAAAAACATTTCCCCCAAAACATTGGTCACAATTATTCACACTTGTTTTTGCTTTGTGCACCCTTCTCTCACAACACTACTGATTCATCTTCTATAGTGTTCTATGAGATCAGTCGACCTTTGTGATTTTAGATCATTCTTCAGTCTGCACTTGTGTGCTTAAAATATAGCCTAATAGAACTGTGTCCACACAGTGGAAAATCCTCTTTGGCTTCACCAGACATTAGTAATGTTTGGTGACATTGAGGGTCATTAAAGACATTTAACACAGTGTCTCTTTTCAATTACATTGAACAATATATAACATGTGCATTAGCATAGTTCTAAATCTAAATGACAGGATAAGAACAAATGCAATGCTATAATAATATAATGGCTCGGTATAAAGTAATTAAAATAATAATAATTACTGAAGATACATGTCAGTTAAATTTGTTATAAAAGCATTATATGGAATAAATGCAGTAGACAACATAATTTAGGATAACAAATACAAAATGGAAACATTAGGCTGCAGTAAGTTACATTATTAGTTGCATTGTATAGTAAGCTAGGTCATTCAGTAAAGGATGAAGTCCGTA
This sequence comes from Aldrovandia affinis, assembly GCA_029706075.1. Taxonomy (NCBI): domain Eukaryota; kingdom Metazoa; phylum Chordata; class Actinopteri; order Notacanthiformes; family Halosauridae; genus Aldrovandia; species Aldrovandia affinis. The sequence continues at coordinate 1,561,413 of JAINUG010000115.1, forward strand.
AGTAGATGTGTCCGCTGACATGGCCCTCCCTGTCGGACAGGAGGAGATGGCGGAGCTGAAGGCCCAGCTCTACCTGCTGGAGAAGGAGAAGAAGGCCCTGGAGCTGAAGCTGAGCACACGCGAGGCCCAGGAGCAGGCCTACCTGGTGCACATCGAGCACCTCAAGTCTGAGGTGGAGGAGCATCAGGAGCAGCGCATGAGGTCACTCAGCTCCACCGGCTCCAGTGGGAAGGTAGGCTCCAGCACTCGTACAGGACAGCACAGTGGCTCGGGATTCAGTCAGCGTTGTTACATAACCTCAACTTAATGAATAAATAGATGCAAGTGTTACATTTTTCAGAATGCGAACACACATTTTTCACCCATTCATTTTGGTGATCGCCAAACTGCATTTGTAAAGTGGAAAAACGAATGCTTGTCAGATTTGATGGAATCCAGGCCAATGTCTGTGCCCAACATCTCCTAGTCCTGTTCCTATGTTGGGAAATGCCGGTTTTGTTCTTTTATTTTATTGCTGCATGGTAGTCAACACTGGAACGGTGAAGGTTACTCAGTACTTACTTTGATTCCTGGGGCCGTATGTATAAAGCTGCTCAATGTGAAAATGTACACAAAGTACAAAAGTGTGAAAGTGTGAGGGGGAAATCTAAGAATTGTGGAAATGTACTCTTAGTACAAGAATTATGAATAAGAGCTATGTATAATAAATATTCTTTAGCCTTAAAAGTACTCTTAACTTGTCATGTATATAAGAGACTGTTTTACCAAAGGAAGAAATGGTGGGGCGCATTTTTTCGGAAAGAAGATGTGCATTATTTTTATTGGGTGATGCAGTTAACAACGATAATAATAATAATCATATTAATAACAGTCAAATAAGACAAATAAACAATAACAATAATAAACATTTGTACAACACGTTTTATGAGCCCTTGCGAGTTCTCTCAGAATAGTTGCCAGAATGGCTGCGTTACCTAGCCAGAGACGGCGGGATAGCATGTTTTCATGAAAGAAGACATGTTCTATTACTGGATCAGTTAATAAAAAGATACCGTCTTGATCCCGAAAGGCATTCTCTCTGTGACAGATCTCGTCAGATTCAATTTTGCCATCCACGGAAATAAATTATCTCTCGGCTCTCGACGCGGAAATTAAAGTCACTGAATGCGTTCTCTGGCGACGGGAAAGATTCAGCCGCGGCGGTTTGTGGCCATTCCATTCTGTAATTGGTACGGCCACATGGGTCTCAACCCCTGGAGAGAACTGTCCTTATTTTCGAGGCTTAAATCCTGTAAGAATTTGTCCAAAACCTTATGGACATAGACGGAACACATTCTTGCCAGGAATTCAAATGATTAGCAACCACACATGTATCTGGTTCAAGTTTCATATATTCATGTACTTAGATTTTCATTAAGATTTCACCTATACATTTAGAAAATTACTGTTGTAAATTTAGGCAAATTGTATTTAAATAATGGAAAGGTTAATACTGTCTTTTAAGATAGAGAGAAAGACTTGCTTGCTACGGCAAAACTAACTTAAGATAGAATGGAAGTTAATCAATCACTATAAATCCATATCAGACTAGATTTCCCGTATCCCAGCCTTTTTGGCCGTATACCCCCAAAATAGTGGAAAACCCATATTTTGTATGGGAAAGACAATCTTGGCAAGGCCAATCCCAGTGATTCAGAGGTTCCAAGAGCCTCTTTATAATGATAATAATCATCATCATCATCATCATCATAAATATTATTATTAATAATAATAATAATATATTTATTTATTTACTTTATATGGCGTATTTATGAACCCACGGACGCTGTACAGGAAGGATAAAAACTGTCGTCAGCAGATGCAAGATAAAAACAATAAAATCAAGAGGTAATATAAAGCAATACAATGAAAGTCGGTATAAAAAATGCAGGCATTTCAAAATAAAATGAATATAAAAATCGATCAAATAAAATGCAAAGCAGAGAAACTATAAATGTACAGTTTACATAGCTGGGGTTTGGCTCACTCACTGGCAGTGGAATTGCCCTTCCAAAGTGTAGTGTTCAGGACCCCATTTTTGTTCAAGGAACAAAGTCTTTGACTGACTTTGGCTTTTCTGACTCTGAAGGATTCTGCACACCTGTCACGCATCGGGGTAGGGTCTGTACCCAAGGGTATTCGATGAAAAGTCCTGTGAAAGCGTTCCCACCCAAGCTAAATGCGCATCCCAAGTTTCTGTGACAGGACCGACTGGTCCCGGATTACAGGCTGTCGAGTGCTGTCTGCAGAATTCTAATTTGAGCGTTTCTGCAGCCGATAACGCGCCATCCGTCAATCACACATCCCGGGGAGTGCCGCTGATTGACGCGGGGCGCGGCGGTATCGATTCAGCCGTTATTGTTATTCATCTTTCACGAGCGCAACGCAAACACGCCAGCCATAACCATGAACACAGCCGGGGTTCTAACTCACCATAAATATTCTGAGCATTCGGTTTGTTTTTGTCTTTTTCCTGCATCACTTAGTAAAACAGAAAATCCGACAAATTGGACGATTACAATGGAACGCTGCATCAGAGTCTTATTTTGCCTTTTTCTTGCCAGTCACCCGAAAGTACATGAAATATAGCCTGGATGTGAAAGCAGGAGTTATCTGGGGTTTTAAATAAAGAAAAATATTTTAAATTAACATTGGAACTGTTTTTGTCAGTACTGCATCTCTAAAGCGAGTCATAGGTGCTTTTCTCCGGCTCATTTGTCGCCACTGACGGGGCCAGGAGTCAGGAAGAAAAGCCGCACTCTTATTTCAGAAACCCAACACCACCACCTCCTCCTCCTCCCCCCCCTCATCACCACACTCTTCCCGAGCGCCTCTCTCCATCCCAAACCCACAGAGATAAATCATTGAAGAGCCTCGAGTCCCAGCCCGGCTGCTCTTGAGCCGAGCCGAGTCGCGCGAGCCTGACTGCGCATTCTGCCCTCCTCTCTGCCGCCCGTTTTCACCGCCTCTCCCGGCTGAAAATTAGAGGAGCTGTCTGAGAGGCGTATAACCCCCCAACCCTCAAGAGACCACAGCCCTGAGACAGGCCCGCCGCTGGCCCAGAACCCTGTCTGGAACAGAGGAGAAACGCAGGTCTGAACTGCAATACCTTTCCCCACTCAAGTCTGGAGATGTAGCTTTATGCTGCACCAGAATATAGCAGACACTATTGTCCGCAACACAGCCCTGGGCCAAACGCGCGCCGGAGAACCTGCCGGATACGAACGCATCTGGAATAGAGGTCGTTCTGAACTTTTCAATCCTTTATTGATTTGAATCACATACTTGCATTGCATTAATTAGCCTTGTTTTTTAAATGGGTTACTCTCATTTTCAAGATATATTCCATAGTTTAACTCGATAACAATAACCAAACCAACAGTAATCGGGATCTTTTCTACGGGAAAAATGTCCTACATTGTCTTTCTGAACAATACATCTCCTTTTCATTGACCTGCTATCTTTGGTTTCTTGTGAAAACTCTTTGATTTTGTTTCCCCCCTTTTTTATATCAAACGCTAGATTTTCCCACATTGTATTATTTAGCAATAGTGCCAAGAAATGTCCTCATGTGAAAATTGTGATTAGTATTTCTAGTTTTTTTTTTATAAATGGAAAGTGTAGCTCATTTTTGTTTAAATTCACATGTTTGCATCACGATAATAATGAGTTTGATCGGGCACAGTTGCGTATGCTTCATATGCGCCTGTGTTCCATACCTCATTCGGTTGACCAGCCATCCCTGAATTTTGATGTCCTACAGTAAAATTTTAAAACACTCCTGCAGATCCCTGCAAATTTTCAAGATACATGTCACTAACTGAAACCAACATCATATGAAAAGCATTTTGTTCTGTATTGGTAAACATAGATTTTAGATTGTCAGCCATCTTTATGATTTTGCTAATGTCAAAAAGGGTTGAAGTATTTCAAACAAATGACGTGACCCAGGCGTATGTTTGAGGAATAGCAGAAATCTTATAACAAATTTTAAGAACAAAACATCAGTCTAGACACCACCTTTGAGGCTGCTCTGCTGTTGATCAAGCGAGGTCTCTTTTGATTTATTTCTTCATGTTTGTTTTTAGAGGGATATCTATCTCCGTGCTCACTGTCCTGTGAATATTGCAGCAGGCTGAAATTGGGTACACTCAGCTGGCGGAAATCAGCTGTGTAAATCCCAATGACTTGGCCGCTGCATCTCTCTGCATTTTTTGTCGTTTTTTTCCCCCTCTCCCTTCATGATGTCGGTGATAAGAACGCCCCCACGGATCAGCTTTGATCTCGAGCACTGTTGCCTTGCAGCTTAGCATTTCATTCCGCCAGAAGAGGCGCGATAACGGCTAATCCTCTGTTGCTATGAACACGAAAATCTTGAGCTGACAATCAAAGCAGATTCTGGATTCTGGATTCTGGGTTATTGGCTCGCCACCCCGTTGTGAAGCTCCTCGACTTCTTACCTCTGATCTTTATTGCTTTATTGTACATGCAGAAAAGGCCAGCGTGATTGCATTGTCCAGCCCAGGTATTCCGATAAAAGGCCACCCATCCCTCCCCCTCCCCTCGTCAAAACTCATCTTCTTACCTCCCAGATCTAAATGCAGAAACAGGCTGTGTGTTTGTATCATACACAAGTCGTCCCCTCCCACTCCCACTTCCAAGGGTCTCCATTTGTGCAAATGGTGTTAGATCATTACACTTTGTCAGGACTGATGATTCTAGCCATACATCACCTGGAGAGCGACAGCCATATGCCGCTAAATCTGTGGGGCAAAACGCGGGGTGTTTACCCAGCACAACAGCGGTGTAGGGCAAGAATGTGGCCGCACACTTTTATGCCATATTGTGGGGAAAAAATTAAGATTTTTCTCCTCCCTTAGATCTACATTACAAAATGCAACTATTTTATTCTTCTTTTATTCTTTATGTACTGTATGGGTGTGAATACAATGCTCATTCCAGCTCTCTTTCACATCACTAACACCGAGCTGAGGAGAGAAGCCAAATTGTTTCAATCAAAGCATTGATTGGCTCAACAGGGTGGTTGGGTGTCTGGCTGGGACTGCAGGCCTCCAGGACTGGGGTGCCTAGCAATGCAGGCATCGTCATTAAGAACTTGTGTGGTTCCACGGCGGAACTAGAATGTACCGCAACTCGATAAGAACTTTAATATCTTAAATTAGGCACCCGTTTTGAATTCCGGTCTTCTCGTACTGATCTTGGCACATAAATTGGAAAATTAGCTGCTTAGTGCCACCTGGTGGAAGGGATATGCTATGACACCTGTAGAGCTTTTAGAGTTTCTGTCTGTACTACCTTTAACCACTTTGTATGCTGAGGAGCAACCATACTGCCAAGAGGTATCGTGTAGTTTTGTCACAATATTGTTTACTCGATGAGAAAGGTAGTGTGAGTAATGTCCAAAATTGGCTGAAAATCTTGTCAATCTGGCAGCAGTAAGAGGTTGCCTGGGGTCTGGCTACTTTCAGACTTTGAGTCGTGACTGAAACCAGCTGTAAATTCCTGAACCCCCCCCTGGTGACGCATTATGTGAGACCCCCCATTGTTTATGTCGGTCAAAGTTCAGAGAAGTCTCTGCTTCTTAAGTGGTTTCAGGAAATTGCCGCTGGGTCACTGTGACACATGCATCCACACTCCTTAAATTGTGGCCCAGCCCTGTGAATTACGTCCGTGGTTTGCATTTTACATTTTAAGCATTTAGCAGATGGTCTTATCCGTAGCGACTTTCAATAAGTGCATTTAAAATGGAAAGAATAACCACAGCTAGAGCGAGAGATTGGTACAGCGGGCGACAACGAGGCGAGGCCGCGAGGAGCAGCTGCCGGGGTGCCCGGAGGGACGGGATGGCTGATTGGCCAGAGGAGGCAGAGCAGAGGGGTCTAGCTGGGGTGGAAGGTGTGATCATTGCCTGCAGGTAGGAGGGAGCAGTCAGTACCCCTTGTGGCCTGGTGTGGCAGCACTAGTGATTTGAATTGGACTTGTGCTGCTATTGGGAGACAGTGAAGTGTGGTGAGTAGTGGAGTGGCTTTGAATTTGGGTGGGTTGAAAGCCAGGCGTGCACCAGCATTCTGTTGTATTTGGTTGTTGAGAGAATCGACCTCATCAGTGTGTTGTTTTAATACCCAGGCCTGCGCCAATTGTGTTCTTCCACCCACAGTATTGCAGGCTGATTTGAGAACTCTGGCACCGATTCATCAGCATGTTGTTTTATTCAGCAGGACTGCGGGACGGCGGCTCGCCTGCTATAACACGGGCCGGCCTCAGAACGCTCAACGACAGCGACCTGGCAGCAGAGCTCACCAACGCACTCAGGCGGTGAGAAAGACGGCTCCTATAATCCCACGTGTTTAAGTTTCACCTGTCTGACTGACAAACTTGCTTGTTTGTGTTTGTGTGTGTGGGCATGTCTGTATGTTTCTGTAATAAGAACTTACTTGTCTTTGTGAATAATGTGCATGTGTGTGAGCACGTGTGCGTCTCTATTCTTAAACGACAGTTTTTTCTGTGTTTGCGCATACAGGCGTGTGTGCGTGCTTGACCGTATGTGTGGATGTATCGGGCGTATCTGCGTGTCCGGGCATGCGTGTGTCTGTGTGTTCGTTTGTGTGTGCGTGCGTGCATTTGTGCGTTCGTGCGTGTGCGCTACTCATCACTGTGGTTCTCTGTGGCTCAGTTGGTAGAGCACAGCGTTGGCAACGCTTAGGTTGTGGGTTCAATCCCCACTGGGGCCACATATACTGAAAAATGTATGCATTCACTACTGTAAGTCGCTTTGGATAAACGCGTCTGCTAAATGGCGTATATTATATCATCACCTCTTTCCCCTCAGAGAGAAGAAGCTGAAGGGTCGGGTGCAGGAGCTGGTGGCTGCCCTGGAGAGGCTGACCAAAAGCAGCGAGGTCCGGCACCAGCAGTCCGCGGAGTTTGTCAACGACCTGAAGAGAGCGAACAGGTAACAGCTCTCCCTTCGCAAAAGGCCAACAGCACGAGAGCACACGCCAGAGCCACCAGAAAATGCCACTGATGGAGAATGTGTGTGCCCTCTGCTGACAAACCGGGGGAACTGCAAGCTCCCGATCTCCTCGGCCTCTCGCTGAAAGACACCCCCACCCTCCCCCCCGTGAATTATGCATGCTCTCAAACAGCACAGTGTAATGGACTTTATTTTTCTAATCATTGGAATGCAGAGTTTGATTGATTGCTTTCTTCTTTATGGGCAGCAGTTGTTTTTCAGGCAGGGCCTTTCCATGTTAATTTATGGCCACGTGCAGCGGGAAGCTGAGGAGATGGGCGGCCCCGTGATTAGCTGAGTGCACTCGCAGATGACTGCCACACATAAACTAGGAGGAGGAATAGCCCTGTCGGTCTGATTGAATCTGATCTTAATCCCATCGATCTGTTTCCCCCAGGCAGGCACCCCTGGCCTTAGAGAGCCACAATCACTCCGGTTTTATTATATCTGTGTTTATCAAAGTCCTTATTGTGGTTCTGGCGTGGCCTGATGGCTCGAGACATTTAAATCTAGATGTGTTGCTTGTCAATAAATGGTTGCCCATTCTGCGCTCCCGGGTGCCAGTGTTGTGTCTAAGGCAAAGTCCCGGCCGATTTGTGATACTCCGACCCGTCTCCTTGTGCCTCTAACGGCTGTGAATCTCCATCCCCGTTGGCAGCAACTTGGTGGCGGCCTACGAGAAGGCCAAGAAGAAGCATCAGAACAAGCTGAAGAAGCTGGAGTCGCAGATGATGGCCATGGTGGAGCGGCACGAGACGCAAGTGCGGATGCTGAAGCAACGCATCGCCCTGCTGGAGGAGGAGAACTCCCGGCCCCACACCAACGAGACCTCTCTCTGAGCAGAGGGGAGGGGCGGAGGGGCATCGCCCCCAGGGGGAACCGCCCCCCAGTGGAGAAAACCCCTCATTTCCCCAGCAGTGAGGAGGACAGGGGAGTGTGGGAGTCGGGGGGGGGGCCAAGAGGTGACCTTGAGGCGATGTGACATGTCTGACTGCTCCCCCAGAGCCTCACACTTCCGCCCTGTGGCGCACACCCTGACCGCGACCACCTGGGGGCATCGTCCCCGGGGCATCCACTGTGACTCTGTGGACCCCAACCCCCTACCCCACCCAGACACCCTGCAGTCTTTCAGGGCACATACTCGCGTGACTGACACCTGCAGTTTGACTCCGCCCCTCCTCTAGGCCGGCAGGCCAACTGAAACTTCTACATCACTTCCTGCCTCGGGGGGTAGAACAAGTATGGTTGCACATATCCCGGGCAGCAGTGAGGTTTGAGCAACGGCTGCTGATCATTGCTGGAGACTAATATATATATATATTACATTTATTTACTCATCTCTTTCTGTTTCACTGAAGTCTGTGGTTAGAGTATTTTCATATTGTAGAAGCCGCTGCCTGGACCTTATGAGTATTGATCATTCTCAAATGTAATGTGCTCCACCATTTTTTTCTTTTTTTTTTTCTTTTCAGCTATCAATTTATATGTTAATATGCATAACTTATTTTATTTTTTTGCCATTTGTAAGTATTGACTGCAAATGTTTTAGCTCAATCCTGTTTAAAAAGAAGAACTTGGCGACAACATCCGCAATCCACTCAGCTCTGTCTGCAGGGAAGGCTACTACAGTGTTGTGGTTGTAGTCTGGTCTGTTCACAGGGATGGGAGAAGTAAGTCTGTTCAGACTATGGCAATTACTGGCAAGTCTCTTGACATCCATATGTCCTTCTTTTGAGATTTGCTTTACACAGTGCCTAACGTAACCCACGGAACAGTTCCAGTACCTACCAGTATTTTTTTTTCCTCCCTGAGTTAAATTCAGCTGTTGTTAATCCTCCTAATCAATCCATTTTAATCAGAATGTCTTATCTGTACGCATGAAGGGAGTAGAGTCGATCAGTGTGTGCTTAGCAAAACAGGGACAGTACACTGCCGTTGGGGATGTAATTTTTCCTGATTAATCAAGAAATACTGTTTTTCAGATCCTAAATGTCTTTAGGGGGTTCCACTAGTATTTGGCTTTATAGCTGAGCATTGTCTCCTGCCTTCAGCTCTCAAAGATTGCAAAAGTGCTCTTGATGTGTGCGCTTTTGACATACTCAAGTCCTCTGCCTCTGGATGAGACGTTTAGGGTCTGAAAGTCAGTATTTCCTGATTCATAAGGATAATTTTACATCGCTGCACCATGCAGCGCTAAACCTGGCAGTAATGGTCTTATTTTCAGGCAGCTGGTTGGGTGGCATCCTCTCAGTATGTCTCAGTGGTAAGATTTCCATTTAAGTTTTGATCTTATGTTCAGTTTAAGCCTTTTATTTCATATTGTACTTTCTCCCTGGACTCAATTTCTACTCAGTTACCAAGCATATGTGAGTGGTAAGCTTGGAAAGTCGGCCTTAATGGTGGAGTCGGTTTCACTTTCAGTAGACTTCAGTGTCTTTAACGACTCAAACTTGGCAATACAGTGCTAATGGCATCACAAACCTGAGGAGATTTTCAACTAAGTTAAGCCTGATGATTTGCATAAATAAAACACAAAAAATGGAATTCTGCTTCACACACAAGCCTTTACTTACAAAAAATTTGAATGATAAATGTTAGTGTTACGTATATAAACAAACGGCTGAGTTATTCTTGCATATAAGCTTGTTTTATAAAACACCAAACCAACCTTAAGCATGAATACATTATGAATGTAGCATTAATTGGTTTATTTTTAAGATAAAAATATGCAAAAACAATCATTACTGTGTATAGTTGTTTATTACATAGAAACAGGTAAATAAATACCCAATCAAGGCTGTGAAGTGGTTTGTATTTTCAATGAAGCACAATTCCTCCTTAAACAATATGACAAATGACCATAAAACAATCCTGGAGAATGTTTAACTCGTGCCATTAGACAGACCATATTAAAAATAACATATTGGCTCACAGTATGTTTATTACTATACATGGACATAGTAAACAAAAAGTTGAATAGCCATTTAATTAGAATTTTCCCCTACTATAAAATGTTACCAAGGGCACCGGGCCTTCAGTTCCACTGGGATTTATAAGCGCAGTAGGTCTGTCATTTGGTATAATTACATCATAAGTAATGGCGATATAACCGCTATAAGGGTGCCGTGTGCATATCACTAGTATTGTCCCTGTGGCCCAGGGCCTGAATTTCAGGATCCTCATTTTCAGATAACCAGTTGTATGCTTCAGTTCTCCAAGTCCCTCACCAAAGCGGAGACCTTGAACACTGCCAAACTTTTCCGTTTCAGGGGGAAGGTCCCATTACCTTTTTTTGTTTGCTGCATAATCGTAATCTTCACGCATTCAAATTTGCAACACTCCTGTTGCGTTTAGCTAGCTTCCATACACTTTCACAGATCATATTTTGGAAGCGCTTTTCACATGGGAGGTGAACAGTGCGCTGGATGATATTAACCATTCGGTTCGAACAGAAGGCTTCTGCGGATTTAAGGCGGAATTATGCTTCTGCGAAGATGCACATAAACACCTCTGCGTAGCTCCGCAGAGAATTGGTTTATGGCTAACCGTAGATCGCAGAGCCGATGTGCACACCTCCAAAATTTCAACAAAACGTTGCGCGAGTGAAACAAATGTTACTTAACCGTTACGATCTGAGGCGCTGCATAGTTTGCTGCTCGTCTCTTTTTCAGATATGTAATTAGTTCGAGTTTTTATTGTCAAGTTCTGTTTGATACACTTTATGGTTTTGCTTTTCATTTCATTTGTGACAGTGGTTTATTAATGAAGTGGTCCTTATAAGCGGTTTTATACATTTAACAATTCCACAATCCGCACCTAAAAAGCGTGTAAACTTGATGGTTCGAGGATTAATCCGATTCTCTTCAATTATGCGCAACTTTTTTGAGACTTACAGAAGCTTCAAATCTTCTTACGAACATGAAGTGTATCTAAGTTTTATTGTATTAACTGAAAAAAACGCATCTTTCCCGTACAGAAATCTTTGGGATTTTAAAGGCTTTTCCTAGTGTTTGGCTTAAGATATAACGACTGCATTCTTCTTGTCAAATTTTCTAATGTTCAGATGATAATCAGTCAGAATTGATCACGGTGGCAAGCATTGAGATGTTTTATGAGCCACTGTATTCATCAACCAATGCAGTATAACCTTACATGTAAAATGTATTTTCCATTTAAACCAAATCCATCACTCTTTGAATAGCATGCCGATATAGTTGGTGATGAATACAGAGATGGAGAAATCTAAACTAATCACAACTGAGACCCGTGACCAGTCTCGAGCTGTGTTTAGTATTAATCACACGTCTTACCATTTGGCGCACATAGTTGTATTAACGGTTTCCAAATGAGTTCCATCGCACACGCCTCACCGATCATTCAAGTGAATGAGAATTACACGGCGGGTCTTTGGTATGCCACTGACGTTGCGTTTCATTTCTGTTTCCATGATCCTTCAGTGAACAAGACACTTTTTTGGGGGTGGGGGGGGTGGGCAGGGGTTGGTGACTTTACCTAATTTGCACAGGTCTGTTTTTGAATCAAATCTTTGCAATCATTTTTGATTTTAATACAGAATGTATTTGTTTATATAATATGGAAATAAACTGATTTCAAAAGAAATGGTTGGCCAAATATGGTGTACCTGTGTGTTTTGCCCTCAGGAATAAATATGTTGTAGACTTATCTTGCTCCCACATATCATAAACACTTTTCAGTTGTCCATTACAGTACAGATTAATAAGTAATTGTATTTAGTCTGTGATGATTACCGGTATATGTACACGATAATGTATGTATGCATACAGTACCCTCCAAAATGACACCCTTGATAAAGATGAACCAAGAAGGCTGTGTAAAATAATACAGGTACAGGTAATGAGCTATATTTTCCTCCCAAAAAAGTCACAATTATTCATACCCCTAATAATTATTTTAATTAAAATCCAACAAAAAACATGCAATTTTTCTTAGTTAATCTCAATTTAAGGGAACTGTATTAAGGCCTCCCATAGCTTCCTATTCCACTGGGGTATAAAGATGAGGTAACACGCACGTAAAATCCATTTGTCATCCATCGCCATGGGGAAAGGAAAATAACTCTGGGTTGTTGACCTTCACAAGTCAGGTTACAAGCAAATAAATCAAAAACTAAATATGCCACTTTCCACTATTGTGGCAATAATTAAAAAGTTTACAACTACTGGAACAGAGGTGAGCTTGCCTGGTAGAGGATGCAAGTGCATCTTGCCCCACACAGTCAGGCAGATTATTTTGGAGGCAAAAAAAAAATGCAACAGCCACAGTTGGAGATCTGCCAAACTTGTTTGCCTCTTGGGGAAAAAAGGTCTCCAAATCTACCATCAATGCCATCTCCATCTCCACGCAAGGAAGGGTTGCCAGAAAAAAGCATCTATTGGGGTCAATCAATGAATATAAGAATCTGGAATTCGCTATATGACATTGGAACTCTGATTGGAACTGGGTGTTACAGTCAGATGAGACCAAAATTGAGCAATTGGGTCGTGCACACCAGCGGTGGGTTTGGGGTCGGAAGGAGGATGGTTATGTTGAAAAGAACGTCATACCTACAGTGAAATATGCTTGTGGATCTTTGATGTTGTGGGGTTGTTTTGCATCTACTGGTCCTTGGGTTCTTAAGGTAAATTGAATACTGTATTCCAGAAAGTAGAGGCATTTTGTCCAAAAGTTCCCTTTGCCAGGAAACTGAAACTTGGCAACAAGTGGATTGATCTTTCAGCAAGAGAATGATCCCAATAATGCATCAAGATCATCCAAGAAATGGCTAACTGACCACAAAATTACTATTTTGCAATGGCCATCTCTGGAACACAAAATTTGTGGTTTGATACATTTAATAGTTGAGTTTCAGATATTAGCAATTAGATGTCCTAATACCAGGAACTCCCCATTGTTTCTTGATGGAAATTCAATCATAGTATCAAAAATAGTGCACACCGTTTTAACATTTAATCTTCATGTTTCTGATATCAGGAATTAGACTTCCTGATATAAGAAAAGATTTGTTGATCATTGGAAGTAATGGGGTGTTTCTGATTCAAGTTCAAATTCAACTCCTGATATAACCAACTAAAATCCAATCAAATTAGTTTCCGATATCACAAATTGTATAGCAATAGCAGGAATTGCAATTGTGACTTTCTGATATCAGGAAGTCGAAGTACTGATATCAGAAACTCAACGATCATAGGTTCAGACGCAGGGCCGTGCACAGACATTTTGGGGGGCAGGGGCTCAAGCAAAAAAATAAAGGCACTCACACCCACCGACACGCACTATTCCCACCCCGATGTTGCCACACCGCCGCCATCCATAATCACACACTATGTTCATAACATGGGACCTGTTTAAATTCTAGTGAAATACATTATTCCATGAAGAAACCACAGATTTGATGTAGTAATGCAAGTCAGTCAGTGTTCAGTGTTAAACACAAATAAAAGCCTAGACCTGGACCAAAATGTCAGCATGGAGTTGTGCTGACCTGGGACCTGTTTTACCTTTTTATAAGTCATGATAAGATTGTAGATGATAACATGCTTAGATCAGCCCCCTGAATTTGAAAACTTCCTTCTGTTTTCATGTTCTGTATCGTTTTGTTACACTGCATATATTTTATAAATGAGACATATGGTACAACTACTGAACTACAGTTTGATTTTAGTAACATGTTTTTGAGCATCACGGAGAGGAAAAGAAACCACAGTATTATATTATATTGAAAGAACACACATGCACGCACACACACACACAACTTAAACACACTCTTATATATTTGTTACATTTATGCATATGGCTGAAAAACTGATCCAGGGTCAGGGAGGTGAGAAGTATTTTGCCTTTCATTGGAGGTATATTTGCCTCTTCTAGCAGTGTTTATGCTGCTTCTTATTTCCCAATCAAAATGGATTGATTGATTGATTTAAACTTTTATTTTAACAGGGAAACACACTGCTGCTTGCCCAAACAATAATACTTTTAAACATCACATTTTTAGAAAACTGGCTATAAAGAAAAGGGGGTGACTACCTGCTTCAGAAATTAATTGCATATTTGTAAGTTGTCCTGCATGACGGAGATAACGTCGTTTTAATGATAACACTGGTCTACAAAAACAAAAAAATCTTTCTTGCATGGACTTTGTAAACTGGTTTTGGGCTGCTGAATCCAAATTTGGGCTCAGATTTGCTCTATCACATCAAGTGTTTGTGCTATCTATGCTCCATATTCATGGATTTTACAAAAGTTGACCATCCAGTCTGGCAATCTTGGTGGGGATAAAACAGCAAAAGATTGATTATTCTCACCAAAACTACTTCATTTAGGGCCTTAAAATAATTTTTCAAATGTTTTAAGTCATAAAAACATGTTTTACATAAATTTATGTTTTTTGTGATCTACCTAATCTGCTGTTAAGACTCTACCTAATCTACGTTTTACAATTAAATATTGTAATTGAAGTAGGTACCTTTCATTGTAAACATTTTTGCATCTATCGATCTTCTAATGCAACAGTGTTTTTCAACTTTGAGTGTAAAATTGCTGTTTTCTCAAAAATAATGATTTTTCATAGTTCAAAAACCTGATGTGATAGGCAAAAACTAATTTGGATTTGGATTTGGACCAGATTTGGATTCAGCACCCACAAGTTAGCTAGAATTAGTTGAAAAACCCCATGCGTGTTGACCAGTGTTAGACTAGCTTACTTGCTTGCGAGTACCAAGGCTAGTAATGATGAAATTACAGCGTGAAGGTGGCAAGTCCTACTGACCTACTTCATAGTTTTTTTAACGGATATATAACATAAAAAGTAAGTAAGTGTTTTTTAATCGTAGTTTCATAATTAAAACAGTACCTACCTGATTGATATAATTCACCGTAACCGAACTGGGGCTGGGGATGTGGTGCTTTTCATGACAAGTTGTAGCCTATTCGGAATGTCGGAAGATGCGATGTTGATTGATTTATTGAGACAAAACCATTTGGAAGGGGGAGGTTGGAGAGCGGAGTACTTTTTAAATTGATAAGGTGTATTTTTTTGTGGATACTAATATACATTTCCCTCTTTATATTTGATAGAATTTCAATAACAAATAAAGAAAAAATAAAATACAATTAACACCAGCCAGGGCACTTTTTGACTCTGAGGGCCAAAGGGCAGGGGCTCAAGCCCCCCTTGGACCCTATCTGTGCACGTGCCTGTTCAGACGTCTTGCCATAGACTTGATCATCTAAAGTTCTTATCCACTAACAATATTTTATCAGATTTTCAATCAGGTTTTAGAAAAAAACATAGTACAGCGACAGCAGCCTTAAAAGTAGTAAATTATATTATTGAATCCCTAGATAACAAGCAACATTGTGCAGCCCTTTTCATTGACCAATCTAAGGCTTTCGATACTGTGGATCATGCAATATTGATGCAAAGACTTATCAGTGTATGATTGTCGGAACAAGCTGTCGGTTGGTTTGAAAGTTATCTATCAGGCAGATCACAGTGCGTGCAAGCAGAAGGTATCACCTCTAGCTCCCTTGTTATATCCAAGGGCGTGCCACAGGGCTCGGTCCTGGGACCGTTATTATTTCATTTTATATATTAACAGTCTTAATAAAAATGTCTAAAATGCAAAATTCCATTTGTATGCCGATGATGGTGTGATATACTGTTCTGCGTCTCACTGGTTGCTTTTAAAAAACTTCTAAGTGATATGGAATCCAGCACATCTGGCTGGAGATGTTTTGAATGATTACGAATGGTTCTGTGATTTGCCCTTGTTTTTTGTTTTAATTGTCATATGTTTTTTATTTTATTTACTTTTGTCTGTAAACTTGTAATTGTAATTGTGCTGCTGCCTATCTTGGCCAGGACGCTCTTGTGAAAGAGATTTTTAATCTCAATGAGACTATTCTGGTTAAATAAAGGTTAAATAAATAAAATAAACCTGATCGATTCCTGGACATCACGGTTAGGCGCTAACACCGCCTGGTGGTAGCATGGTATAATGGTTTTTGAACTGGCCTTGCAACTCATGTTGCAGGTTTGATTATCAGGGGTACTACCATTGTACCCTTGAGCAAGGTACTTAAAATGAATTGCTTCAGTAAATATCCAGTTGTATACATGGATTTCTATGGGGAAAATATGTTGTAAGTCGCTCCGGATAAATGCGTCTGCGAATGCCTAGATGTAAACACGCGTATTTTGCTTAAAGGTTTCAAATAAATTGTGAGTTTAAAAAAACGGATTGGTCCAGCCAATCAAGCTAGATTTACAGACAAATCAAATTAAACACTTTTCCGAATCAGTGACGTTCTGTTTGATGCGGGTTGTTTATATTTTGCAGCGTGTACTTCGGTGCAGTTTAGCAGCAAGTGTTGCCCAGCAACGTTTGTGTATTTACATGAACGCGCATTCTGTAGCCTACACGCGCCGTGCCTTGCAAGCGCTTTCCACATCAGATCAATTACTTTTACGCAGAGCTGTCGAAAGAAATGGCATATACCATTATGAAGTAGATCGTGGTGCAGCTCCCTAAAACGGAATGTAACCAGATAATTTACTGGCATTTCTCAGAAGGTTTATTGTTTTGGTGGAAAATCCAGCCGCAATGTCCTCTGAGGAGAAAATAAATGAGAGCCCACCATCGAACGTCGCTGGAAAGAGGAGAGAGAAGCTCAAACACCGAAGGGAACCACGGACAGTCACTGACCCGAAGCCAGGGTGCCTCAACAATAAACGTAAATACTTACAATTAGAACAAAGACATATTTTATTTATTTATTTATCTATTTGTCAGTGACATAGCAAAAGCATTGTTACAATGTGGAAAAAAACAAGCATCAGATCCATTTAAAATGCATTTTAGATGGCTGTTTTAAACGTCAAGCGCTATGGCCACAGTGGTTAAAATCCCCTGCCTCTTGTTCGTGGTAGGTTACACTGTTACTTAGAAAATACATGAATGCACTCTATGGCTCCGATACAATCGATTTATTAAATAACCAACGTTTCGACAGAAAGCTGCATTCATCGGGCTTTGAGAAAATCCAGAGGAACGCAGCTTGCTCCAGAACGTTGGTTATGCAAACGTTTTATGCGCTAACGTTCCCGTTCTGCACCTCGCCAACTGAAGTACGTATGCGTTTCTCCTTTCTATGAGGTTACACTGTTAACCATGTTGTAACTGAGACAAACGGTGACGTGGTGACAGTTGCCAGGGCGATGCATAGACAACAGTTCGCGAGGAGGTTGAAGAAGCTTTTTGACCCAGAGCGGGAAGCTGCTGTCAAGGCCATACAGACAGGTACTGAGTCCTCAATTCCATCTCGTCGAATACTTTATGGGAGGTAGGGACCATGAGAAAAGTGATACCACCATAGAAAGCATTTATTGGACATATTGAGCATCTTGTTAATAACACATGAGAAAAGTGATACCACTTTCAGCCTTATGGCTTGGGAAAGCATTTATTGGACATATTGAGCATCTTGTTAATAACACTGATTTCAAGCTCCAATAAGATATAGCCTAGGTAATGTATATAGTATGTAAAATGCTAACTAAAGCAAACTACACCTTTTTTTCACATATCAGCTCAGGATGCCCTTCAAAATGAAATGAAGCAGTGAATTGAACCATAGGTATTAAATGTCAGCATTATTAGGGGAGACCGAGGTAAGATGTGCCACAAGGTAAGATGAGCCACCCCTTGTTTCTAAGCAACCATACACAAAATAAAGCATGTGACAGCATTTTCAGGAAGAAGCAACCATTTCATTCAATATGTGGTAAAGGGGAGCACATGGAGAATGTGGTAAGTAATTTATGTCCAAAAATGTGATTTTACCCTGTATACATGAATTCCAAAGAAGTCCACTGTTATGATGATTTTGAGAAAACTGAAGTAGGAGAATGTTCTGATACATTATAGTTCAGTTGGTGCTCTTATAAGCTATGATATGACAGCTGAACAAAAGCATAGAAGTTTGTCTTAGCTGTTGTGTGGGGGTGGGGAAAGATAAGCCACCAGGCCTGGGGTAAATTGAGCCATATGTCATACACATGACACATACAGTATTTGTATTTATTGTCAAAATTATCTGCATAAATGGCATACATGTATTACTCATGTAAAAATACAGAGAATGCATATGGTAGTAATTTATGAGAAAGTACATATACCATGTATTTAGAGATAAATCATGAAAAGTACAGAAGAATTGTTGCCTTTTCATGATACAAAATAGGTTTGGAAAATATATAAATGCATGCACACAAATGGCCCACGGCTGCGGTGGACAACTTGTGAATGCTTAGAACCGAGAGCATCAAAGTCAACAGGAAAAAACTGTTCCGTGTCAATGGCAGGAAAACCACAGAATTAGGTGTAACAAGCATGTGTCAAGATTAAGTACGTAGGAGAAAAGATACACTGCCTGGCCAAAAAAAAGGTCACCACCTGGATTTAACTAAGCAAATAGGTAAGAGCCTTCCATTGGATAATTACTGCAGTTATTAATATGTTTTAGCTGGCAACAAGTTATTTAACCCTAACTGATGCAGTGAGTAGCTTCTCATTTCTTAAACAACCATGTCGGAAGACATATCCTGTGGTCGTGGAAAAGATGTTAATCTGTTTCAAAAGGGTCAAATTATTGGCCTGCATCAAGCAAAGAAAACAACTAAGGAGATTGCTGAAACTACTAAAATTGAGTTAAGAACTGTCCAACGCATTATTAAAACCTGGAAGGATAGTGGTGAACCATCATCTTCGAGGAAGAAATGTGGTCGGAAAAAAATCTTGAATGATCATGATTGGCGATCACTTAAACGTTTGGTGAAATCATATCGTAAAAAATCAACAGTAGAACTCACGGCTATGTTTAATAGTGAAAGTAAGAGCATTTCCACACGCACAATGCAAAGGGAACTCAAGGGATTAGGACTAAACAGCTGTGTAGCCTTAAGAAAACCACTTGTCAGTGAGGCTAATCATAAAAAAAGGCTTCAATTTGCTAGGGAGCATAAAGATTGAACTCTGGAGCAATGGAAGAAGGTCATGTGGTCTGATGAGTCCAGATTTACCCTGTTCCAGAGTGATGGGCGCATCAGGGTAAGAAGAGAGGCGGATGAAGTGATGCACCCATCATGCCTAGTGCCTACCGTACAAACCTGTGGGGGCAGTGTTATGATCTGGGGTTGCTGCTGTTGGTCAACAACGTTATGTGCCCAAAGAATGAGGTCAGCTGACTACCTGAATATACTGAATGACCAGGTTTTTTCCATCAATGGATTTTTTCTTCCCTGATGGCACGGGCATATTCCAAGATGACAATGCCATGATTCATCGGGCTCAAATTGTGAAAGAGTGGTCCAGGGAGCATGAGACATCATTTTCACACATGGATTGGCCACCACAGAGTCCAGACCTTAACCCCATTGAGAATCTTTGGGATGTGCTGGAGAAGACTGCGCAGCAGTCCGACTCTCCCATCATCAATACAAGATCTTGGCGAAAAATTTATGCAACTCTGGACGGAAATAAATGTTGTGACATTGCAGAACCTTATCGAAACGATGCCACCGCGAATGCGTGCCGTGATCAAAGCTAAAGGCGGTCCAACGAAATATTAGAGTGTGTGACTTTTTTTTTTGGACGGGCAGTGTATATCGGTTGCACGATTGGCTTGAACTAAGTTACATCCAAACTGTCATGTACTGGATGTCTGATATCCTTTACCAGTAGGCTCTCGTGGAATTGGTAGAGCTAATGCCATAGGGCCACACTGCCATGAGATTTTAAATTGGTAAGTTATAGCATTTGACACCATCTCCATATTTGGACATCAATGTCTCAGTCACTCTGAGGTACAGTGCTTCTGTGAAGTATTGAACATAGATGAACACTCTAAAGTTAAGTTCTGCTTTCCCCCCTGTTATTACAGAGCAGATTTCAGGATGCCACGGTCTTATAAACGGAAAACAGAGCATCAAACTCCCTTGATGATCTGAAAAGAGCAAATGAAGAAGTAGGGCAAGGGAGATCGGTAAGATTAGTTGCAAAACAGTTTAAGATTGACCGAATGACTCTGAAATGATTCATTCAGAAAATAAAGGATGGAGAGTCAGCATCTGTAGGATATGCAAGACTTTCAACATTGCATATGGTGTTTGACACTACCATGGAGCTAGAGCTTGCCTGCCATATTAAGAAGCTGTCTAACCAGTTCCATGGGCAAAGTCCTCTGAAATGTAGAGAGTTGGCTTATGAATATGCAAAGCAAAACAGAGTGAAAATGCCAGAAAGCTGGTCCAGAGATGAAAGAGCAGGTCAGTTTTAGAAGTAATTGAATGAAAAGGCAATATTTAATTGACAAAACCAGACATTTCCATGATACTAACCTAAGTCAATTGCTATTGACAGGAGGAGACTGGTTGCAGTCCTTTATGGAACGTCACCATATGTCATGCCGCACACACCACAGGCAACATCACTGGGAAGGGCCACAGCTTTTAATAAGCATTTTTTAATAATTTGGCTTCAGTGATGGATGAATAGTTATTTTATTCTTCACAAAAAAACTGCCCATTTATGATGTGTTTAACTAAATATATAACTTTTCATTTTAGATTCAAGTTCCTGCCAAACATGATCTATAACATGAATGAGAGTGGCATCACAAATGTGCAGTCTCCAAAACAAATAGTGATGGAGAAGGGGAGAAAACAAGTTGGTTCAGTAACATCAGGAGAAAGAGGGGAGCTAGTTACACTTGTTTTTGCAGTCAGTGGAGAATGTGATTCCACTAATGTTCATCTTCCCGTGCATCTGTTACCATGATCATTTCATCAGAGGATCTCCCATAGGCTTTATTGGTTGTTCCACCAAGTCTGGTTGGACAAATGAGAACGCACTTGTCCAATTCTTAAAGCATGTAATCAGGCACACCAACTGCTCTAGAAGTAACCCTCTGTTGCTCATCCTGGATAACCATGAGTCTAACGTCACATTGAAGACTGTCAAGTTAGCAAAGGAGAATGGCATTGTGATGCTTACTCTGCCAAATCTGTATTTTGTCCACTCACAAAAATTACATGTCTTAATTTGTTTTTATTTGCACCAATTGAACAGATAGAAGAAATGTCTCAGACTGGCTCAACTTACCCCACTCATTGGCTCATCTTGCATGGGGTAAGTTGAGCCAAAATATACACTTTTTTTCAGACAGTATATCTATGAAACTATTTTAAGCTAAACAGGGGGTGTTGGTTTCCAAAGAGGCACAACACTTGAAGGTTTCAATTGGCATCAATATTGCAAAGAAAAAACTATTTGACTCAGCAACATAATGAAAAAAGTAAAAAATGGCACATCTTACCCCGGTCTCCCCTACATGTGTAAGAATATAAAGAAAATACATCACACAACAAAGACCTGCAAGACTTAACATACAAGAACAACCAAGAATGAATAAGATAAACTAATCAATACTGTGTTGTATTTTGATTTATTTACCTTTTTTTCATGGTGATATTTGAGGTGTTTACATTGGCTGGAGATGTCCAGAGAACAGGTGGGACTGTTTTAGAGTGGGGGACGGCTCTACGTGCTTCTGCGGACATTGCTTGTCTGCACACACCAGTTACTCAGGTGGGCTTCTGCAGGCTCCGGCATGTCTTTTAGCCATTATCAACTGCTTTCCTTTCACCAGTCATTTAAGTATCTCAACTAAGTGTGAAGACTTTCCTTAATGCTCTTTCAACACAGAAAGTGACTTGGATGCTGTTAATCTGTTTTTAAGTTGTGAAACTAAGTCAGCAGGATGACGTGACTTAACATGATTAGGCCCAGCCTAGCAAAGCCTATATAACATTTACATGCAGTATGTGACCTGTCTGAAGCAACCATTTCTGGAAGTTGTGAAAACTGCATTTCCTTACATCCTTACCAGTTTGTGTGCAGCCTGAAAATAGTATCACTATGTGATCATTTTAATACATTTTTTCAGAATGCTGTCCCTTATTATAATACATCCATAAATGTGTCATGCGTTCTATATAAAAAATGAAAGATATATTAGAAAATACATCACTAATGATCTCTTTCAAAAATGATCTTTTTGCATATTTTGTCAAAAGTATATTGTTAGCAGTAATTTTACATACCATACACTGAAAGATTGAATTTACTTCCATTCTCTATCAACCAGTAACCAGTATATGAAAGGGTGATCATTTACAAACAAGATCAATTATATATTCCTTAAATAATAGGTTTTATATAACGTTTTCAAAAGCATTTTATTTGCTTGGGTCAAACAGGTACATGTATGTTTGCCTGTGTGCGTGTCTATCTGTCTGTTTGTGTGTGTGTGTGTGTCTGTGTGTATGTGGAAATGCACTTTCTGTAAGTCACTTTGGATAAAAGCGCCTGCTCAATGATTGTAATGTAATGATTGTAGTGTATGTCTGTCTATCTTCTTGTATCTTGTCGATGTCTTCCTGTGTATCTTGTGTGTGTGTGTGTGTGTGTGTGTGTGTGTGTGTGTGTGTGTGTGTGTGTGTGTGTGTGTCAGGTACCAGTGTTCAGGTGCCCTGCGCCGCTCTGTCCTGTGGGTGCAAAGCCTTTGCCTTCATCCCATCCCGGCCAGAGGAGGTGGGGGAGTTCTGGTTGAGAAATCGTCCCGGCTTCGACCCAACAGCCTGGCGGGCAACATGCCGCTGCCAGCACTCCCACGAGCAGCACACTCCTGCCACGGGACACGCCTGCACCAGGCCAGGTGGGGGGTGTGTTCTGAAACCCCAGCCCTATCGAATCTGACCCCCGCATAAGAGGGCTTATTCCTCATTCTCTGCCAAATGCGAATTTGACTGTTTTTTTTGCTTTCTTCAGTTAATATTTTGGCTGTTGTTAACCAGCACCTGTTAGCAGGACAGGCAGAGGCATTGTGCATCAAAACATTTTGGCACCTGTGCTGTACATTCAGCGCTGCTTCCTTGTTCCACAGGATGTCGTTGCGTGTTTTTCGAGTCCAGCTTTCTCTGCGCGTCATGTGACAAGCACTGGGAAGAGCATCAAACATTCTTTGACACAGAAGATTCCAGAAAAAAGTCAGGCCTACCGTATGGTGAGTGCCACTGCAGTGGGTATTCTATTGTGAGACACAAAATGACATCACCAATAATCTTTTTTTAAACAACCTTTTATCCCTTATTTTTCTTCTCACAATTTGCAATGCCCAGTTGTGTTTGTAGGCTCGTCCCATTGCTACAATGTCTGCTGTCAATTCAGGAGAGGGCGGATTAGCGCACGTGTCCTCCGAAGCGTGTGTAGCCAGCTGCTGCTGCTACTTTTCACTTTGCAGTCCCCCCGCTGAGCTGCTCAGCCATTGCACTGGCGGACTGCACTTCTTGCGCAGCTGGCGCCACCAGCCTGCTGGTTCCAGATCGACCAGAGAAGTCGTTAATGCAAGATGGGGCGGAGGATACTCTGCCGAATTAAGCCCTCTCTGGGCGAAGTTATGATCTACTATGGCCTACTAGCTCCACAGAACTTGGACTTAGTTTTTTTTGCTTTCCATGGTTTGAAAGGTTTTTTTGCTGAATGGTTTTATAAGCATAAAAACAAAAAACAATGTAAACCATATGCCATGGCCATTTCCGTAACCAGATTTCAACCTAATTTAACACTTATGGGAGGTTCTAGAGCGGGGCTTGAGATAGCATTTTCCACTACCATCAAGAAAACACCAAATTATGGAACTTCTATTGGGATCACTCCAATAGAGTTCCAGACACTTGTAGAATATATTGCAAGGCTCACTGAAGTTGTTTTAGTGGCTCATGGTGGCCCAATGGCCTATTAATACACTTTATGTTGGTGTTTCCTTTATTTTACGAGTTACATATATATATATATCTATATATATACACTGTATATATATACACACTCAGTGGTCACTTTACACACCTTTCCAGTACTGGGTAGGACCCCCCTTTGCCCACAGGACAGCCTGAATTCTTTGTGGCATGGATTCAACAAGGTGCTGGAAACATTCCTCAGAGATTCTGGTCCATGTTGACATGATAGCATCATGCAGTTGCTGCAGATTTGTCAGCTGCACATTCATGTTGCGCATCTCCCGTTCAACCACATCCCAAAGGTGCTCCATTGGACTGAGATCTGGTGCTGCCATTGGAGTACACTGAACTCATTGTCATGTTCGTGGAACCAGCTTGAGATGACGTGTGCTTTGTGGCATGGTGCATTATCCTGCTGGAAGTAACCATTAGAATATTGGTAGACTGTGGCCATAAAGGGATGCACATAGTCAGCAACAAGACTCAGATAGGCTGTGGTATTTAAACAATGCTCAATTGGTATTAAGAGGCCTAATGTGTGCCAACAAAACATTCTCCACACCATTACACCACCCAGGGCCGGTCAGCCAATCAGCCAATCAGCCAATCGCCGCCCCTGCTGGCACTCCCAGCCAGAGCCGACTCTGGCAAGACGGGGAATTGAACCCCGGTCTCCATGGAATAATACACTTGTAAACATCACGTTTTTAGAAAACGGCTATAAAGAAAAGGGGGTGACTACACTAAACTAGCAAAACTGTGCAAAACTTAACTACCTGCTTCAGAAATTAATTGCATATTTGTAAGTTGTCCTGCATGACGGAGATAACGTCGTTTTAATGATAATTAGACTATCTTACTTGCTCGCGAGTACGGAGGCTAGCAATGATGAAATTACAGCATGAAGGTGGCAAGTCCTACTGGCCTACTTCATCGTTTTTTTAACGGATATATAACATAAAAAGTAAGTAAGTGTTGTTTAATCGTGGTTTCATAATTAAAACAATGCCTACCTGAGTGATATCATTCATCGTAACCGGGCTGGGGATGCGGTGCTTTTCATGACAAGTTGTATTCGGAATGTCAGAAGATGCGACGTTGATTGATTGATTGAGACAAAACCATTTGGGGCGGGGGGGTTGGAGAGCAGAGTAGTTTTTAAATTGATAAGGTGTATTTTTTCGTGGATACTACTATACATGTCCCTCTTTATATTGGATAGAATTTCAATAACAAATAAAGAAAAAATAAACTATATGCAACTGATGGCAAAAGGGCAGGGGCTCAAGCCCCCCTTGGCCCCTATCTGTGCCACCACCACCAGCCTGAACCGTTGACACAAGGCAGGATGGATGCATGGATTCATGTTGTTGCGCCAAATTCATGACCAATGGGTGAAATTCCAAAGGGTGATGGTCACCTCAAATGTAAGTTATATATATTGTTGTGGTTTCTTTGTCTCTTCGGAGATACTCTGACACAAGAGTGTTAGACTGCTTCCCTGTTTGAACAGTATAATAAAACAAGCCGTTTTCGCCCACAGAACTGCTGCTCACTGGATGTTTTTAGTTTTTCTCACCATTCTCTGTAAACTCTAGAGACTGTGAAAATCCCATGAGATCAGCCGTTTCTGAGATACTCACACCACCCCATCTGGCACCAACAATCATTCCACGGTCAAAGTCACTTTGATCACATTTCTTCCCCATTCAGATTTCTGGTCTGAATAACAACTGAACCTCTTGACCATGTCTGTATGCTTTTATGCATTGAGTTGCTGCCACATGATTGGCTGATTAGATAATTGCATTAACGAACAGGTGTACCTAATAAAGCAGCCACTGAGTGTATATTATCTATATGTTCAACAAAGGAATATGACATTTTTAAGGAAGAAAACAGGAATGAAACTGCTATGGAAAGAGCATTTTATGAGTGCAGTTACATTTTAAACCATACGATGGCAGAAACCTTCTTTCAATCATTCTCTCTGTCAGTCTATGTTCATGGAGCTGACAAATGTGTCTCTCGGGGACAGGAGAGGCCTACCTGCCATTTGTGGAGATCCCTGCCCTCCAGAACGCGGCCTTGACAGGCAGAGAGGAGGACGAACCAGCCTTCAGAGCCATCGCTGGGAGGCGGGTCTAATCATTTGTCAACCAACCAGCAATAAAATTGGAACATTCTGCACTGTATGTCTGTACAATTTATGATGGACTAAAAATTATTTTATTTTATATTTCATTCTTTTTTTAAATAACTTCTTTAACTTCACTCTTTTTTTCCATCTGCCATTTTATTAAAAGTTTACACACTATTTATACTATTTATATATTATAAGCTAAAACTTTCCGCTCTACTATGCTGATCATTGACAAAGTCTACCCTAAAACAGCCCTCCCTTGGGTGTATATATGTGTAAGTCTTTTTAGTGATGATACCCAAAGCACGGTGGAATTTAAATCCCCACCTTCCGTGTGTGGATTTTTTCAATCCAGCCTTGTCCTGAGATGTGATTGACAGCAATGGCAGGCAGGCAACACATCGTGGCCAATGACTGTTAGGGGAAACTGCCGCAACCTGACACCTGTTTGTTTCCTGTGTCCTTGGACTGGTGTGCAGTAGGTGGAGGACCTCGCCCCCTCTGATAGACAGGATGTAGCGAACCACAGTGACGGCTCCTCTGCTGATCATGAGTGTTCTCAGTATAACGGATGCCATTAAAAGTTCGAAACAAAACAGCGCTGTTGTAATTTGTGCGATAGTTCCACTCTCATTGGTTTCGGACACTACCATAAAATCTGTGAATTAATAATTTCTTCTAGGACATGACTCATTCGGGCAATCCTGGTTAAAAATATGCATTCATTTGATGCTTTGTACCCATATTTAGCCATGGCTGGCAATGTGGTTGCCAGTATAGACAATGAAATTGGGAAAACAAATATGCATCAACAGTGCCAAACCAATACAAAACAAGTCTTTTATACATGCATACATAGAGGGTTTTGAAGCATCTATGAACTTCCTAAAGCTGCTAGTATCCATATATTTTAATTTTTTTGATAATTGCAAGGTATGAATACATTTTATCATTTCATTTTTTGATGAAAGGAAAGTCACGCACACTAGCTACTTTTACTACGTACTTTTTTAGTTTTACTTTTACTGTACCTAAACTTCACTGCATTGAAACCAATGTTTCGGTCCAAAATACCTTTATCAGGGTTTTATTATTGTTATTATTATTATTATGTGTAACTGCCAAAATAAAGGAAACACCAACTTAAAGTGTCTTAACAGGGGGTTTGACCACAACAAGCCACCATAACAGCTTCAATGCACCTTCGCACAGATTCCACAAGTGTCTGGAACTCTATTGGAGGGGTGCAACACAATTCTTAAAGAAGAAATTCAGTAATTTGGGGATTTGTTGATGGTGGTGGAAAATGCTGTCTCAGGTGCTGCTCCAGAATCTCCCATAAGTGTTTGTGTTCTATTGGGTTGAGATATGGTGACTGAGACAGCCATGGCATATGGTTTATGGCCTGGAAGAGAGTAGCTACTCTCATTAGGAGAGAAATGCTTCACCATAGGATGAAAGTGATCACTCGGAATGGCTTTGTATTTATTGGCCTTTACCATGCCATCAAGGGGTTCAAGTAAGATGGTACAGAAAGATGAATGTGATACATTATATCAAAATTAGGAACGTCTCAATATGATCAAAAGTAGACTATTTTCATTATCCACGTAGATAATAGACCAACAGTGCGCTCTCTATTGCTTTCTGTTTGAAATCCATCAACAAGCTGTAGGTATTTCGACCAGCCTTACTGTGTCATATAGGTATGATCAATACAATTTCAACAGGTAGAAACACATTTAAAAGACAAAGAACCTTTTTTATTTAATAAGATGATGCACTGTATCCCAGTGTAGGGCATGCAGAAACGTGTTAACCAATGAGGACGTGATAACATCTCTTCTGACAGCTCATACCTCATGAGCTCTTGCGCAACCCACTCTGAGCCTGTGTCAGTGTCTCACTTTCATTTCAGGGAGTTTCTGTTGAAACTGAGTGGGTGAGGGGCCAAGAGATGATTGCCTATTGTTAACTTTTCCATTCTAAGATTGCATATATGTATATAAGTATATAGGAGTGTTCTGACGTGTATTTATATCATAGGAAAATCTATGTTCTGTGGAAGAGGGGGTTTCACTTGTTAAGAAATGCCACAACACATGAGAATGCTTCGTATTATGAAAGTGGAAAAAAAAGAGTGGTTTTCATAACGGGCATCTGGTCTAAGCCCAAACCATATGGATGTAAGGGCTTAGACAAAAATGTCAGTTATGAGGACTGTCGTAAAGCTGAAATCACTGTTAGAACCTTGAATTTGACAGCTGTATTTCAGACCAAAGGTTCCAATCAAAACAGATTCACAAGAGGAACCTTATGTTCGGGTAAAATTATCTATAGCAGGGGTTCTGAAATTCAGTTCTGAAACGCTCAAACCAGAGCCTCTGGCTTTTGTTCCAGCCAGTATCGCGATCAATTAATGTTAAACAAACATGCTTTGCAGTTCTTCTATAATTTTGTCCTTCAATCGATTTCAACACAATGCAAGTTTGTCTCGTTTCCATTTGCTTTGTCTTTTAATTCTTTATTTTCTACAAATGGTTTAGTCTCTGTGTCTGTGTCCGCACTTTCTTAACTTGACAAGTAAAATCAGTTGGGTTCTATCAGAGGCGTAGCGTGGGCGGTGCCACCGGTGCGGTCGCACCGGGCGCAAAATTCCGAGGGGTGCAAAATTTCAGAAGAAGAAAAAAAAAGGAAATAAATTATAAAGTAATAATAAATAAATAATAGCGTGCCCTCCCCAACCTTTTTTGCACCACGGACCGGTTTCATGCAAGACCATTTTTCCACGGACCGGCGGACCGGGGGGGGGTGCATGGGAAAAGAGGCACACAGACGGAAGTGGTCATTTTTCAAAATAAAACACCCTGCAGACTGCGATAGTCAATAAAATGGAAATAAAATTAAAACGTTTTTATTATTTCTGTGCGGTCCGGTACCAAATGCCTCACGGACCGTTTTCTGTTTTCCCATGCACCCCCCCGCCCCGCCCGGGCGCTGGCAACCCACGCTACGCCACTGTATCAGTCTATCGATTCATTATTTAAAAACACCCCTCCCCCTCTTTCTAAAGTAATAATTTGCCACATATTGGCGACCTGTCCAGGGTGTATTCCTGCCTCTCGCCCGGAACGCATGCTGGGATAGGCTCCAGCCCCCCGCGACCCTGACCAGGAATATGCGGCTTAGACAATGGATGGATGGATGGATGGATGGAATTTGCCACATAGCTTATCGCAGAAAATGTAACTATTATTTGTCTGAGAATTGATGTCGCTGATTGACTGAATATAGGATATTCATTCTTTGTAACATGCATATCTATTTCTGACATACTGTGGTCTTAAGAGGGCCTCGATCTCTATGAATCTCCATGGTCTTTAAAACAATAAGCCAATTGACGCTTGCATCCAATTTGTGAAGTTTTTGGGGAGAAAGAAAGTCAGTAAGTATTTGAAAGGGAAAGCGTTTAGTTGGATATCACAAGCACACACCATGTTGAGGGTCCTTGCAAGGCTCATTTATGAACATGACAAACACTTTTGTGAGTTTTGTATTTTTTTTACAGAATGCCCCATGTTCCTTTCAGCTCAGTTCAGTTTGTGCCTGATAACAATACTGTTTATCAAGCCATTATATACATATCTCTTGTGCTTCCTCCTCTGTTTCACAGAGAGGCCATAAAATACAGTTTTGTTCCCATATAGTGAGGCCACAGCCTACCATTCAGTGGGTATCGATGACGTGCGACGTATTCATAATCGTGCAGCAAAAGAAGACGGGAAGGTTTGCTAACTCCCTTCAAACCCAAGAATTTTCGATTGACCACTTCTAGCCACGTTGCATAGGAATGCAGTGCAACAACTGATGGCGAAATGGGGAGTCCCTTTTCATGTGCGCACGCATGCAATGCAATGCAATGCATCCGTGCAATGTCATTAATTTAAATCCCCTTACCGCTCAATGTTCCTTTCAGCTCAGTTCAGTTTGTGCCTGATAACAATACTGTTTATCAAGCCATTATATACATATCTCTTGTGCTTCCTCCTCTGTTTCACAGAGAGGCCATAAAATAACGTTTTGTTCCCATATTGAGGCCACAGCCTACCATTCAGTGGGTATCGATGACGTGCGACGTATTCATAATCGTGCAGCAAAAGAAGACGGGAAGGTTTTCTAAGTCCCTTCAAACCCAAGAATTTTCGCTTGACCACTTCTAGCCACGTTGCATAGGAATGCAGTGCAACAACTGAGGGCGAAATGGGGAGTCCCTTTTCATGTGCGCACGCATGCAATGCAATGCAATGCATGCAATGCAATGCAATGCCATGCAATGCAATGCATCCATGCAATGTCATTCATTTAAATCCCCTTACCGCTCAATATGCCGAACAGTCACAATCTCACAATTTGAAATGTAGAGATTTGTTTTTGCAAAGAACCCCTGGAGTAAATGTGATAACTAACACTAGAATGTAGAACATTGTAATGAACAGAATGATTATATCGACCATTCCTTTGTGTGAGCTTTGCCATTGGCAGTTAAAAACCCCTTTTAGCTATGAGGTAGTGTAACATGCCTGCCTTTATTCTGCACTGGCATAGATCTGCTCTTCCTTGTGATCGGGAACAATTTTGTTGAGTCTGACAGGACCGTGGTCTACGATTGCGACCTGTCATTTTCACCAATGGAATCAATAGGTAACAGATCAAAGAAGTTGCTATGATACCACCTGGAGAGTCATATTTTATTGCCATATGTGACTGAAACTAAGGGGGTTTTACGAAGAGAGAAACACTCCCTGGTCATAAACCCTGCGGCCTGATAACGGGTCTAAAGGGCAGTGCCAAACGGTAGAAAGAGGGTGAAGACCGAGGCTTTCCAAGAGACGCGCAGTTTGATGCGGAGGCAGTTTCGAGAGACAAAGCTTCGCCATACAGAGAAGAAATGAAGGGGAGTGTGTACTTCGCGTTGAGTCTTTTTGGAGTTCTGTTTGCCTCGGCATCGTCCACGAGTGAGTACATGGCTTTTAATCGGTTCAGCCGCTGCTTAGAAGCACACGGGAATCACAGGTCACCTACAGGATATTTTTAACACCTCACCGTGGCCTCAAACGAATGGCTGTGCCTTTTAGCAGTTTCTTGATTTATGAGTTTGTGAATCTTAAGTGTATTTGACACGCAGTGATTTACTCGCAGAGCAAAAAGAGGACAATCGCTCGAACGCTATGGTAGTCTTTCCGAGGCAAATGCGGGATAGTGGTCAGGGGCCTGAGCTGGCGAGGAGGAAGTTGAACATTAAAGTGGAGCAACGCTGTCATGCCCTCAAGCAAAGTAGTCTACTCGGTGACAAATGAGATGCCTTATCTAATGCGAGGGATCATTGCTCCCGCGTTTCGCCCTGGTGGTACTGTAGCGAGCGGCAGGACACCTGCGAGGTTCCATTTAGGTTACTAAACGTCCCATTTCCCTCCCCAGGCGAGATATGTGCCAGCCCCATGGACCAAGGCAGTGGGGAGGAGCAGCAGCTGAAATTCTTCTACTCCACCGAAAAAAGCGTCTGTCTCCCTTTCCATTACAAGGGAGCGGGGGGAAACGACAACCGCTTCGACAGTGACAATGAATGCTCGGCAGCCTGCTCTGAGAACCACGCTGAGATATACCCGGAAGGAGGTGGGTGAGCGGTGGGGGGTGGAGGGTGCATAAATTAAATAGCCATATCTTGATAAATGATAGAAAAGTAGAAAATAAAATAAAAAATATATATCCTATGGTATATTTTTTGTGTTTTAGTGACATTCAATATAGTTTAAAATATATTTAATTTGACAAGATATACATAAATTATATACATATATGTTGTAGTACATTCCACATGATTACATGACTGAAAGGTGCAAGAATTCATTTATATCATCATATATTACCTACAGGTTTTTCACAGGTTGGAGTAAAACTTTTACTCCAACCTGCCATTAAAGGGTTTTGACATTGATCCTTCATTAGATGTTCCATTTCTTTTGTATGTGGCTATTTGTGTCCACTCTAACAAGGGCTGGCGTGTGTTTATTTATTTACCTTGTGGCCACATTAGTGCCTGAATCGATAGGACTTTGAGATAGGACAGGTGAGGCATTATAGGTTTGACTGACTGACTGACCCACTCCCCCCCTCTTTCAGACGCTGTGTGCGTGCTCCCTAAAGAACAGGGCATGTGCTACGGCAGACACGTGAGGTACTTCTACAGCACTGAGGAGCAGACCTGCCGCACTTTCATCTATGGGGGCTGCATGGGGAACGGGAACCGATTCAGCACCAGGGAAGACTGCCAGGCCACGTGCCAGGGTCAGCCCCTTTCATTCGTTTATTTCTCTCCTTTCATCCTCCCAACACCTCCCCTTTGCCATTACAGACGTCTGCCAAACTCACCTCAAATTCAGACTTGAGCTTCAGACCCTGCTAAAGCCAGGCATGAAGGTGCACTAAAAGTTGAAATAAATGTTTTAAATAACAGGCTTGGGGCATTTAAGTCTTCTTGTAAATATTTATCACATAATCCTAAGCGATTCCATGTTTTATAACCAGGGCCACAACTGTTGTTCAAGTGTAATTTGGGTGGGGAATGAGAGCATGGGTGTGTGTGTGTGTGTGTCTATGTGTGTGGGGGATGGGGGGGAAGTAAAATTCAAAGGTGACTTGAATGTATGTCTTACTCAGGTTTACATTTGAACAGGTGTTTGACCTCCCACTTCCCAACAGAATGGGAGTCTTATTTTTGATGTTTTTACACACCATAAATGCAGCCATATTGTACCAGTAATAATAATAATAATATTAATAATAATAATAATACATTTTATTTATATAGCACAATTCATAAAATGCTTGATATTAGGAATTGCAATTTATGATATTATAAACTCGATGAATAAATGTTACAACGACTTTCCAATTCTCTTTCACTGACTGGAAGCTACAGTGCGACTCTTCTCCCACTCCAATTCCCCTGCTGGCCACTAGATGTCGTTTCTGCACTTCCTTGATTGCTAACCGTTCACTAAATCACTATCATGTATATATCCTTTATGTTTAGCGAAAGGGAGTCGATCTGGTGGTGCGGTGGATTCTGGGCCAAATCCCGATGCGCACAGCACCAACAGTGGTAAAAAAATATAATCTCTCTCTCTCAATTCATTTCAATCGTACTTTTTTGACAAACTATGCCTAAGTATGTTAATTGTTTAACATACAAACATGTATTACTAAGTTATATACATACTCGTTGGAATGAACATAGCTGTTCAGTTGTGTATTAATTGAATAAAAAATAAAGTGTTTGTTTATTCCAAGCATTTAATATGTTAAACCTAGAAGAACTTTGGTGCTTCGTTTTGTACAGTACAATTTTCTTTTGTCTGTTTTCTCATAGGTTTGATTGCTGCGGTCCTGGGTGGATGCATCTTTGCGGTGGCAATAATCTCTGTCATTGCAGCACTCATAAAAAAGTAAGTAATACTTAAGCACAAATTGCTCTTAATGTGACCTCTCCCTTACATTGTATCATACATGTATAACACACACTATAAAGCCATTACCCCAGTGAAATTACATGATACCTACCTGTAAAAACACTACACTTTCATAAATTAGAAAAAAAGTGATATTAAGTGATATTGACATTTTGATATTTTATATATTTACCTAGCCTTAAACGGTATCTGAAATAACTTAATGTAATGTTACTGTACTTTATTTTATCATTACGTTTTTTATGTTTTAATTTGTTTTGTTTTTTACAGCAAAACCAAAGACAGGAAAAAAGTACCAACACAGGACTTGGAAATGAGTTCAAAATGAAGAAGCAACCAACATATAATGCATCTGCGAGATTTGTGCGACAAGATAAATGCTCTTAATTTTGTATTTCACCTTCAATATATTTCATAAAACCATTTGTGTCATGCCTTGCTTTTAGGTGTTATTGAAACTGCAGCCATTTTTACAACTTTCTTTTTTTGTTGAGGCATCAGACTGTTATATGATGAATTCTCACTGGTATTTTTGTTTGGCCAGAGTTAGTATATTGTTTGTACCTTTTGTTTGTACAGTACAACAAATAAAGTTATATTATGGAATGGAAATGTGACAATATTGTGTGGCCATGACTGACTGAATGTACTGAGTGTGCTAATGGGCTAATGTGCTATGTGTTTCCTCAAACATACCCGAGTTGCGTCAACTCAACACCCTTGGAGGTGGTTGAATATGGGCCCATGAATGAATCCAAGAATATGGGCCCATTTGACCAAGTCAATTTGAATATGCTTTTTCTCTCACTACTGGCCATTCAGCCCATCTAGGCTTGTCTTCTGGCAGGTCCTGGTAAATCTTATTTATTTATTAAACCTTTATTTAACCAAGTAGGTCAACTGAGAACTAATTTCTCATTTGCAATGACGACCTGGGAATCAATGTGGGTAAGGAATGCAGTGGATTGTGTAGCCAATCAGATGTAGGTGGCCATATGTAGAGAGGCCATTTTGTGGGAATTTGACCAGTAAACTGGGGTTAAGACCCCTACTCTTTTAAAGGAAATTTTGTTTCAGATTTTTCTCCCAATTTGGTAGCCAATTACACCCGCTATTTTTCATGTCAACCCCCCCCCCTCGTACTATGAGTTCGCTGCCATAGCCATTTGACTGGCGGTGTCGAAGGCGAAGCATTGTCTCTTCTGAGACGGCACTCGCCAAGCCGTCGACCGTAACTCCAGCACCCCAGAGCCACTCCTGTGCACAGCGAACATCCTGTCGGCTTCCCTCCCCCTCCATGGGGCGGACAGCCAATTGCCGCCCCGGGTGGCACTCCCGGCCAGAGGCGACTCTGACGCGACGGGCCTACTCTTTTGAAAAGTGCCATGGGATCATTAATGACCACAGAGTCGGTTTGATGAGTTAAAACAAATACTTCCAGGGGTAATTTACTTTTCACCAATCTCCACCTATGCCCTCCTTTTGTTTAGAGAATCAGGGAAGTTGGTATGAGTTTGCCCTGTGCGAGCACCTGTGTGTCAGAATAATGTGTCAACGGTTGGGTGAAGTTCCCTCTCAGAGGAGGTGTTTCAGTTTCGCCAATTTCACTACCGGTCTTGGAGTTGTGCCGGAGAACTCGCTGTATGCAGGAAAGGGATAGGTGGCAGTGTTAGCATAATGGCTAAGGAACTGGGCTTGTAATGCAAAGGTTGCAGGTTCGATTCCCAGGTGGGGACACTGCCGTTATACCCTTGAGCAAGGTACTTAACCTGAATTGCTTCAGTAAAAATATCCAGCTGTATAAATGGATTGTATGTAAAGAAATGTGAACTGTGTAAGTCGCTCTGGATAAGAGCGTCTGCTAAATGCCTAAAATGTAATGTAAAATGTAATGGATAGTTGACATTGACGAGGATATAATTGCCCACCTACTTGGGAGAAAAACAGGAATAAATCTGAAATAAATTTAAAGTTCATAGTTTCCTAGATCAGTGTGATCACCATTTTCGTTCATTGGTATTTATAGGGCTACTGCCTTGTTTCCTCTCACATATTGTAAATAATCTCCTGTAGTTCTTTACATACTCTTGAGCATATATCATCAGATTTATTTGTCTTTTATTCCCCCCCCCTGTTTTTCATGGTCCCTTATATCAATATTGTCTGATATCCTCATATGCCCTGTTAGCACCTATTGCCAAAGAGTCGAATAATTATTGCCACTTTTTTAGTAGTTAAAATCCCCAAACTTCTACTCTAATGGTCTGGGGGAAATAACACTATCAGTTGGCTGTTCACCTCTTTAACTCACTTACCCTTATAAATCTCCTTGATCTAACTTTGGTTCTCTAACAACATCAACAGCTTTCATCTGTTTAGTAAAACATTGTTATAGTAGGCTATCCACATCCACGAACTGCCGCAAATGAAAACTAAAACAGCGGTGGGACAGAAAGAGTTAACTCCTTTCTTGCTAGGGTTGGGAGGGGGCGTTAGGGAGTACTTTAGTTAAACCTCTGTGTGTTTAGGCTGCAGCAGTTCAGTAGATGTCGTGTGGCAGTGTACAATGACGTCCCTGCTACAGATTAAGCATTGTTTTATTTAGGAAACTTTTAAATGAATAGCAGTC
The DNA here is from genome assembly GCA_029706075.1 of Aldrovandia affinis. Taxonomy (NCBI): domain Eukaryota; kingdom Metazoa; phylum Chordata; class Actinopteri; order Notacanthiformes; family Halosauridae; genus Aldrovandia; species Aldrovandia affinis. The sequence goes on from JAINUG010000115.1 coordinate 1,597,686, forward strand.
GGATTATTTCGTATTATAAATCGCGCCGTTGAATAAAAAAGCTGTTTCGTTCAGTAAATTCACAGGAACAGCGTTGGGGCTCGCCACTGAAGTCAAAATTGGCAAGCGCAAACTGTATTAGTGTGTTCTCAATTAAAACCGGCTAATTAAAATAATGGAGGGACTCCTCCAAGACGATTTGGCAACCTTGTCTGATCTGGATGAGAAAAGTTTGTTGGAATCCCTTAGTCAGCGATTCAAGCAGAACCAAATTTATGTAAGTATTTTTTCTTCTTTGCAACGTGAACGCGTTAAACATCACTGTTGCTTCAACTTGAAGAATAATGTCACTTTGCGGATTGAGCAGACTAACTACTATACTAAGAGGATACATTTGGAACTGTAATTGGACAACGAACTGTACTCTACATTGTTATATATTTTCGGTTAAGATTTTTTTTACCGGCCACTCCAAAGTTGACTGACTTGGTCTTTTGTGATTTATGTCGGTTTCGAGGATACAGCTACAGCAGCTCTATTTATCTCGGGTGCACTTGGGACGGATTGCTTTTTGTTTACCTTGCGAACTCTTCTAGGTTGTTTTGCGGTTAAAATGTGTAAACATTCTGAGACTTTGTAGCCAAGCCAATCGGTCAGCTGGTACACAATATAACACGACAGGCGACTGGTATATTTTCGTGTACAGCTTTTTCTTCGTACTTCTCAGAAATGTCTTACCACTGAAAGGTCTTCGTACACGTCTGCATGCTGGACCGCAATTCGTGGTCAATTTTAGAAGTCAATGTCAATGTCTCTCAAACCGACATGTCTGGGCGTTCAAATAATATCTGCTGTAAACATTACGCAGTATAATCTAAATTCGTGACGCAAAAACATTTAATCAAACTTCAATGGGGGGCATTTTAATTATACTCACTTACTGCGAGGTCATGGTTGCGTGTTGACATTGAATGCATGTTTAACATAATTATTTAACATGATACAATATTGTTAGTGTCAGTCATGCAACACAACTTGTGATTGTCTGTTATATTTTGATGGAGGCTCGGTCTTGGGCAAAGGTTTGCGAGTTAAGTAGCAAGTTCATTACGCTGAATATTTAGAAATGGTTATCTCAGGTCGTTAAAATGTGGCCTATCTATTAAGTATGAGTAGGCCTACTAAAGTCGGTGCACATCCATAGCACCTTTCGTTATTAAACATACTTATGTGTTTATATACACCCGCATACTTATTTTACTTATTTATATTCATCTATACAGATTGCATTTAAAATGCCATGCTGTGTCCCATTTATTCAGTGTAGTCCTCCAGAACTGCAGATAGGAGTGTCGAACTTATATTTGTAACTAACCATGGCAGTTTGGCGAAGGAGCTCTCCTTAAAATGTCCAGTGTATTAAGACATTTTCCTTATGTAAATCATGTGTAATATGCCAATTAAACGACACATTACCCTTCTAGAGAGGTAAATAAGTAATGAAAATAAGTGAATTCAATAAATGAATAATGTTGGACCACTTTAACCTCAGAACTGTTCTTTCTCGATATATCCCCTGCCTGCCTGGCTAGCTTCAGGGGAGCTGTTGGCCAGTGCTAATCTGTTCTCCTGCTGAGCAAAGCCTCCAGGAACATGCAGGGAGTTTTTTCCAAATTGTGATCATCTTACTTTTACTTGTATTCCCTGTGCTTTGTCATTAAAGAGACAGTATCTCTGAAACGGGAGAGAGAAGTGCAGCATGTATGTGATGGTATTGTGCATTTGTCAGCCAATTTTGAATGACAAAACGTATTCTCTCTCTCTCTGTCTCTCGCTCTGTCTCTCTTGCTCTTGCTCTGTCACTTTCTTTTTATTTTTCTCTCACTCGCAGACTTACATTGGGGATATCCTGGTGGCGATAAATCCTTTTAAATACCTGCCACTTTATGAAAAAGCGGTAAGTGCAACTTTAAGGCAAATATGCACATGCTGGCAGGGTTGCACAGAGCAACTGCCTACTTATGACTCAGTGTGACTTGGAAAGCTGAAAGGTTGGCATCCTAACCTGCTATGAAAACATGAGCAGGAAAGAAACGGTGATATGAGAGGGTCCTTGTTGTGGCTGCTCTGACCTCATGCTTCGGTTGGGGGATCGGCTTGGTGGTCCTCTGCAGGCAAATTGTGTTACAGTCTCACGTCGTCTGTCTCAGATTCACAAGGGCCGTTTCTGCTATGATTGATTTAAAAATGTATATTTAAGGCAGCTGTAGGGTAGCTTATACAGCTAAAGCACTAGCTCCTTTGTGTGGTGATTCAGCATGCAGTCTAGGATCTAAACCTGACTGTGCCAGTGCTGAGAGTAGCTGGTGTGGTATAAATAGATTGCGCAGCTGGACTGGTAGACTGAAAATTGGGAGAAAAAGATCAAAAAGAGGATAAAACATGTTAAAAACCACAATACCCTCAAATGATTTACACCCTTGATGAAGATGAGCAAAGAAGACTGTATAAAATACACAATATAGGTAATGAGCTATATTGTATGCTTAAAAACGGGACAATTATCTTCTTTTATACTAATACAATTGCTCAAAGATCAATTATCTTTGACCTTTATCCATGACCATTATCCATTAACCTTAAGTAGAGCCCCAGGACCAGTAGATGCAAAACAACCCCACAACATCAAAGATTCAACAATGTGAAGCTGGTTGTACCTAACACTGTGCGTAGCCAGAACACCATCTGATCTGACCAGAACACCCAGTTCCAATCAGAGTTCCAATGCCATTTAGCAAACTCCAGACACTTTTGTTGATTGCCCTCTGTTTTTTGCTGGCAACCCTTCTTAAAAGCATGTTGGCATGGAGGTGGCATCACTGCATGGGGCAAGATGCACTTGTGTCCTCTACCAGGCAGTTTTACCTGTGCTTAGTTATTGACCTAATAGTGGTATCCATTTCATTTATTTATTGCTTGCAACCATCTCCTGACTTGTGATGGTCAGCAACCCTTTGTCTTATGTCGTCTTTGCCTTTGGCCATGCTGATGGATGACAAATGGATTTTATATGCGTGTTACCTCATTTTTATACCTCAATGAAACAGAAAGCCATGGGATACAGTTCCCTATGATTGATATTAACTTAAAAAAGTAGCATGTTAATGAAATTATATAAAATGTTCCCATTGTCTTGAGCATACAATATAGCTCATTACCTGTATTGTTTATTTTATACGGCCTTCTTTGCACATTTTTTTATCAAGGGTGTGAATAATTGGAGAATGGGTTTTGAAATGTGTATTGCTTGGTGGTGACTCTGTGCTTTATGGTTGCAGGTTTCGGAGAGGTATAAATGGCATGAAAAAAGCTCTCTGCCGCCCCACATCTTTGCTGTGGCTGACAGGGCGTATCAGTCCATGCTGGGGCGTCTGGCCATGGAGCCCAGGAACCAGTGTATTGTCATCAGGTGGGTGGCAGATCCTTTACCACCTCCTTCATGTTCTCTCCAGGGTGGTGACCCTCTCACCCAATCACTGGGGATGTGTGACCCTCTCACCCAATCACTGGGGTCTCTGCAGGGCTCTACTTGAAACCTAACTGGTTAACTGACATGCTCACGCTGCAGCTTAATGCCCTCACAGGTTCTCTGTTGGTTGTTTATCAGTTTTGTGAAAGTGGTCAGCCCTGCTCGAATATCGCCAACAAACTTGCAGAACCCTCAGGATGTGTGCACACCTCCTAACTTCCCCCTTTGTGTTGTCACATAACTTATTTGTTACTGCTCAGATGTAGTTGTGCAAAATAAATTGCATACGGCCATTTGAGTCACGTGTCCAGGCTTCCTCGGAACTGAAAAATAATACCCCACCAACAACCGCAATACGTTTTCAACGTCGATATATCTGCATTGCATGTTTTTTTTTGTTGCAATGCTCGCTTTTCATTATCTTCAGGATGTTTATTTTGAGGGGCTTGGTCTTGTTTGTTATTGCAAAAACCTGCATTCCACTGTGTGTTGAAACACAACACACCGTGGAAAAGCAAAATATACAGCCAACATGTTTTGAGGACTCCCTCCTCCCACTCTCCTTGTGGTAGTTTTTTAAAAACCAACCTCGAGAGAGATTGTTATTTTTCAGAAGTTGTAAAACCCGTAATTACAATACCACCATGCCAGCGGCACTTCTAGAGACTGTATGTGACCTGGGTGTCCGGTGTCCTGTTCGGAAGTTGGCTCATGTTGGCTCATGTGCTGGACCTGCCTGTTCAACCACAAGAAGCTTACTTGACTGTATTTTTGCAGAGGTGAAGTACATTTACATTTACATTTTAAGCATTTAGCAGACGCGCTTATCCAGAGTGACTTACAAGATGTGCATTAATACATGGTAGGAACAATCAGTTCGCACAAGAGATCAGTGCAGTAATACAGCAATAGACATCGTTGTAGGTAGCTGCATACCATACCTGTAACACTGGGAAGGAAAAGGTTAGTACATTTTTTTTGTTTAAATTATTATTTAAAATACAAAATAAAAATGTTATTGAATGAAGTCTCGATGTACCACAGGGGCTGCGAGAGCCACATGACACTGAGTGTTTCAGGAAATTCTTTGTTATTCCATTTTGATTCAGAAAAGGAGATTTTGCTGTATTAATGAACTCAGACATGAAAGAGGAAGGAGAGAAAGAGCTACAAGAGCCTTTGTCCTGCCATAAAATGTCACTTACTGTTGCTTCATATGCCGTTTTAGGTACCGAGTGCTTCTAAAGCCACTTTTTAAGGGCCATTGTCTTTACACATACTTCCAATATTCCTTTAAACGCTTTTAAATACTTTCCAGAAAACCTGAAATTAATATCAAGTTAAAATTAAGATGTACACATCAAATGAAGAAGTGAAAATCTAAGTTCGTAAGCCGCAGAAATGTTTTCAGAGGACAGACCCGATCGAGGTGGCCTTTAAATTCACCCTGGTTACAGGTTTACACGTTTGTGACACCCCTAGAAATTCAGTGATCTAAATAGAGTCACCACTCTGGGGCATTTTGTCCCCCCAGCGAGCTGTCTGTTCACTCCCATTCTCACAAAGAGCTCCGAGTCCCATTTGCGTCGGCCGAATCCCACCTCTGCTTGCATTGCCCACCACGACATTGAATGGATGGACCTGTCGTCACGGTTACAGCCCAGTCACTGCTGAAGAGCTAAGCAGTAGCCAGTCTCCTCTGGGGGGGGGGGTTGGGGGTAGGGTTCAGGATGAGGGAGGGGGGTGATAGTGGCCTGGACAACAGGGGCAGAATGTGATAAACGCGCACAATGAAGGGGAAAGAAAACATTCACGTGCCCCCCCATTCATACTGCCTGTGGGAATAAATAACAGGGCTATTTTTAAGCCCCCGGGACAACAGACTAAATCTGATGCCTCGAGGATCAGATTTGCTTTATGATATTGAATGCTAAATGTCAAGCTGCAGGTCTACAGTCCATAAGCAGTATCTGTGAAAAGGATGATTGGCTGATCCAATGTGTTTGTGAGTGAAAGGAAGTGCAATACATTGTGCTCTCATGTTTTCCTTTAGGTTAATGTTACCTGTTTTGCTTTTAAATAACATTACTGTGGTTTGAAATTCGTTTTTAATCACAACCACTTAAAAGGGAGTTGTCCTCACAAAATGCAAGCATCTGCAGCAAGTTTGAAGCCTATTAAAGGCTTTGTGAAATGTGTACTTTAAATTAGTGGTAGTTAGGAACTCTGCGTTAATACTGTGCTTCTGTGAATCAAACCCCTTCTTGCTCAGAAGTACAGGTTTTGTGCTCATTACACCAGGTTAGACATTGTTGTGCATTGGCCTTGGCTACAAGCGGTTTCTGAATGGCAGCCCTTCCATATGTATCATCTTTATGAAGCTTACAGCATAGTTTTGTTTGTTTAGTTTTGACTGGCTTGCAGAGGTGTAGATTCAGTTCTGTGGCAATTTTTGAGGCTGTTGTTTTTTGGTTTTTAGCAACTATCCTGTTAAGTGTCCTTCTATCCCTGTCAGTGAGCTTTGAATTGCGACCACTGTTCCCCTTTCCTGGTGTAGTTTTGTCCTTGTTTTGCTGTCATAGTTTTCATCACTGTTCCCCGTGGCATTAAATAAGTTTGCCGTTTCTGTCACTGCCACACTTTCGGGCATCAACTATTTGACCTATTTCGAAATCTCTCATGTTGTTTTATAAACAAATAGATAGATGCACATATTAAAGTTGATTTTTCAAAACGTATTGCTAATTAGTATTGACATGAATATGAAATGCATGCGTTCCTATGCAGGCTTCTTTTCAATTGCAGTTTAGTTAAAAATACTTTAAAATACGATTCCTTTTTAATTAGGTGTTTCCATTATTTTGTCTACCCCCTGCACATGTTTTTGCTTTTCATGGCCAACATCTCCCAAGAGGTCATTTGGGTCTGTTGTATGAAAACAAATATTAGTCTTTTATATAATTTAGCACATATATCTAACTGAAGTCTGAACTTAAAGTTTTTAGGAAACAAATGAAGCCCAGATTGTTGTATTGTTGTATTGCTGCATGTACCATGCTTTTACAAATTTGCCTTGTCGGGGCCATTGATGATATGGGTATGTGTCTGTGTGTGGTGTGTTTATTTTCAATTGCATTTTATCACGGAATCTCCTGAGATCCCTTTCAAAGGTTTTGGTTATTTTCACAACATCCTACCAATGCTCCCCTACTTTGCAAGTCCCATCGCTTATGCAAAGCGGCGCTTATGCGCTGGCTTTTAAGCATTTGCTCCTGAGTGCTAGCATGCTGTAAATCATGTGGTGTGGGCCTGATGCCTCCATTCAATTTGGATACCGAATTTCCATTTCACTTTGAGTCAATTTGGTCTCTGGGATTTTGTAAACCATCTGATGCATTGATGAACTCTGTGCCCGTGACTTTAATTTGGCATTTGTGTCCACATGAAAGCAAGCTGCACTTCTGGAACTGTAAAGCCCCATTCATTCTGGTGGAGAGTGGAGAATAGGAAACAAAGTGGCTTGACAGACAGAGAAACACAAACCGATAGGTCTTCAATGTACTTGATGAACTGGCTCCAGGATGAGTTTTTCTCTGTCATCTCTGTTGGGTTCCTTGGTTGTTCATCATGTCTGTTCAAAACAAATGGAAACTCTTTTCACTGCCCATTTTTTGCTTCACATTTCTCCTCAAGTGTAACCGGGACAGTATCCTCTTTTTATCCCACCCCAAACCTTTAGTAATCAATAAGAAGCTTAACATAACCGTATAGCCGTATTTGTCCAGTCATTGATTATATGGAATGACCCAGAAAATCTTCTCCCTGCAGACTAACAGTACCTCCGAGCCTAAATGCTTGTCACAACCATAGATGTCCAGTCTTTAGATTGGATAAAACTTGCATTTGATTTGCTCAAAATTATTTAAAAAAGAAGAAATTGGTTCCCGAATGGTACCTGGGTGCATCGAAGCATTCGAGAATCACAGCATTTTAAACATGCACAAGAAATTTGCATTCGAGCAGAATGTTCTGATACAACTCAACATGGCTGTCCACCTCCAGTGTACAGTATGAGCCGTTGGTTGTCTTTGTGGGTAGAACCGTTCTAGATTGTTTGTGTTGTTGTGTTCCCTCAGCGGAGAGAGCGGCGCCGGGAAGACGGAGAGCACAAAGCTGCTACTGAGACAGATCATGGAGCTGAGCAGGGCTAACTCCCAGCTGGAGCAGCAGATCCTACAGGTGAGTGACCGAGAGGGAGTGGGGAATTTACTATTTCTGTCACGAAGAATCAATTTCACCCTTTGGTTTTGAGTTATTGATGTGCTGGGCATGATAAGAACGTTTTCTGGTCTGCCCTGTTCAGTGGGATAGTTAACACTAATCTTACCGGTCTGAAACACAATTGAATGTCAAGCTTGTTTGGGAGAATGGGTTGCCAGTCTGCCAGGTCTAAACAGAATTGGCATTGTAATGTACTCCAGGCCCTTCCTGTGTTTGCTAATAAAGGCTTCAAAGTGGGAGAAGGCAAGTGATTGCTGAAAAGCAGGTTTTAGGAGGGCATTTTGGGAGTGTTCTATTCCAGACAGCGCATGCAAATCCGTGCAGGAACGGAGGCTTCAGACACTCTCTTCCCAGGAGATCCCCTCTGTGCGTTTGGTGTCTTTCGTTCGCTCCGCCACACAAACGCAAGGAGGAAATGATGCGAAGACCTCGCTGCTCAGGATCAAGGGGATTGGCTGATTGTCTAGATTTATAGCACGCCGTCATTCACAAGGACGGTATCATTGTCTTCTAAAGGGTGCTGTCTCACCTAGACGGAGGGTTTTATTCCTGCCATGCGCATCTAATCAAAGGATGGGTGTGTCCATTTAAATGGGGTGGGGGGATTGGTCTTCTGTCAAGCAAGGGTCTAATCTAAGATTGGTCAATCTGACACTAATTATATCATTTTTGGGTTTCTTTTTGGGACCTACCTTAGCAGGACTGAGGAGGCTGTTAAATTTGAGAAATTGTAGCATGCGTTTTATTCTTATTTATGTTTTCTTTTAATCGCAGCAACCGAATACAATGTTTTGTATGAACAAACCATGTCATTTACGTGTAAGGTGAGGACGAACCGACTGAGGTTTTTGAATATTAAACATTGTGTGGGACTGCTTTACTTCAATCTGGCTGCTTTACTTATTTGTTAAATGCGACACTTCTTACTGTTTCCTGCACTTCCCTTGTGAGGTTGGTCTGCTGACTCAGCGTTTCGATTTCCAGATAACACAAAGTTCCCTTCTGTTACGCAACTGTGACCGTGTTTTAAAAATAACTTTGCAGTTGGACTTGAGCCTGCTGATGGCCAAGCTAACGTCCCATGCTTGAAATGTCTTGCAAATTGTAATGAATTGTTTTATGGACCATTTTTGATGTGATGCCATCAATCAGATTACTGATCCCTGATGTTCAGTTTTGGGCCTTTGTGCTCAAATGGGCCTGTTCACGCAGGTACTGGAAAACACATTTTGAGCCAAAACATTTCCCTCGAGAAATGACAGTTTGCATGTCTTTGCTTGTGCAAATGTGAAGTATTTAACTTGTGTGTGCAATATTGAGATGGATTTTTTTTTCCAGGATTACACCCTTTAAAACCTCAACGTTTTGAAAGTTTGCTGTTAGGTAACAAGCATTTATAAAGCCACTTTTAAGCACTGTGGTTTTTACATGTACTGCCAATGTTCCTTTAAACGCTTTTAAACACTTACCGACGTATTCCATAAAAGTTTTAATTGTTATCAAGTTCAAGTTGAGGTGTTTTATGAAACGGTTATGGTTTAAATGACTCAAACTCTGGTCACAGGTTAAAAAATTGAACTGAAACGCAACCTCGTTTTTTTTTGTTTTCTTGATTTGTGTCAAATGTACGGGGAGGAGCTCTGGGTCCATTACACCGCTTTTTTGCTGTGATGGATTTGCAGTCGGCAGGAGACGTGACCGATACCAACCTTTCTCACGTTTGGGGTATTGCAAGTCTGGGCAGTGGTGGGAACAGAATTCACAAAATGTTTACATACCATTCCCCACTGGGGGAGATTACATCATGTGTACTGTGATTCAGAGTAGATGCCTCACCCCCCAATTTGGTTCAAAGAGCTGTCGTTCCCTGTGCACACTAACTGTTTAACTAACTGAAACTATTTCTTGGTTTTTCCAATAGCTTGTTGTTGGAAATGTAGAAAATGTCTGGTCAAAGTTTGAGATTAGAGTTGACAACTGCAGTTTGGTAACCACAGTTAGTGTGAGACACTAACATGGGAAACCCTCAAAACTGTGTGTGTGTGTGTGTGTGTGGTGTGGGGTGGGGGGGGAGGAGAGACAAGGAAACAAGGGACTTCTCTGGAGACAGGCCCAGAATAAAAAATCCCACCAGTCAAAACAAACCGTTTTCCAGGCCCACACGTTTCACTTCTTTGATTTCCTCTTCCTCTCGGGTGGTTTGTGTGTTCCTGTGAGCCAGAGCCAGGCTGGGACGAGGCACATGATTAAAAATAGGCCAGCCCAGATGAGTATGGGGTCTGACAGTAGCCCTGGTGAGCTGAGGCTGCATCACATGGCAGTGCCTGCGGCTATATGGTCCCCTCTTACAAGAAAGATGAGCATCATGCATGCATGCATGATGATGATGCAGGCAGTGTGGTATAATGGTTAGGGAGCTGGGCTTGTAACGTTAAGGTTGCAGGTTCAATCCCCAGGTGGGACACTGCCGTTGTACCCTTGAGCAAGGTACTTAACTTGAATTTCTTCAGTTAATATCCAGCTGTATAAATGGATTGTATGTAAAGAAATGTAAACTGTAAGTCGCTCTGGATAAGAGCGTCTGCTAAATGCCTGTAATGTAATGTAATGTTGTGAAGGGGACTCGTGATGGAATGAACCATCAACTTAGTATATATGTTACATTTCGTAACAATAATTTGGCAGAGCCTTACAAAACCTATGTAAGTTAATTCAATAATGAATGTTGTTCGAGCAGCACTCTTACAGAAAATGATAATTTACACCTTGCAGCCATTAACAGTGTTACAGAAAGTTTTAGACTCAACCGTAGTGGTTGGCCTGTCCTTTGGATTTTGCCAGCTTCTCCTCCAGGATCATTAAAGCAGAGACGGCGTGGCAGTGATTTGGCAAAGCGGCTTTTGGGTTTATAGGCCATTTGGGTATTCTATCTGAAAATGTTAATGGTGGAAAGTCAGGGGGAGGTAGGTTTTCACCAGGTCTCGTAAAGAGTGCAAATTCTCTCCAGCTGTAGCGGAATCCTGCGGGGATGAATGGGGTAGAGATTAACCGAGGCCCAGGGTTATTCCTGGCTGCGTTCTGCTAAAAAAAGAACATTTACAGGGAGACCTAGAACTTACGCCTTTGCTGTTCTGTGTGTTCTGCTGTTCTGGTTTACCACATGAAATGCTAAAAAAATCTCCTGTGTAATGAATGGGTTTGTAGAACCAGAGACGAATGGGGGGGGCACACATGCGGTTATGGGGAAAGTGTAAAGCACGACGAGGAACGTAAATAGTTCACAGCGCTAGTAGGAGGATACCAGGCTCACATGCGGGGTTGATTCATTCGCTTGCGGAGAACAGTCTTTGATATCCCTCACCTGAGGAGGGAGGGATTTCAGTCTGCAGGATGTCCATGTCTCAATCTGGACACCCATAGTCTGTCCGCACGACCAGCGGCTGACATCACATTTCAGAGGAGAGCGCATGCTTGTCAATGATCTCCCGAATTGACAGAGGGGATTTCATCGATGAGCATGAACACACAAACACAGTTTGGGCATTCCAAATTTGGAGAAATTAGTGTTAAAATAAAAAAAAGTACCTGTGCCTTGGGGGATATGATCAGACTCTTCCTGACATCATAACAGGCTGATAATGGGATACAGAACTTCCAGAATGGAATAGAATGTGAATTAGAACTAGAACTAGAACCCTTAAAAAAAAGAATTCTTCAAAGGATTAAGACTGTTCGTGTTAACAAGAAGGGAAGTCTGGAGAGTAAAACTGGATCAAGGGTGGGGTTGAGAATTTCACCATGAGGTGTTTAATTGTTGCAGTTTATGGCTCTGGAGTGAAGAGGGATACTTTTTTCACCAAATTCCTAGTTAACAATGTACCTGTGTTTTCCCCCCACCAGGTGAATCCTCTCCTGGAGGCTTTTGGGAACGCTCAGACCGTCATGAACGACAACAGCAGCCGCTTCGGGAAGTACATCCAGCTGCGCTTCCACAACTCCGCAGGTGCGTCCCCACACCCGGTCCAGAGCTGCTCTGACGTCCCAGAGTGCAGTGCGGCGGGACCATTGCAGCCTCCCTGTTTGTGTGCTGCGAACACACGATCGGTGAAAGTGGGAAAAGTTTGGGAACCACCGTTCCAGAACGGATGACCTCCACAGACAATGTTCTGTTGTGATGCGGTTCCTGTGTGTTCATTCTGTCAGTGAAGGGAGCCAAAATTAACGAGTACCTCCTGGAGAAGTCCCGCGTGGTGCACCAGGACGAGGGTGAACGAAACTTCCACATCTTTTACTGCATGCTGGCTGGGATCTCCCCGGACGACAAGGAGATCTACGGCCTCCTCAATCCCACACAGTACAGGTGAGTCACCGGGGAGCAGTGGCAACGTCACGCGGCTGAGTCATTTTTTTGTTTGGGCTGGGTGCGCCGCCATTATTTCCTGTGATAAATAGTGATTGCCCCCTGTCGCACGTCACGCGACAATCCCTGAATGGGGACAGAGCAGTCCAGACACGGAGTGGAGTTTGCCGGTCTACGGACCGGATTTTATTAATTTATTACCAGAGAGTTCTCTGTTCCCACACTGGGCAGAGAACAAGCACCGGGAGTGTACAAAAACACAAACAAACACTTCACCCTAGTTGCCGCGAAGCTTTCGGGTAACTAACTAAAATAACAAAACCAAATTAAACAATATTGAACCGGCACTTTTCAGTCCGTTCGATATTTTAACTTTTGCTTTTCTTTTTCTGTCTCTAACGCCTCTCCCTCCTGGTTCCAGCCACCTACTGAAGGGAGCAGAGCAGTTTTAAAGCACACAGATGTAATTATTACACACAGGACCAGTGTGTGCGCTTACTACTCTGCCAGTAGGCGTGGCCGCTAATTGTCCTGATTAGCTGCCGAGACCGACGCCTTCCACACCCCCCTCATGTCCACTGTTCCAGTAAAGCCTTATCAGTACTTTGACCTGAAACCAAGAAGAGCCTATCATGATCTGTCATGTTTTTTACGACACCGTGTTATCTGTTCGGATCGTAATTATTCTCCGTTTAGAACAATTGGGCTGGTGAGTTTGCACAGGCACCCAACATCCCAGTGTGACCTATGAGACTGTCATTGTTCTGTTACTTAAACACCTAGGTCATGCACACCGGGCGTGAACCAAACTTTGTGGCACGGTTGGATTTCTAGCCCATCCCTCTTTATCAGAGCACAGTCCAAAATCTGAAAATTATTCAAATAAATACTCTATGAAGTGACTGCATATGGGTGATGTACAGTACATCTTTCTAGATAAATTCTATAAATACAAAAAAAAGGTTCAGTCTTGATGTGCGATTCAGAACGAAACGATCTATTCTATGTCCAATTATGTGCACTTTCGGGAAATGGATAATGATCCACACAGTAGCTAGTGTTCGAACAGTGATAATCTGAATAAAAAATGTCTATTCCCTTAATCCAGTAGCCTTAACAGTCAAATGCCCTTGACTAAGGTTCAGCACTGAATACTGAACACAAGTGGTATTATGTGTTAAAACCCCTCACTTATCCTACATGTCAAATATATTCATTTGATTTAATATAATAATTACTACACAGGATACCAATTATCAATTCAATCACCAAATTCATTGATAGGTAGAGCAAACTGGTGGATCAACCTTCATCAAAATATGCAACTCACAATTCACTTGGCTTCCTCTCTAGCCCATGCATGATTGATTTATGATATGGGGGGAAAGCCCAGCGTAAGCCCAGTTCAGACCCCTTTTTATATACACTTTGAAATTATTATCTCGTGGTTAGAATCGTGGTGACACTAAACATTGATAGGGCCTGGGGAGAACAGCTTGGTTTATACTGAGGTATGGTTGAGCTGATATTTGGATATACATAATATACTCAGGCAACAAATATTGCTAGCATGTGATAAGGCCAATCGTAACACCTTGGACCTAAAAAATTGTGGTGTGTGACATAGGCATGTAAGTTTGGTGTGCTGATCCAATATGGACTGGCTGGCACCAAACTTGCATGCCTAATTTCCCTGGCTTCACTCAAGGAGTAATAAACCTGTCAGTGAAGGTATCGTGTTTGTTTATGAACATTTAGGTTTGGCCGGGCCATATTCATATTCTGATCCTGCCTGCACAGGATCACTTGCCTAGTATCACTTGTAAGCTAGATAGTGTAATTTCTCTTTCAGTTGTTATGCAAATACATGGCTAAACTGTAATGTATAATTTAAAGTCAACCAACAAAATTGATCACACTGTTTTTACAGTGTTGAAATTTAAAATATTTAAAATAGAGTGGATTTTATAAATATATATATATATGAAGCAACTTTGCAACACTACACAATGCCACATGCCTGTAGCCATTGGCTTTTGTGCAGCTCATTCAATTTATGGGGCTTATCACTGCTCTGTGTTTTATCTGGTCGATATGCAGTTGGTAGGTGAACCTGTCAAAGGCTCAATGTAAAATATGTTGTTGGTATGCAGGGTGTGGCTAGATATTCCTTGCGCAAGAGGAGCACACCCTGCAAAAATCAATACCTACGAGAGCCCAAAACCTACAGACTTCTCTCCAGTGTTTCCATTTTTCAGAAGCCTTGTTCAGTCACAGGCCTTGCGTGTCCACGCTAGTAGGGCATGTGACGGATATCTGCTTGTTTGTCCTCCACGGTGCAAAGATGATGTCACTGAGGAGTGACTGAACCCTCTTGAAATTCCTTTCAAACTCGTTAGGTGACTTTTATTGACTGTCACACTTGTGCTAAAGGTGCCTTGCCTATACGTCAAACCAAGGCCGTAACCATGGAGTCAACATTGGGGGGGACATTTAAAAAAAAAAATCAGCTAGGCTATATAGGACATTTTGAGCATATCTGAATATTATTGTCCTCTCACACTTATATGGTCATATCGGCCTTGCGTCAAACCCATGTCATATTGACACTCATCAGAATGGGGCTTTACTGAATAATTCAATTGTTTAAGTAAGGTTAAGGTTTTAAATATAATCAAATATTAGATTGTATACGTAATCCAATCAGCAAATTTCCAGCAAAAATCCCCAAATGTATCACCATTCTTAAAATGTATGTAAACCTGAGCATGAAATAGTGAAAACATAAAACCAATTCTAGCAACAAGTTAAGCATCCTAGCCACAATGTTCATGAACAGTCACTCATGTCACTCAAGACGACAATATTCTGCCACAATTGAGAGTTTTTAAAATGATTGTTTGTTACTTAACACAGAACTTAGCCTAATGTAAGCTTAACCAGCTGGTAGGCATTTGATTGGTCAGTGGCTGGAACTGGGTGTGTTTGTCTGTTCCTCAGGTATCTGAATGGAAGGTATGGCACGGATGACATGGTGCATATTTGGAGTGAGAAGTACGGAGAGCTTTGCAATGCCATGGACATGGTGGGATTCGAGGAGCAGGTGAGGTCTTGCATTCCTCTCAAGTCCAAAGTACAGGGAGCAATGAGGTTCAATAAAAGCACGTTAAATTGTTCTTTACACAGGGGTGTCGAAAATAAACAAGCAGCTTTCGGGGTAATTTAGTTTAAGTCAGTTACTTTGACTTAATTGGTCATTAGTTGACTATTGCAATTCATTATCTATGTTGAAACACCTAGGTATTACCCAAAGGACTAGTGTAAAATATTGTTTGTGAAAGTACTCTGCCACAGCATTTCTCCTTTGAAGAAATGTATAGTATTAGAAAAATTAGGCTTAAGCACAAACCTGCACATGGCCCTCCAGTATTTGTTTACTGGATGGTATGCCTTTGTCAAATGTTTAGCCTGGTTTCAGCTGTCATGTTGTATTTAGTCCTCAAGAGTAAATAGTGTGGCTTGCCACTTGTTATTTGCCCCAGGCAAACATTGGCTCTACAGGCAGATCCCTTCCGCTCACTCAGCACCTAAATTCTCTCTCTGTGTTGCAGGAAAAGGTGGACATGATGACCATTCTGGCCGGGATCCTGTCGCTGGGGAACATCATGTTTGAGCCGACGGACAGCGAGATGTTGAGGGTAACGGAGAAGTCGTCAGGCTGGCTCAAAGCCACTGCTGTGAGTGTCACTCCTACGTACGGCCTGTTCAGAGTTGGCCCCTCACTGGCCTCAGTTTCCCATAATCCTCAGAGGCACCTGCAGGATTGAGCTGATGACAATCCCTTGCATTTCCTTCCCCACTTTGATTGCCCAGGCCAACACTGCATATTCAAATTGAGTTATCAGTTAATCTACCTGGTTAAAACTCATGAAATAAATGAAACTGAATGCAGATGGATATGTTAACGAATTACCGTGTATACAACTGGCCAATAAGTATTACCCTTCAATGACATGTGACAGTGACTTGAGCTTGATAGCCGCAGTTAAAGGTCTTGTTCAGCCCCTGGCTATTGTAGGAATAAAATAACTGAAGGAGTACAGTTTGAGAAAGGGGTGGTTTATCAGCCTCTAGCACGCATCATCAAATAAGCAGGGTTATTGTTTTCCCACACTATGGCGCATTTTGCACAATGACCTCTGACCTTTTGGCCGCTGGCTGGGCAAATCCAGGAGATGAGAAGCAGCATGCTACTCCCGGTGTTTGGCTCCCTTCTCTGATGTTTAAACGCGTGAGTTATTGACCGCTCCTCGACAGCCGTGGGCGCTGGAGCCATGAGGCGGCTGGGTCCCCTGGCCCTCACGTCTGGCTGGTGACGATAAGCCTGCGCGGTGACGGGGCACTACATTTGGAAACCCGATCCTTTTGATCGAGAAAAGAGAAAGTCATTTATTAGACTGAAGCACTTGCTGACTGAATCCCCCCACCCCCTTTCATTGGTTAGCCTCTGGCTCATTGAGAAGATGCCTGAAATGAATGGTGAATTTCATGGCTCAAATGAAAGGTGGGTTTCATTTTGCGTCATTGTGACACCCCTTATTTACGCAAGCGATCGTTTGCGTCAGTTACAGTACGTGTGATCAAGTGTATGTTCGCTGTTTCGCGGGTGATAAAGTGAATCTAAAAAGCCTTCAGACTTGTCGGCTGTAATTGCAGTAGCAGCGTATGCGGCCGGTCACACCGGTTCTGGTGCGTGTCTAAATGCCATACCTTTGGGGTCATGCTTAATTATTTCTGCACCGAATGCCTGCGTGCTACTGTGAACTCGGTGACATTGTGTCGATGAGACAGCCACTGCGATCAGGAAGTCATTTTGTATGTGCATCATTCAAATGTGTTGTGTTTGCGTACTCCTTTGGGGGTTTAACAAACAGTTTGGAATTTGCTGAGATAATCCCAAGATTATTTAATTGAAATACAGATGTGGGAAGAAACCTGGCAGATCTACTGTACTCTTGCTTTCGATCTGTGTAACAGGGGTTGGCAACTATGTTTGGCCATGGGGCAAAAAAATTTTGAGCACATGGTGGGCGGGCCAAGTCATTACAATAACTCACGAAACGTATTTTTGTACAAAAATAAACAATAAACAATAAACAATAAATAAATTAAAAAAACATACTTTTTACAAGATGTTTAGGATATTTGTTCGTAAAACCTGTTAAAGTAAAAAGGATTCTTGTTCAATTCATTTTTTCATTTGAAAAGGCCGCTATCGCCAGTTTAAAAAGGGGCATCTTGGTGACAGGTGATCATACGAGGGGAAAACGTAGGCCCTTTATGCTTGTCCTGTCCTTGATTTGTCCTGTCCTGGCACCACAAATCATGATGACTCAGGAGTATTCCTCACTTAGTCCTCACTAAGATCAGGATGAACAGTGGGGTGGGGTTAATCACAAATGAATAAAACTTTGATAACATCACAGACCTTTTCTCTCCCATTGGCTTGTGTTTTGTGTCCCTAGATCCTCCACTTTGAGGAAACATGATTAGTTAGTTAATGGATACTAACAGCCTTATTATAAGTAAACATCAAAAATGAGACACTTCTTTTTGGCTGGTGGCTCGCGTATGTGTTTGCAAGTTGCCCTTGTTTATTGTTTGCTTTTATCACTGGCTAATTTAAATAGCACTTTTGATCAGCTGGCATGCTTTCCTTTCGTAGTACATTAGTGCATAATAAAGACTGCGAGAACACTTTTGAATGAACATTCCTGCTCCTGTTAGCCTGAAGTGAGTTAAGCAAATATTTAATTGAAATGAAAATGTACATTTTGCTTCTGTGGTGCGGCCGAAAGGTTAGTAGAGGTGTTCCCTATATTACTGTGAGATGCAGCGCACGTGTTTTACAGCAATCCCCGAGATCCGCTGCTCACTTCTGTCCTGTGCACGCTGTGTGCAACCTTTCTTCTCTTAGAGATGCAACACGGAACTACTGAATAACACAGGAGTCTATTTATGATTCACCATAAAAACAGGAAGCTGTTGCAAGTCCAGAATTTATTTTAAACGTGGTAAAATTGATATGCGGGCTGCTAGTTGTCAATTCCTGTTGTATACTCTGTGTCTATATGCCCAGTGGAATTACAAGTTCATCGGGCGTGAACGGAGCTACTGCAGTGGTCTCTGCATCTCTGTCTGACTCAGTCCTCTCTCTCCCTCCTCCTCCTCTCTGTGTGTATTTGTGTCTGTGTTCGTGCATGGCGGGTGTACCATGGCGCGTGGCCCAGGGTCAGTTCGGGGTCCAGGAGGAGGAGCTTTTGCGGAGTCTGACCTGCACCATGTCAGTGACCCGCGGGGAGGCTATCCGCCGCTTCCACAACCAGCAGCAGGCCGAGGGTAAGGACGGCGGGCCCAGGGGCAAGCGCTGGGGCCTCGTTTCCACTTTCAATCCTGCAGCAATCCTGGACATCTGTGGGGTTGAGAATTTTGCTGTGAGCCCCTTTCCAGCGCAAGCATGGAGCCAGCTGTTGTGTACATTGTCAGTTGCTCTCCACCCACCTGCCAGTTGTGGAACTGGTGCAACAGGGCTGTTTGTTTTTAAACAAAGCGACGGTAGAAGTGTTGCCTATTCCCCTCCCTCCCTTGCAGTAGCCTCAGGCAAGGAGATGTGCCTTATGGGCGGTAAAATGATTGGGGTATTGCAGGTGGACATAATTCACAATATACACCATGCCTCTCTCTTCTGTTGAGTTACACTTTCCTCGAAGGGCTTGTTCCCTCTTGTGCCCTTTGTAATCGAGTTCTCACTTGAATCGAACCTGCATTTTAGAGGGGATCTCGCATTCTTTGGCAGCAGTGACATGTGTGGCGTTAGCCTCACTTGTCAGGCTCATAACTATAACTTCTAACTTCTCACTCCAATGTGGTATAATTCTGCCCAACTTCTGGTGATGTGCTTTGCTATTAAACCAATGGTCAGTTGTTACTTCTGAATCCCACCTATCAGATTGCAGGACGCCTGAGACAGAAAAGTTAATGAAGTTAACCAGGTACTCTGTGAGAGACGATATCAAGACTTGGGCATTGATACACCACCGAGGTGCTGAATGTTGTCTCGTTTCTGCGCCTTTTGCAGATGCCAGGGACTCCATCGCCAAAGTGGCCTATGGCAGAGTGTTTGGCTGGATCGTCAGCAAGATCAACGAGCTGCTGACGCCTGATGTCGATTTGGATGTCGAGCTCAGTGAAATAGGTACGTCAGAGAAGGCTCCTGGAAGGTTTTCCTTCTTGATTCTTCCACGAGAAGGTAAAACTCTTGGTTTATTTGAATGTGCCAAGTGTTAAGAAACCTTCATCTATCTGCCTTCCAAATTCCAATGACATTCACTGAACATGTCCCACCAAACATTTTCCTTAAGGGTTCATTTTTGGGCAAATTACATTTTCACAGTTTTACATGTTTGTTGAATTAGAATGGTGTGGTGAACTACTGATCTTTTCCCAAAGGACAGCCCTTGAATCCACAGCTTATTTGGGGGGAAAAGGCTGCGTTCCACGTACCCCAAAGTCGAAAGGCGGAATTTAAGGAATTGCTGCGTTTGGTCCATGGCTTTCGCGCACAGACGCGGCTAACCGCTTTGACCCGATTGCCTTTTCTCAATTGCAGGAATCCTGGACATCTTTGGGTTTGAGAATTTCGCTGTGAACCGCTATGAGCAGATCTGCATCAACCTCGCCAATGAGCAGCTACAGTATTTCTTTAACCATGTAGGTACAGTCATCCTCACCCCCTTGGTAACGTCTATTTAATAATGCATTGTTTTTTGCGGCCGGCTGTTCGAGTGCAGGGCTCTGAGTTTGGAGGTCAGACCTAGCGATGCAGCTTCGTCTCGATGTGTGGTGAGAGTCAATACATAGTGACTCATGCTTTTGTGTGGTCATGCTCATTATGTTTTTAGTAACAGGAATTCAAGAGGAACCCCAATATTCTGCCTTGCTCTCATCAACAAGTTAGAAAATGGGGGTCTTTACTGGCACTGAGGGGGATTCATACAAATAGAAACAAAATACCGGACTTGTAACCGGACGGTTGAGGATTCAAATCCTTGGTGCGACACTACCGTTTGTAACCTCAAGTTGTTTCTAACCTGGATAGCTTCTGTAAATATTCAGCTGTTTAAACGGTTGTTTTCAATTTAATCAGCTGGTTTGCGAGTAATGTCACAAAAGAGGGTGGCACAAATAAATGGAAAAGAGTGCTTCCCTTTTTGCCAGTGTTAGATAAGAGCCTCCATTTTCATGCCCTGCTGCTCTGTGATTTCAGTAAGCCACAAGTTTTATCCCCCCAAAAATTGTTTGTTTGAAAATCTGGTTTTGATATCTTAAAAATGCAGAAAAATGCTTTTTCCACTTTGTCAGTCGTGGTGTTTGTGTTCCTGGTTCACCGGCAGGCCGGTAGGCCCCGGCGGTCTGTCCCTGATTTGACACTGGGAACCCCATCCTTTCTCATGGGAAAGAGCTGATAGGGGCCAACAGGTTTCACAAAAACCCACAAGGAGTGGGGTGTATTGGAGGCCGTGCGAAGTGGAATAGACTTGGTATAGCATTGCACTTGCTTTTCCCTAAGTATATTATTAACAAGGGCTTTTTCCCAATCTGTTCTACTTTAGCTTTTTGCATTCGTGATCAAAATGTGGAAATAAAAAATAATCGATCGTTGAAACAAAAGTTTTTGAAGAGAAATTCACACCTGCAAGACAAATAAATGTTGGAACAGGGCTAAGCGGTAGATTTGTTTCTACACCAGGCTTCACAGAGACGCACAGGGAGCGGGGTGCGTTGGGGGCCGGTCATTGAAAGTCAAATAATTGCATGGTGAATAGATGAAGCTGGGAGTACAGTAGGTGGGCCCGAGAAACCATCTTCTGATTGGGAGATTCTGCTGTGATGGTCCTCTTTCGGATCAGTACCTCCACCAAATATGAGCTATTCAGCAACTGGGAGCCCCCTCCATGGGAAAGGGGACAAGGCGGTTATTATCCTCCTGGGTTGAGCTCACCATTTAATTGTGTTTTTACCCTCCACAGCACATTTTCCTAATGGAGCAGAAAGAGTATAAAGAGGAGGGGATCGAGTGGGAGACGATAGACTTTAAAGACAACAAGCCCATCCTGGTAAGCGGGCAACCTCACTGTTGGTTTACACGATAGTCAGGGGTTAGCACAGATGTCAGACAGTTAGCATTACTTGCTTTTCCCTTAGTATATTATTAATGAGGGCCCCCCCCATCAGTTGTACTTTCGTTTTTTGCATTTGTGAACAAAATGCATAAATTAAAAATAATGGATTGTGAAACAAAAGTTATTGAAGAGACATTCACACGTGCAAGGTGGCTAAAGGGCTAAATGGTAGATTTATTTGCGGAGAACCAAAGTAATTGTGTATATATGTATGTATTGGCAGATATTACCGTGCAATGAATCACAGCCTTTCTTCTGTCTCAAGCGCAGTCACACACACACACACACACACACACACACACACACACACACACACACACACACACACACACACACACACACACACACACACACACACACACACACACACACACACACACACACACACACACACACACACACACACACACACACACACACACACACGGCCAGAGGCTGTAGTAACAGCAGAATGCTCAACACTGTGCCTGGCGCATGCAACGTAGCGGCAAATCTCAGGAACCGGAAACACTGATGGAGAGGGAGAGAGGAAGAGAGAGGGACTGTGAAACGGAGAGAGGAAGAGAGAGGGAGTGTGAAAGGGAGAGAGAGGGAGAGGGAGGGCGAGGGTGGCTTTCAGATTCCCATCCCAGATACTTTGTATATTATCCATTAGCCCGTGGCAATAGGTTCCCTCTCTTTGTTTAAGCCGTGGCTTTGTTTGCCTAACGCCTATGGAAACGACTGGTGTCTTGTGTCCAACGCATTGATATCTCTTAGCAGCATGAATGCAGGGCTGCATTGAGCCCTGGCCCGCAGCTGTTGCCACAAGCCCTCCAAAACCCACAATGTTGTCCTGCGAGAAACAAAAGGCCACAGTATGGCCAAGCGTTCAGTCTCGAATGTGCCTTGTCAGACCTGAAGCTCATCTGATCACAAGTTCAGCATGTGCGATGCACACACATTCCCTGTGATCCTGTAAAAATGGAGAAGTCATATTGGCTGCACCACTGCACTCACTGGTCCACAGGTTAACATTGATCAGTATTATTCGAATGACTCAATAGTTTCATGGAAACAGGGGCCATCTAGTGGTCAAGTGAGAGAAAGAAATATTTTTTACTCCAACACCATGACAAACACCCGTGGAGTCCTGTTGATAATGGTTAAAATTAAATTTGCTTCAACAGGGTTAACGTTCTTCAAACTGGCGTCAGTTAATCCATAACATTGTAGATGGCAACCCAACGCCCTGCCACTCCAGGTTTAAAGTATCATCTAGTGTCAGTGGTTGTGTTAATAACTAACTGTAAAAATGTTAAACTGTTCAAACAAGTTGAAAGTGCTCACACTACAATAACTGTGACGTTACTGGTATTGCTTGTACATTTTTGTTTATTTGTCACTTTTAACCAATCAGTGTTATGCAAAATGATGTAATAGATTAAACACATTGGCCTATGTGAAAGCTATTGGTCTCCTCCCTGCAGGACCTCTTCCTCACAAAGCCATTTGGGATTTTCTCTCTCCTGGATGAGCAAAGTGCCTTTCCACAGGTAAACTGTCATTTGCCAGTCAAGATAAATGATCTGTATCAGTGTATGTTACCAGCAAGGAATAGCCACTTAAAGTATGGCTGTGATGAGTCTGCAATTAACATGAAAATGCATTCGCATTCCAAACTGAACTGTGCAAGACACTTTAGACTCCTTCAGAATCAGAAATGATTCTGTAATGGGTGATGGGTGTCCCTGTAAAGTAGGTGGGCGAGCTCCGTCTTGGAGGAGGTGGGTCATTGCCGGCCTCGGGGTATTAGCTTGACCCGTAGTGACGGGCGGCGGGCTTGTGGGGGAGGGCAAATTGAAAGAAATAGAGGGTACAATTGGCCACCAAATTGCGAGAAGAACTGAGGGGGAAAAAAAACGCAAACAAAATAATAATAAAATATTGGCCACCAGGTGCCAGTGGACTATTGAGAAAATTAATTTGTAGGGCAATCATAATTACCATGTCTGCTATAATGATTTACCTTCCTTATTATCCGGAGGTTAATAAAGTAAGAGTGGTCTTAAGACAGAGTATTTTGTTGTCAAACAATTATTAAATATTTTGCTTAAAGATAGTCATTTGTCACTAAAGTATTGACAGTGATTTTTGTTTCACTTTTTTTGTTGTTGCTTTTTTTAATTGAATTGGCACAATGCACATTAATCAACATATCAGCTTTATACATTAATGTAAATGTGCTGGAATTAGCACAATTGCTACATTTCATCCGTTTTGTTTTTCTCTTTAGGCCACAGACAAGAACTTTGTTGACAAGTTGAACAACAAATTTAAGGCTAACCCGCACTTTGAGGTCGTCCGCAGCCACAACCCCCTATTCACCGTCATACACTATGCTGGAAAGGTGAGATTACATTTACTTTTACATTTTAGGCATTTCGCATTACACAGTTTACATACAATCAATTTATGCAGCTGGATATTTTACTGAAGCAATTCAGGTTAAGTACCTTGCTCAAGGGTACAACAGCAGTGCCCCACCTGGGAATTGAACCTGCAACCTCTGAGTTACAAGCCCAGCTCCCTAACCATTAAACTATACTGCCAGCCAGATTGACTCTCTGCTGAAGTTGTACATTAGCATAAAGCTCACTAGTTAAGCTCTGCACAGGATTCTACTCAACTGAAATGCTCAACAGCATATTGCGTAAAATAATCCCTTATCACAATCTCTTATGTCAACTTGCGATGTAGTCATTGAAACATTTAAGATAGACTGAACCCCCCCCCCCAAAAAAAAAAGGTTAAGTCTTACAGGACACTGGGTTTGTGAGTTTGTTCTCTGACTGTAGAATAAGATGGATCCAACAATATAAAAGAGAGAGTAGGCTCATTGGACAGTCTTGATGTTTTGGTCCTGATTGCCAGGTCCAGTACAACGGCAGCGGGTTTCTGGAGAAGAACCGGGACACGATTCCGGCCAGCATCCGGGGCCTCTTCATCAACAGCGTCACCCCCCTGCTCAGTGTCCTCTTCACAGGTAGCCCTGCTCACGCTGTGCGGAAACATACTGCTATTTCTGTCACCTTCACCATACTGGTGTACAGTGCAAGCAAGCACTGCATGAAGCTAGAAGCGTTCTGGGTGACATTGAACACCACCATCCATAATCGAAATGAAAATCAATATCAAAATCAAAATAGTCAAAATAATTGAACCACCTCCAGACATAATTTTAGCCTACCAATTATTAGAAACAATCACCCGAAACACTTTCTAAAAAGCCTGCAGCATGTTCAACCAGTGCAAGGTCGATTGCACATTTTAATTAAGATTTGTTAACCCAATTTATTCTTATCATGCTTTCATATATATATATATATATATATATATACAGTATATTAGCCATATTTTTGATGTTATAGCCATGAAATCCTTTTTTAACATTTTATTCATTCATTGTAAACTATTGATGTACATTTCATGCCACTAATATTGCAATTTTTGAAAGGGTCGTAGTGACGTCAGCAGGGGTCACATCAATGGGTCACGTCGACTAAGGGTCAAGAGATAGAATTCCAGATGAGGCTGGGCTGCTGAATCTTTGAGAATGATGCTTTTAATGATACCCAACATCTCAAATAAAAATCATAGATCTTTAAATGCACAGCAGAATGCGTACGGCAGGGTGCAAAGTTATCATTTAAGTCGATGGTGACATCTGCTGTGTTCTCATGTGTTTTTTCTTTGAATTTCAGCCACAATATCCAGGACGGGAACTTTGATGCCACGCAAAGCCAAAGTACTGACCCCATTCAGTTTCTCAGACTTTTTTTTCATCTATTGATGCAGACTGATTTAATACCTGTTTAATGGCACGATGGCAATTTTTATTAAAATTATTTGCATTAGCCACAATGTAATCTCGTCATTTGTGTGTCTTGACCATTTTCAACAATGTGTAATGTTTATTGCTTAAATGAAACGGGAGCTAAATATGTTTTCTGTCTTTTCTTGACTTGGTTTCAGCTCTTACAAGCTGCTGACGACAACTTCAACTCAACCAGGAAACAGTCCGTTGGTGCTCAGTTCAGGGTAAGGAAAGACGTTTCAAAATGTTTTTTCAAACTCCAATTGCCCAATGCAAAGATGTTACACAAAGTTACTGTTGCAAAGACAAAGATTTTGATAGATATAGATACTTCTCCTCCCACTATGCCTCAGCTGTATGTAGGTTTACCTAAAGCCAACCCCCCGTATCACTGGTTCCCCCACAGCACTCCCTGGCAGTCCTGATGGAGAAGATGTTTGCGGCCAACCCGCATTTTGTGCGCTGCTTAAAGGCCAATGGCAACAAGCAGCCGGACCATGTGGACAGCAAAATCGTGATGGATCAGGTAGGGGCCGATTTTCCCGCCCTCCTCCCTACTTATACCTCAGGCTGTGCTGTCACCCCTCGTTGCTTTTGGGTCGGTGAACTCCACTGCAGTATTGACTTAATGTAATCCGGAGGACAATGAAGGGCAATGACGAGTCCCTCTGTCAGACTCTGCAGTCCGAGCCCTGTCTGGGGTGTATTGTTCGTTGGGTTAGTGAGCGATCGCCGATGCGAATCGAGCCACTGAGCATCGCCCGAGGGGAGTCTTGCTGATACGATGAACCGGCCGCTGAATCAAGGGCCTAGATTAAGCTAATGGACGATGTGAAGCTAGGCTCTGGTTACGGCGACTCTTTTCGCACATACACGGGAGCGTTTGGTCTTTGGAGGCAGTTAATTTGTATTGCCTTGCGCATGGGGCATTATAGCTACACCTTACTGTAACCTTCTAGGAATGCACTTGGTGTTAAAGGGATATTCCACCCAAAAATGTTGTGATTTACTACTTGCATTCGGTGTTGTGAATCTGTCCAGATAGTTTTGTTGCAAACATTCCACTTCTTTACCTTTCAGTGTGAACCGTGAGCATCAGAATGCCAAATCTAATGGAAGTCAATGGTCAAATATCTCATGCACATAGATGGCAAAACCACCTCACACTACCTTTGATTTAACTCATAGTCGTATGATACTTTTGGAAGCTGTAAGTGTGTTTTAGCTTACCTTCAAGCCATCCATTTCCTGAGTAATGGTTTTTTTTCCCACCAGGACATCTTTCATTGGCTTCAATATAAGTAAAAATTTTAGGATTTCAGCCATTGATTCAAACGTGTAGCTTCCAAAAGTATTTTGAGACCAAATGAGATGTGATTTTGCCATTGGTTTATGTGTGTGAGATATTTGATATCATTTGGCATTTGGTATCAATTGTTATACATTTGGCATCACAGCTCACACCGACAAGTCAATAAGCAGAATGTTAACAACAAAACTATCTGTATGGATTGACAACACAGAAAGTAAGTAGTAAGTCATGAAATAGAGATTTTCGGGTGGAATATCCATTAAACTGAAAATATACAACATGCCATTAGGAAATATTGCTGGGTTGGATATGCCAAGCAGATCTCAAACTAATATGTGCATGTTCTCTACATGACAAGGGCTTGATATGTGCTAGCCATTCACTTTCCTTTGGTTTTCAAATAAACAGTGACTAAAAATGCCACTTTTAAATTATTCCCAGTGTGGTAAAAGCTTTTATGAGTACACTTTAAAATTCTTAAATTTAAATTTCTTCTCAAGTGCCTATGCATCTTTACTTTATACATTTGTTGCCAAAAAAATATTATCTCCAGTTCTCCTGTTGATAGATTTGTTGGATAATCAGAATCAGAATCAGAATCAGAAAACTTTAATGATCCCCGGGGGAAAATTGGGACAAGTTACAGTTGCTCGCACTCAGACATATCACATATTATACATGGCACAGTATATACATCACGGCAAACATTCAAACATATACAGTGGTAATGTAAAATTTGAGAACTGTACTGTTCTCAGTGTACGATTACACACTGTTGCCCTCCCTTGTGCGTCAGTGACACCTAGTGGTTCACCTCTGGCTTTGCAATTTCATCCCCATGCGTTAATGTGAGCGTTGACGTATTCCCCATCACAGTGCACTTATTGGACGGGATACTCCATAGTGGTACAGAGATCAATAAAATAATTAGGAATTAAGTTTGGTAGATTTGGTTGTGATATTTATTCAAAGAGGAATTTGCTTAAATGTTATTGACATGTTATAGTATGTAAGCATGCTTGTAGCTGTGTATTCTATTTCTACATATTTCCAGTGTTCCTATGGTAGTTCCATTTCCAAAGGCGGAAATAGATTGATGAATAGATTGAAACTGAATATGGTTGCCAGTGTATTGGTACTGTTTGACTATATGAATACCCTTTTTGGATCCTGTGGACAGCAACATTGATAGAGATTTGCGTTCATAAAGGGTGCCACGGTTACGCGTATCAAATAACAATAGTTATTTTGCCCCCGCCTTACCCCAAAAGCTGAGATACAACGGCTTGCTGGAGACGATCCACATACGCAGAGACGGCTTCTCCTGGCGACCATCTTTTAAAGAATTTGCGCAGAGGTGTGTGTTTGATCCGCATCAAAGCCCCCGCTTGCAAAAAGCCATAATTAATTTTCTTCATCCACAGCATGCATACATTCGTCACACTTCAAACACCATAACATTTTTGTGAAGTGATTCAGAGAGTTATGCGGTTGAGGTTAGTTTGACACCCTGCTCGTATCCTCAGGTACAGCATCCTTCTGCTTAAGACCAATCTGCCCTTGAACAAAGAAAGGTAAGAACTGGATTTTCACGCTTCAGTTAACATGCTCTTGTTGCCGTAAATATCGATTATCCAAACGTCATGCTGCAGGCCATGCGGCACCTTTTAATAACAATACGTTTTTTTAATTAAAATCATTTGTCAATGTGTACTTATGTTGAGCAAGAGCATTTGAAGCAAAAACTTCAGAACAGGTGCCGTCTTGATTTATAATTGAAATTGAACATCACATTTATCTTTCTTTTAAGATTTTGTGTCAGATTTGTGTCAACTACCCCCCCCTCCTCCCTTGTATTGTGAGCTCGGTGCCATAGTCCTGAGACCGCATTGACAAAGGCGATGTAACACCTCCCTCGAGCCAGAACTCGAAGAGCTGTAACTCCGGTACACAGAGCCACTCTTATACGCTCATATCGGCTTCCCTCCCCCCTGCCTGGGGCGGACAGCCAGCTGCCGGCCCCTAGCGGCACTCCCAGCCAGAGCCAAAATGGGGTGGGGAATTGAACCCCTGTCGCAGTGGCCAACATGCATCCCGGCAGGCCCCCAAATTTAACTTTTTTTTCTTGAGTCGGTTAATCCAATTGTGCTTTCATCTCAGCTGGTTTAAAAAAAAATGACATGTAGGATTACCTTGACACAGTCAATAAAAGGTCACATTTTGTCACATTTTTGTTGATCATTGCTGCTTGAGAGATGCGATGGTGATGATGAAGATGAACTGAACTCTTCTTAAACTCTTGTTTTTCAGCTGCATGTCAATTCTGAACACCACAGAACTCCATGGCTGGAAATGTGGGTAAGTTGACTGAGATGTTTGTACATTGTTTATCATCAGAGGTACCATACTTTGTGCTTCTTCCTGGGCATGCCACTGAACTGTGGACTCCATTTCAGTGGTTAAACGTATTGAGCTCCAGTGATGGAACCTTCAGTTCTGCAGTGTTCAATGACCACATTCAGTGCAAAGAATAGAAAGCTCACCATATCTACTTGAAGTTTTTGGGATATATTTTTGACTAGACAATGGTTATTGATGCATGAAATTAAGGCCTCCAGCTCTTGTTCTAGGAACAACAGTCATTAAAAGTTTGAAAATGTTTTTTAAATTATTATTTAAATATGTAATATGGATCTTCCAATATCTTTTGTCCAGTGACCGTGTCACACTGTCTCTTAATTAAAAGCCCCTCTGGGCAGAGTCATAGTATTACCTCTTTGCCTGGATTATGTTCCCCACTGACAGTGCCACGGTTTGTTTGTAGAGCATAATTGCAACTGTCTTGGTCTTCTGATGAAGTGAAGGGACAGGGGATTAAAGATTGCTTTCTTTTTCTCTTTCACTTCATCCTACTTGCTGCTCCCTCTCTTTCTCTCCCCCTCATCTCTCTATGGCTGACTTTTGGTGAATTAATTTTTAATGGAAATCCATTGTCCTGTGTGTGTGTGTGTGTGTGTGTGTGTGTTGAATAAACCTGAATAGTGTGTGTCAGTTTTTAATATCGCCATATGTGTGGATTATGCCAGAGTGCAGATTTGAGATATACAGGGACTCTTGTAATGTTTATATTGTACAGGTATGTTTTTCAGGCTGGGTGGGTGGGGGCCATTCTGAATATGGGAGTATAGTCTATCCCTGTGGTATTATTAGCTTGGCTTGATTTGCAATCAACAAGGGTACAACAGGTGTGGCTCACCTGGGATTTGAACCCATAATCATCCTGTTACATATCCAGTCCATGACGACATAAACCAAACTAGGAATTTGGTTTACCACTTGCGCAGCAAGATTGCATTTCCAATTTTTCAAATTGCATGAAATCTTATTAATTTGTTTGCTATTCTTTCTTCATACAGATCTTCCCGTCTGTTCTTTAAGTACTGTCACCAAGAGGAGCTGGCCAGACTCCTGGAGAGGCTAGGGAGGGCTGCACTCGTCCTTCAAAAGAGTGAGTCCATTCACACACTCTGTATGGGTCTCACTATTGACGGCATGGGGCCTTGAATACTGCCTATACCTGGAGCGGTTTCACACAAACATCTGCCAAAAATGAAGTTGATAAGTGATGGTTTTATAGCTTTCAGGTAGCACGAGATAAAGCTACATTGTGGAGAACCATAAACCCTTGAGGCAAAACTCTTTCAGGTGGGTAACAGTCGGCACTGACAGTTTGGATTCCATAACAGACTTTGGGGCTCATCCACACACTAAAACAGTGCCGTAACAGACGGCTGGAGACTTTCCGTGGCAATTCAGTTTGTGCCATTCATGATCAAGCAGTAGCACCCTTTTTCTGGTAGTTCATGGGTGCTGAAGTTGATCCTGGAGAGCAGCAGTTCTTTAAGTACTGTCACCAAGAGGAGCTGGCCAGACTCCTGGAGAGGCTAGGGAGGGCTGCACTTGTCTTTCAAAAGAGTGAGTCCGTTCACACACTCTGTATGGGTCTCACTATCGACGGCATGGGGCCTTGAATACTGCCTATACCTGGAGCGGTTTCACACAAACATCTGCCAAAAATGAAGTTGATAAGTGATGCTTTTATAGCTTTCAGGTAACTCGAGATAAAGCTACATTATGGAGAACCATAAACCCTTAGGCAAAACTCTTTCAGGTGGGTAACAGTCAGCACTGGCAGTTTGGATTCCATAACAGACTTTGGGGCTCATCCACACACTAAAACAGTGCCGTAACAGACGGCTGGAGACTTTCCGTGGCAATTCAGTTTGAGCCATTCATGATCAAGCAGTAGCACCCTTTTTCTGGTAGTTCATGGGTGCTGAAGTTGATCCTGGAGAGCAGCAGGGTCTGCTGGTTTCCCTTTTCACCTTAAAATTAGACCCAAGACATCTGGTGAGCAGGTGAGTTAAGTGGTTGATTAAGAGTAACAACAAAAACTAGAACAACCTGCAGCTCCCCAGGACCAGGGTTGGCTACCCCTGTGTTGAGATACCCATCTCTTTAGAGCAGGTGCTGCACAGACCCACTGAGCTTTATATTGTATGAATGCATCAGTGTAATGGTTGATATGGAGCATCAGCCCCTCCAGAAAATATACTGATCTGCTGAAGTACTGATACCTGTTTCCTGGGCTTCTTGGTCAGCATCGTTCCCTTCTCCCGCCAATGGCAGTGGTAACCAATAGGAGGTGTGCTGTTTGCAGACTACCGGGTGGTGAGATGCCGGCGGAGGTACCTGGCCCTCCTGGCAGAGGTGCGGCGGCAGAGGCAGGCTCAGCAGGAGAGGGAGGAGAGAGAGGAGGAAGAGAGGAGGCAACAGCTCCTGAATGAGGAGTTGAAGAGGCGTCTGGATGTAGAGCGAGAGAACAAGAGTAAGGAGCTCCCCCGTGCTGTGTCCCCGTGCTAACTTGGCCCCCTTTTCTCTCATTTGTGTGCTTAATGACCACCGGGGGGGGAAATTGGCTGTCCACCCCAGGGAGGGGGGAGGGATAAAAGCAGAATGAGCTTGATGCATATATGAGTAGTCCTGTGTGTTATGGTGACGGGCTTCGGCTTAGGCGGGTGCTGGCTCAGAGGAGGTGATGCAGCGCTCACTACTGGTCTCGGGACTATGGCAGCAAGTTCTCATACAAGGGAGGGGATAATTGACATGAAAAAGAGAGCGTATAGTTAGATACTAAAAATGGGAATAAACAACAAAAATAGAAGATAAAAAAAAAAAAATTACATGTATGGATTACTCCATTACGGGAACGTAATGAGAATGTTACTGTTTAGCTGGGGGCCAGCAGGGTTGCACAGCCAGCTTCATTCCTGTTTTCATGTTTACAAAACAGTCACTCTCACTCTCACTGAATGGAGCTGACTGTGGTCCAAGAGGACTACCACAGAGGGACCATCAGGAGTGAACTTGTGGTTGACATTTGTGTGTGTGTGTGTGTGTGTGTGTATTTGTGTGTGTGTGTGTGTGTGTGTGTGTGTGTGTGTGTGTGTGTGTGTGTATTTGCGCATACTGCAGGACCTATTTCTCCACCTGTCCCCCTGCCGAGGATGAAGAAGCCTCAGCCCAGACCTCGCTCCATCCTTCCAGGGAGCCCCAAGGCCGCCCGTCTCCCCCCTGTCCCACGGCCACGCAGCAAGCAGTTTGAGGTGCAGGCTAACTCTAACCCTCCCCAAAGGCAGTTCTCTGCCCTCTCTCCTCTGCACAAAGCTATGGCCCAGTGTTCAAGCCCCAATGGCTGTCCTCACTGGCCAACCAGAGCAGACAATCAGGGTTCTCTGTTGCTGTCCACAGTGATTGGGCCATTCCTGCTTTTGTGAGGCTTCTGTACAGTATATGCTGGGCATTGCTGTGATCGTTACAGTAATTATGATTTTGATGATGACATCGACGTAGAATACATGTCAAGATGAACTGCGCCAGCCTGGACCAAACGATGTGTTTTTCCTGATCCTTTGACAGGCCATGCCCTTTGACAATGCCCTCGACATGAACAGTGACCTGGCCCACCTGGTGGGTCAGCTGGGCGGGGAAGAGCGGGCCAAAGAGAGGCACAAAAAGAAGAGGAACACCATTCGCTGGTTTAAGGAGACCCAGGCCAGGAAGGTGGTGAGGAACGGAGCCTTCCCCTGCTGGTTCCACGGCATGATCACGCGCAGGTGAGGGTCTCCGCTGCCACCGACCTGTGTCTCACCATCGCTATTAACATCGCCATCGCCATCGCCATAGTCTTCGTCACCGTCTCACGATCACGTCATATCGCAGAATCACAGTCATCACCATCATTCCCTTTCCTCTGGTTAAAGCTCACTCGCCCAAGAAACGAGCAGCGCTGCGTACCATTTCATAACATATCACTTTATGTCTTTGTCAGAATATGCATAATTGTTTTACAGCTACGAAACCGTGTGCACCAGTGCCTCAATCATGATGTTTATGCAACCACACTTGCAGCGCCAATTGCCTTGTTAAAGGTCTGTTCTGTAAATAACGGTTTACAGCAAAATTATACATGTTTGTAATTACAGTGCATATGTTCATTTTTAGATCCTAAAACACCCCATCACAGCATCATATCATGGTGTGGCATGGCGATGAATACATGGTTTATGAATGAGTGACACATGATTGAGGAATACTACATGGAAAGTGAATGTCAATAATAAGGAGAGAGCACAAACAATGTAAATGCGGGTAAATCTGGAAATGCCATCCTGTCTCAACTTACGGATGGAGAGGGTTGACTGAGTAGACACAGGAAATGTATTCCTTATTTGCTTTTGTCTCCTGTGAGCAATGGGTATCAGGTTATGACCCCCATACAAAATCCCCTGGGTAACAAATGGTACAACAAATTTGCTAAATAATCCACTCTCTCAAAAAAATCATCAAGAGCAGGAATTCACAATAAGAGGAGAAAAACCAGAGTGGCTCATATGCCGTGTTGTTTACATTTGTAAGGAGCTGGGCGGGTCCTTTGAAGTGAATGTGAATTGTGAATTATTGTTTTAGCAGGAGGGGCGGTGTATCCATGTTCTCTGGGCTCTGGCTCATCAGCATTCTGTAGACACCGCAGACGTCCCACTGACTCTTAACTTCATGTCTTCCCCAGACAAGCCGAGGACCTCATGACAGACAAGCCTCTCGGCTGCTTTCTGATTCGAGTCGGGCAGAGTAGGGAGGGCTACACGCTAACGTACAGGTACGGCTGCCAGCTCAGCAACTGAAATCCCGTGGCATTGAACTGCCGTCCGCTGCAATGCAATTCTCATCATTTCCATATGGATGTTTGTAATGTAGGATATTACTTTCTGGTTTCTGTTACATATTTATATGTACAGTGAGCACCATCATTCATTGGACAGTGACACATTTTTTGTTATTTTTATTCTGTACTCTGGCACTTTGAGTTTGAAAGGACACTATGACAATGAGGTTGAAGTGCAAACTGTCAGCTTTAATTTGAGGGTATATTCATCCATATCGGATGAACCGTTTAGAAATGACATAAACCTTTTGTACATGGTCCTCCCATTTTAAGGTATTTGTTGAATTGGCTTCACAGATGTGTTTCATTAGGCAGGTGTATTCATTTGTGCCATTTCTAAAAGGTTCATTCTGTACAAAAGTACAGAACCAAAATAACAAAAATATTGTTACTGTCCAATGAATTATGGTGCTCACTGTATATCAGATTGCCTTTGTTTGAAGATTTGACAGGGCAGCATTCGCACAGCCTGAATTTGCGCTGAGCAATAACTTAAATGTTATATCTAAACATTTCGTCTGTGTACAATTATTGGTACAATAAATATGTTGAAGGAAACCGAGGAATTTTACATCTCAAAAGGTCTTCAAAACATACGTCTACATTAGTCACACAGTAAAATTAACTATTGTGAAAACATTCGTGTATTATGAAATTTGTACAATACTCGACTAATTTGTTTCGGTTTGTGTACAACATATTTTAAACGCGTAAGAAATGTTGCGGTTGGGTGTAAATATGATGGTTAAATATATCAATATTATAATCATGGATATGTTAGTCAAGACAACTGGATTGAAAGGTGACATGTGAGTGCATGGCCTCTGACCTGTAACCCCTAACCCTGGTGTGCAGGGGCAAAGACCGCAGCAGACACTACATGATTGAGATGCAGACCAACGGCAAGTATGTGATCCTGGGGGAGGACAGGGCACACCCCTCGCTGCCCGACTTGGTGGAGTACCACACCCGAGTGGGCATCAAGCCCTTAATGGACGTCCTTACTATGCCCTGTGGGCAGGTAAATGCACGCCTGGACACACTGCTGCTACAGACACTGGACCTACATTTCATTAAGGTGGCATCACTTCAACAAAAAAAAAGCTGTTGATGTCACTTATATATACACATACACACACACACACATATATACACATATTTATAGCTCACGTACACACATATATATATGTATATACACAGACGCATACATATATAAAAAATATACAGTATAACCTCAGGTACAAACGCATCGGTAATGAGATCATTATGTGAGTGACGTGAAAATACACCAATTTATTGATTGGAACCGTTACTTTGTTTACGGTCTTTTTTTCTTCAATTAGCTATTCTCATTTTTGTAGTTTAAACTAACCAATGATCCAACCAGTGGTGATTCCTTTACTAGATGTTTCAATAAAAAATCATTATTGGGCTGCAGTTCTAATGAAAGTACCGCATACAAGGTCTGCCAGAAGTTGGTCTTTGCCTGGCCTAATTTGAGGATCTAGTTAAATCGGGAGCAAATGTGCATCTTCTTGCAGATGAGTGAGTTGCCGTGGAGATTTGATACCAGGGCTCAGGTACCGAGCAGTGCTTAGCACTTGGTAGATTACGAGTTTCTGCCTTTCCAGAGGTGCGACCAGGAGCCAGACTATGAAGAGCTGAAGAACCTCATGCCGGCACCCTCGCTGGCTGACGAAGAGGGCTCTGGGCCGGACCAGGTGCACTTAGATTTCCAGCGGCTCTTCCTAGCACCAGGGCAGAACCCAAGCCTGGAGGCCCAGAAACCTCCGGTGCTGAGGAGGATCTCGGACCGGAGGTTCCAAGCGGAAAGCGGGGAGAGGCAAAACGGGCCATGGAACGCGGATCACGAGGACGAGCCCGGCTCCAAAGGCAGGCCCTTTCCCCGACTTTACCCGTCAATCCGCCTGGCCATGCGAGAGATTCAGCAGATACAACAGGTGAGACCCCGCTGGGCTTTGTGTCTTTACATTCTAATTGTAAATTGTAAATTAACTGAATCGTCTGGAACTCAAAACCTGTCTGTTGAGGTTTGTTGGAGGATAGCTTGTTGTCGCTTGTCAGCAGAATGCTTTTCTCATTGATGTTTGGTGCCAACGTTTGATGGTTTTCACTTTCGTACCCTTTCAATGACACTTTCCCGCAGAATTACCAGTACTATTCTTTTCAGCAACAATTAGTTGGCGACGCCAATTTTTGCATTTGTGTGTTTATCGTTCTCAGATATGATTTATTGCTGAGAACCTTTTATGCTTTTATGATCAATAGCCTTGTCCTGTTAAAACTTGATTTAATGGCACATTTTCAAATGAGTAGAATGTAAAAGTCTCTTTTCTCATTCACAAAATATGAGCAAGAACAAAGTGAACGACCAGGGCACATACATACAGGGTTCCCATGACTGAATATAATGACTTGTATAAGCAGAAGGTACATACCCTCCATGCTTGAGACAAAAACCTTCAAAATATTATTGGGTTCAGTCCTCAGAAATAAGCATACGTGAACATGGTAATTGTAGCCGGATCGTGGATATCTACTGCTTCTCAACTTAATGTCCCTGTTCTGATTTCTGTCTCTCTCAGCACTTCTCCACTAATCAGGACCAATACTCTTCCAGTCCCGGTGCCAGGAAGACTGCAGGTGAGTTTGACCTTCTTGAGCACCACAGCACTCCTCCACCTGCTGCTGCCACAAACCAGAGGAACACCATCTTAGGCACCTGGGGTGGTGCTATGGGGGGGGAGTTTCAATCATCAACTTGTTTTATGTTGGGAATGTCCAGGTCTGAGCTTCATATGCAGATACTTCTACAAATCATTCCCAGCTACAGTAAGATAAACATGTTAAACCATGTCTAAGGTGACCAATTTTTCTTCTTTTTAAAGAAAAAAACCCCAGGTCTTCCTTAACTTTCAAGGTTTAAAACAGAACAGTCACAAGGTTTAAAAGGGTGAACTCCAAGACCCATGACTTGTCTGTCTGTCATCTATGTCATTTGATGCCCCTTTACCTCCCAACAGTTCATTGGTGCCTGCATATTCAAATTCAAAATACAAATACGTTTATTTTTCCATGAGCTTATCTTTTGGCGAAGTTCAATTCACAGTCACAATTTGCATAGTGTGTACAGAAAATACAGTATATGGCATATATTTGCAGTACACCAATGCGCATATGACACACGTGTATGACACGTATTTTGCAGTAGTTGTCATAATGTCATCAAAAATGTCTGAAGGAAAATCAGAGCTATCAACATCAATCTGTTCTCGCTGTACTGCTAAACACCTCAATTGCTTTTTAACTGTATTTTAAGCAATACTCTTTCATGAACTTTGATAACTATGTTTGGTCTCAGTATGTAATTTAGGACTGCTTGTGTTTTTTGTAAACTGGATGCTTTTTGTGTTTATTGTGTTTAATGTGTTTGCGCATTAATCTTGTTTTATTTCGTTATACAGTAGACTCCGTTTTTATTCATACCCTTGATAAAGATGAACAAAAGAGTACTTTTGTTATAAAACTATAAGTAATGAGCTTTATTTTATCATACGAGGTTATGGAACTTCTTGGGGGGGGATCCTCAACCATTCCTCCATTCATTTTACATTGCATTTACATTTTAGGCATTTAGCAGATGCTCTTATCCAGAGCGACGTACAAAATGTGCATTAATACATGGTGTAGGGTTGGCTCTATGATTTTAATAGCCAGTCCCTCTCCCTTCCTGCACTGAGTTCTGTTATCTGGTGAACTCATCATTGGATAAAGGGGGGCTGGGAAATTGCAACCATAAAGAGGGTTTGAGCCTGTCCTGTCCATCACTGCATCCGACAGGTGGTTGGCCTGGGGGTTCCCCCCCATCACAGGTTTAATACACAGTACATGTGTACTAGGTTCTAGTTAGCAGAAGTACTGTACCTTTTCCCCCTGCAACCAATTTCCCACAGATGGCTGGCCTGAGAAAAAAGTCTTCCACCGTAAATAGTTTTATGGCCACCAACAGGAAGATTGGGACGGTCATAAAACACGTGATTCAATAATTCCCTCACAGTAGGGGGCACTCACTATTCCGCTACCCTTGTAAACCCGCAATCAGGCCCGTCAGGCAAACAACGGTCTTTTGTCAAAATAACCTACAGCTGGGGTATTGTTTAAGGTTGGTCAGAGCTGTATAAAAGGAATATCCAAATCCAGCTCGGAGAGTTCATTCGCTTAACGAAGGCTCTGTTATGTATTGTGTAATGTCTGTTTTGTGAGATTTTGCTAAGGTTGAAATAAGTGTGCAAATCATCGTTTCAACCTATGTCGTCTTCTTCCCCTTTAGCGCTAGAAAGGGAAGGTGTAACACGCCGGGAGCGAGGCCCCACGGACTGTACGGCATTATCAATCAATCAATCAATCTTTATTTTTGTATAGCGCCATTTACAAACAGGTTGTCACACAGCGCTTCACAATTGGCATTTTCCAGAGGGAATCAAAAAACCTGAAAACCATTGGAACCAATGTGGGAGACTGGAAAATTATTCCCTGACCCCTTAAAAGGCGGTCGAGATGAGCTCCTGGAAAATTGTGGGTTACAGAGAAAAACAAAACAAATAGTCCTTGAGGCTCATGAGGCTTAACAGACCACCGGAAGGGCATTCTAAGTGTAGGGGTGGGGTGGACCTCGTCCCTCCAGATACCAGGGCAGGGCAGGGGATGGAACCAGCAGCTAGGGTCTGGGCCAGTGGCATCCGGCTAACACATGGCAGGGGTGGGGGGTTGACTCTGGGGCAGGTGAGCTCCGGGCAGGTGCCACGAAGTCGGGGAGAAAAGAGGAAAGGTGCAATTATGACTATGATAAATATCACACCGGATCAGGGGAAAGAGTAGTGATAACACTTTTGCACCAGCAGAAGTATTCTAGGGCAGCATAACTAATTAGGTGAGTGGCACAGGGAGCACGCAGCCATGAGGGCACTCCGAGACCATCCCACCACATCATCAGCAGTCCTGATAGGGGTGGATCATCACAATTATCAACACATCATTATCAGGCTCGGAATGTTGAGTAGCTGTTCTATATACAGACAGCGAATGCTCCGAGTCCCGATAACTCCACTCTATAGAACTTAGAATGATCTTAGTAGCTGCATATGCCAGCAGCGAATCCTCTAAGTTCTGATGCCACTGAACTTCGATTAGACTTAGAATGTCCCAAGTAGCTGTACTGTAGTCAGGCAGTGAATGCTTTAAGTCTTGAAATCTCGGGGTACCAGGCTCGCCATGGAATTAGTTGTCTATGATGTGGGTCTAGAGGTTAAGCCCTTCGACTCCTGTTACAGGGACAGGGGCAAACACAATGTCCACAGCATATGTTGTCTGTACGTACTTAATGTCAATTGTATTGTTTGTCCTGATCATGTTCCCCAAATCGCTCCAGAGAAAAGCGGAGGGTCAACGTGATACGATTGACCTCATAATATGGAAGCGATAATTAATAAAATCCATTTCACTAAAATGTCGTGCGGTACATGTGTCATAAACTTTCCCTACAATAGTAAGATCAATCATAGTCCGTGCCAGAGATCAGTGTTGTGATACAGTAATAGACATAATCGTTGGCAGCTGCAAACCGTACCTGTAACACAAGGAGGGAAAAGTTGGATGTGTTGTTTTTGGGGGGGGGGGTGAAGACATCAACATAGATACATATTACAAGATGCAGTATTGAACATGAAAGCAGTGGTGATGACAATTAGTGGTAATGGAGTCTGAAGAGGTGCGTTTTCAGTCTCTTGCGGAAGATGACCAGTGAGTCGGTGGTCCGTCAGGACAGAGAAGAATGCAGAATTGTTCTAGTTCCTTCAGATTCTTGGGTTGACGTTTGTGGAATACTTTTTTTAATTCAAACCACAAATGTTCAATTGGATTCAGGTCTGGAGACTGAGATGACCACATCAGGACATTGATCTTGTGCTCTGTCAACCATTTCTTAGTTGCTTTGGCCGTATGTTGAGGATTGTTGTCTTGTTGAAAGGTTCAAAAAGCTTGATGTTTGTTTAATCTAACCACAAGTTCCAACTGTAGTTCAGATGTAGTTTGACGAATTCAAGATGCCTTTTTTGTCATGTAGGCGTCATCGAATGGTGGCTTTAGACGACTTGTAGCCCCAAGATGCCAGGTTATTTTGGAGATCTGAACTGTGCCCCTTGGACTTCTTTTTGCCTCTCGAACCATCCGTCTCACTACACGTGGAGGCAAGATAGACTTGCGTCCTCTACCTGGCAGGTTAGCCACTGTTCCAGTGGCCTTAAACTTCCTAATAATTGACACAAGAGTAGAAAGCAGTGTCTTTAACTTTTTTGTGATTTTTTACAGATCTCCTGATCTGTAGAGGTCAATAACCTTTTGTCTGATGCTTTCAGGGAGTTATTTGCCTTTCACCATGATGATGGCTGACCACAGTATTTCCAACCTGTGTGTTTCCCTCCTTTTTATACACTAGGGAAACAGGAAACCATTGTAGGCCAGTTACATAATCTTCCAATTAACTTCAAATAAGTTGTATATTTATGAAAATATGTTTTTCTGAACAATGGTATTAGTAATGTAGGTTTGGATCTTTCTGAATTTTGTGAGCATAAAATAAAGATCATTACTTATATAGTTTATTTTATACAATCTCTTTTGTTTATCTTTATCAATGGTATGAATAAAAACAAAGTCTACTGTATATTTTGATGCATACAGTAATTATTATTATTATTATATTATTAATTATTATTTTCCTGTGGTTTCTAGGGATGCTTTTTACTATAATCCTATCAAATAAATAAACAAATAATACAGCCCCTGTTTTTAAATTGAATGTTCAAAAGACCATGGTATGAGCACCAAGAAATCCATTGTTCATGTTGGATGTTTTCTCATCCATGTTTAAATCCTTTTTTCTTACTTTTTCAGATTCGTAACACAAGGCAAACCCACCAAACACTTCCTGTGATGCTGCTATTATTGTATAAAAGGCCCCTTTTCCAGTTTTAAAAATGAATTATGAGGAGAGTTATCAGGAGTGTTTTCAACTTTTAACTAGACTATTTTAATTTAGGGACATTTGGTGTTACTGTATGTGCTTCATGTTTTTGTGCAAATTGAAATGTAAATGATGCATTTTAAAGTTTTATATGTGATGGCTCCAAATAAAACCTGTTTGTTGAATTCTTAAGCTGTTGTTAGTTAAGTTTTAAAATGAACTTAAGTGCAGTGCATTACTGTGGCCAGGTTTTAAGGTGTTAAGAAAACAACATGAGCAAGATTCAGTTTTCAAACAGTACGTTCTGTAACTAATCAGAATGGTTAATGCCACTCTTTGATGTGGGCCAGACTGCAAAAACACACCCTTTTTTAAACGTGAGATTAATCAAAGGTGAAATTGGCAAAGCAAGGAGATAAGTAAAAATGGGCGGAGGTGAGGGAAACTCTCTGCTAGGCAGAGAAGTACAAATCTGAGGTCTTGAGATTGTTATCCCACTAAATGTTCAGTTTGGTTTAGTGCAGTCGTGCATTGGACTGAAAAGATACCTTGTCAAGCTAGTGGGAGATACAGAAGGGATAACAGATCCAACCCTTTTTACTTTAGTAGATTGGTAGACTTTGGTCTTTTCTGAAATTTCATGAACCCGCAGCTTCCCCAAAGTATTTGTTTAAAAAAACCCTCTTCTTGGTCAATCCGACTCTAGCTGGCAGCCCTGATCGTATGCGGCTTTTGTCCGCCCCAGGGGGTGGTGGGAGGGAAAGTTGGCATAAGCTCACTGAGGAGCAGTAGGGCATTCCTAAAGTTCCATCTCAGAGGATTATTGCCGGATGGATATTAGCTTTAATGGGGAGGGCTCGTGTGGGGAGGGCGAATCGAAATAAATACAGGGTTGAATTGGGGAAAAACGTAGGAAAAATTTGAAACAAATTAAACCTAAATATGTTCTTCAAATGAACTTAAAATTATGAGGAATCCAATCACCACAGTAACACACTCATGCAGTAAAATTAAAATCGTCTTTTTTATTTTTTATTACCCCTTGAAAATAGATGGGAAATGCATTGTTTACTTTGCTCATTAATACAACAAACATGCAAATCCAATGATTTCTCAGTTGCTTGGTAATACAATATGGTGGCACGTGAAATGATAGATGCTGACTTCAAGCTCTCAAGAAAGTTCACATGTGGTGAACAGATGTGGTATGATCAAGCAACACATCTATGGTCTTTGCCAGTGTTGCTCAATGTTTCCTAAATGCCGTGTTTGTCAACAATTTCCCATGGCTTTACACTTGCACTCAGACGGTTTAGTTTTGTTTGACCCATCAATCAGGACTTGGTTGTCAGTTTCAACATTGGAGGAATTAGCCAAAAGGGGGAACAAGGTGTGGCTTAGCATATATAAGCTGGGACAAGACTCAAGCTCTCATACCACACCATGGATCTCAAGGTTGCTGCTGTTGTCATCCTGTTGGCCACTGTCACCATCACCCAAGGTAAGACTGGATGCAACTATGATCTGAAGAGGTAGTAGCTCATTTAAAATCACACAGAAAGGATGTCAGGGTCCAGCAGTGTGTATTTGGGTTTGTAGCACGTTTACTCTGGACTTGAGGGTTATTGGTCATGCTGTTGTATTGTTATACATTTACATTTACATTTAAGCATTTAGCAGACGCTCTTATCCAGAGCGACTTACAAGATGTGCATTAATACAAGGTGAGAACAATCAAAGTTAGCGTACAAGATCAGTGCAGTAAAACGGCAAAAGACATCATTGCAGGCATCTGCGTATCATACCTGTAACATTGGGAAAGAAAAGGTTAGTGGGTTTTTTTTTTTTTTTTTGAACAAGTAAACAGTGGTGAAGACAATTTAGCTAGATGGACAGAGATCAGGGGTAGTGGAGTCTGAAGAGGTGGGTTTGAGTCTCTTGCGGAAGATCGGAAGTGATTCCGCAGTCCTGACCAATTGCGGGAGGTCGTTCCACCAACGAGGGACCAGGACAGAGAAGAGGCGAGACCGCGAGGAGAAGCTGCCAGGCGCCCGGAGGGATGGGGCAGTCAGTCTGCCAGCGGAGGCGGAGCGGAGAGGTCTGGAAGGGGGGTGTAGGCGTGATGAGTGACTGGAGGTATGGGGAGCAGTACCTCTGGCCGCTTGAAAAGCAAGCACCAGTGACTTGAATCTGATGCGTGCTGCGATGGGGAGCCAGTGCAGAGAGGAGAGTAGAGGGGTGACGTGGGTGAACTTCGGCTGGTTGAACACCAGGCGAGCAGCAGCGTTCTGGACTAGTTGCAGTGGCTTGATGGCACAGGCCGGAAGGCCTGCCAGCAAGGAGTTGCAGTAGTCCAGACGTGAGATCACCAGGGCCTGGACCAGGAGTTGAGTGGCCTCTTGGGTGAGGA
The DNA here is from genome assembly GCA_029706075.1 of Aldrovandia affinis. Classification (NCBI taxonomy): domain Eukaryota; kingdom Metazoa; phylum Chordata; class Actinopteri; order Notacanthiformes; family Halosauridae; genus Aldrovandia; species Aldrovandia affinis. The sequence continues at coordinate 1,640,982 of JAINUG010000115.1, forward strand.
ACGGTCGGATCCTCCGGATGTTGTGGATGTTATATACATGTCTTATTGGCTCAATGCTTTTCTTGCATTTTAAAATGAAACCTGGTATGAATTTCTAATCGACTGTTTTCGACAGGTTTTAAAAACATAAAAAAATAAAATAAAAAAAAGGCAAACGCGATACTGGTATACATTGCAAAGAGTGTTATTGGTGTTGTATAATGCCTTTGTCAGGCCTAATTTAGAGTACTGTGTGCAGTTCTGTGCACCACACTACAACAAAGATATAGTAGCTCTTGGAAAAGATGGGCAACTAAATTGGTTCCTGGTATCAAAGGTAAAAGTTACAAGGAAAGACATAAGACACTTAATCTTCTCAGGTTTAGCAAAAGGAGACAAGTGGGATTTGATTGAGGTTTTTAAATTCATAAATGGGATTAATAAAGTGAACGACCAAAGATTTTTTAGGTTGAGTTCAGTTTTCAGAACAAGAGGGCAAAGGTGGAAATTAAAGGTGAATTCCAAACTGATGTCAGGAAGTATTTTATTGCACAGAAAGTTGTAAAAATGAAAGTTGCTTGCCAGGTCATGTAATGGAGTCAGAGACACTTGGAGTATTTAAATCTCCAAGTGACGCAGTACTGGATATTCTCTAGACCAGTGGTTCTCAACCTTTTTTGTGCTCTGTACCACTAAAATATTTTCAACAATCCCCAAGTACCCCCTACCCATAATATATATATAGGCCTATATATACATATATAGGCCTATATATACATATATATATAGGCATATACCTCACGTGTAAGCAGCCAACACAGATATTTTGATTTTAAAAAAAACATTTTATTAAGATTCACCATTAATAATTACAAAGATATTTTGATAAATAAAAAATTATAATTTAAGATTCATCATTAATAATTACAAAACAAAGCCAGCAAATCTGCAGGAAATAAGAGCCCAGGGTCTGGCATCTAACATTTAAACTTGAAATGCTTTTCACCAACAAAATACAATTAATTTATATTTATTTTGAGGTTTCAAAAAACATTTCCAAGTACCCCCTGCAATTCCCCCACGTACCACTAGGGGTACGCGTACCCCCGGTTGAGAAACAATGCTCTAGACTACGAAATGATGAGCCTAGATGGGCCGAACAGCCTGTTAATATATAATATAATAATATATGCAGATGCTTTTATCCAAAGTGACTTACAGTAATAAATGCATACATTTTTCAGTACATGTGGTCCCAGTGGGAACCCTGTTCTTGTCTTTATGTATTCTTATGTTCTTATGTATACAAGTACATAACAAACAATACAGCAAAGCATAACCCAGTGGTTCCTAAGCCTGTTCTCCTTTGAAACATAAGAAAAAACATTGGTGGATATATGAGGGTATTGGCAGACCACCAGTAAGCTAGTAGTATAGACCACAGTTTAGGAACCCCTGTCCTAACCGACTGTCTGTTTCAGGTGCCACTCCCAGATGCTGTGTGACCACTCCAGATAGAGTCCCTCGACGCATATTGGTAAATGTGGAGAAGTATGAGCTTCAAAGCAGACATGGTGTCTGTGAAATTGAAGCCGTGATGTGAGTAGTCAACCAGTCAAAAAATAAATGTTTATATTGAGTAAATATATTGTATATTATATATGGTGTATATTGCATATGGTAAAATATGACATTCTAAATATAAGGAATGTTTGTATACCAAAACACCTTTTCATATGTGGACGTATTTTATAACAATGTAAAATATAGCATTTTGTCATTTACAAAATACGTATAAAATGTAATATGTGTAAAATTTCACATGGGAAAGAGGCAATAACTGATATTTTGGAAACCTCAGCATTCCTATTCCCATACACCTTTTTCCCCCAGTTTGTCACTGAAAGAGTTGAATTTTCAACTGACCTAACTGGACAAATAAATGTTAAATAAAAGATGTTGTCCAGTTGTGCATGCATTAAATTAATTCCTTTATTTTGTTTTCATTTATTACATTATAGCAGGTATGGTAGGTTAATACATTGATTGGAAGGTAAAATATGTATTGAAATAGACTCTCCACAATGCACAATGTGCCATTGTATGGAGTCTACTAGCGTCTTAATTCTTCAGGAAGAATACACCACTCTGCCACAAGAAAGTCTATCAACTCACACATTTTGGGAGTAGAAAGTACTTTCTCAGGCGTTTTCCAGAATATCCGATATGTGCTCATATGTGCTCAATTGGGGTCAGATCTGTTCATTGAAAAGTCCATGACATAAGGATGACATCAGTGTAACGCTTCTTAAATTATTGGACGTGTACTAGTTCTCTATAGAGCGAGCATTGTCATCTCTAAAGACAGAAAAATTATGACATTTGCAGAAAATAAATTATTTAATATGGGGTGAAGATGATCACTCAATACAATTAAGTAATGATTTACATCAACCATGCCTTGTAAGTGCACCGAAACCATGCCAGGAACATGTGCCCCACACCATTACAGAACCACAAGAACCATTCTCTTTGGATCACTGTTGTGTTTAAAGTTTTTTGTTCACTACTTGTATCCCCGATAACTACTACAATGGAAGAAAAAGAATACCAAATATTATATAAATACTGTACATGTCAAAGTATGTGTATTATATTAATGTTGACAGATCGATCTGTAACTTTGTCCCATTCAGCTTGCATGTCAATGGAAAGAAGTATTGTGGCCCCCCGAAAGTAATGAGGTTCCTGAGACAATGGAAAAAAAAGGCAAACAGAACTCAATGGACCTGGACTTGGCCTTCAAGAAGAGAGGAACCAATCAGAGCACAGGAAATAGCTCATCCAATGAGACCCTAAGCTAATAGTATATCCTTCTGTCGGGAGCTTTCTCTTACTGTGCACTAGTTGTTAGCCTGCTGCAATACCTGCTGAATAACTGTAAACTCATAGCCACTAGTCTGTGCCAGAGATCAGTGTTGTGATACAATAATAGACATAATCGTTGGCAGCTGCAAACCGTACATGTAACACAAGGAGGGACACACACAAGGGGGGGGGGGGGTGAAGACATCAACATAGATACATATTACAAGATGCAGTACTGAACATGAAAGCAGTGGTGATGACAATTAGTGGTAATGGAGTCTGAAGAGGTGCGTTTTCAGTCTCTTGCGGAAGATGACCAGTGAGTCGGTGGTCCGTCAGGACAGAGAAGAATGCAGAATTGTTCTAGTTCCTTCAGATTCTTGGGTTGACGTTTGTGGAATACTTTTTTTAATTCAAACCACAAATGTTCAATTGGATTCAGGTCTGGAGACTGAGATGACCACATCAGACATTGATCTTGTGCTCTGTCAACCATTTCTTAGTTGCTTTGGCCATATGTTGAGGATTGTTGTCTTGTTGAAAGGTTCAAAAAGCTTGATGTTTGTTTAATCTGACCACAAGTTCCAACTGTAGTTCAGATGTAGTTTGACGAATTCAAGATACCTTTTTTGTCATGTAGGCGTCATCGAATGGTGGCTTTAGACGACTTGTAGCCCCAAGATGCCAGGTTATTTTGGAGATCTGAACTGTGCCCCTTGGCCTTATTTTTGCCTCTCGAACCATCCGTCTCACTACACGTGGAGGCAAGATAGACTTGCGTCCTCTACCTGGCAGGTTAGCCACTGTTCCAGTGGCCTTAAACTTCCTCATAATTGACACAAGAGTAGAAAGCAGTGTCATTAACTTTTTTGTGATTTTTTACAGATCTCCTGATCTGTAGAGGTCAATAACCCTTTGTCTGATGCTTTCAGGGAGTTATTTGCCTTTCACCATGATGATGGCTGACCACAGTATTTCCAACCTGTGTGTTTCCCTCCTTTTTATACACTAGGGAAACAGGAAACCATTGTAGGCCACTGTATAGTTACATAATCTTCCAATTAACTTCAAATAAGTTGTATATTTATGAAAATATGTTTTTCTGAACAATGGTATTAGTAATGTAGGTTTGGATCTTTCTGAATTTTGTGAGCATAAAATAAAGATCATTACTTATATAGTTTATTTTATACAATCTCTTTTGTTTATCTTTATCAATGGTATGAATAAAAACAAAGTCTACTGTATATTTTGATGCATACAGTAATTATTATTTTTATTATATTATTAATTATTATTTTCCTGTGGTTTCTAGGGATGCTTTTTACTATAATCCTATCAAATAAATAAACAAATAATACAGCCCCTGTTTTTAAATTGAATGTTCAAAAGACCATGGTATGAGCACCAAGAAATCCATTGTTCATGTTGGATGTTTTCTCATCCATGTTTAAATCCTTTTTTCTTACTTTTTCAGATTCGTAACACAAGGCAAACCCACCAAACACTTCCTGTGATGCTGCTATTATTGTATAAAAGGCCCCTTTTCCAGTTTTAAAAATGAATTATGAGGAGAGTTATCAGGAGTGTTTTCAACTTTTAACTAGACTATTTTAATTTAGGGACATTTGGTGTTACTGTATGTGCTTCATGTTTTTGTGCAAATTTAAATGTAAATGATGCATTTTAAAGTTTTATATGTGATGGCTCCAAATAAAACCTGTTTGTTGAATTCTTAAGCTGTTGTTAGTTAAGTTTTAAAATGAACTTAAGTCCAGTGCATTACTGTGGCCAGGTTTTCATGTTAAGAAAACAACATGAGCAAGATTCAGTTTTCAAACAGTACGTTCTGTAACTAATCAGAATGGTTAATGCCACTCTTTGATGTGGGCCAGACTGCAAAAACACACCCTTTTTTAAACGTGAGATTAATCAAAGGTGAAATTGGCAAAGCAAGGAGATAAGTAAAAATGGGCGGAGGTGAGGAAAACTCTGCTAGGCAGAGAAGTACAAATCTGAGGTCTTGAGATTGTTATCCCGCTAAATGTTCAGTTTGGTTTAGTGCAGTCGTGCATTGGACTGAAAAGATACCTTGTCAAGCTAGTGGGAGATACAGAAGGGATAACAGATCCAACCCTTTTTACTTTAGTAGATTGGTAGACTTTGGTCTTTTCTGAAATTTCATGAACCCGCAGCTGCCCCAAAGTATTTGTTTAAAAAAACTCTTCTTGGTCAATCCGACTCTAGCTGGCAGCCCTGATTGTATGCGGCTTTTGTCCGCCCCAGGGGGTGGTGGGAGGGAAAGTTGGCATAAGCTCACTGAGGAGCAGTAGGGCATTCCTAAAGTTCCATCTCAGAGGATTATTGCCGGATGGATATTAGCTTTAATGGGGAGGGCTCGTGTGGGGAGGGCGAATCGAAATAAATACAGGGTTGAATTGGGGGAAAAACGTAGGAAAAATTTGAAACAAATTAAACCTAAATATGTTCTTCAAATGAACTTAAAATTATGAGGAATCCAATCACCACAGTAACACACTCATGCAGTAAAATTAAAATTGTCTTTTTTATTTTTTATTACCCCTTGAAAATAGATGGGAAATGCATTGTTTACTTTGCTCATTAATACAACAAACATGCAAATCCAATGATTTCTCAGTTGCTTGGTAATACTATGGTGGCACGTGAAATGATAGATGCTGACTTCAAGCTCTCAAGAAAGTTCACATGTGGTGAACAGATGTGGTATGATCAAGCAACACATCTATGGTCTTTGCCAGTGTTGCTCAATGTTTCCTAAATGCCGTGTTTGTCAACAATTTCCCATGGCTTTACACTTGCACTCAGACGGTTTAGTTTTGTTTGACCCATCAATCAGGACTTGGTTGTCAGTTTCAACATTGGAGGAATTAGCCAAAAGGGGGAACAAGGTGTGGCTTAGCATATATAAGCTGGGACAAGACTCAAGCTCTCATACCACACCATGGATCTCAAGGTTGCTGCTGTTGTCATCCTGTTGGCCACTGTCACCATCACCCAAGGTAAGACTGGATGCAACTATGATCTGAAGAGGTAGTAGCTCATTTAAATCACACACAGAAAGGATGTCAGGGTCCAGCAGTGTGTATTTGGGTTTGTAGCACGTTTACTCTGGACTTGAGGGTTATTGGTCATGCTGTTGTATTGTTATATACATGTCTTATTGGCTCAATGCTTTTCTTGCATTTTAAAATGAAACCTGGTATGAATTTCTAATCGACTGTTTTCGACAGGTTTTAAAAACATAAAAAAAAAAAAAAAAAAAGGCAAACGCGATACTGGTATACATTGCAAAGAGTGTTATTGGTGTTGTATAATGCCTTTGTCAGGCCTAATTTAGAGTACTGTGTGCAGTTCTGTGCACCACACTACAACAAAGATATAGTAGCTCTTGGAAAAGATGGGCAACTAAATTGGTTCCTGGTATCAAAGGTAAAAGTTACAAGGAAAGACATAAGACACTTAATCTTCTCAGGTTTAGCAAAAGGAGACAAGTGGGATTTGATTGAGGTTTTTAAATTCATAAATGGGATTAATAAAGTGAACGACCAAAGATTTTTTAGGTTGAGTTCAGTTTTCAGAACAAGAGGGCAAAGGTGGAAATTAAAGGTGAATTCCAAACTGATGTCAGGGAAGTATTTTATTGCACAGAAAGTTGTAAAAATGAAAGTTGCTTGCCAGGTCATGTAATGGAGTCAGAGACACTTGGAGTATTTAAATCTCCAAGTGACGCAGTACTGGATATTCTCTAGGCTACGAAATGATGAGCCTAGATGGGCCGAACAGCCTGTTAAAATATAATATAATAATATATGCAGATGCTTTTATCCAAAGTGACTTACAGTAATAAATGCATACATTTTTCAGTACATGTGGTCCCAGTGGGAACCCTGTTCTTGTCTTTATGTATTCTTATGTTCTTATGTATACAAGTACATAACAAACAATACAGCAAAGCATAACCCAGTGGTTCCTAAGCCTGTTCTCCTTTGAAACATAAGAAAAAACATTGGTGGATATATGAGGGTATTGGCAGACCACCAGTAAGCTAGTAGTATAGACCACAGTTTAGGAACCCCTGTCCTAACCGACTGTCTGTTTCAGGTGCCACTCCCAGATGCTGTGTGACCATTCCAGATAGAGTCCCTCGACGCATATTGGTAAATGTGGAGAAGTATGAGCTTCAAAGCAGACATGGTGTCTGTGAAATTGAAGCCGTGATGTGAGTAGTCAACCAGTCAACAAATAAATCTGTTTATATTGAGTAAATATATTGTATATTATATATGGTGTATATTGCATATGGTAAAATATGACATTCTAAATATAAGGAATGTTTGTATACCAAAACACCTTTTCATATGTGGACGTATTTTATAACAACGTAAAATATAGCATTTTGTCATTTACAAAATACGTATAAAATGTAATATGTGTAAAATTTCACATGGGAAAGAGGCAATAACTGATATTTTGGAAACCTCAGCATTCCTATTCCCATACACCTTTTTCCCCCAGTTTGTCACAGAAAGAGTTGAATTTTCAGCTGACCTAACTGGACAAATAAATGTTAAATAAAAGATGTTGTCCTGTTGTGCATGCATTAAATTAATTCCTTTATTTTGTTTTCATTTATTACATTATAGCAGGTATGGTAGGTTAATACATTGATTGGAAGGTAAAATATGTATTGAAATAGACTCTCCACAATGCACAATGTGCCATTGTATGGAGTCTACTAGCGTCTTGAATTCTTCAGGAAGAATACACCACTCTGCCACAAGAAAGTCTATCAACTCACACATTTTGGGAGTAGAAAGTACTTTCTCAGGCGTTTTTTCCAGAATATCCGATATGTGCTCATATGTGCTCAATTGGGGTCAGATCTGTTCATTGAAAAGTCCATGACATAAGGATGACATCAGTGTAACGCTTCTTAAATTATTGGACGTGTACTAGTTCTCTATAGAACGAGCATTGTCATCTCTAAAGACAGAAAAATTATGACATTTGCAGAAAATAAATTATTTAATATGGGGTGAAGATGATCACTCAATACAATTAAGTAATGATTTACATCAACCATGCCTTGTAAGTGCACCGAAACCATGCCAGGAACATGTGCCCCACACCATTACAGAACCACAAGAACCATTCTCTTTTGGATCACTGTTGTGTTTAAAAGTTTTTTGTTCACTACTTGTATCCCCGATAACTACTACAATGGAAGAAAAAGAATACCAAATATTATATAAATACTGTACATGTCAAAGTATGTGTATTATATTAATGTTGACAGATCGATCTGTAACTTTGTCCCATTCAGCTTGCATGTCAATGGAAAGAAGTATTGTGGCCCCCCGAAAGTAATCAGGTTCCTGAGACAATGGAAAAAAAGGCAAACAGAACTCAATGGACCTGGACTTGGCCTTCAAGAAGAGAGGAACCAATCAGAGCACAGGAAATAGCTCATCCAATGAGACCCTAAGCTAATAGTATATCCTTCTGTCGGGAGCTTTCTCTTACTGTGCACTAGTTGTTAGCCTGCTGCAATACCTGCTGAATAACTGTAAACTCATAGCCACTAGTCATCCGATTTACACCTATCTTTTATATACCAGTGTTTTACAGGCTTTATAGAGATGCAGAATTCTGAATATTGCTTGATTACCATGTACACACCCTAAAGATGAGAAACACAATGACACCCACCACCACCAGTATGAGGTTAAACTGTCTCATCTCATCTCATCTTCAGCCGCTTATTCCTAGTTAGGGTCGCGGGGGGGCTGGAGCCTATCCCAGCATGCATTGGGGCGAGAGGCAGGAATACACCCTGGACAGGTCGCCAATCCATCGCAGGGCACTATTAAACTGTCCTCTCTGGCTAAATCATTGATTTCTATGTACTTTGTGGATGACGAGGTTGCATTGATGATGTTGACTACATGGGTCCCCATCTTTTGAGACTCCAAAGCACTGTCAATGGTCATTCTGAAAAAAAAAAATGACAAAGTGGAATATTACAAATGATTGGTAGCGATGTGTCTGGAATGTAAGCCTCATGGTGGCTTTAACATGACTCATGAGAAGGAGTGTGACCCCTTTATCCAGTACAGTACATGCAGCTCATTGGGCCAAACAAGGTTATTTACATGTGAGGTTCTTCTAGTTGCTACAGAAGAAATTGGTGTCTTGATGGCTTTTTCTTTTCTATTTTTGTGAACCGGATTTGTAAGAATAAAATGTAGCTGCGAATAAGGGATACCTGCCTCTTTCATTACCACCACACCATTTATTGCAAAGTCAATTAAACAAATGCCATTAAGGCACAAAACTTCTGTTCTTGCTATCCAATTCTTTGGTGTGGGTTTGGTGTGTGTGTCTCATAGGCAACAACATGTTGTAGTATGATTCTGTGTCACAGAAGTGAATTGGGCCACTTGGAGATGACATGAGACACTTTGAGTGTATTCTGTTTTGTAAGAAAAGTAATGATCCATAATGGTTTGGGTTATAGAAACAGGTTTTAGAGTCATCAAAACATTTTAGTATGTTTTCCAGTGTCACAGAAGTGAATAGAAATCATTGGGCCAATTTGGCCACCTTGGATAGGGCTTGGGACACCACTCACTATGTTTTACATAGACTTAGTTGGCATGTTGTACAAAATGTACATGCACAACATTCCATAGGTATATAATGAAATGTGACTCCTTTATTGCTTTTCACACGTGACTTTGTACACAATAAAAATATTAACTTTTTTGTATGTTCGATCTTTGATACTTTCTTCGGTATTGTGTCCACATGCTATATAAACTGAGGTGTTTCCTTTCAAATGATCCCAATCACAGTTCTTGAGCTATGAACTGTTCAAATTAAAATTCAAAAGTAGGGGGTTACAGTCAAATCACAACTCATGCTGTGGATTCTCAAAGTCTTTAGCAAAGACAATAGCTACTGCTGATCTCTGGAATGTATTCAGCAATTGAAAACCATATGTCAGACCCTGAACAGTTCAAATAAATATATTAAACAATAATGCTATGACTCAATTGTCTTTACACTTGTAAAGACATACAGATGTTATTAATATCCTCACCCCAATGTACGCTTCAATCACAATTCTAAAATATGTGATATCTCAACACAAATGTTTCAATGTAAAAGCCAAGTTATTCGCATATACAAAGAATATACTCTGTACATCTGTAAAACATCATTTATAAATTTGGTCACACCAAATTACCAAATTATTGATATCAAAACGATGCCAAGTTACAACAAAACTTTCATGAACATATTTCACAGAAAGCTAAAATGCTTGTGTAATTTCTGTGAAATATATTGCTGAAAATGTTATAACTTTGCATCATTTTGATATCAATAATTTGGTACTTGGACCGAATTTTGGAATTGTATTTTACAGATATACAGAGAGTATATGCTTTGCATGTGTGCGAAACTTTGTTTTGTGAAACTTTTTTTTTTTTTTACATTGAAAACGTTTTTGTTGAGATGCTAACAATAATAATTAGAGACTTTTTGTTCCAGAATAACAAAGCACTTACATAAATTACAAGTAATGTAAACTATGTAATTTAATAATAATAATAATAATATAGGCCATTCAGCAGACGCTTTTATCCAAAGCGACATACAGTAGTGAATGCATACATTATGCAGTATATGTGGTCCAAGTGGGAATTGAACCCACAACTTAAGCGTTGTCAACGCCATGCTCTACCTACTGAGCCACACAATGTGGGAAAATTTGAAATAAATGAATCACAAAATATCAGAAGCATCATCCCAAAACAACAAGATAAATTAAAACCCAAAACTATGGAGTTTGTTTAGGTTTTCCACTAATTAGCTTGCTCACAGACAAATCAAAGGTTTCTTTTTATTGCTTTGACAAACGAGAGCACGCCCACGCCCTCTAGTGTCTGAGGAAACTGTTAAATACCCGGTAGTGGAGGTTGAAGGTCACCAAAATGGCAGCTACCACTAGAGTCATCCTACAGGTAGCTATATTGCTATTGCTACGGAACGTAGTTAAAGTTAGATACGTAACTTTGTGTACGGCAAATTAACTAGCAACTACTGCTAAAATACAATCTAGTTAACTTGCTAGCTAACTGTTTCTTGTAAGTAATTTTAATGAGCTCCCTGGCTAGCTACCTAGCATAACTAGCAGCGAATTAAATGGCAATGGCAATGACATTCATGTCATGTACTAGACAAGCAAGCTATTTAGGTACGTAAGTTAGCTAGCCAAGTTATCTACCTGGATATCCATTCTCCCTTTGCTGCTAACGTCTATTTAGCGAGCGGTCATGCATTCACTACCTTACATTAGCAATGGCAGTGTAAAGCTAAATCAACCATGTACCACATACACAACATTAAATACATTTTACATTACATTTTAAGCATTTAGCAGACGCTCTTATCCAGAGCGACTTACAAGATGTGCATTAATACATGGTAGGAACGATGATTATATGATTACAGGGATCGACCCTTGCTTTAAACTACATTCAAAAACAATATATAACAGTATAACATTGCCTATCAACTGATTGAGGGTCTGACTCAACGAGGCAGGACTGGTAACTGAGGCTAATAATTACTGCACTGGCTCAATATCAATTTATCAGTTGCAATACGTGCTTTCGCTAGTATTTGTACAGGAGTGGATTCCTGCACATCAGAAGTTCGTGATAATGTGCCCGGCACAAAACTAATTTTCCTGTCTTCCTGGAAAGTTTATCATCCACAGTCAACCCATAGAATGGACGATGCATGTCACATTACTTCAGAGCTGTTCTAAATGTCAATTCATGGTATACGTACTGCAAAAATGTCTTGTGTATTGCAAATGAGGCCATTTGCTGTTGTGAATACTTGCTATATGTGGGTAATGTGATTTATGCTGCTTTTTTGGCATATAGCCTATTTAAATGACATGATGATGTCATTGCTTTAACCATGCTTTAAAACAATTGATTGTCTTAAACACATGCCTAATTTATTATGAACATTCATTCTGAAGTTCCGTTTTTCAGCTGTGAGCTTTTTGGTTTGTAGGATTAAACAATTTGATTTGGAAGTAATTATTAATACATATATTTGTCACTTGAACGTTTGAATGTACTTTGAACATTTTAGAAAAATATCTTAGAAAATTATTTTAACTAATTAAATCTCCTGGTCTTGGTTATGTATTGAGATAACTTATGATTTACATTATGCTGTTTTGGATATCCCCCCCTCCCACCTGCCCATAGGCTGTGCGACCTCGTGCTCCTCTAATAAAATTCCCCAACCGTCTGGGCATTCCAAGGCCTAATGGTGAGTTTTTAACACTGAATTGTTTTATCAATGCCATTATTACACAAAAATACCTGGAAAATTCACTCATATGTGTTTTGAGAGGATACTACCTCAATACACAACCCACACACTGGGTTTCTGGCAAAGATCAGTTAATTATTGGCACATTGTAAGAGTTAACATTTAGGTTGGCAGACCTTACTTAGAGATACCTTGACAAAGGTCTGCCAAGTAGGGTTGCAAAGGGGTGGAAGGTTTATGGTAAATTTCCATGGGAACTTTGACTTGGGAATTTGCCCATTAAGAAAAGTTGTTAAAAAAATATGTAACAGGTCATCTTAAAAATAATAACAGAGCGGGAGTCTTAGAGACCTTTATCTTTATCTCTTCTGGCTTTGTTTGTTTTTATAATTAAGTTCTGTGTGTCTGAAAGACCCTGTGCTCCTGACAAGTGATGCACCTTCCTGCATGCACAGCTCATGCTTCCGTCACATGATCGTCAAGAAAACATTTAGTCAGAGCATCCTACCCTACAATTGGGTTGACCAACTACAGTTTGACACAAATACATGCCATGGTAATTCAGGTAAATTGTTAATGGTATAATAGAGTGATGAAGTCAAATTTTTACTGAATAGATGGTTGATCTAGTAGCTCTACTTGCTGCAAATATTGTAGCTAAACTTAGCAAGCATTTATATATTGTTCAAAGACCAGTTAGCTAGCTAGCTAACACTTTCCATTCATTGTATGTTACAACTTGTTGAATTAAAGTTCAAAATAATCACTTTGATAAAGTCTGAAAAGCCTGTTTTCAATTGTATGGAAGAGTATGTGTCCTATGATTCTAATTATTATTCCCATTCAATTCACATGGAATTTAGGGCATGATTTCCTCTTTTGAAAACTCCCAGAATTTTGCAACCCTATTGCCAACCGAAACGTTTCTCAACTGATCTAGGTTTTAGCTAATGCTTGGCGTATCGAATACTAAAGCTAAACTACTGTATATTGTTGGTCTGTTTCAGTCCAAGAGGCAGTGAAAATGGCAGTCCCTGCACAATCCAGCGGAACCCACAGTTTACCACAGCTGGCAGCGCCAACATTGGCTCCCCCAAGACCGCTGAGCACAGTCCCCCCGAGTCGCGTCACCAGTACCCCAGACACTGCAGCCAGCATTAAGGACCTCCCTCACAGGTACCGAAGGAAGGCACTAGCTGCTGAAGAGATTGACTACATCCAGGTAAGATGACATTTGTGCAGTTTTACTGCCTTTTAACCTTTTTCCACTTTGCATCTATTTTCACTGTATAGCCCTAAGCTTTCTGAAAATTATATCTATTTTTTATATTATATTTGAGTTTTTACACAGTGCAGACAGCACTGTTCTTCTACTGTGGTTTCTTCACTCAAGTATGGATTCGAATAATGTAGTTGGTTGCTTTTGGTATCGTATGAACTGCATAGTGATTTTTAAAAAATGATATCCTTTTTTTCCTGTCTTACAGCGTGGTGGACCAGAATGACCATGAATGCACTAAATATATTTGCCAAATCCATGGGAATTATTATTTTTGTTTCTCTGCCTGTTTCTGCTCCTTGCCTATAAACACTGTGCCTGTAACTGGTATTTCATTTTGTATTCTGCACGGCTGTGTTCCAAAAGCAGAGTGCTGTAATTGTGGGGCTGATGGGGGATGGAAATCTGGAGCTCAGTAATCACACTACACAAAATCAGCGTTTGGACACTCCATTGTCCTATCTACTACATTTTAGATGCCCATTGAACACAGCTCAAAATAAAGGCTATTTAAATCAAGGGGAAATGGAAACGTAGAGCCTATCTTTAAAGACGGTTATAGATCTACCATTGTTTTTGGATTTGTCTTTATGAAGCTGTATTATAAATTAATATTTACATTTCCAAGTAAAAGAAAATGTTCAGACTATGTGGTATCCATCAAACGAGAAAGGTTTTGCATCGAGTTACTTATGTTAGGGTGTTTACTTCAGTGTACTGTTACATTTCAATGATGGAAGCCGAGACAAGGATTTGAATTATGTCAAGGCTGACAACAGTGATAACTATTCTTGTTTGCTGTCAGGACATTACATGATGTTATCAGGACCTAGAATGAAATGAGAGTTGTAATGCCCATGTTTGGGTAGAGCTAATTAAAGTGTACATTGGATATTCTGTCCCTGAGTTATTAATGCATCACGACTCAATGTATTTAGTATTTTATCTGTGGACTTCAGAGAACTGTATTGAAATGGTAATAAATATGTAATCTAAATTATCTAACAGTGTTTGCAGTTACTCCCAAATTGTCATAAACTGGGAAGAGTACTTGTATGTGTGGTCCTTGCATTTGGTTGGGACACGTTGTCTAACTGAGAGCTACAAAATCATCTAGAAGTCTCATTAAATTACTGTGTTGTGCACGAGGCTATAAGCTATAATTCCAGTGGGAAACTCCGACATGGTGTAAGAGAACATTCAAGCCAGTAAGTTGGGAACAAAAATCCTCGAACAAGATTTGTCGTACATTCATGGCCAGAAGGAAAGAAATACTGACCAATTCTCCAGAATCAAAGCAAGTCAGTTTAAGTTAAAAATCAAAATGCAAATAGGCTACTACATACAGTAATATACAATGGCAACATAATTTATGATATAATTCATATTGTATCAGGCTTACCAGATAAACAGTTTAGCATTCCTTTAATTACTGTGTCTATTAAATTTAGAAATACTTTCACTAAATATAGAAATATACAGTCATTAAAGAAAAAAAAATTCTGGAAGAATAAGAAGGATATCAAGATTTCATTGTTCATCAAATCTAGATTTTTCTACAGCCAGGTCTTCCTTGCTGACCGATTGTAAACTACAATCTACCGTCAACACAATCAGAAGGTAATGCCAGACAATGTACCATGAAATTATCCATAAGAGAAAACCACAAGCAATAAAGATATCAATTGTTTTCACCCCTGAAACATTCCTGCAAGCATTAACATTCTTGGGTTGTACTTCCTTTAAAGATAAAGTACCATTTATGCTTAAGACAAATATTAAACTACTGAATCACATTGGATTTCCTGAATACACCATTTCCTCTTTTAAGTACAAGAAAAATAACAACTTTTTACCACTTGAATAACAGTACAGCTGAAGGCTTACCAAAGTTGCTGCACTTGAACTCGACAGGTTTAAATGTAGGCAGTTACTTGTTTTTGTTTTCTTGCAAATTAGGTTTAAAAAGTTGAAATGAACATTTAAAAAGCAATTCATTACACTAACTTATAATTATTTCACTTCAGTCTTATAATATAGTGTGTGAGTCCCATTTTCTCACATAATACTGTTTTGTTTAGTTGTCAAGCACCTGCAATTGTCCTTTTATATGCTCTGAATTTTGCAAAGCTACAGTGCCCATTAATTATTTAATTTGTCTGAAAAAGACTGAACCCATACCAAATGGAATGACCATTCTGGTTGGTGTCTTTGCAAATATCTGTCAAATTGACAGTTCAAGGATACTGTGACAAAGTGACATTTTGCCACATTTTGCACATTACTACATAAAATCAAGTCTACCAACTCAAATTCAAATAATAATATGGTATTCTGTGGCCCATGTTAAGTTATTTCATTTGGTCAATCACCTTTATTCACTGCATCAATAACACATTTTTGCATTGCTGTGGGACATTATTATTAGATTCTTAGACAGTATTCCTTATACTCTGATAATTATCTGAGCATGTGGATGAGTACCACATGCTGTTTCAAATGTGCTATCACAGTATAATTGAAAGCAGGTTCATTGGTTTGAATGCATCTAAATATTATCTTCTAAGTAGATTACAGTTTTTTTATTTTCAGTAAAGCATCAGTCATTTTTCCTTGTGATACTAGAAATATTTTGTATCAGTGTGAGACCTCTTCATTGGTATTTCTTCCCATGACGCAGTGTCATATTCATTTTAAACAATATTTTGGTGAAAGAGAGAAAACACCAGAAAACTGCACCCCAGCCCCCCACACATTTTTTTGTTTAATTTCCAAGGTTCCGTAAGCTTTTGATCCAAGGGGAAAGTGTAAGTCTGAATAATTTGCCACCCATAAATCAACTTCTGATTGTGAATGATAAGCATTGGTTCATATCTAAGCTGTTGTGAGAATTATTGGCCCACATTTTCAGACTGATCACAAACCTTTTATGTGGCCGACTGCTTAGAAAAGTAGAGTTTTGATGTATGTGGTCTACTGTGACAGGAAAAGTAAAAGAGGTAAAGAGGACAATCATTTCAATATAGTGCTATCATGTTGGGGGGAAATGTCATTTTAAAGAGCACATTATATGAATAACAATAATCTTAGTTATTTTAATACTCAATGAGACTACATTTCCCAGGCTACATATAGTATCAAGACTTGACACTGGAAAATTTCACCAAATAGCCTGGTTAGTCAGGCTGATTGTCTCAAAGAGCAAAATATCAGTCCTTCTATTTAAGATGAGCAGATCTGACCCTATTCACTCATATATCAACAGAGTTAAAGAGGATATAAAAAGATTTCAAAGCTGATTTTGGAATATAGTAGACTACAAAATTGGTGATCAGTTTCCAGAGTACATTTAAATACTTATAGGTTACTGTTGCTGTGCTCCAACATTCTCACAAAACATCCCCCTATATCTGGCTCATGTGTGCTTGTGGCATGGTGGTGTCTTTAACTGAAATAGTCCAAATCTAAAAAGACAATGGCTCGTGTTGCTGTGCAGAGGAGTAAAGTCCAGTGAAACAGTGGTGACAGTATTGTGTCCTTGGCTGGCTGCCCTTTGATCACTGCAGATAGCCAGAGTCTACTTTGCCGGAGGCCAATGGGATCATCAGTCCTCCTCCTGGGCTTGCAGGAAGTCAGCAATGGTATCCACCACATAGTCCGGTACAAATTTCTTCTTCTCCGGGGAGTCGCTGTCCTTGTACCCCTCGGCCTCGTCCATCCTGGAGACCCCTGTCAGCGTGAGCATGGTGTCCAGCCCGCAGTTGGCCCCAAAGAGGATGTCCGTCTCCAGGCGGTCCCCGACCATGAGGGACTGGGTGGGGTCCACCCCGAACTGGCTGGCTATGCATTCGAACATGAAGCGGCTCGGTTTCCCGATCACGGTGGCCTTGCGCTCGGTCGCCGTTTCCAGCGCTGCTGTGAGGCTTCCTGAACCTGTGAGCACAGTGAACACAGTGTGGACGCCACACATTTTCAAAAGGGCCCCTCCCGTAGCTCTGCCCACTTTGTGTTTTAGGCCCCAAAGAATGGTAGGCATTCAAGTGAGAATCACTTGGCTTGCATTTCACAGCATTCATCCACGGCACATGGTGCACAAATCCCTTTGTTTATCTCAGGTTCAGTTCAAAAAGCAGTCCATTACCTACCGAATGCGGCCTTACCTTTACACGTTGTTGCGGAATGAAAAGGTTTGTTGAAAACAGAAGGTTAAGGGTATTTTACAGATAGATAAAACTCTGAACAAATTCTAACTAGCCATTGGTAGTTATGTATGTGTTATCATTAATCTAATTCTATACATGAATTGGCAAATCAACACAGGCGTCTGAAAACACTGCACCACTCTGTATGTACATCGAGGTCGGCAGGTTTAACAAAATCATAATCATTAACAGGCGAAGCACTACATCTGATCTGATTCTGGTGCAAATCAGGCAACCTACCTGGTGTGACTCTGCCACCTCTGAGCGGATGCCAAGGGTCGGGGTCAGTGGCCAAAAAGAGACACTCTGCATTTCGCAAGTAGCAGCATGCCTTAGCCAGTTTCAGGAAATTAAATTTCTCATCGTATCCAACCAGAACCGCGCTGACCTCCGAATCTAACGGACAGTCGTATATGCTCCCATCGGAAACATCAGTCTCTTCCTCCACAAAAGGCACGCCAGCGTCCCGGAGCTCTTTGAACACTCCATTACCCCCGATGACAAAGACCTTGCCTTGCACCTTAGCCACGTCTCGCAGGTAAACCGCAGAGCAGTACGCCGAACTAAAAATGTCTTCCTGTGCGACATCATTAAAGCCCAATCTGGAAAACTTCTGCACGTAGTTCTCCCTAGGCCTTGTGCAATTATTGGTTACGAAGAACACCAATTTACCTTGTTGTTTCAACAAACTCACTACCTCTGGCGCACCAGGGACCGCCGTTTCGCCATTCCAAATCACCCCGTCGCAGTCGAAAAGCACATAGCGTTTTGCATCAAGAAGATCTCGAATTTGAGATCCTCTGATCTTCTGGCAACCTTTGCTACTCACGGCGCCTGCCATTCTGGTAGATGCGTTATACAGCAAGCTAAGTACCTTGTTAGCAGCCTGTGCCGAGAGAAATTACGTCACTGCGTTATAGAATGTATGTAACTGTAAGAGCGGGTTCCTGTACCTCCTCTACCTTTACCTGCCTCGGTTACCAGACATCCATATGGAAATGGTTAGAAAAGGAGATAACGTCCTCAACTGAGGTTGTAGCGAAACACATAATGTTACACCTCCCATCTCCCACAGAACAGTGACACAAGGCAAATATTTTTCATCTGCACGCCTCCTCTGCGACCCTCTAATCATGCATTGGTATTGGCGCTGTTGCGTCACGGCGCTGCGTGCTGTCGTTCACCCAATTAAATCACAGAGCAGACCGACGCGCTGTGGCTAGCTAACGTTAGCATGTACATACTGTGTAGCTTCTCTGCAACGTTTGTTTGAGCTGTGACTATTCCGATCATGCCATGTTGTTAGACCAATGCCAACGCTGGTCAGGAAGTGATTCAAAACGGATTTTGAATGATAGTTAATGAACCAGATTGGACCTTCAATGATTTTAATTTATTCTATTTAATGAGGATATTTCATTATTCGACCATTCTATTTATTCATTCGTTATATATTGTCTTTTATGTACTGTGATATTATCCTCGTTTTATACAGTTACCCCGTGTTAAATGTACTGGTGTCACTGTCGCTAAAAGTATCAATCAAAAAGCTGCACTTCCAATCCAATGCTATCCTTCGTCTATGATCTGCAGAACATAACCAGAATGTACCACCCCCAGGTGCCACTAGATGTCGATAGTGTATTTTGGCAAGATTGTAAGCGGCTTGGTTGTAAGGAAAATGTCCTCCCTCTTCTACAAGTTATGACAAACCACTTGAAAGCACTACGAGAGAAATGGAATTCTTATAAATACAGATTTGTACCGTGGATAGCCGTAAACCTGCGTAAAAATGAGAGGTAACTGAAGTTTTTAGGTAGCAAAATGAGCGAATCTCGTATTTACCGTACCATTGTGAGTACGAGACGTTCCAAACAGCTATCATTAGTACACACAACACTAGCTAGGAAATGTGATTTAACTCGATACCAAGGCGAAAACTAAATCTGCCACTTATTGGTTAGCTTGCTATATATGGAAAGATGTCTACATTATCCTGTGTTTTAGTATTTGTATTAGGCAAGCTTACCTGGTCGCCAAAACCAATGCATTTAGCTTCTAGTGCAAACTCCCCAGAACTAGTTTATATTGTGAATTGCTGCCATAATGTTGACAAGCTTCATAGGCAAGCTAAGTATTAGGCAAGCCAAGTTACATATATGCCTTGAAAAGTAGCCTGTAGTCAACACAGTCAACTCTCGTTCCTATGGGCTGCAGTGACTGCAGGTATTTGCTCCTGATAATCTCTCCTCATACTGTGAGGCTCACAATATGAAGTGAGCATCATAAAGCAAGGGGGTGTACTAGTGACATCCGGTGTAGTCAGTGCAGCCAGTGCAGCCACTGCGGCCCTAAGGACCGAAAGTTGAGTACCTATGTTGTAGCTTGTAGTAATACTGTGTTACACATTTGTCAAAATAAATAAGAGTCCTTGTTCAAAGACTTTAAAAAACTAAAGCATATTAATTGAAGCTTTAATTATAAAGGTTTTTGTTGTTTTGTTTGTTTTCAGAACTCTGCGCAGAGTGAAGGATAGCTCCCAAGACAAGCTGGTACCAGACGAAGAAGTGGCGGCCTCCTTACTGACACTCTTCCGAGACCTGTTTAAAAATGACCTCAGGAGGCAGCGGGCAGTGCTGCACTTGCTTCCAGACTCATCCCGTACTGCATACCAAAGCCCGCATAGTAATGCCGACTCACTTAAAAGATCAAATAGACATTTTGACCCCTGTGAAGTTATGCTTGACTCATTTGGGTTTTGCATTGAGCGAAAGTCAAGCTCCCTTCAGTCAGCAGGAACTGGGGTATTCGTTGCCATGGGAATGGTACCGAAAGGAACGACAGTAGCCATGTATCCAGGTACAAGCAGAGACCTTTTAATAGGAGAAGTATCTCTGGTACAAGCTCACAGAAGATAGTAAGGATGATCGATCTTAACTTCACAAACATATTGACACCGATATAATGGAGCAACATTAACTAAACGACCAGATAATGGTCCATATACTTGCTAAGTGCCAGCAAGTCTCAGTCTGTATGAAAGTTCTTAATTCGTTCTTAGTTAATTTAATTTAGGTTCTGTTAAAAGGTGGGCTACACACAATACTAAATTTTCTTCAGACACAGCCACTTCTGAATTCCCCTGATTGGTTTCATTGTTATTTTTTGTAAGATAAATTATTTTCCAGGTCCTTAATTGTATAAAGTATAGCTTTATAAGTTATAAGGCAGTAATTGTACAATGATTAATCAACTAAAAACTTTAGTTTTTTAATGACTTAATTGTTGGATGAATCAACGTCTGCCAAAAATGTAAGTTTTAAAAAAATAATTTAATGAAGTGCCAGGTATTTCATATTTGGCTTCACTCTTGCACTTTTATCAGTTGCTCATTAAGTCCGTTGAAATGACCTGCAGTTGAAATTGACCTCCATTCTTCCCAATGTGTTGTCATTTCGATTTTTTATCCTATTCACAGGAACTGTCTATCAGAGGTATGAGCCTGTCTTCTTCCAGTCTATCTGCAACCCTTTTCTGTTCAGATGCATAGATGGCATTTTAATTGATGGTAATGACAAAGGCCTTTCCAAAATAGTACACAGGTAAGAATGACATAATCAAGCCTTGTCAATCCAGTTATGAATTTATGGATTTTTACTGTGCAATGTGACGATAATATTTACCACGAAGGGACATCCTGATGACCTGTATAAACCTGTTTCACGTAATTCAAAACAAAGTTGTAGGAATTATGGTCTTTCAACTATGGTATAATGTTCTACTTACTAACTTATAATAGATAAAGTGCTGCCTAAGGATCACGCATGAAAAATCTGACATGGTCCATGGATGGTGTTATCCAACTTTTTTGTGAATATGATTGAAGATGAATGCTTTCACTAAAATGTCCACATTTTTTGAAAATTGCTCTCGTTATGGTCGCTTAATGTAAATTGGGTTATTAAAATATTGTTTATTGCAAGTGGCGTAAAGGGATTGGATTTTTGGAAATTGATTTTCAGTCGATAAAAAAAACTAGCACGTATATATACAGTATATATACACCGTCATAGCACCATCAAGGATATGATAAGTGCCCTGTGGAAGGATTGAGTGTTTGGCATAGGACCATACCTGCCTGCCAAATTTTGTGAGTTTTTAAGCAATCGTTGTTGAAGACAATGGTGGAAGAAGAATAAAGCCAACAAAAACAATAGGATGGCAAGAACCTATGGAAAGTCAAACAGGGATGCCATTTTAAGACATGAAACTCATTTTCTGTGATATTTATGTTAAAAGCCTGTTCAAAATTCTAGAATTGTAGAAAATTCTGGATGGAGGTTCACCCTTAGGGGGTTGATGAAAATGTTTCTAGTAAAGAGCCATAGAATACTATACGGCTGTAGTGTATATATATTTTATAGTCGTATTTATCAGTATTTGGAATAAATAAGTTCTTCTGCTGGTTTGATTATTGTATTTTTGTTTGAAGACTGGCCTGCATGGCATTGTTTTTATATTTCGAAAGATGAGCCAACAATTTAGTTTGATTGACGAGGGCTGTCATCCTCTGATTCAACAACCATATTTGTCAGTTTATAAGACAGACCTGTGCATTTGTGATGAATATTTCAGTACTATTTACTATTATTATAATTAAATATTGTCCTAGAATAGTGTAATTATCTCAGTGATTAATATTAATTACTTATCAATTAGCAAAGCATTAAAAAAAATATTTCTGTGTGAAAAATGTGGCAAGGCTGTGGGCTCTGCCTTGAACAGTCAGATGTAAAACAGTGCATGTGGTAGGTTTGAAATAGACATATAGTAGTTTTAAAATTCCATAAAATACAATATTTTGTGCCTTATCACTAACAAAATAATTTGCTTGTGAGGGCAAAGACAGGGTTGCCTGCCTGTTTACCTCTAGATAGACTAAACCTATCAGGCATAGTTTAAAAAAAAGCTTTACTGAAAAGGGGGAAAAAAATTAAGTAAAATAATGTATATTTTTTAATGCCAAATATGGTAGTCTACAAAACCATTTGAATTAGGGCTGCTGAGTGTCACAGTGTGTAAGAGCACTGAGATTTTTGGTTTAGTGTTTCCCTCCTCTCCGTCAACTACAAACTCTTATCTTACTGATCACCAAAAAGGTGCTCCGCTCCCAATCCATTCACAAATGGCACCCCCCAATGATAGATCCCTTTGGATAAGTAAGAAACTTCAGTCAGTGAAGTATCATTACAAATGTTAATTACCAGTCAGACAATGTTCTCCCAGTTGCTGGCTTCCATTGTTGGATGCACTTTAAGCCTGTAGGTGGAATTGCTGTGTACATTGCATTTTGGATATAACCATACTTGGCATTTGTTTATTTATTGAAGCTTAAAAATGCCATGTTTGTGGCCTAATTGATTTTGTTTGTGAGACTTGTGCTCCTCGTTACGCCATCACCCTCTGTGCCATTTATGCTTTTTTCTGTGCATGCAAAATACCTGAAAGCTCCTATAATAATTTTGTTCTCCTGTTGAATTACAAACAATAAAAAAATCAAACTGCATATGTGTGTAAGTAACTAATTATATTAATCTGCTTCCTCAGTTGTGGAGTTAGTTC
Organism: Aldrovandia affinis; assembly: GCA_029706075.1. Taxonomy (NCBI): domain Eukaryota; kingdom Metazoa; phylum Chordata; class Actinopteri; order Notacanthiformes; family Halosauridae; genus Aldrovandia; species Aldrovandia affinis. The sequence continues at coordinate 1,664,334 of JAINUG010000115.1, forward strand.
ATGTATATATTTAAGCTCGCATCACAATAACCTTTGATTAGCTTAGCTGTTTCGAAAGGCTTTGTTCACTGACATATAAGATGAAAGTTAAATTTTTTTGTCAGTGCTAAACTTTGTGGGTCACATCTTCCAGGTCATGCAGTGGAAGGGACAGACTGGGTCCTTTCAGGTTGAATGACATCACCTGGTTGACAGCCAATCCGGAGAACCCACTGGCGGTGGGTCAGTATGTGAACAACTGTTCAAATGGCAAGTAACATATTCTTCCTCTCTCTCAGATGTGCAGTAGTGGCTTCAGTAACCAAGCCTTTTCAATACTGTGTCAGTTCGAACATACACAAACTGTATTTAAACCTTAAAAATGGATACAGTGACAATGCTGAATAGTATTGAAACATATTCATCTTCACTCAAGACTAGGCAATTTAAGATTAAGGTAAACATGTACCAGAGGGTATAGTATATGATACAGATCCAAAGAGACCTTTTTGAAAACCTACAAGTTCTTTATTTGTACACTTGGCCATTCATTGACTTTTTAAAAGTTACCTTTTTATTTTTTGACTATTTCAGAAAAGGCTCCAAATGTGTGTTATCAGGAGTTTGACGTACAAGACAAATTTCCTCTAGAACTTCGTCAATATCTTCCAAATGTTAATTACCAGCACGACACGCATTTGTAAGTATTTTATGAAATGACAAAATCATACAACTTTTTGTGATTTATTTCCTGTTTTGTGCCATTATTCATGTAGAAACCTGTGTTCTGTTCATTAATGAACAGACGCTTATGAAAATATCTCAGTCTTATGCATAAGTCTTACGTTATGTCTTTGTATCTGGTTCTCTTCCAGGCCATTAAGATGTGTGGTCCTTGTGGCCTTGAGAGACATACACTCAGGAGAGGAGCTCTTCTCAAACTACTACACCATTGTACATTAGGTCCAAGTCTGATCTGTGCACGTTTGTATGTTTTTAAACAAATAATATTTAATATTTTGTGATATATTGCTGGAATGTTATGGCCCTGTGTTTTGTTTTGTTTTGTTTAGTAAAGTGTCATAGTTTTGTGTAAATGGGGAAGGACTGCGATTCTAGGTTTGGAAAGTCTTGTTGGGAATTGAAGATACTTACAATATGTATTGTTTCACATTAAAGTGGGTAAACATTATGCTGTAATGACATAATTATATATTGTGTTGTTACATATAGCAAACGTGTACTACTGATGAAAGTACACAGTTGTGTAATATGAAATGTTAGGGGTTAGGTTAAGGTTAAGCAAGTAATAATACAATGTTTGTGAAACCATATAAACGTCCACTTTTGTAAGTTACATTACTTAATTATACTGTAATTACTTTGTAATAGCATACATATAGACCCAATATAACATTTACAATTATGTTGAACATGAAGACTTCAGTTCCTGAAGTACAGTAAAACTGAGAATGTTACTAAAGAGCTGATATGGAAATCATTTATGTTTACAAAAATTTATCTGTTTACAAGTTGAAAGATGATGGGCATTGCCATCTTGTAGTAGTTTAACATAACATAACATAAGGGGAGACGAGAACAGGCCATTCAGCCCAACACTGCTTCCGTTCCTACCACTAATCTGCTCACATGCTTAGTTTATCCAAAGGCTAGAGTGTCAACACTGGATAATGCTGAACTAGTGTCTCAGCCTCTACTACATGTCCAGGCAAGCTATTTTGTCTCTGTGTGAAAAAATATTTCTAGTGTCGTGTGAAATTTGTCAGTTTCCATTTAGTGCTAAATCACTTGAATAATTCTAAAATTCACTTTGTTATTCCTTTAATAAATTTAAAAGCCTCAATCAAATCTCCCTAAGTTCCTTTTCAGTCAATCTTGGAACTACTAAAAGAGCAAGTGCTAAATCAGATTTTTTAGAATATTGCATTCTAGACTGCACTGTGATTCACATATTAGATGTAATTTCCTTCAGTCAATTTGGGATGAAAACAAGAGCTATCGGTGATCACAGTCCTGTATAACAGGGTAAAGTAGCCATTTAAAGCCTGTTATGCAGCCAAACTGAAAAAAATAGACTTACCTCAATCCATGACCAGTTGTGCCAGTCAAAAAATGGTTGAAGATTGATTCCAACATTTTGAAAACATTTAAGAGTGACTAATAAATACACTAGGCCAATCTAGAATATTTTAGGGTTACAAAAAACATCTTGAGAGCGGATTCTGCTGTCAAACACACTACTATACTTGAAGTTGGTCTCTAGCAGGAACAACCCACACTGAAATCACTTTATTCTTTATAGTATATAAGCAAACTAAATATATTTGGGACTTATACATCAATTTGAAGTGGCCCCAAATGTAACCCTTTTAAAACTGAAGGTTCCTAGTTTTGTTCTGTAAATAAGTAAAAATTAAGACACCAAATGCTGAAGATTTCATAGTCGTCTCAGGACAGTAGATTGAAGGAAGGAAAAACTTGCAAGAAGATTTCCAGAGCTTTATTTCTGGATCTGTACACCAGGTATTAAAGTACAACATAAAATACAAAATAATGCTCAACAAAACAAAAACAAAACCAGTGTTTATGTACAAATATAAACAATAAAGATTTCCTCTTGAATATTTCTGATATTAAATGCTGTTTTGATTGTCTATATTTCAGGCTATATTTGTACTCAAAGGTTCCTTTTTCAAATAAACTCTTGACCAAGAAAACTTTCACAACTGCACTGTTGGTAATTGTTTTTCTTTTTTTAACTAAAGTAAAATAATACAAAATATAGAGAAATTAACCATTTACGAAACAATTTTATAATTAAGATTTCTTTAAAAATCATTTTCTTTACAGATTTCAGGGGTTTAAAATATACACGTACGTCCCTACAGGTAAGTTGCCATTATTTTACATTCTGATTTTTTTTAAACTATTACTGTTCGTACAAACTTTGGATAAATAAATACTACTGCACCACTAAATTTGCTAAAGCTTTGCAAAAGTGATCGATCCAAGGGAGGAGGAGAGGAATTAAACTGCACAACAGTGAACAAAAATTGTGCACATTTTCATATCTGCCAACTGGTATTACAATGTACATCCTTCAAGTAAGTCTGTAAGGGAAAACGACACAGTTACAATAGTACGGAAAAACAAGGCCTGTTGATGAACAAAAATAATAATTAAAAAAATATATAGCGTTGCTATAGATACAGCACCAGTTACTCATTCACAAGCCAACATTCACTTTCCTGTAACCTCGCACAATTGTACACCTCCGAAACCACCCCTCTTAATACCTCATGTCTCTATTATTCTGCTCAGAATCCACGGAATAAATTAACAAGCGTAAACGTCCTCATAGTCAAAAGGCAGGTAGCGCGGCCTCCTTTGGAGCAAACGGCCGTCAACAGGACTTGTGTTTGAGTGCAATGTACGGGCCGCTGAATACCTGCAATCGGGTATCGCACCGCTTTAGTGTTCGAGGGCCGTCAGGAACGGCCTCCCCAAGCATCGCGCGCGCGCCGTCCCCCAGACGGTCTGACCCAACTTAATACTGCATGTTCCCCCTTCACTCTTATCACTAGTGGCTTGAGAAATACTCAGTTACTGTTCCAGACATACTGATCATCAACTGCCGTAATCCCACATGCAGGGCCTTCACGTCCATTCATCTACAGGGACAATGACCTGGTCACGCCGAGACCGCTGGTTCACCGTGATAGTGTGGAGATGTGGCCAACACTGACAGTGCTGAGGGTGTACACGCCAGTGGCCATCCGCTCTTTGAGCTATACTACGTTGGTTGACGGCAGTGCGGGTACGCAACCCTTTTGGCAGCATCGACGCTGTACCGAGGACACCCTCTGCAAACGCAGGAACGTCCGAAGCAAATTCAACACTAGATCGCCCCAAATGTAAGGTAAAGTTGTCTTAGTGGTACTCTTTCGAGAAAAGGTCACAACGAGCATGCGTGGAGAAGCAGTTCGTACATCGCCGCAGAGGAATTAAAGAAAAATAAGTCATGACTGTACATATTTACATATTATTGCCTTAAGGATTTAAAATGAAATCTTTGTCATAGCACAAACTCATGAGGTCAAATAAACAGACTTTTCAGAACTAGCCGGTGATTGCGTAACTAGTAGCCTTCAACTCTTTGCATCCGCGGACCAACGGAAAGACCCGCCGCTCAGTCCTCCTTTGCCACTCTCTTCCCCAACATCACTCCACACTTTTCCATCTCAAATGCATAGATAAATTAAGTAAACACTGGAACTGCATTCATTTGACTATTTTGATCTCGGGCCTCCCCGGAAGCCTGTTCAATCGAGGGCGACTAAGACCGCCCGCGAAGACAAACTAGTCACGCCGTAATCCTTGGCGTGTGCTTCGCTGCGTGACCTAGCTGGAATTGCTCATGCAATCACCCGCACGCCCCTCGATATGCTCCCCTACCCGGGATCGCCCTGCGGAGCACGAGAAACATCAGGACCCAACAATGCGAGTCCAGCACAAACACAATAACAACATAATACTGGCAAATGAGCAAAGGCTACCAGTCGAGTGTTGCGTACTTCGGTGTTAATGTTGAGTCATACGATTTAAAACACATCAATTATTTCTTTTAAACTAATCACCATGACAAGCCTACGAGAGATGTACATGCACACTGCTTAACTTACATAAATAGTACAAGTCAGTCAAAATAGAAATCTTTTCTCAAACATCTCAACCTAAGAAAAGTTAAATGTGCCTATTTTTTTTTAGCAAATTTATTTCACTGTACATTTGCTAGAAAAGCCATTTTAAAGGTACATACAAGACTAAGGCTAAAGTTGTGATGACCTTGGTGAAGTCCGTAATGTTCTTTGTAATAAATACCCACCCTTTACCTATCCACAAACTACTCATTTCCATGAACTGAAACAGTTTTTTTCCACTGTTAAATAAAAAGATTGGGGAAAAAAGGCATTCAGCCATCGAGGAACTGCAGAGGAGAGCAAGATAACAGTAGAAATAAATAAATAGTGATTCAAAAGGTTAGGGGATGCAACTTACCATTGTTTTGAATGAGGAACGAGCTGCAGAACCCCTGGGAAGCTCAAAACCCTTTAGAAGGCTGCACACTTCTCTTTACCATGCCAACACACTCATTTCAATAGAACTGTGATTCGCCTTGGCCATGGATAGCAGATTCTGTATTTTAACCATTAATGGCTCTTTATCGGTTAAAAAAAATGACAGCATCTCAACCATGTGTGTGGTGTAGCAAAAAATGTCAAAGCCATTTTTTTCAGGGGATTCCCAATGGAATTGTTTCGAACTGCCTCAAAAATACATTTCCCCCCCATCAAGGTACACGGTTAAAACACTCACAACTACAATCACAACCATTATGGACTTGGAAATTAATTTGTAGAAAATATCAAAATGTTCCATATTTAACCAATTTCACAAAGCGACCTGGCAGTGAAGTTCTTGCTCAGCAGGTGGGGGAAGCCACTTGAATATCGCTGTTAGAAAACCAAAGATAATCTCTCCCTTCACCCCCCTTCCCCCCACCCCCAAATGCAGTCCTGGTACCTGTTTCCACAGCCAAACTAAACTAAGGGAAAAGTCTTGCCTTTTGTATGATCTGAAGTGCTCCTTTAAGTACACAGAGGCTCTGCTGAAGAAAGTCTTTGCACTAATGTGTGCATCTCTTTAAAATATAAAAACCTGGACCCTCTTGTACAAAATGCTACATTAGCCAGGGTCTGGTCGTGGTACCTGTAAACACTGATACTCCTAAGTACCAATGGGGGAAAAATAATAATAATAATAAAAAATAAAAAAAAAAAAAAAAAAAAAAAATAAAAAAATAAAAAGATGTTTATGGCAGCCATTCTTGGTGGCTGGAAAACCTTTCAATGGTCAAAGATGTGGTGGTAAGTTTTTCTTGTTTTTGAAACCGAGATGCTCGTAGGAATAACGAACACGGAAAACGACAGAGCTTGAACTTACACCACAATATTCAGTTCCCACAGTATACGGACACAGACGTATGACATTTCCAAATCGTGGACTGAAAAATAAATGGCTACATTAACTCTTGAGAAATCAAGATTTAGTTCTATACGATAAAAGACATCACTGATGTCATAGTAAAAAAAACAAAAGCAAAAACAAAAAAAAAGTAAATATATTTATAATATATATATATTTATATATATATAATAAAAATAAAAAAAGAAATCAAATTTCCAGTGAATGAGAATATGTACACGTTTCCGATGGTGGTCCCATCAAAGAGGAGGGAAGGGTGCTGTGGCGTGGGCTAGCAGCGGTCACTCGGACTGTAGTGCCGTGTGCTGATGTAGCGCGTGTGGGCTCAGGAAGCCGTTGGGCTCGCCGGCGGACAGGCTGCCGAAGTCAGTGACGGACACAGCCATCTTGGCGCTTGTGATGTGGTGCGTGCGGTTCTCAAAGCCCGCCCCCAGGGCGCCGACGGACACGTCGCTCACGAAGGGCTCCGAAAGGCCCATTTTTAGCCGCTTGGAGGGGCGCTCGCAGTCCTCGCCGCACATGTTGATGGTGCTCAGGTCCGAGTGGTAGAAGCCGGCGTCCAGCAGGTTGAGGCAGTCGGCGTCGCCGTTGCTGGGGAAGCCCAGGGGCTCCTGGGGGCTGAGGGCTGCCCGGTGTAGGCTCTCCAGGGGCGGGAAGCTGTAGGAGTCCAGGCAGCTCACGTCCGCTGGGTTGCACACCGTGGCCACGCTGTTGGTCAGCGCTGAGGAAGACAGGGAGGTCGTGACTTACATTGGATGTCATCAACATTCATGTCCATTCGGCCCACTGCTAGCCTACGCTGCTCGTAGAGGTGTGCATGGCATCTGGAGGCTTTCCTGCACCTAAACACTTGGAACGCCTGGATTCATTCAACATGTTCTGGACATTGACTTACAAATGTTATTTTCGTCATTTGGCAAGATCAGCAATTACAAAAATTCATTGGATATTGCTATAAACTTGCAGTTCCCATTTAACTTTCAAATGCTTGTAAAAAGAATTAAGTAATTATTATGAATGAATAATTATTAAAAACCAATGCTTTAAAAAAAAAAAAAAATAAAATAAAAAACTCTGAATAAGTCCTTAACATCACCCTGAGCTTAAAAAAATGATGGCAAACGCATGACTGGACTGTGAAGAGCGGGCAAAGCTGGAGCAACTGTCAGAAGCACACGCTGCACCCAAATAAAAGTGCAGCACATGGCCAATTTCATGTTCAAGTTTCAAAGGCCAGGTCTCGTGGAGGGGGCCTGCCAGGCACAGTGTCCTGTGTCCCTGTTGCTCACCGGAGAGGTCACTGGCTGTGATGGAGTTGAGGATGCTGAGTTGTTGGTCAGTGGCGGGCTCCAGCCTGCCGCCGCTGGAGCACACCGAGGGGGAGCTGTCCACCACCAGGCCCTCTGCCTCATCCACCAACCTGTCCATCAAATCCCTGGAGGCGGGGCACACAGAGAAGGACGTTCCATCATTCAGGGATGAAGTTTTTCCAACACATCAACTGTGCATCCTAACAATACATCCTACGGACCGCTACTAGACTGCCTTCACATTTAGGTGTTTCGCCTTTTCGGGGGTTACCTTTCATGGCACCATACCACACAGTTGATTTGCATTACGTCCATTGCCGTGAAGAAGCTCTTTCCGTACTCACAACTGTGAACCGAGGCCCATCGTGGGGGCTCAGCTCTCTAAAGCACTTGCATGAATTCATTCAGAATAAATTGCATGGCAGGCTATACAAGGCATTTCATAAGGAATAATTTATTTGACCTTTAAAGAGTTCAAAGCTTGACTCTTGAGTGACCTGGACAGTATCTTCCTTTAATGTGATCCAGGTCGGATTTGAAACAGCAAAGAAAATATACAAAACGGTTTCAAGTGTAAAGGCACTTCGTATTGAATTATAATTAATTTTACCTGGAGGGGCCCTACTCTTCAGTGCACAAGGCACAACGCTTGTGATGAAGGCAGAGCAGATGAACAATCCCTCAACAGATAGATTCCCAGGGATTATTTGTTTGCTTTTCATTAAAACCGTGGCTTTCATTTATGTGTGGCCACGTGGCGTGTTCTCTCCGGATTGGGAAAACCGCCTCTAACTGCATCTGGCCACACCGAAGCATCACTCACGTTACACCGGGGTAGCTGCTGTACTTCTTCTTCCCAAACCGGTTTTGCTGGACGAAATAGTCAAAGCGTTCCGACTTCTTCCATATGTAGTAAAAGGCTACGCATTCGGCGACTGTCCTTGTTTTAACCTTCGAAAGACGAGAAGGGAGAGTTACTTCATGCACCAGGATGCTGAAAGGCATGTCCAAACACTAGAACATTGACGCAGAAGATGATACATGTAATGCAGACCATCGGCATTACCACTGCCTATTAATTAAACCATTTATATTGTTTGTATATCTCATGTAGTCACTAATCATATGAACTTAAATCACCATTGTATCTACCTATGAAGGGTTCCACATAAAATAGAGATCTCTTGAAGACCTTTGTTATTGTCCAGAATTTAGATAAATTCAGGAATACTGTCAACAAGCTATATTGTTTCAGAAAGTTATTTCAGAGAGATATTAAAGACATGCAGGCAGCGTCCCAAGGTCTTTCTTACCTTGTGTTTCTGTATTAGGTGAAAGTTCTTTTCGTACAAAAGGAGTGCATGTTCAAAGTTTCTGCATTCTTCTTCTGACCAAGGAAGCATTTCATCTAAAAACATCATACAGAAAATGCAAACATTACATTTTTCAACAGTGAATGGAATTACACAATAGATTAATAATATTATCATCACTATTATTTACTACTACGACTACAACTCCGATGGTAATCATGACTATTATTACTACTATTATAAAGATAATAACGATTATCATAAATAAATTATGAATCTGCATTTATTACCCTTTGAAGATTTTGCACTGTTGCGATACCGTTCAAGTGCATCATGGACATTGTAGTTACACTTCAGAAGCTCGTACAAAGCCTTGAAGAAGAAATAACACAAGCAAGCGCTGAAGTGAAATCAAGCTTCTACAGACAAATATTATAGTCAAACAGTGAATTTAATACATTGCTCTTTGTAACAGGAGATTCATTCAAACAGTTCTGTTCAACAACCATCTCAATAATGTCCATGCAAACACAAAATGAGTAACACACGCCATTTAGCAGACGCTTTTATCTAAAGCGACTTACAGTAGTGAATGCATACATTTTTCAGTACATGTGGCACAAATAGAAATCGAATCCACAACCTAAGCATTATCAGTGCCATGCTCTACCTCAGGGGTGGGTAAAGAGGGCCGTATCTGTTTCTGGATTTCATACCAACTTCTGTTCTTAATGATTTAATTAGCCCAATCATTTACATGATCCGACATTTACATGAGTCCCCAGGCGGCAGGCTTACCTGCTCGTTGTCTCGGACGTGCCCCCCTTCTGCAACTCCCTCCGCCTTCCCGTCCGCGAGCCGCAAGGACAACTCGCAGAGGAAGTCTCTCACTTTGCTCTCCGGCAAGACTTCCGGACACCACAGCAACTGGTCTTCATCCTCGTACACTGCAAGCGACACGGCGCGCTGCATTAACTACACGTCTGGGTTATCTAATGCACTGTTCCTACAGTGGTCTCGTTGTTCTGAAACGGTTCAAATGGGGCTCTCTCGTTAATAAAGCAATTTGTTTGTCTGAAACGCCAGTGGAAAAACCTGTAGTTTAGGCTCTGTTCACAAAAATGCAGTTTATCTGCTCGATTTGACTTTGTAGAAGAACAGAGCCACAACAAGTTTTACAGTTTGATGCGGCTTATTAATTGTTTCACCTATGTAAATACTGATTACTTATCATTCTAAATGTATCTGCATTTATATTTATGTGAAATCATTCAGGTTATATGACGAAGTTGTACTATTTATTTGCTAAATTACTTATTTGTCTAGCTGACATCCTAGACAAATATATGTTTACCATATGCTAGATGAAAACATTCTACCAAAATGAGTATTTTCAGGAACGAATGTCAGTGCACTGGTAAGCAAAAAGTTATAACGCTCCCACAGTAATTAAAAGGGGGGGGGCATTGTCATTGCTTTAGGCAAGATGGTTTGCCCATATTTCCCAATAAGAGATTGTGAGAAGGCCAATAAATCATCTTTCACTACAGCATTATTGCAGACTCACCCTTTTCATCATCTCCATAGCAGCAGAGATGGGTAGGGATCTCAGCCTGATACTCGGCCCCCACCATTATCTCCTGTGGAAGTGGAACATGACAGATTGACTCCATAGGCTGCATTTTACCACAAGTCAGTGAAAGAATCATTAAGAGTGCCGGCATCCACACCTTTCTGGAGTCTTCAGGACTCACGCCATCCTCTTCTCCCTCCGATTCTTTGTCCCCATCATAAATAGCGTTTGCTGCATGGGAGGCCAAAAATCCAGGTTGGAATGCTGCAAAATTGTAATTAAAATCTTCATTCCTAACCTGCATAATTCTATACATTTAAACACATTTAAGAGAATATGCATTTAGTACTACATCTAGGTGTGACATATGAAGAGAGAACATAGGCCTTACCATCACACAAATTCTCTATTTAACATACTAACATGTCAACTACATACAGCATGCTACAAAATACACTTATGTCAGAACATAATGCAAGGCAACCGGAGTCAGGCAATACAACATTAGGACTGAACACGTTGGTAGCCGACATTACATGTGAAAGCTATGTGACTACAACCATGTTAGGGTTGGTTTTAGGGCAGACAGGACGTACATCGAAGAGTTCTGGGGAAGAAATCTGTGGTTTCATGTGAGGTTACGGATGGTGTCAGATCATCGGCTGAGGACTGCGTTTCTTCGTCATCCCCAGAGAGCAGATCTTTTGCAATCTCCTCCTGTTAATGAACAGAAACACGAAACCCATTGGTCAGAGACAGATAAAGCAGTACCTTTGAGAACCAAACATTTTGAAGCAATATGCAATTCCATTCTAACAAAATATCAATTCATCCATCTCAATCAATCAATCAATCAATCACCAGACAGCTTACAGTGCTACAATGGGCCTCATGCAAGAACATATTTTTATCGTATCTTTCTCATATTTATTTTCGTGAGGTGACTTCTACGAATGTTCCACGTCAGATTCAGCAAACACTCGTAACTTCAGAAAACTGTCGTAAATGACTACGTAAACATGCTGAATGCTGCGTCTTCTTAAATGAGTGTGCATTCATGTGATTTGTGAATGAGCATAATTAACGCCCCAATAATGCTATATATGGTTAGGCGTCCTGCCCCATTTTCATAGGAAAGTCATTCATAATAATGGCACAAATGAACAAAACCAAGAAGAAAAACTTTACGAGCTCAGAGATTGAAGTACTACTAATCTGAAAAAATTGTTTTTCATACTAAATGCCTTTCTGGGAGGCAGGTTTTTAGAAACGCAATCGAATTAAATAAAATGTCAAAATTAGCAATCTTTACATTTTTCATTAAATTAATTAAGGCATAAGACCACCGTAGTTAAATCACCTAAGGCGTACTGAATCTAAAAATGGATTTTGTGAAAATTTCGAATAAAGATTTTGTGAAATAACTTACATTGAAAAACTGCACCTTTTTTTTTTTTTTTTTTTTTGCTGATCTGAAAAATGATCCGATCCGTGACTCAAAACCGTGATACGATCCGAACTGTGAGTTTTGTGATCCGTTGCACCCCTAATAGCCTCAATAGCCACAATTGAAACTAATGATAATGATATAATTATATTAATGAATTATGAATAATATTATCCTAATAATAATATTATAATTTGAAAAGAAAACAGTCAAATATAGGCCTACAATTGTCAAACAGGATACTCTCAAAATGATTATACATTATGAATTCTATCATTTATCGTATAATTAATATATTCAAACTCAACAGTTCTTCTAAGTAACTAAATAGACTCCATTAGTCAAAAACAAAGTTGTTTTGCTTTGGAGAACGGCAGGCAAATTGCACGTATGACTCGTACGACAGCTCTGGACCACTCGTAAATTTTGTTCATACCTAAGAGAAAATTCTAAATACGAGAAAATTGGTGAATGCAGCAAATTCTCGTAAAGCACTCGCAGATTGTTTTACGAACGAATTTGTGCGTAAAAGTGGTTCTTGCATCTGGCCTAATGTGTGTATAGCATATATTTTTTAATTAAAAAAATACAATTAAAAACTAGGCAAACTTGGTTGTAGGCAAACAAGTCTCCCAAACTAAATGGCTAGCAACGATTAGCACAATTAGCAATGGTTCAGGTGTGTTATGGCATGCCATACACCTTTCTCAGCATGTCACTTAAGAAACACCTGACATTGTGTATTTTAACAATGGTGGCTGCAATTTGTTGACTATTACTTTCATGAATCCAATGTAGTAAAAGCAGCCTGACCCATAACATTGTTTTAAACAAAGCAGTCAATAACACACATTCTCAATCTCCTCAATAAGAACTACACAGACTACACATGCTTGCATGTGAAAACAAATTGGCTTCCCAGCTAGTAAGGTAAATAGCTAGCAAGTTCATCAACAAAGCGTCAGTGCAATTTTTAAGTAAAACTTTTCTAAATCAATTTAGAAAACCATGATTGTGTCTAATGTTAATGTTCCTTAGCTACCACAAAACCATCATTATTATTATTAATAGACTAGCTACCAATTGCTTGTAGCCAACGTGAACCAGCTATCTGATGCTACTAGCAATCTAGCTGCTAGCCAATGAACAAAAAGACCAACTACTTGCATCATGCTGTCAAACCAGCAGAGACTAGCTTGTTAGCTAACATTTTAGCTATCCAGTCTAACATGCCAGTGTATTTGTCTCCACATAAACAAGGACAAGGTAGATAACAGTAGCTAGCAAACTAGGCTTAGAATATTTAACAGAATCTAGACAGCTGGCTAAGGTTCACATAGTAGCTAGTGGTTGCTTTTTTTAGTTTTTAGTTATCTAGCCAGCTAACTAATGAAAAGTCAAACTACTAGTACCCTGCTTCAGCTGTCAACTCAGCTGACACTAGTTACATCACCTCACTTGTGCTGTTAGTCACATGATCTTATTTGTAATTTTGATAACAGCAGAACTGTTATTCAGACAGTTAGTGATAATAGGCAAAAACAATTCCACAAAACAAAGGCAGGTAACCACTATATATATATATACACATATACACATATGATTATTAACCGTTTAATGGTCTGCTCAACCATTTGGTAGAGCACATTGTGACTTTTGCCATTGCTTTTTTCTAGGTGAGACTATTAAAGGGTTTTAATATTATGTCACCGTAGATGCAAAAGAGGCTTTCCCCCCTTCTGGCTTGAAAACTGAATAAAAAATGGGAGCACTGACAAAAAAAAAAACAAGCCAGAGAAATGTGTTACTTGAAAATAAATGAGATATTGAATCGCTCAGTAGAAAACAAATTCAGATTTAGTGAGCCCATCAGGTATCTACCTTTTGGAAAGTTAAAGCCCTCTATTTTCAAACCGTGAAGCATTTATATGGCACAAAGCATGCATGCTATAAAAACCTTAATTACACTGCAATAAAAAAATGCAGACAACATCAATGCCAAATGATTATAGATACACATCTTGCAATGAAAACATGAGCCTGATTTCACAACACTTACCTTGTCTAATGTCATGTCAGGTAGTTCATCTGTCAGTTCCCCCGATGAGCTGTCTACACTAGACCCGCCAACAGTACTGACGGATGCCTCGTAACGATAAATTGCCAACAACTCCTCCAATGGCATGTTGCCCTCCTGTGAACACACAAAGTCCATCCTTTATAATTTAGGAGACATAGGTTGGAAAAACCAAGTATTGACAATAAGTTCTATACATGTGCCTATGTTGAATTAAGTTTATCAGCAAATTCAGTTTTAATAACAGTGGGCCAGCAGAACACAATGGCCAAAATGTATGATCTTAGCCAATACTTCATAAATAAACAACTATAGATTGACAAAAAAAGGTTTTATTTATTATTAGTATTATTATAGGTATTTATTATTATTATTATCAGCATCGTTATGTATTATTATTATTATTATTGTTTTGATGAAGCACAGAGTAAATTCTAATAAACCATGACTATTTTCGTCAAAACTACCTTCTCCAAATCCGCTATTTCTGCGCTGACGTTCGTCTCTCCCTCCAGCAACTCTTCCTCCTCTAGGGTTCGTTCGTCATCGTACTCATGGACCAACATTTCCGCTGTTGGGTCAAAATCATGATCTTCCGAAGACAGAGAGCCAACTGCGGAATAATAATTATCGTGCATTTGATTAATTTTACCCTTACCCAGGGCCATTGGCATAACATACAAACTAACCAAATATAGTCCACTTGCTCGATAGCTAGCGAGCAAACAGAACTAAACTAGCAAGGTAGCTGGCCAGGCAGCTAGCCGATTTCATCTGCGGTCCATTAAATCACCGTGATTAATTTATCTGACCAGTTAACTTCGCTGGCTAATTCTACACAATCATTTTCTGAATTGCTAGCAAGCCTGGTAGTTTGAATAGTTAAACGTAGCTGACCCCCAACGAACAAGAAAAGCAACAGAAGAAAAAAGGCGGCTTACCTGGGCTCGTACTTCCAAAGGAAGCCTGAAAGAGGAGAAACGAATACAATTTAACTAACGTTAGGTGATTGTTAACCTTCACAAGTAGTTCGATTTCGTTACGATCCTAAAACGTCAGTCGCGGATAACTGGATAACTGGATAACTGGATACTGATAGCTAGCGCTACTACCCTCGAGTCCTGGTTAGCATTAAACATTTGCACGATCGGCGAGAAAAGTCATTGCTAGTTTTCCATATATCGAAATAGCTTGCTAATTACCTGGCTAGCTCGCTTGCTCATAATAAATAAATAAATAATAGCGCTCCGTTTTTCCGCTACCTGAGAGCTGCTTCCATTGGCACTCGGTAGCCAATTGGCTCATAATGTCAAAATGCGATGGAAATGTCAAAATTAGCGTGCCACAAAATCATAACTTTATTTGCCATTTTCAGATAACGCGTTAGCAGGCATTACTACTGTCACTGCGCTCCGCGATCAATCTAAAAGCTAGCCGGGCTAGCTAGCAAATCAACCAGATCCAAAGCACAAACATAAACAATCTTTCGACTTAGCGCCACGGTTAAATAACTCATTGTGATTCTTTGAATTAAAAAGGTACGTGAACACATAACAAGCAATATACCGACAAATTATGCATGTACACATGCGTCAATTAAATAAACCAACACATATTTTACTTTCTAGCTAGCTAGCTAATGTTAGCTGGCTATATTTTTTACCACTGGTTTGACGAAACATTCTTATAGTCTGTTTAGATACCGACGCCGGGGCCTAGCCCCGTAGGATCCCGCTTTGCATTCAAACATATTTCAGACGTCTAATTCCACCAATTTACCGCCCTAGACCATGGTTACACAACGCAACACCTTAACATGTACAGTCGATTAGATATAACCAGTTTTTATACATTGCAAAATCAAAAAATATACATTTAAAATCTGATGCTTCTTCCCTTTTTTCCTTCTTACCTCCGCCATATTGGTACCTTTAGGCTAATAAGCTGGCTTCAGCACGGTACCCGGATTGAATTAGCGAGCCAATCGGAGAGTCTGGATTCATTTTTCGCGATACGGTACAGTACTTTGAAACAATCGCCGCGACAAAGTATCCAGAACAGTCTGGACGATAGCGTATTTAATGTGAATATTGATTTGTAAAAAGATTAAGCATGAATCACTGCAGCTCTATAATGTTTATTCTACTTGTTACACGCGAATGCTTTGTAATGTTGCTCGCAAATGTATTAACGTAATCAAAATATACTATGAGTGCAATAAGAATATGAAACACTGAATAACTGAGTGCAAAACTAAGTTTTGTAGACTACGTTTTCTGTGTCATATATCACTGCACGGTTCGGGGGAAGATTTTATTCAGAAATAATATAATAAATAGCATGGATCACACTGAGAAATGATTTTAGAATTCTGGCATTCATCAAGGTTATATTGGGCAATTCTAATGATTTACCTTCTTATGTCATGGGGCATTATGTGTTGTAGTTATACTACATTTTAAGTACACTGGTATACTTTAGGCATTCACTGTACCAACGCAACTAAGGAACAGTTTATTAACTACTGCGTGTACTTATAGCAACATTCAGACCTTTAGCAGTTCTCCATTGTATTGCTCTCGTTCTGTTACCTTCACAGTCTTTTTATTTTCTTTGGCATCTCTGCACAATGTCTGTCCTGTTCTTATGAGGTAATCTGAGGTAAATCATAAATGGCTTCACACACAGTTTAATAATA
Organism: Aldrovandia affinis; assembly: GCA_029706075.1. NCBI lineage: Eukaryota > Metazoa > Chordata > Actinopteri > Notacanthiformes > Halosauridae > Aldrovandia > Aldrovandia affinis. The sequence continues at coordinate 1,680,797 of JAINUG010000115.1, forward strand.
ATATTTTTCAGTTCAGTTGTTCACTGTCAAGTCTACTTGAAGTTTCATCTTCAGCAACGTTGGTAATGTATCTTTAAATTGACTGGAAACCCCATGTGCTACAGGTCTGGCAGATTGTTGACTAATAGAACATAAGTGGAAACATGTATTTTAGTCAATTGTATATCTTGGGATCAAACCAGTAAAAAGCAACTTGAATTACACATTGGGGTCTCAAATCACTCTGCACACAGCTTGGGGACAATCTCCTCACATCTGTAGATTATAACAAAGACAAAGGTAGTGTACATTTCTCCCTGGCAAGAAATCAACTAAAAGTATACACTTCAGCAGTATCTAATTTACATCTATAAACATAACAAGAAATCATAAAGATATTTTATAGCGAAAACATAGTTGGTCTAAAAGGTATTCACCCCCTTTGCATTTTTTTTATTTTCTTACTTCATGGAATCAAAATGTATTTAATTGGAATTTCTTGCCACTGATATACACAAAATACTATATTATGTCAAATAAAAAAGCAACATCTCTAAAGCTTTTTCTTAATTGATTACAAATAAAAACAGACAAATTTAAAAACAGACAACTTTATTTTTATTTGTTTTTATATTATTTTTTTTTTTATTAAAAACAACCAAACCAATGAACAAACAGACAAAAAACAAAACAAAAACAAGAATAAACCAACAACAGTGGAGACCTTGGGGAGGTCAACCAGGTTTAGTTTTATTTGAACACAATGACAAAGGGACATTTTTAATATTACAAACCGTTTTTGGACATACAACAAAAAAACAAAAAAAGAGGTACTGATTCTCTTTAAGTTTTTGATCAATTTTTTACTATTTAAATACCTTTTAGAATTAGTAGTAATGAGTGATTCCACTTGTTTCTTCTGTCTATAGTTTTTGTTTTTAGCTCTCCCTATAGTAACAAAGAATCTTTCAATTCTTTTTGTTTGTTTAAAGATCAGGTTGCACTTGTTTCTTCTGTATTTGACAACTTTTTGGAGTCACAGGCTCAGGCTCAAAGCCATTCTTGCACTTTCTGCCAAAACATTGCTACAATTGGACAGTACCAAAATAGATGATCCACAGTTTCTATCTCTTCCTGGCAGAAACGGCAAAAGGGGATGATTCTATTCCCCAAATATTTAACTTTTTTTTTTGTTGCTAGAAATTTATAAATAATTTTGTATTGAAAATATCTTATTTTTGGATCAAGTGTCGTTTTGTATATATTTAAAAAACAGACAATATTTGATTCCATAAGTATTCACCCCCCTTGACTTTGAAGCACCTTTAGCTGCAATTACAGTTGTATGATTTTGCTAAGTGTCTTAAGTCTTTCCTTATAACTTTTACCTTTCATACCAGGTAGCAATTTAGTTGCCCTTCTTGCACTTTTTCAAGAGCTTCTATATCTTTCTTGTAGTGTGGTGCCCAGAACTGCACACAGTACTCTAAGTGAGGTCTGACAAAGGTGTTATATAACATTAATATAACCTCCTTTGATTTATACTCAATACCTTTTGCTATATTGTCTTTTTAAAATTGAACACATTGATTGATTGATCTCTCATTTCTGATTGATTTTGATTTTTCATTCTAATTTTTCTCCTCCCATATCTAATATCCTCTCCGCTCCTGTCTTATATTTTTATTTTCTACATTCCCCAAAACTGCTTAGGATTACTTTTTGCATCTTGGGAAATTTTAATTTCAGAGTGCCTTCTAGCTGCCCTTATTACCTTTTTAACTTTAACCCCCATTTTTGTCCACAATTCTGCATTCTAGAAGTTTTACCCAATCTATATTACTTAAATTCTCTAATTTTATTATAGTCAGCTCATCTGAAGTTAAGAATTCTAGAGTTAGAGGAGGCAGCCTTAACTTGCCAAAAAATATCAATAGTGACTGTCTCTCCTTCCTGATAAGCTTGTTTTATGTTTCCATAGGGCATTGTATTTATGTTGCTGTCCGAAGCTGGTGGCCTATAGCATACTCCTATATTAAGGCCCTTCTCATGTTCTTCCACTAGTCTAATCTGGATGTCCTCACAAGGAATGAAAGAGTTCATTCCCGGAATTTGCTGCACCTCTTATTTGTTCTATCCTTCCTGATAAATGTGTACTCCTCCACATTATATTCATCCCCATTCATTGCACCAAGCCGTGTTTCTGTAATGCCTACAATGTCTCTAAAAGGTCTTTATTTATGATATCCTCACAGGCGTTATCATACTTTGCCCTGATATCTTCCATCCAGGCAGTCTGTGCCTCCCTACCCTTAATACTGATACTAGCCCCCCATGAGGAAACTTTCCATGGAAATGTATGGGAATTTAATGGGAATTTATCATCAGACCCATACTGTTCCATACAAAATCAAAATGATTATTTTTAACCTTACTGAACTGGCAAGTTGTAACATCCAATTAATGACAAGTGTAAGCTAACTAGTTAAATACTCTGAACAATGCATAAATGCTTGCAAAGTTTAGCTACACAACTAGCAGCAAGCATAGCTACTAGATTGAATGATCAACTGTCTGTTCAATAAAATGTTAACTATATCATCATCACTCTATTATACCATTGTCAATTTACCTTAATTACGATGGCATGTGTCTGTGTCAAATTGTGGTTAAGCAACCAGTTTGTAGCAAGTAGGATGCTCTGACTAAAGGTTTTCTTTATGACCAAGTGATGGAAGCATGAGCTGCACGACGCTGCCTCACCAATAGGGGGCGAAAATAATCCACCTTGTCAAGAAGACAAGGTCTTTCAGACACAGAGCTACAGTATGTAATTATAAAAACAAACAAAACCAGAAGAAATAAATATATAGTTGTTACAATATGTTTTACGCAGGCATCTTTATTGGAGGTCTTGCATAATTACCAGGGGTCCTAATCAGTTCAGCTGAGAATCCACTGATCACAAGCATGTTTAAGCACTCCTGGAGTAAATGGTTAAATACACAAGTTCTGACTGAATGACTCATGCTCTGAGCATTAAGATACTACAATGGTGTATACAAAATAATGTAATTATTTGAGACTCCAGCTCTGTTAGTAATTTTAACATGACCTGTGAAAAAATTGAAATCCGTTTTTATATGATTTTCTTGATGAGCACAATTCCCAAGCCAAAGTTCCCATGGAAACAACATTCCACCCCTTTGCAACCCTACCCCTGACTCTCATCAGAAGAAACTGAACAGGGAATTTGACAAACACAGGTTTTAAAGCATTAGGTATGAACCCACAGTCCCATGGTCAATGGCTAAGACAGAAGTATGCCTTATTGGAGCACTCCCTGCTTGCTGCTAGTCAGTCTGGTTGTCAGGTTTCCAGCTTTTTATTGTCAACCCTAAACAGTTGGCACACATCTGTAATGATTTCAGCATCAGGGCTCAAGAACATTTGTAGAAATCTTTGGTGCAGAAAAATCCATTTAAGGACATTAGAATACGTAATGACGGGAACAGGCCATTCAGCCCATCTAGGCTCATCACTTCCTAGTCCTAGTAACTTGTGTTCTGTTGTGATGTTGGATTATGCACAAACTCTGGATCACCTCATTAAAGGTTCAATTATTCAACAAATTAATTTGGCTCCCATATTACCTAGAATATTCACAAAGTAAAAATAATCTCATTCTCATAAATGATACACAATTAATTGGTTTAACATAAAAAATAAATATGTCCATCATGGTATTATGGCATACCATAAGTGGTATAAAGGTTTGCAGATGAGCATATTGGGATATAATTATGTAAATGCTACATATTTCTGTACCTTTGACTGTGGATACCCAAAGCCTGATGAAACATGCTGTAATTATAGCTGGAAAATAAAAATGAAAAATTTGCTATGAATTAGATGGAAAATGGCCATTGGGAAAGCTAATGGTAGGAATGTTAATGTCTAAGGTCTCTAAACACGTTGGTTATACATTTTGTTTACTATATCACATCAGCAGTTGCAAAAATAAAAATAAATAATGTCCTGTCATTCAATTGGCCAAATTCTCTTTATCCAGATGGAAAATGGCCTCGTGTTCGTGTTGGGAAAGGTGTTTTCATTTATTCCATGTTTTCCTGGTTGTAGGAATGTTACCTGTTCCCAGTCTTGTCATTATTATCGTTTTCACCTGTTCCTCATGTGTCTGATTGCAGTTATGCACATTTTTGTTTCGTTATATCTGACATCAGCAGTTGCATGTTCAATTGTCGTTATTGTATTAAAAATAAATCAGCTGCATTCATGTTTATTCCTGATTGTTTCTCGTTATGTCCTGTCATTCAGATTGTCTTGGCTTTATGTATGCAAAGCGTTTTCTCTTTGTTTCCATGGCTGTGGCTTGTGCTCCAGTGTTTGTCTTGATCTCAGTCTCATTGCTCCTTTGTTCCCATCTCCAACTTGCTCAGGTATTCCCAACAAGACCATTCTTCCCATTGCCCTATTGCCCCTGTTTGACCATATTGTTGTTTATGATTATTGAAACCGTTCCTGACACACTCTTTGCATCTCCAACTTGCTCAGGTATTCCCAACAAGTCTTCCCAAATATATTCTATATTCTTGATAGAAATCCCATAAACTGCACCTTCCCCTTCCCCTAGCACCTCCTCAACATAGATCACTTGTTGCAGGCACTTAACCCTCAATTGCTTCCTTAAAATAACTGACATTTTCATATTTTCAATACTTTTAATATTGCTCACTACTGTAAGTCCCTCAGCATAAGAGCAGTTGCTAAATTATGAAATAGTTCTATTGATTCTATTGTAACTGCAATACATAGAATATAACCCGTGTTCTCCCCTTTGCTTCCAATATGCAATCACATTGCTGAACCGGGTACTGAAAACTGGGTGTGCTTGTTTTGTCTACTGGTTATGGCCCTGCAGACATGGTTTTCGCCTGGCTGGTTGTGGTTTTCACTTGATCTTACGGGGTATGCCAGATCAGCTGCTCCAAACAGACAGCAGACGCGGCCGACAGTAAACATTGAGCACATGGCCGACACAAACAACATGGAGTAAGTGGGCGATCGTTTTGAACGGCACGACGGGTGACATCAGTGGCTTGCAATTTGCACTTCATTACAGCGGTGGACTCCTTCCTCGCTGCTTACGTCACGGATTTGCTGCTGGCGGTGTAAACAAGTGCACCCTCTCTTTCATTTTGTGTCATTGGACTGGCATACACTCCGTAGGGCAGCTGGCCAGCAATAACGTTTATTATTATATTGTGTGATAGCAAAATGTACATTTTAATATCAATTAAAAATATTTGCTTAGCAGAACTGCTGTTACGCGGATATGATATGAGAGTTAATAAAAATCCACCCACGCCAGACTATTCTAAGAAATGAGGCCCGGTTACGATGTTGTTGGAAACTTTAACATTTTTTTATTTGGTATCCAAACAGAGGAGAAAGTTATTGATTATCTGCAAAGTGCCACACAAAACAGTGCCTTTGGGTTCGCGGAGTAACTGAACAATGATGTAAGAACAGGATGGCACTTAATACCCTTACTGAGCTCAGCATTATAAAAAATATTCCTAATGAGTGACATACTGTTTGGGACAGGGGCAGACCTAGATAAACCATGTGGGTTGCTTTATGACACCATCCTGAAACAACAACCGTTGCAGCTGTAGTGCTGCACACATACAAATGCAAAACAACTCTCTCAGTCCCATCTTCTAACGTTCCAATCTCTCAGTCTGAGAGACTGAGTCTGGTATTCTGTCAGCTAACAGAAAAACAAACATGACTATAAAATACAAAATGTCATAAAATGCAAAATGTCATTACTAAGCTAGCAGGCAAGCTAGACAGCTAACAAAGTTTTTGAACAATCTTAGCAAGCATTAAAATTATACTGTAGCAAGCAGGTGTGGATTAACCTCTTACTGTGAAATAGGCAAAGGCAATTTCTGGGCCCGCCACCACCTCCTGACCGATCCCTCCCTATCTAAACCGGCCCAAACACACACACAATTCACATGGCGAACTACACATTTGTGATTCTTGTATTTTCCTGTACAGACTATTTTCTCATTTCTTTCACTTATGAACATTCAAATATTTTCAATATGAAACTAGACAGGGACCGTGACAAGATAACTGTGTTCTTGAAAGCTTTCACATCCAAGCATTGAATGAAGAGCACCATATCACACTTAAACTTATTAGGCAACTAGGCGTTTAAGCTGCACGAGCCAGTCACACACACAGAGATGGGCACATATTGCCAGCTGGGTAAACTGAAGGTGAGGGCCTAGCCATATTCACAACCTCAAGATACAAATATCTTTACACCACACCCCACAACACTTAAAAATCCATGAATATTCACTCTACTTGAAATTATCTTGAGACACCACAGTGACAAACAAGTGTGTTATCTCACAAACAACAATATGATACAACGCTGCATCCGAGTCTCATTCATACATTGACAGTGTAGCTTTCCAAACACATGACATGTGGTTTACTAAATTATTTTACTTTATACCACAAGGTGGCAGTATATATTTTTTAAGTGCTTAATGTAACATGGAATGAGTAATACTGTAGCAAGTTAAATCAGATTGTGAGTCAATTACGTAATGTATGTAGTTATTGTGATTTGAGTTGAAGTATGAGTTGAAGTATACCATACACAGCCTATAACTTACATTCATCATGTCAAATAAATTATGTAAAGTTATTACTGACTCAGGAAATCTCCTCCCCCAAAGATTCAGACAGGAAGGTACTAGAATAGTTACATTCGTAACTTTCGTTCTACGTCATACCTTTCAGTCAATCAGTACGGTTGAAAGTATGGATGACTCATACCAACACAAGAAATATTACCAAAAACCTCTTTATCTGTGAGTCGATGACACTGGGATAGCATCATACCCCATTGTGTGGCAAGATGCAACATTGACCCATGAAGAACCTTTCAATAAGACCTAGAGCAAATAGGATGAGGATGGCTATATGGTCTACCACTTGGTTGTCTGCCTGCCATCTAGGTATACAGTACTGATAGAAAGCGTGTGGAGTTCACTCACGTTTTGCTGAGGAAATCACCAAAAGGAATGCAGTCTGCAGACAGCCATTTCAGGTCCGGCTCTGTCCTAGGTTCGAAAGGTGGCTAACTTAGAGCCTCCAAGCTGGCAGGCGGACCGCACTAGTAGGGCGCAGTCATCGGGCACCTTGCAAGAACTGGCCAATGAGGCAGTGGGCCCCTACAGTCAAGTACAGTCATGACTGAAGGAAGCTCAATATGACAGGCACAGAGGAGGAGACCAGGTCCTCTGTTCTGCCTAAGCTCCACTCAGTGTGACAGGCATAGGTCACCCTGGTCAATGGAGCTCTACCGTTATGTAAAGTCTCAATAATAGCGAGGGTATAACCACACAACCGCAAAGGGTCGGGCCCACAATTATGCTGCCTGAGCTGTGGTCCCACCATTGCATGGCTTGGCTCATCTGTCAGTTACATTCGAGGACATGTTCAGTTGAAAAGCTGAAAAACTGTCTGGAAGCCACCAGGAGCTGACTCGGGGTCTGTCTGGAGTCAAAAATGGTGGCCTGGGGTCTCTACTAGGGTAGACATCAGCCTGGTGGGTTACCTGGTCATCAAGACAAACACATGAAAGGTGTTGTCATTCATGTAGCAGACGTTAGGGTCCATGTGCTCCGGCTGGAGTATTTCTCATCCCCTGGAGCATTCCTGGAGCATTCTGGCTGGAGCAAGACACGGTCGTGGTTCAGCCAGGTGTTCTACGGCTGCTCGAGGAGACCGCGCTTGTGTCCATGTCTGCAGAGGGAGAGAGAGAAAGGGCCCAGTCTCATTACAGAATGAGGGACAGCCAGTGGAAGAAGAAATTGGATGCAATCCAACGCAATTGAAAGCAATTGTCTCCCGGTTTCAGAACCGGACAGCTGCTGCTGTTTGTGGTGGTGTTTACGTCTAACCCACGGTCGCTTGTTCCGGGCAGCTGTCCTTGGTCTCTTGTGCCACACACGGCTACAATCCAGTAAGGTAAGCTGGCGAAACAGTGGCAGCAGCGATATGCCTAGGAAATCCGAGCAAGAACCATTGACGTGCCAGGGGACCTGAATTGGAGCGTTTAGTAGTGCATACAAATGGCCAGCGTACAGCAAAGTAGCTGAGAAGCGCAATCCTCCAGTGACAAGACAGGGATAGAGTAGGGGAGAACTGTCACAACTTTGCAGGGCGAATTTGCACTCCGACCCCCTGGTCGCAAGCTGCAAGTGACAGTGCACACAATGCACAGAGTGCTTATCCAACCCAGGACCTGCAAAGGTAGCAGTCTGGGAAAGGGATGCAGTGGAACAGTCGACTTCAGCAGTCAACTTCAGCGAGAAGATAAAAGAGACAGGGTGTGACCTGACATATGGTTTTAGACTAACTGTCGGGGCACGTCAGGCTGACGTGACTTTGTTATTATAATAGCTCAAGGAGAAGTTTCCCCTAAGCACTGCAACAGGGCCAGCTAACTACTCATATATTAATCTTAACTTCAGAGTGTGCCCTGTGCACTGATCTTAACTGACTTCAGATCAGCGCACACGGACAACTTCCACTTACACCTTGTAGGAGCTACACGGAGCGCAAGGGATAATATCCATACTTTCGACTGTACTGACGGTAATCGAATTGATTTTAACACAATGCAAGTTTCGCTCATTACCATTTTCTTTGTTTTTTACCTCAACCACCTTTTCCCACAAATGTTTTAGTTTCAATAGCCAGGGCTTGCGTGCCAATACTTTTTCTTCCTACCTCGTTTCCTAGCTTTGTCTACTTCTCCTTGTCTGCTTCATAGTACATCAGAAGTAGACGAGGGGAAGAGACAAGGGATAGAGAACGAGGGAAAGGGGTTTTTATTTATAAATGAATGCTCCATGGTTACAAAAACACGTTTGATATGTTAAACGTTTTTAACATATCAAAGAGACCTGCTTAAATAAATAAATGAAGAGGACGAGGAAAGGAGCACAGAGACATGGTGGGAGGAGATAAGACACCCTACGCATTCCTGTACCACCTGACACAATGCTGATAAGTGATAATATCAGTCCAAATCCCATCAAAACCATTGTGTCACACGCCAACGGAAAACTATTCAGCAAAGGACTCTTCGTACCATTTCTCCTCAAGCCTTCGGTGAGAGCTCTTGTTTTTTGATCACGTGCCGTGATGTCACCAAGCAATCATTCCAGGAGCCAATTCAAAAGTTACCCTTTAAGCCCTCAAGCCCTCAGCTTGGGAGTTGGAAGTGCCATGCCATTCACGTAGATGTTGCGCATCATTGATTGGTTGGTTAGCGAATGGAGGCCAGAGCTGTCATCGTCATAGTTCATTGAGTTAGTAGCTAACGATATAGATAGCTAGCATCATTTGTTTGACACGGTATAAAATTAACCAGCTTCAGGAAAGATTGGCTGAACAAGTTCGAAGGTACAGGAGTTTCCCTGCATTCATGAAAACTTTTATCGACCTTGTTCAATACATTGACACCTACTAGTGTACAGAAGTGTAAGGACACCATGTTGCATAGGCTGTGCATAGCTTTTACAAGTTACATAGAAGCATGTAGAGGCCTTAAGAGTCATTCCGGTCCAGTGGTTACAACGTTCGACACTGGCCACGGAGACCGGGGTTCGATTCCCAGTCTCGCCAGAGTTGGCTCTGGCTGGGAGTGCCACCAGGGGCGACGATTGGCTGTCTGCCCCAGGAAGGGGGAGGGAAGCCGACAGGACGTTCGCTGTGCATAAGAGTGGCCCTGTAGTACCAGGTTACGGTCGATGGCCTGGCGAGTGCCGTCTCGGAGGAGACGTTACTTCGCCTTCGTCACTACTGGTCGCAGGACTACGGCAGCGAACTCACATTACTAGGGGGATTGACATAAAAATAGCGGGTGTAATTGGCTACTAAATTGGGAGAAAATCAGAAACAAAAGCTTTAAAAAAAAGAGTCATTCCAAAACAAAGTTGTCAAAGTGAGGTTGCTGAAATCATCCTGAAATCATCCATTGATTAAGGGAAAACCGACGGTGACTTCGGTCTAAGGGGGTGTTCCAGAAACCACCGCAAACACCTCACAACCACCACAATCCATCAACGACCAGGCCCCAAAACAACTGGCAGCAATATTGCAGCTTATTGACTTTCTGGTCTGCAGATTTCTACATGAACCACAGAAAAAGGTCAATGAGAATCGCCACCTTCCCCAGAGACGGAGAAATTATACAAATATATATTATTATTTAGCTGGTAGGTAGGTGCTGGTATAACAAGGCAATTGCCATCAGGTACAAAACATGAATTTATAGATGTATTAAAGAAAGAAAAACATTGTCCACCAGCTTTCGCAGTGTTTCATTCATACATTAATTCGCTCATTGCAGCAGACTATTTAAACGTGTATTTGTGTCCCGAAAACGGGAGCTCGAACCTTGATTCTCCATTCAGTATTCGGACATGTCTTCTCCTGCGCCATAGGCAACAGTTTTATCACACTTAGTCATATATACTGTAAATATAGTTACAAATACAACACATGTCAGTTGTGTGAATTAAAATGTTTAGCTGGAAGGGCCAGGGGACGGGCCAGGGGGCGCGATTCGGAACATCTAGTAGTGCACACAATTGGCCAGTGCAGGGTAGGGCAAAGTAAGCTGGTTCAAAGGGCAAAGTGGTTCTGTGTGGCTCAGTAGGTAGAGCATGGTGTTGGCAACGCTTAGGTTGTGGGCTCAATTCCCACTGGGACCACATATACTGAAAAATGTATGTATTCACTACTGTAAGTCGCTTTGGATAAAAGTGTCTGCTAAATGGCATATATTAAGCTGAGAGTTACTATGCTAGCTAGCGAGCTACAAGCATTTGAAGCGAAAGACGCACACAAATAGTTGACAAGCAAGATAGCGGTGGCAGCAGACAGTGGCAGCTAAGTTGCTACTGTTTATTTTCTGAGAATGGCAGCTCGAACCCTGATTGAATTAAAATGTTTTTCTTTCATTTAAATGGTTTTAATTCAATGCTGTTCTGTGGTACTGAGCAACACAGGTATTGATAATAAAGGATAATAAAATATGGCTATTAGCTGTACAAGTGGCTAATTTGAATGTATTTTAAAGCAGCGTACATATTTTGCCCACCGGGCTACCAACTCTTTATGATAATGGATAGGCTACACTGCATTTCTGTTATACATATGTGGCTAGATTACCATCTCAGAAACTACAATTCCCAGACGTATTGTGACACGCGTACTTTAAATGCGCCATACACCCGTAAAGGTGAGAGTAACAGCACCTAATTGCATATAGGTTAATGTAAAAATGTAGCCTGTCAGTTTCCAGCATAGAATAATTTATGAGCCATAAGGTGATTTCTCATTAAACATACAGTACTGTGCAAAGGTTTTAGGCAGGTGTGAAGAAATGCTGTAAAGTAAGAATGCTTTCAAAAATAAAAAATTGTATTGTTTATTTTTATCAAGTGAGCGAACAGAAGAAAAATCTAAATCAAATCAATATTTGGTGTGACTACCCTTTGCCTTCAAACCAGCATCAATTCTTATAGGTACACTTGCACAAAGTCAGGGATTTTGTAGGATTATAGTCAGGTGTATGATTAACCAATTATACCAAACAGATGCTAATGATCATCAATTTCATATGTAGGTTGAAACACAGTCGTTAACTGAAACAGAAACAGCTGTGTAGGAGGCTTAAATCTGGGTGAGGAACAGACAAACTCTGCTACTAAGGTGAGGTTGTGGAAGACAGTTTCATGTCACAGGTCATACACCATGGCAAGACTGAGTACAGCAACAAGACACAAGGTAGTTATACTGCATCAGCAAGGTCTCTCCCAGGCAAAGATTTCAAAGCAGACTGGGGTTTCAAGATGTGCTGTTCAAGCTCTTTTGAAGAAGCACAAAGAAAAGGGGAATGTTGAGGACCGTAGATGCAGTGGTCGGCCAAGGAAACTTAATGCAGCAGATGAAAGACACATCATGCTTACTTCCCTTTGAAATCGGAAGATGTCCAGCAGTGCCATCAGCTCAGAACTGGCAGAAACCAGTGTGACCCAGGTACACCCATCTACTGTCTGGAGAAGTCTGGCCAGAAGTGGTCTTCATGAAAGAATTGTGCCAAAAAAGCCATACCTCTGACGTGGAAACAAGGCTAAGCATCTCAACTATGCACGAAAACATAGGGACTGGGGTGCAGAAAAAAGGCAGCAGGTGCTCTGGACTGATGAGTCAAAATGTGAAATATTTGGCTGTAGCAGAAGGCAGAAGAGCTGGAGAATGGTACAATAATGAGTGTCTTTCAGGCAACAGTGAAGCATGGTGGAGGTTCCTTGAAAGTTTGGGGCTGCATTTATGCAAATGGAGTTGGGGATTTGGTCAGGATTAATGGTGTCCTCAATGCTGAGAAATACAGGCAGATACTTATCCATCATGCAATACCATCAGGGAGGCGTCTGATTGGCCCCAAATGTATTCTGCAGCAGGACAACGACCCCAAACATACAGCCAATGTCATTAAGAACTATCTTCAGCATAAAGAAGAACAAGGAGTCCTGGAATTGATGGTTTGGCCCCCACAGAGCCCTGATCTCAACATCATCGAGTCTGTCTGGGATTACATGAAGAGACAGAAGGATTTGAGGCAGCCTACATCCACAGAAGATCTGTGGTTAGTTCTCCAAGATGTTTGGAACAACCTACCTGCTGAGTTCCTTCAAAAACTGTGTGCAAGTGTACCTAGAAGAATTGATGCTGTTTTGAAGGCAAAGGGTGGTCACACCAAATATTGATTTGATTTAGATTTATCTTCTGTTCATTCACTTTGCATTTTGTTCATTGATAAAAATAAACTATTAACACTTCTATTTTTGAAAGCATTCTTACTTTACAGCATTTTTTCACACCTGCCTAAAACTTTTGCACAGTACTGTATATTAGAATTGCACTGAGTGTAATATATTGCACTATTGATTGTATATCCATTGTACATCAGTTATGAGTACTACTACCACTTGTGCAAGAGGACCCCTCAGAGGGGGTCGCTGGTGCACAATGAGACCCAAACGTCCCACCGACTGAAATCCCTCCCTACCTGGGCAGTGCCAAGGCCAATCATGTGCCAGCACTGGCGTGGTCTGGATTCGATCGCAGACAGTGGGCCCCATCTATGCACTAGAACAGTGCCTTAACAGGATGAGCTGCCCAGCAGCCCAGTCAGCTCCTTTCTATATATACCTTCTTTGCCTCTTGCTGAGCAGCCTATGTATCTCTACCACATTGCTCACATTTAATATTTAATATAAATTGTATTGCCCTGCAGATATGATCATTTACAGTTAACTGTCAAGGGTAGGTGATGCTTGCTAAGTGTCATAAGTGAGATTATGAATGAAGTCATAATTCTTATTTGTTTGGAAGCCACTTTTATCCAGGGTAATTGACAAAATGTATATATTGTATGGATTTCTGTGGCAAATTAAGTTAAAAATAGCCCCTCTCTCAGCAACCCACTATGAATGTTCGAGATATTGTGTAAAATATTAACTGATTTTCTAATATACTTTACTTTTCCTTTCCCTCTCCGTGGTTCCCCCAAACCCCTTGATACAATCCTATTACACAAACAAGAATGTAGTTCATTTGTTTTTATATGTAAAATAAATGCATAAACAAACAAACCATTAGGCTACATAATTTCGTATTCTATATACAAATTTAAAAATACAAAATCAGTGCATGAACACCTTAAATGTAGGCTACTGACCATTCCTTCCTAAAAAGTGATATTTTCTCCGAACCTTGAAATGTATTCTATTATGACATATTTATTTTATTCAACGAAGCGAATCCATTTATTTTTGATACTCAAATACACTGCGTTGAAATTCGAAATTCAATAAAAGTGCATTTAAAAATAGGGAAACAGGGATTTGCACCGCTCGCGAACGACAACCTCTGCGAAACAGATTTATTTTTGCCCAAGCGCTTAAAGTATTTATGTGTGGCCCGAGTGTTCACTAATTCACGCTGGCTGACGAGATTCTCGCGAAGCATTGCGGACAGCGGCGCCATTTTGGGAAGGAGATCGGCAAAAGCGGCAAAAATTAAAAACAAAAAGAAGAAAATTCATAATTTGAAACAAATACATAAGTGCAGAAATCTAAAACAACTCATAAAAGACCGCGTTAATCGGTGGACCATTCTTGTGAGTCAGGTACGCAACAAAAATAAAGAAGCCCAAATGGAAAATTGTCAAGGAAGAGACTGAAATTCGGCTTGCTAGCACTAGCTAATGAGTGTGTGTTGTTATTGGACAGCAGTATGGAGAAGTGGTACTCTTGTTAGCCTCGCTAATTCGACTGCTACCTAGCTACATTCGGGGAACGAGCTGCTAGCTGTGTATAAATACAACAGCAATGCATATGTTCCGTAGACGGTTTATGGTAGTTCGTTCCGAAAGTGTCTTTCGTGCCGACATTGTAGCAATTAGTCTACTTGCTAAGCGAGAAAGCATCAGAATCAGAGGTAGCTATCAACACAGCCTGCAAGGTGGTTAGCTGGCTAGCTTGTTAGCTAGCTAGATATATGTCATCCTATACTATAGCTAGCTAGCTAGCTTTACGAACGTTCGCTAGCAACGTTCCTAACAAGTCCAGCTAGTATAGTAGAATCTAGCTAATTTACTGTGTTCTCGAACGTGTATGCTAGCTACAGTTGTATTCCGGTGCTGTGCTTAGCTAGCAATGAGAGGCGTTTTCTAGCCTTAAGAGGCTTGTCTGGCAGTTCAGCGCCGCAAAATTATTTGGTTAGCTAGCTAGGCAACTACAGACAACTTCAAATGGAATCGACTTTATTGAGTGTCTGGTTAACCAGCTAGCTAGACAGCTTAATACTGCCTTTCCTCTACGATGCTCAGTAGCTAGCTAAAGGCATTGTGTTTCCCCACTAGACTTTACTAAGCTAGCTGGTGATATCAGTTGGCTATTGTTGTGTTATTTGGCTTGCTAGCTATCCATAGTATAGCAGCATCACTAACATTATAGCTAGCCTGCACTCGGCAATCTAACTAAACTGGTTAAAGTTAACTAAATTCTATTCACTTATGTGTGTCTTCCTACAGGTAAACTAGACCGTAACCCTGACCTGTGAATCCTGAACAGACGGCGACAGTCAAGATTCTTGTATTTACAATCTGGCGTCAACTGCATTTCTACATTGGCACGCAAACTTCCTCATTTGTACTTCTCCAGGACCGAGGAATGTGCTGGTCGCGTGGGAAACGTCTGAGTAACGAGCCTTCTTTGAACAACGTGGATTTCCTCTGATATTTTCTGAAAGTAAAACAGCAAGAAGCAGAGTGCACAATTCTACTCGACCTGGAAACTTTTTTGCTCTGTTTGGATATAAGCATTTTGTTGCAATGTAGCATCCCTGCACTGAGGTATCATATAGATCATTTATTCCACTTGGAAACGTTCCATTTGCACCCGGTTCTTTTGGAGAAGTGAAACATACATGCTTTCAGATGAAGGAGAATTGGCATGAATTGCTACACATTTCACTCTTAATTATGTGATTATTTTCCAGTATGAGTCTGTAGGACAATGGTATATCCGTAGTCACCCTGTCTCATTCACCAACCTATGCAGTCGACTTTCACATGTGAACCCCAATATCCACAGCCTCCTTAAAAAACAATTGATTCTGATGCTGGTCCTGAGGCATCATTGGAAAACCGATCCTATGTCAGGCTTATAACAAAACGGGAAACGGCATCTGAGAAGTCTGAGGAACAGAATCCATACTGTGGGACTGGGAATTCTCAGAAGAGTATGGAAAGTTGATCCAGGATTCCATTGCCAACATTTACAGAAGGACCCGATCTGCACAAGAAATCTTGAAAGCAGAACAGCGGGATTATCATTGAATTTTTCATCGTAAAAGACAGAAGGAACAAGCCGGAAGGGGTGGGGGGGACTTTACAGAATCAAACGACGCCATCTGTGCAGTCCTCCTTAGCTGGTTTGTATAAACTTTTAATTTTGATTCACCACACCCAGATAGTTCTCTTTTGTAATGGCTTTAGTGATGGTCACAGTCACAGAAATCCTTTGAGTACTCTCGTGATGTTCAGACATGCTATGCATTTGCTCTGCTGGAGAAGGGCCCCCCCTTCCTGGTCTCAGTGTAGGGAAAACATCTACCTATTTGGGTATAAAGTGAGATATCAGGGATGCTATTTCTTAACCTGACAAGCACTACTGATGAGTTTCAGCAAGGCAATTATTTCCCTTTGGTGTCAAATTTGCATTTTCGATGTCTTCAGCCTGTCTCAGAGCAAACAGATGTGAATTTTGCTCTTACTTGTGTTTTGAATACATGCATGCACAAATTGGTTTTGGGAAGTCGGCTGTGGTACGAAGACTTGAAAAGGACACAATATTTGTCTCAGAGAACACTTTCATACTCTGATTAAATGTAAATTAAAAGTTGGCATAATTAGTGGTGGACAGGTGATAGGCTATATGAATCGGGTAATTTTTTAACTTTATTATTATTTTTGACTAGTCAATATCATAATGGGGTACATAGTGCTAACATTTACATCAGTTAATGGATGACAACCAGATTTTGAATCTTTGTATTTCATATCAGTATATTTTTGTTCAAATCCTTTTGTAGACAGTTTTTGTTCAAATGTTTTTGTAGACAGTTATTGCCCCACCAGTTAAGTGATTCATAAAGACTCACTTAGCCCAAACATGTTATTTTAGCTCACCTGATTACCATACATGTTCTGCACCTTCCCAACTGCCTATCACTTCATCATGTGGACACTAAGGAAAAAAGCCAGCTGCCGGAGAAGTGCTCCAGTCAGATTCATTTAGCATGTAATCAAAGATTACAGGGTTGTAGGGGAAGATAAGCCATTCATTACAATCACAGCAGTTTCACTTTAATTTGTGAAAAATAGCGATTCAAATAATCATAAATGGGTGTCTCATTTAAAATATAAAATTTAGAATGAAATATTAACTTAATATTAAAACGGTTAATAACAGTTGAGATCAAATAAAATAAATTGAATGCATAGCTACATTTCCTTTGTAAAATAAAAGTAACTTTATGAACAGCCATGAATTGGCTAGGCACATTGACATTATGTTGCTGGACTTTTCCTAACAGAAAACTGAACTCAAAGTAATGAAAAGGAAGTGAAACATTTTTGCACATCTTATGTGTTTAGTACGACTTTCCCTATTGCTCAAGAAGAAACGGCATCTCAAAACAATCAGGATGCAATCCTGTCTCCTTCAGCGATGTCCATCATATGTTTGAGGCTGATAGCCTGCGTTCAGCTGTAACTGACATTTGAAAAACAAAATAAGGAACATCAACTTTTCCCCATAGATTTTTCACCTTAATTATCCAGTAGGACATGCAAATGAATACTCATTTGAAGAGTTGTCCCATACATGCAAATGATTGATGCCAGAATTCCCTGGAGAAATGTCACCCATTAGTACATTTTAAAGGAAAGTAATGCCGTTTTTTTGCTATTGCTTTCTGGGGACTTGTATGCATGATAATTGTTTTAAAAAAATCCAAATTTCAACTTGACTTGTTTCTGTATACAGCATAGATACACTTGGTGGAAAATGTGAAAATGGACAACAGTGATCTGGCCAAATTAGCTGTAAATCACATACAGTGTATAGCCTGAAACTTATACTTTCCCCAATCCTATGTCAAATTACGCATGAACCTAGTTGGACTCCTGGCATGGTCAGGGTTTGGTTCCAAACCATCGACTGCATCACTACACTGAGAGTTAGTACTTGGCTGGGTGCACTACCTGAGATCCCCAAATTTAATACGTATAAAAACATTAAATAAAACGTTGAAATTTTAGAGTAATAAATTGCTGCCACTTCTAGTGCCTTGTCTAGATGTAGGCTATGACCGCGATCAAGTGCTGTGGCCTAACCGATGCATACATATAGTGCATTGGAAGTAGTGTTTAAGTGAGCCATCTATCCATTAATGTGGTATAATGCAATATTAATTTCAGCTCATACAAGGGACCATTTTGATTTATTTGATATTGTTATGGATCCCTTTCAAGCCTACATAAGCATAAGCTGCGTACACAGTGGATCCTAAGAAGACAGCGTTTACATTGAATACAATGTAAAAACTTCTGAACTATTATTATTTAAAGATTGGCAATGTTTTCATAGTTTGTCATTCATAGTTTTGGTCTCATTCTAAATAATGTGACCAGAGACTTTGTGTGGTCACGCTCAAAGATCATGCACAATAACTACGCAATATACCATGAAGAAACTTAGAACCGCGCTGCTGTAGACCAGCAATTCTGTTCCGCTCATAGTTTGCAGAAGACCGTTAAGATGATGTGCTGTTGTGTGGTAAACTACAGCACGTGCACAGAAAGCCAATCCAATGTTACATTTTTTGGCATCCCAAATGGATAACAGTTTCCAAAAGCGCAAAAGTAGGCTGCAGAGAAGGGTGCATTTTTGCCTTGGCTAGCTGAATTCTAGCTATACCTTGCTGCAGTCAAACTTGTGGACTAAAGTTAACATTATCAGAGTTGAAATAGCTTTCATGCTGTCAAAGTTGCGATGTGTCGCTATTTTAAAGCTTTCAAACCTGTACAAATAAAGTTATAAAAACCCTATGGACATTAGCTAGCCTGCCTTGACTAAAACTCCCTGTTATCCTTTTGTGAACATACCGTGAAAATGGTGGATTTATGAAAATGCAGTTCTCCCGTGTGGAGGATGGTATATGGGGAGTGCCAATGAAGGCAACCCCTAGCATGTCAAATGTCCACCTTGCACTAGTTGTCTCTTGCTCCTCAGTCGCTGTCAGATTGTCATGGTGTAGGCTAAATATTGGTAAGGCATGTGGTGCTAAGCACGCTGCATGTGGTGAGCTACCCTTTTGTTCTTTGAAAACTGAGGAGATGTTAGAACCTGTATACAGACACGTCTTAAATGGCACTTCTGTCTAATCCATTGGTTTCATTAACTCAGAAAAGCAGCCAATTAGACTGCTAAATCTTGCAAACACTTGTTGTACAATTCTATGATAGTAGGGTAGGTATGTGCTTTTTCCCCTCCCAATTTTTTCAACTTGGGATCAGCAATTGTACTATGGGACTGTTGTTTCACTTGCACCAGCGCTAGAGCCTTTTACCAGTTTCCACACTACAGGCCACAGTGTATGACAGGAGTGTTCGGTAGACCACAAGACCAAAAAATATTTAGTCTTTGTTCCATGCATGGAAATCCTTCACATTCTTAAATCTATGTCATGTCACCTGTACCTTTTATGCACTCCGATGCACCCGCACATGAGCTATTGGCTATTTTCCACACTGC
Organism: Aldrovandia affinis; assembly: GCA_029706075.1. Lineage (NCBI taxonomy): Eukaryota > Metazoa > Chordata > Actinopteri > Notacanthiformes > Halosauridae > Aldrovandia > Aldrovandia affinis. The sequence continues at coordinate 1,700,293 of JAINUG010000115.1, forward strand.
AACCCACACTAGTGCAGTGTCGTGGAAATTCTACTGTTCAAAGGAAGTGAGACTGTGACTGTGCCTTAAGTTCAAAAGTTTAGGAGCGGTGCATCGCTTATGACAACTGGTAACCTGTGGGTGTCTTGTGAGTAGATTGGCGGTGCATATGTACTGTATCAGTTACCCTGGGAAACAAGGCCAACATTTTGTCAAAGTATTAGGAGCGTGCTCTTCAAGCAGAGTATTATTATCATCTGCAGTAGGGTCCAGTGATGTTTTGATATTATTAGATACTAAATTCATAGATTAGGTGGTACACATTTAAGAAATAAGTAAAATTGAAAATAATCGAATATGGTTACATGGCTCTACCTTAGTGGGACAAAGCCAGTTGATCCACCTGTACAGACTCCCACCTGTTGTTGGCTAATGACAGTGTTTAGATTTAAATAGTTTTTAGATCATTTTGAAAACCTTAATAGTGTAATATCAGCTTTGAACGGAGAAAATAAAACTTGTAATGTAGCCTCCAAGTAATTAAGTTAGTATGAAGTTGTAAAGTTGTATTTAGGATCCCCTGGCTTGGCATGCGCATTTGGCAGCGTGACAGAAATGGTATCCTTGGAACGCAGCCATTGCACGTCGTATTCCTGCTGTAGGATGATGACAGGGATGCAAGCCTGGATCTCCCCAGCGTTTCCCTGTTAAGCCCTACCACATCAGATTTCACATTCAATGCTCCAAACAATATCAAAGCTACTGAACTTTATCACAATATTTATTGAGGTTACATATCTGAGATATTAGTTTGGAGTGCGATTTTCACAATCTACAGGTACAGGAACCTTATAGGGTGTGATGTTGTCTTGTTCATTCATTCTCTTAATGGAAATGTGTTTAGTTTTTTTGTTGTTTCACTGCATCTGTAAAAATGGTGTCATACCATATCCTTCTGAATAGTGCTGAATTCCTCAGTATTAGGCTATCAGGAAAAGACCAGATTAAAACATGCCAGTGAACATTTCTTAATCATATTCATAATCTTTCTTAGTCTTAATCCATTTGAAATCAGTCATACATATTGTCAACGTAATGTACAAGAAATGTTACATTTCAATGGGTAGGAAAAGGTTTACACAATATATTTTTTGTATGTGAGATAATAACTGGTGCGTGTGTTTTGAAAACGTCTCTTTGAAAATGGAACCCTAGGAAAGTACTTATGACATAACCACCCACATACACACCTCATGGGTGTTTCAAGGCTGATCCATACACGCCTGGTTGAACTAACAGGACACTTTCTTTGGATTTCAATTTTCCAAAGTACCACCTTTAGGGGCTGTTAGGAGGCAGATCCCGCTAAAGCAATAGTCTGGTGTAGTGATATGCTCCATCGTCTAGATTAGTATCCTCACCGTGCTATACCCAACTGTGGCCAGTAATCCCATGGGGGAAATTGTCCATACTATTGCCCCGTGAGGGAGGGATTCAGCCAGCGGGGTACCACTTTAGGTGCCTTTTAAACTGTTTGCTGCACTCTGTCGATGGTTTGGCTGTAGCATAACAAATCTGTAATTATAGAATATGCGCAGGTTTAAAAAGACGAAATACTTATTTTTCCCATCGGAGGAATGCTGAACATTTTCGACCAGCATCGGATTTCATGGTAAATTATGCTTGCTTGTGCTCATCAGACGATGTGATGCACAGTGGGGTGGTGCACTTGTAGTAGTGAGACGTGGTTTTGAAGGCACTAATGAATTCATCCTGAGAATCGGGCTCGGATGATTATCCGGAAAGGAGCTGTATTCGTTTATTGCCCTTAATATGTTCAACTTGTCAGGTAGAAGGTGCTGCACCGAGAATAGATGGACCTTTGGCAATGCAAATATTCCTTTTTTGATACTCATGATAGCTTTTGATGTTTTTATTATGGATATTTTGCTGTGTGCCGGGTAGGTATATTCATTTGAATGAAATGGCTCTGTTTTTACAACTACAGGTCAGTGATTCAAATAGTTCAATAGTCTACAGAGAGAGAGAGAGAGATCTAATTTCAGAGTGTTGTGTTGTGAGTGTTGCTGAACCAAGAGAAAACAACCAGTATGGGTTTGTAGATATTTTGCGGTGCCAGCTTTAAGATAGTAAAGTTCAAAAGCTCTCTGTACTTTTAAATCAAACACAGAATTGTGAAAGAGGCCGTCTTTCTGCATATGCGAGTTTTTTGCGGGACATGCAGCGATGTGAAAATGGCTTTTAAGTTGGTTCAAAGCGGCAGACGAATAACCATTAATCTCATAATTCTGCTTTCGTGTCAACAGAGAGCGACATTTTAAATCCAAATCCACCCTATCAGTAACAAGAAAGCCTTTAGATTATAGGTAGCACAAAGGAGACAAGTGAGACCATCGACAGACGCAGGCAGCTTTGAGCTAATTCCACGATTGCACAGGCTTACATTTCCGTTGCATGCTTTCTTTGTAAGGATGAACTTGGTATTTTGCCGTGCCTGGGCCTAGCAGTGGGGAAGTTGGCCACAGAACGAGTCTCCAGCAGGGTTGTGTTCTGTAATGAAAGTCCTGACTGCCCCAGTATATAGCTTGGCCACGCTTTTGCGAATAAACCGCTCCGTGTCCACTGTCATTGGTACCAGTGGTAAAAAGGAAACGATGCAAATCTGACCAAGTGCACTGAAAATTGGATTTATTGATTTTGTCAGGCAAAATGGCCTCTCCCAGGGATGAACACATAATCCGTGTGTGCTGTGTTGGAGATGGAACAAAGCAGAGGAATCAGTGGGGCGGCATATTCAGTTTTGATCGTCATGTGAAATGTACTGTGTCTTCCAAAATGTATTCCCCGCCTTGACAAAGATGAGCAAAGAAGGCTGTATAAAATAAATAGTGCAGGAACAGAGCTGTTATTGTATGTTCAAAAGAAATTGGCAAATTATATTATTTTATGCTAATACAGTTGTATTTAGTTCACGGCTGGAAGTGCAAAGTACTAGTTGTTAAACCTGAGGAAAACCCAGCTCTCCAAAACAATGGGCCATGAACAGCAACGCTAACCGTAGTGCTTTCACTGCACCATGCCATGCTTTTGTGAGATCTCTTATGGTTTCTTTGTACCTTCTCTACTGGGATCCGGTAATGAAACAATGATTGCACAATCTGTAGGCCTATATTTGAGAGGTAACAAATCAAAACTGACTGCAATTTTTTGGGCCATTATACCAAGCTGAAAGACTATTGGTGGGTGTGATCTGTGCCGTGAACCCCTATTCATATGTTTTTATTTCCAAAGTCTAGAGATTGAGATTTGGCATAAGGGTGTAAACCCTTATTCAGGATACCAAATATCAACTATTCTATTAAAAATTATTTACAAATAGTTCACAAAATGTTTAAAATTGGCAAACATCATATTAAAAAATAAATTGAAATGAAAGCAGTGATATTGGATTGAATATCATATTGTAGGGGAAAAAATGAATTTGGCCTAAATATTGTATTAAAATTCACCTTTATAATGTGAAGTGCTCCCTTTGAGATGCTTCAGCTGTCCCTGGGGGTAAGACTGCCTAATTGAAGGAGCTGAACAGTGAGGGTAATTCCATAATCTCCCCCAAAAAATGGTGTAAACTGTGCTTGGCAGCACTCTGGGTATCTGCCTTAAAAAGGGTGCTCTCCCCAGGGTTTAATAGCCGTCTGAATGCAGAGGCTCCACATGATAAACAGCGCTATTCAGCAGTTCCCTCCACCCAGGTCGTCTTCGCTGATTGCTCCTCATTGCATCAGCTAAACTTGCATTGCACTTAGCAGTTTGAGGTCATGGAAGGAATCAACTGTCACATTTGTTAAAGCCATATGTTACCCTGCTTTTTGTAAGTGCTTTGTCCAAAAACTTAACCAGGATCTCATACAAAAGTCCTTCTCAGATTTTTTTTTTTTTTGGGGGGGGGGGCTTGATTTCATCATTTATTTAAGAATAAGTGAATGAAATTTACTTTCATTGAACCTGAAGTTATGGATTTTTTCAGGTGCCAAGAACACATTGTGTAGGAGCTGGCGATTAGTCTGGAAGCTTCTGAAGTTGTTCCTGTTCCTTATAGCACTCTCACATTTTGCCAACACTTTTGATTTGATTTTAATGTTGACTGTTATCTGTGATGTCAACATTTCTGGATTCCTGGTTCCCTCCGGGAAACCTTTGCTCCTAGAGATCTGGACAACTTTGAATTGGCATCGACAATGTTGAAAATGTCAACACCGGACCTGAAATGTGCTCACAAGCAAAACATTATGGGAATGCCACTGATCGGAAACTGGGAGTGACGTAGATGGACGCGGGCTCAAATTAGCCTGCCTACCTCAGTGACTGCTGAGTAAGTGTGTTCCCCTTAAGGTGTTTTTCAGGGTTCAACTTCTGAGGAGTGTTTGTGACACGGGAGGTCAAAGGTTGTAGCTTGTCGTTTCCTACGCAGATCACATGAAACTGCATCATGCAAACAATGTTTATTTGATCCGGACTCATTGCACTGAATTATTTGAAGCTGTTGATCGAGCAGTAAAAAATAGCATCTGATGTAGGAGCATATGACTTGGGGAGAAGATTCCCTTCTGTGCTGAAGGAATAATGACACTAGATCCGCTTTGATAGTCAATCTTGCCAAGAGACATTCCTGTGCCACCAACACACACAGGTCAACTCAACCTGGAGCACTGACCACAGTCACAGATATCCATGCTACAAGGGAATCATTTTTGCATTCTCTTGTTATTTAAGAGGTTTTACCTTTTAAAAGAACACTCTTCTGAATCCAGTGAAGAATCTTGCTCCAGTGAAAGCAAACCTAATGTTGACCCAATTGGTACACATCTGTTCTGTTGTTCTCTCTCAAAACCAGAAATTCCTCTTCCTCTCTCCTCTCTCTCTCTCTCTCTCTCTCTCTCTCTCTCTCTCTCTCTCTCTCTCTTTCAATTCAATTAGTTTTGGCTTTATTGACGTGTCAAGCATACGCTTATGGTGCCAAAGCATATGCTGGAGTCAGGATGAGATAAATAACGAATCAAACTACAATAAGATAAGTAATGTAAATAGAATTCTACGTTATTATCTACAGTAAGTGACTTGAAAAAACACGGGCCAGAAATGGCAAAGGTCTTTGTTTTTGTCTGAACACGCTGTGCTCGCACATTCTCTCTCCCAAGAGGAATGGCAGCCGTTTGTGAGAGGGTCTCCGGGTCGCCGGCAGACCTTCTTCATTTTGCGGGAATGTCATATAAAGTCGCAACCTTGTGCTTTCAGTGTTTAGTTAAGAAATGCAGCTCTGTTGATCTCCTCTTGGAAATGACAGCGCGAGTGAGAAAACTGACCTGCATGGTCATCGTCCGTGTCTGCCAGTGCTGATGGCCAGACTGCTCACCTACTCTGTGTTTTTTGTCAGTGGTATTGGCATAACGTGTTGCTTTTTACTGTGCACAGGTAGTCTCTATTAGGGCCGATAGCACTCTAACTTGCTTTGCGTTTAGGGGGGCAACGTTTGGTCAGTTTTTAGAGAGAAGCATTAAAAAGTCTGATGGCAGTGGGCAGGGTGGCGTTTCTCAGGTGGTTTGTTCTAAATTTAAAACACGTAAGTTCATTGCTGTTCCTGGATCCTTGTGCATTTGCACCACTTCTTTTGGCACTTCTTCCACACACTTTTGTTTCACACACAGCTCCAAATAAACCAAATCAAACGAATCATCCGTTAAGGTTGTTAAAAAGCAAAGAGAACCGAATTAAACAAACTTAATTTAGTTTTTTAACATGTGAAGCAAGTGAGCTATATATGAAAGTACACGAAGACCCAAAGCTAGACCCCTCTCTGGACACCATCTCTTGTGATAGAAATGGGGTGGGATTGGGGGGCGATCATTGTTTTTCATGTGGATCAAAAACCGAATTGGCCTTTTTTGGATATTAAGTCAGCAGTGGATATTTGTCTGATGTCACCCTGCATGCATCTCTCTCATTTTCCCCAGGGACTGGAGATGAGGTGTTAATGCCTTGCTCACCCCTCTTGAGACAGAGACCTAAATGGCGCAGCATGACTTTGCTCCAGCCTGGCTCAATTTTCCCACACCGCCCTCATCAGCGAAGGTAATTCTATGTTCTGCGTCCCAGCGTGATTCCCTAGGACAGGGCTTCCCAAACTCGGCCCTGGGAATCCCTGTGCATGCTGGTTATTGTTTCTGCCATTCCCAACATTAGTTAAGGTGTAGTTTTTTTTTTTGTGTGCGAGTTAACTGAACTGTTTAGTTCTTTGGAATTTCCCTTCATTTCCCACAGGCAGATGTTAGGCATCAGTGACCAGGTGTCTGCAGTTTCAACATTTAGGACAACCAATGAGATTTTAACCTAAATCTAGGTTAAATCTAAACCTAAATCAGTCAATAAATCAATCGATTAATCAGTCAATCAATAAGGTGTATGTAATTTTGCCTCCTTTGCAGACTATAGTTCAATTAGCATCTCATTTGATGCTGGAAATTGATATTTCAGCTGGAACAAAAACCAGCATACACAGGGGTCCCCAGGACCGAGTTTGGGAAGCCCTGCCGTCTTCATTTATTGCAGGGCAGTGTGGATTAAGCTCCAGGACAGCAGGCTCCACAGGTCTTTCCCATCAGTCTTAGTTTGCAGAATTCAAATGTAAAGAATAACAATGCAAATGCATCAGTGTTGCTTAAACCTGCAGGGCTGTTGTCTTCTGGGCTGTTTGCCACCTCTGTTAAAATGGTTAGTAATGGCAGAATCTGTCAGACCAAGTGAAAGGGGGGGGACTCATCTCATGACAGTTTCTTCTGTCTTAACTTGATTATAAGACAGAAACTGATGTGATTTTGTCATTCTTGCTGAGGCTTGTCTTTCCCTGATGTGTATGCCCTGTTTTGTAGCCGTCTCTGAGCTGTGAAAAGCCACCAGAGGCCCCTGTTCATCTGGATAACCGCAGTGATGTGAATCGCAGACGTCACAACTCCTCCGACGGCTTTGAATCTCTCAATGGACGCACTGGAGGTACTGCACTTGAACTATGTTTGAACTGCGTCCGTGAACACTAACGACATCACAGGACTGTTCTCTCAGCGATTCCGTGCTGCTGAAAAGATGCATGCATCCTTGTTTGGCCCTAGAGCTGCAAATGTGTAGTTGTACAGGCTTGAATTTATTCATTTTTAAAAATGCTTTCCCTCCCCCCATTTTCACTTAATATGCTGCTGTGTAAGGTTGCAAAATTCTGGGAATTTTCCAAACAGGAAACTGTCCATTTATAATCATAAGACATGTACTGTTCCATGCAAATGAAAACAGGCTTTTCAGACTTAATCAAAATGATTTCATTGAAGTTGCAATTTGTAACATTCAATTAATGGCAAGTGTTAGCTGGCTACTTAACTAGTCTATGAACAATGCATAAATGCTTGCTAAGTTTAGCTACAATATTAGCAGCAAGCATAGCTACTAGATTGAATAGCTACTCTCTGCACTGAGGTTGGGGACCCCTGGTCTAGGCTGTAGGGCTAAACCTGTGCTTGTGGTAAGTCCCTTTGCCGGCTGAGCCACTCCGGAGCCCCTGATCTGTAAATTCTCAGCACTCCCATCCCAGCGAGTTCTATTTCCTCATAGACAAACCCTTGAAAACATCATATTTCCCACTGCCGCAGGAAGTTACTCAAGGAAGGAGAAGAACGGCTGGAGGGGGCGGAATGGCAGCGAGGGCGGGAGCTCCCGGCCCGTGTTCCATGGCGGGGGGGCCCACTCCCGCTCCAGGCCCGGGGCCCCCCCTTGGGGGAAGAGCAAAGTCCTGCACGAGAACAACTCCGGCCACAACGGCAGCAGCAGCAAGCGCCACGAGGGCGACCCACGCAAGCAGTTTGAGGCCGAAGACTTTGTGAGTCCAGGAAATTAATTCTGGCATACAATACCTACTGTCCCCTTTCTTCACCGAGGATTAATTTCCTACAAATTAAAGGCTACAGGATGTCTTGAATCCTGTAGCCTTGAAATTTGTAGAACATGATTACACAGAATTCTCCCGGTCCTATAAATGTGGTTCAAAATGATATGTCTGCTTATTATCTGAGTGACGGGCCACATTTAAGCTGAGTGATAGGATAGCTATCTGAGTGATAGAATAGCTACTCTCTAGCTGCTCAATAGCTGCACACATGCATTATGGCTAGTTATTACTAATTCGTAATGGATAATTTCATGATTTTGTGAAGGCTTTAGTATATCTTTTTCTTTGTAATGATGACAGAAATTATGTGAAACTACAAATTTGTACAGTAGAACCCGAGTGATATGAACCTCAGATTTACGAACTGACCGGTCAACCGAACACGGTATGAACCCTGCAGTAACATGAGCAATTACGCCTTCTCAACATCAAGCTCTCTGTTATCACTGGCACAAAAAGGAAGGGGCTAAATTGAAACAAATCACACTTTCAATTGATGAAAAGGGGCATGCCTTGGCCCTATTACTAAAGAATGTGGGAAAAATCGACACTTTCATATAAAGATGGACCAGATTAAAATCAAACCATTCACACCAGTGTGTCCATTCTATTCGCACTGTTGGCGAGGATTGACTGTATGTTTGGAATGTCTATAACCAAACCTTATGAATGATGACGTGACAGTTGCTGCTTATGTTGGCTGGATACTAATAAGCTACCTAACACTCGACACAGAAACGTAGGGCTACAGTATTGACATTTCTTTTCTCATTACCATATTACACAAAGTAATTTCTTTAGCTGTACTCCATAAGACTTAACATTCATATGACAGCAATGTATAGACCCAACACAACCACGTCAAATACATTTTACCAGAGGAGACACACTGATGCAACAGCTATTGATTGTGTTCCACCGGCTCATTAGATTAGATTTGCGGCGACCTGTTCAAGTCACCTTGCAAGAGATGACCTCGTGTTACCATTCAGATCTTCATTCCTGCATTTGATCTCCTCCAAATGTAATTGTTGGGGTGAAAGTGCGGCAGAGATGTGAAGTCGCAGGTGATGGTGCTGACGATGCTCGCTGTGATAGGATTTCTTTCCATGCGTTTCTCAGCCCTCTCTGAATCCAGATGCTGAACGGGAGCTCAACCAGAACAAAGCCGTGGCGGTGGGAGTATGGGGTGAGTTGGCACATTCTCTCAACGCGAGTTAACTAGTCATTGTAGGCTGCTCGATGACTGAGCAAGGATTCAAGGAACAGCCTTATGTCATAGATGAGGAGTGCTTCTCAGGCTCTCTGACAGGAAATTCTCCTCCCTGTGTTCACCCCAGAAGTTGGCGTTTTAAACCGCTTTGAATGTGGTGGTTGACCATTCCGGCGAGAGACCCAGACTTTCCTTTAGCGGCCCTCTGCCCTTCATCCATGCACTTCATCCCTTTCCAGGTTAATGAATGGAATGGGCGTTTTGTTTGGAAACTGTAGTAACACCCCGTTTCTGCTCTTTAACTAGAACATCCACCAAATCCCAAATCCAGAACTTCAAAAATGATGGTGATCAAACGCATGCCGAAGGAGGAGCAGGCCTCGACGCTGCCCCCTGCAGGCCACACCCAATTGGTCCCCCCCAAGAACGGTACTGGCCCCTCCTTCTACAAGGGCCTGGTCCCCAAACCGGCTGCTGTTCCTGTCAAGGTAACACACCCAGGACTGTTAACCGACTGTGCTCTCGCCTTAGCCCTGATCACGCCGGCATGCTGATCTTTTTTAATAAGGACGTATTAAACAGTTGTTTTTTTAAATGCGATGCATTATTTTTCATTTTCTCCAAAGTAGCCCTATTCCGTTTTTATTCATTCATTGATTCAGCAATTCAATTTTGAGGCAGTCAACGATGTAAAAAAAAAAAAAAAACCTAAGCGTTTTTTTTAATAGGAAATCGGTACTTTTGAATTGTCTAGGCTAAACGCATGTTTGTCATTTCAAACTCATTGTTGATCATATATTGATCATTTATTATTACATTTATTATGTTGAATATTGAATAGTTGTTATGACACTCATAAACTATTCAAAGGTCATTTTATCCTCTCATGCACATTCTTAGTGTATCACCCACCAGTTCAATTTCCCTCCCATAGTGTATCACCCACCAATATATGGCATCTCTTTTTTATGTCATTAGCGGACTATGACTATTTGGTGTCATCCCGCGAGCGTAGGATGGGCTTAAGCTATCCTGGATTCCTTGGGTTGGGGCGGCATAAACGCCCCTCTACCAGTTGTTATCAGTTAGAGATTCACTTTTCCTCTGATCAGTGCTAATTCTCCTGTAGCACACCCTGTGGCTTGTGGTGCGGAAAGTAGTCACTGGGGATTGAACCTGCAACCTTAACGTTACAAGCCCAGCTCCCTAACCATTATACCACACTGCCTGAGTAAAGTTGATCAAGTTAAATGGAAAGCGTTCATTTATGTTATGCGCTTATTTTTCATCATATGCAATTATCCAGCTTTTTTCTGTATCCGACATGGCTCCAGTCCCAATAGGGTTGAATATGTGGGATTATATGGTATGTGGTTTCTGAAGATGCTCTACAGGTAATTCCAGTGCAGTTCACCATTGCTGGATTGTCCACCTTTGCAGAGGTTTATAGGACATAGTGGAACCCCTCAATGGTGAGGTTCGCCTGTGGTGTATAGTGTATGAGGACATTTCACAGACCAACTGGTCTGATGTGTTTCCCCAGGGCAGCCGTTCCTGCTCTTCGTCCCCTGTGGACAAGGCCAGCCAGCCCCGGCTGATGATGAGGCTGACGCGCGCTCGCACGGACAAGAAGAGCCAGTTCCTCAAGGCTCTGAAGCAGGACAAGGTGGACGAGGAGGACCTCGACGACCCCTGCAAGGTACCAGACCCGAGTCGAACACCTATTCAAAGTACTTTAACTCTTTTGCCAGCAGCCACGCCACCCTACGTACCCTGCTCCCGTTGAATGGCTGAAGCTAACCAGGCGTGGACTTGGCTAGTACTTGCATGGGAGACCTCCTGGGAAAACGAAGTTGCTGCTGGGAGCGTTATTGGTGGGCCAGTAGGGGCGGTCTTCACTCTGGACTAAATGAAATCCCACAATGCCCCAGTGCACTGACAGGGACACTGTTCTGTAGGAGACGCCGTGTTTTGGATGAGACTTTAACCTAAGTCCCATAAAGAGTAGGGCGTTCCCCTGTGCAAAATTCCCAACCTGGCTTTCTCAACCTGTTCTATAATCATCCCCCAGTTTAATTAGGTCAATAATTACCTTCTGCTCCACCTCAGCTGATGTGTGGTGAGCATTCTGGTCCAAAATGGCTGATGTTCATCACTAAGGTGGGTGCTGCACATTGTTGGCGGTTGAGGTGGGTTTCCCCCCTTCACTGTAAAGCGCTTTGAGATCATGAGACGAAAAGCAGAATACAAGTACATTAAATTGAAATTCAGGTTTTTGGTTGGCTGTACCAAGCATTTACTCTTTGCTTCCATTGACTTGGTGTGTGCTTGATTATGTCTAACTAAATGCCTTCCACCGTGTTTATTTTCAAGTATTTACTAATGTTCTCTAGAAAACTTTTAAACAGTTCCTAGCCTTTCTTGAATACACTTTTTATTTATTCTGATTCAATTGCAATTTCCCCCCAGATACCAGCACTAGGTGTCCTTTAAACTTTGTGATTGGATGTCTGTAATATCAACCTGTCCAAAATGTATTGATTGTATGCAAAGTGGAATGCTCCTGTCTGCATGTGAAACCAAATGACTTCAGTATGGAGCTAATTTTATAGGTTTCTTGTCTACAGGGTAGGGGGTCAATTCAGTTTCAATTCACTCAATTCAGGAAATTAATTGGGATTCAATTCATGTATTGAAAAGTGGCCATGAAAATCAATGGGGTTTTCAATGAATGAATGAATGAATGAATGAATGAATGAATTGAATTTCTATCCATTTCCTGAATTCACTGAACTGACATGGAACTGACGCCAAACCCGATTGTCTGTGATACGTCTCTGTCAGTTAAATCTTCCTGTTGGTCCGTATTTTTCGCGTGCCTACAGACACACGCTTAACCATCCTTCCCGCTTCAGGATGAGGAAGCCTTCCATGTGCAGAACAGCAGCCTGGGCCACGGGGACGAGAACCGGAACAGCTTTGAGGGCTCCATTCCGCGGGAGAACGGCAACGCAGCACTCGTGGCCCGGCAGCAGGTCCTCCGCTCCTCCACCCTCCCACAGCCGGAGGTGCTGTCCAGCTCCCTGGAGGCAGAGCACAGGTGGGTGGGCGGGGCCTGGGACTCCACCTACATGGGGGCGTGTCCGTTCATCTGTGCCGTTGATTCACTTTCATTGTAAAGAAATTAAATTGACACTCAGCCAGCATGGCTCTGAGGAAATATAACCCAGGGAAAAGGGTTTGGTTGAAATGTTTTGGACAAAGCATTTATGAATCATCCTTGTAATGGCAACTGATTTGGTGTGCAATTTGCGTGTCAAACTGAACACTTACCATTATGGGTGTAACGGTGCGCGTATTGGTACCGAACCGTTCTGTACACGGCTTTCGGTTCTGTACATGCTGTGAACCGAAGGAATGAAATCTTGCTTTAACCACTGATGCACGTGCAGAACTTAATTCAAAACTCTGAGTTCCACCCCGAAGATATAACTTGCGCAAAGGGCCGGATGTTGTTTGTTCAGCCCACGCACATCTATGGCACACCACTGAACCAGAGAGATTAATTTAGCACAGCCCAGCCTTGTAGTCAGTATGGTGAATGCAAATGAGAAGCCGGAGCTTGAAGACCCTCCCATACCATCCCCAATTTTTTTATTTAAGAAAGAAAGATATGTGCCTCACTTTAAGTAAATTATGGCCAATTACCATGGGACTGATTTTGAAGTACTTCAGTAGCCTCTAGGTTTACATATCTACTCCTGCCCTGAAGACATTTATAGAGATAGCCAAGTAATAATGTGATCATAGCCTGGTATAGGCTTCTCTCAATCTCTTTGTCTCACTTCTGTAGCCATTATGTTGGATACTAATGAAGTACTTTGTGATATACAAAGTGATTATGATTATGATTAGCCAGCAAATCACCATGAATAGGTTGATAACAATAATTACAAACTGGAAGGGAATTAAAGCAAGTGAGCCAGACAGATTTTAGCTGACTATCTGATCTCAACATCACTCAGACTCTTGCCTGTAATTCAAGCAAAGAGTGCTTCTACCAAGTACTAACTCGGGGTGTAGACTCATCAGTTCATGTTATTCTAGTTTTTTTTATTAATGTTCAGAAATTTTGAGAATTCTTTTTCACTTTAAATGTGTCAATAAAGGTGGGAAAAGTCTAATTTAATGTTTTAATTTCAGGCTGTAAGGTAACAAAATGTGCATTTTTTTAGATGAGGTGTAGACTTTCAAGAGGCACTGTAACTACTTTACGCATCTGGAAAATGAATGAGCTGAAGAGGACTATGAATAAACTCCTAATTGCCCACACAGGCAACCACTGAAATTCTAGCTTGTACAAAACTTCTATTTGTGCATACGTTTACATGTTCATCACACATACTTGTATCATTTACAGGTGCTTTTGCTTAGTTCTTAGTTTATGCAGCAAAATTTAAAATATTTTATACTTCACTAGTCATGTTCAGCCCAAAGACAACATTCAGGTGGCCTCCCGGGTGGTGTAACAGTAAGGCCGTCCGACTGGGACGCAAGTTGCCCACCGCAGTCGCGGTTGAAAACCCACTACCATCTGTACATTTTATTTGATTGGCCAGTAAGCCAATTGCAGTCAACGAGGCAAATATCGGCTGATACCGATAGCCCACTGATATATCAGTGCACCCCTACCTAAAATCATATGAAAGAAGAATTTAGCACAGTTCAAATAAGGCAGATGACCCTTAATAACATGAGAGCAACCAGTTGATGCTGCTTGTGTGCAGACAAACACATTCCTCCCTTTTCTGGGTCATTTTTAAAAAGGTTCATATTGTCATGCTTATCCATCCTAATGCAATGCTATTGAGACCGAGCCAGACGGAGTGCTTGGCTGGTAGCCCTTTGCTGAGAGCAGTGTGGTGCACTCTTGTGTTGCCAGGCTGCTGAAGGAGATGGGCTGGCAGGAGGAGAGTGAAAACGACGAGACCTGCGCCCCCCTCACCGAGGACGAGATGAGGGAGTTCCAGGCTATCAGCGAACAGGTGCTCACGTCTACACCCCTCTCGCAGGAACTTTCATATGCTTGGGGAAACATGTCGCCTGCAGTGGGGAACATTGCACTGCCACAGCTCCGACAGCGGCAGTCACAAAACACAATGAGGGCAGGGCAACGGCAAGGATTAGGGCAAGCACCGTGACCAAGATGGTTTGCTGAAGCTTAGAAAAGACTTGAAAGCAGTACTACCGTGGGGGAGCATATACACTGTGCAGCGTGTGGAAGGCTAAAAGCCATGCTGACTAAACACATTTGTAGTAACCAGGGTGGAATCCCTCTGTGTCCTCAGCTTCAGAAGAACGGGCTGAGGAAGAACGGCTTTCTGAAGAATGGCCTTCCCTGCGACTTCCTGGGCGCCTGGAAAAATAGCACTTTCAAGTCAGCTGCAGAGACCGAGGAGACGGAAACCAGCAGCAGCGACACCTCGGACGACGAGGCCTGAACCAGCGCTTCCGAATGTCCCCCCCCCACCCCCACTCCACACCCCAAAACCCCCCTCAGCACCACCCCCTCCCCCTCCCTCCCCCGACCCTTTTGTGACCTTTCTGTCGAGGAAAAAAAGGGACTCCTGTATCTGTGAGGCATCATGGAGACCCAGGGCGTCAACAGCCTGGAAAAGAACATTGCTTAACTTGCTTTGTAAAGTGGCCCCTGTAGTTGAACAAAAAAAAAAAAAAAAAAAAAAAAAAAAAAAGATGACTTTTGGTGGAATTTTAGTGACTTTGTCTCATCACTGAAAGCATTAAGAACCAATATACTGCAATGTGAAAAGAGGTCTGTTCTGGAAGGAGTGAATAAAGCGATTGCAATTCACATGGTGTATTGTTCCGTTGAGGTCTGTGCTTGAAATTGTTACCCTCCAAGAGACAAACGGCTTGACACAGATTCATTATCATACAGCGAAATCTTCCGGTCCACTGTGTTTTTATATTCAATGCAAAAGAGCTCTGCAGTTTCTCTGTGATCTTGGCTCTCTGCTTCTGACTCCTTTACATGAATGCTCTTTAGCTGTTGCTACGTATTGTCTGTTTGTATGGCTTCCCTCATGGTTTTGTTTCACCAGACCAAAAAAAATATGCATCCATAATCAATAACTTGGGTAGATGCAAATTGCTGACATATTCAGGTTGCACTAAAACAAATTAATACATAAATGAATAAAGATGGCACCGTAAAAAGTATACTGTACAGAAGTAATGAGGTCATATTTTGATGACAGGTTTATGTGACAAAAAAATCTATATGATCACTTGGGCCATCTGCAATATGGAACAATAAAACAGAATTGACAGTGAATTTCAACCTTGACTTGAACGTGTATTTTTCAGATCTATTGTAATGAATGTCTTCAAACAATTTTGCTAACAAGAATATAAATATCAAATCAAAAACTAAGATCGAAGTAGAAATGGGGCAAAAGTAATGGTATTCAAGAATTTTTTTTTTGTCTTTATTTAAATAGTAATGTGAAACACTGCACAGGGGATTTAAAATTGTAGTTCTTTAACATGGTGAGGGAACAACCTCTTTGATGTAAAACTGTATTGGCACTTGTTAAATACCATCAAAATGCAGTGAAAGCTAAACCTTTCAAGTAGCCTAACCATAAGGCTTTCCAGTAAATGTTTTGTGTCTGAGCTATGGTTACAAACTGAGTGGTCAGAATCTCAGTGAGAGCGAGTGGGCAGGGTCAGAGATGTTGCGGGTGTGATTGAGAAAATAGTCCTGCAAATAGTCCTGCCCAGGGCCTCAGTAGGCAGGTAAGTCTATCTTCCAGAGCGTGATTTTTACTTTTAAAGTAGCTCCAGAAGGAAATCTTCGATACTCTTGGAAGGGTCAAGCTTCATCTCGACCTCATTGTCTATGTAGCCAATACATTCATCCATGAGCTTGTCGATATAACTTTTGCTGCCGGTACCACAGAAAGCACAAAAGAGGTTAGACATGGCAGTCAGTAAGAGCTCATCTTGGCAAATAAGGTTAAGTGGGAAGTGGGAGAAAAGAACAGTGGTCAGAAAGACTGAAACATGCACACTGATACAAACATGGGAGGTTATGTTCAGATTTGTTGTCATGTCTGGTCTTTGGCAGTTTTACCTGGGTGGTGTTGTGGGGGTCTCCTTAGCAGGTGATATTTCAGTTATGGCAAGACTGTTGCCTGCTATGTAAGAACCCTGAGATGGAGATGGAGTCTGAAAAATGAGATAAGTCATGTAACATAGAGGCATTTAACAGCTGCTATTTTATCTTGATATATTTAAAAATCAATTTGGCCTACTAGAGACCGACCACTGGAGGGCTTACCTCTGCCTGCTTGCAGGGTAACTCCTGCAGTTCATCCTCCATTGCTTTTTGTTTGAGGCCCCTTAGGGTACCTAAGTTTGGATACACACAGAAAACTGTTCTAAGGGTGAAGCCTAAGGCGAAAAGGCTGGGATGCAGAATTTAAATAACTGAGTTTTTTTCGTGGTACTGTTACTGTAGGTAACTAGCCTACTGTTATGTCGTAATTGGAATAGCCTGTTAGCTACTGGAACGATAAATGCCTAGCAAGTCAACACGCTCGGTCCCCTAGATGTAACAAAGATATTCACATTCTTCGTCGGCCCTACAAAGAATCTGATTATGTCCTACGCCTGGCAAAGGTGCTGTCAACAGAGTGGATTACAGATTTAAACACTGTCTCTTCGAAAATTGAACGGATTATTTGACTCACGCTTGACGAAACCATTTCCTCACTGAAAAATGTATCTCAGGACCACCTCAAATTAATGGGTCGGTATGAGTCCGACCCATTGACCTAAATTGCCAGAAAACAAGGTTACGAACAGAAAAGCAATAAGTATAAAAAATATGGAAAAGGAATGTGAGCCACAGTTTGTCCGAAATTGACTGATGCAAATTGGAACATCCTAGAACCAGATCCTTCCTCGGGCGACCATTCGTCAACCGTGTCCTCGCTTTTGCTGTCAGGTTTGTAGTCCCATATAAACGACGTTTACATACATTTTATCTTTAATTCCCATTTAGATTAGTTGATCAACGAAGAGCCAGCTAATTTGTAAAGAGATTAAATGTAGGCTACTAAATTTGCCTGCATTTCAAAGCGTTTCTTACTGTACGTCCAAAAAGTTACTTTTAAAGTTACTCCAGATAAATCGTCTTCCGTAACGATTGCAAATAATCGATGACACAATGAATTTTCATTATGTTAAAGTTAATTGTTTCATAATAAGCGTACAGTTTGCAATCAGACTGTTTAACTGTTCAAGTTATGCAATACTCAAGGTTAGAAAGTAATCTATATATTTCCATTCTGGAATCATACGCGCCTGTTATTGAGTGTGCCGTAAACTATAATTCGTTTGGCTGGCCAGAATGTTTTTTTAATCGATTTTATAAAAAGCCACCTGGCTTTTCAGTCCCACAGGTCAGTGCGAGATGGAAACACTGTTGCCAGGACATAACAGCTGTTACCAATACACAAAATAAAACACTTCTATCGTCTCCTGTGACGTCAGGGGACTGCCTATTGTCTACGCAAGTAAGTCCTGACGTCACAGAAAAAGACAGAACGCTAAAACCCTCGCCCCACAATGTTGTTGTCATTGGAAAACGTGTAAAGAAATACACCAACGATAGTGACATCTGAACACAGCTATCTACAGAGAGAAGAGAGAAAAAAACATGGCAAAGAGGGGGAAGAAAGGAGTTAGGGGGAAGATGACAGAGGGGGAAAGGCAGTTACTTCTTAAGCAAAAAGCCTTAGCGGAGGAGGAGATGAAGAAAAAAAAGGAGGCCATGCTCATTAAAACCCTTACAGTAAGAAGCCTGTTCCTCTGACCACTTAAAAGACCCTCTAAAATCTTAGCTAATTTATCCAGCATTTATGTGAAGAAATTGGATTTGAGTGGTTGTTTGGATGTGTCCAATATTTGATCAGTTAAATTATTTATAAGAAATTCTCTGCCTCTCTTTAAGAGTGCATTAATTCTCTTTGTGAGTGTCAATGACCAGAGTCCATGTTGGGTGACAAAAACATCCTGTGATCTCAATCGATCGACAGTCACTCGACCAAATATAAACCAGCTTTAATTGACATACCACTCAAAACCTTGGCCCAAACTCCTGTACTCCTCCATTTGTTCTTTCTCTCCCTCATCAATACCTTTCCATCCCTGTCTTGTACTCACCCCCCCAGGATAAGATAGAGAAGGAGGAGGAGAGCTCTGGGGTGAATGAGCTCAAACTGATAGAGAAGTGGCGTCAGGTGTTCCGGCGTGTTCGTGCGAAGGAGCTGCGTAGTGACATTGTCGTGCTCAGCCAGACGTTCGAGAGGGCTCTGGATCATAAGGACACTATCATCAAGGTGAGGAGGAGCTATTCAGGGGGGTTGCAAACTCTGCAATAAAGCCCCTCAGCAATAAAGCTTCAGAAACGTTCAGTAACTGTTGTGTGATGTATGTGAAGGTGATGGACCCTTGTGTTTGTCAGATGATGTGCAGAGGTCATAACACTTATCTTTGTCAGATGGCATATAGATGTCGTGACTTGTCTTTGTCAGATAATGTGCAGAGGTGAGGGCTGTTGTTTTTCAGGTGGCTGTTGCAGGTGATGACCCTGGTCTTTGTCAGAATGCATATACACTATATGGCCAAAAGTGGACACCCCTACTAATTATTGAGTTCAGGTGTTTCAGCCACACCCATTGCCAACAGATGCATAAAATCCAGCACATAGCCATGAAATTTCCACAGACAAACATGTAGAATTCAGAATGGTTCGTAAAGAGCTCAGTGACTTTAAACTGTCATAGGATGCCACCTTTGCCACAAGTCAGTTTGTGAAATTTCTGCCCTACTAGATGTGCCCCGGTCAACTGTAAGTGCTATTATTGTGAAGTGGAAGTGCCTAGGAGCAACAATAGCTCGGCCATGAAGTGGTAGACCACGTAAACTCACAGAGCGGGGCCGACGAGTGCTGAAGCGCATATTGCGTAAAAATCGCCTATCATCTGCTGCATCACTCACTACAGAGTACCAAACTGCCTCTGCAAGCACCATCAGCACAAGAAGTGTGCGTCAGGAGCTTCATGAAATGGGTTTCCATGGCCGAGCAGCTGCACACAAGCCTCACATCACCCTGCACAATGCCAAGTGTCGGCTGGAGTGGTGTAAAGCACGCCACAACTGGACTCTGGAGCAGTGGAAACATGTTCTTTGGAGTGATGAATCACGTTTCACTATCTGGCAGTCTGATGGACGAAACTGGGTTTGACGGATTCCAGGAGAACCCTACCTTCCGGAATGCATAGTGCCTACTGTAAAGCTTGGTGGAGGAGGGATAATGACCTGGGGCTGTTTCTCAGGGTTTGGGATAGGCCCCTTAGTTCCAGTGAAGGGTATTCTTAATGCTACAGGATACAAAGACATCTTAGCCAATTGGGCGCTTCCAACTTTGTGGCAACAGTTTGGGGAAGGCCCTTTGCTGTTCCAGCATGACTGTGCCCCTGTGCACAAAGCGAGGTTAGACGAGTTTGGTGCGGAGGAACTCGATTGGCCTGCACAGAGCCCTGACCTCAACCCCATTGAACACCTTTGAGAGGAATTAGAACGCCAATTGCGAGCCAGGCCTTCTCGTCCAACATCAGTGCCTGACCTCACAGATGCTCTTTTGGCTGAATGGGCACAAATTCCCACGGACACACTCCAAAATCTTGTGGAAAGCCTTCCCAGAAGAGTGGCAGCTGTCATAGCCACAAAGGGGGGTCCAACTCCATATTAATGCCTATGGTTTTAGAATGGGATGTCCAACAAGCTCATATAGGTGTGATGGTCAGGTGCCCACTGACTTTTGGCCATATAGTGTAGATGTGGTGATGTTGTGTTTGTCAGATGGTGTGTTAAGGCGGTGACTCTTGTCTCTGCCAGATGACATGTAGAGGTGGTGACTCTTCTGCTTGTCAAAGGATGGAGGAGGTCATGACTCTTCTGTTTGTCAGATGGCATATAGAGTCTAAGACTCATCCCTTTGTCAGATGATGTGTAGCGGTGATACCTCTTGTCTTTGTCAGATGGCGTGTGGAGGTTATGACTCTTGCCTCTTGTTTTTTGTTTTGCGTGTGCCACAGTGTTTGGAAAACGAGCTGAATGATGTTAGGGAACATTCGGCCCGGGCACACGGGTCTCACTTGGATCACATCGACAGACTCTTGGAGTTGCAGAGGGAGCGGCTTTGCACACTGGAACAGAAGTGGAACATAGAGCTGGAGGAGCTTTGCACTTCATTCAACATTGAGAGGTACAGTGTGGTCGCACAGACCTGCATATACTTTAGACCTCCATGGTCCTGGGTTTACATGTCCAGGCGATACAGTGTCATGGTTGTTCCCCAGACTCACCGCCGGGTGGCGGTGTTGCGCCTTCCTTGTGGGAGGTGCACAGGTGGGGTTCAATTTGTAATCACCCTCCTATTTAAACCCGCACCTGGTGTTTGATCGGGGCGAAATCGTAAGCCATCTTTGCGATCTAGTCGGTAAGGTAGTTGTGTCTTTTTAAAGACGTGACATAAAGACGTACTTTAGAAAAGACTCTTTCTGTCCGAAACCAACTTCAAATAAGAACATCTTTATTTGTACCTTCAATAGGAACCTTGCTCTCTAATAGGAGCTTCCGTTTGGTTTCTTTTGTTCATCGGTTCGACTGTGTTAGGTAGTTGTGTCTTTTTAAAGACGTGACATAAAAGACTTACTTTAGAAAAGACTCTTTCTGTCCGAAACCAACTTCAAATAAGAACATCTTTATTTGTACCTTCAATAGGAACCTTGCTCTCTAATAGGAGCTTCCGTTTGGTTTCTTTTGTTCAGTCAGTTCGACTGTGTTAGGTAGTTGTGTCTTTTTAAAGACGTGACATAAAAGACTTACTTTAGAAAAGACTCTTTCTGTCTGAAACCATCTTCTAATAAGAACATCTTCATTTGTACCTTCATTAGGAACCTTGCTCTCTAATAGGAGCTTCCGTTTGGTTTCTTTTGTTCAGTCGGTTCGACTGTGTTTTGGGTTACATTCTTGTTCTTTTGGCTCTCCTAGCCCTTTTCTCGTTTTCGGACACTCGGTGTCTTTGGTTTAGTAGTTTGTTTTTCCATTACCATTTGGTAATCCGGTGGACGTATTTCCACCACTGTGTGTTTTGTTTTCTGAAAATAAATTGTATAAGGTATTTTGTTTGCCGGGTGTTTTGCTACCCTCACCTTATTAACTCTGCAGAGTTCTTCAGGTGGGATATAAGCTCACACACATATTATGGAACACCAAAAGTTGATTTAGGTTTTTAGTCTTTGTTCTGTTCTGGTTGTTTCCACTGATCTTATACACTTATAACACAATCACAGGCACACACACACACACACACACACACATATATTAAAGCATGCACATAATATATCACACTCTGTCTTCTCTGCAGTCTGATTAGGCCGATGGCCTCGAGTGAGGCGCCAGGGGGGTGACATAGGCCTGGTCAGTATCTTTGTTATGTATATTATAAAAACAATTGAACACGGATGCGAATATAATTCATATGGCAAAGAGCCTTGGGTCACCTTAACTCCGGGGAGTGAGGACGTGTCACTTATCATCATTAGCATGGGCTCGTCCCCAGGTTTCCCCCGCTGTAAATGTGTTTTTTCCTGGCCTAAGTGTCTTTCCTGTGTTTTTTCCTGGCCTAAGTGTACCAATTGGTCGACCTAAGATGATCATGGCCTGGGGTGTAAGGTGACCACGAGCCATCAATGATAATGTATGCAAATGTATTCAGTTGGGAGGGCATAGGGGTGGGATGTTTCCACCAATGTTCTATAATAATGTGTGTTAGAGATTAAGTCTCTGGAGTGTCTTTGGTTTGGCCTTGATGGCTCTCCCTGTGTACACATTGGTTAATAAAGGGTCTGTGTTCGAAACTGCAGCCACCTTCTCATCTCTTGGTCCTGGGGTAAATCTGAGGGGTCTCTCAGACCACCACATCAGTTTTAAATTGGTTTTGGGATTTCAAGGTGAAAACAAACACCAGCAGACCCTGTGGCTCTCCAGGGCCAGGGTTGACCAATCCAGCTCTAGAGCTACACTAGAGCTGCACCTCCAGATCTACACCATGAGTACAAGGCAGCGAGTTTTCCTTTGATATTTTCCATATCATAACATCAAAATACTTTTATGACTAAGTCAGTTCTCAGAAGGTATCCTGGTATACCACTGGCTCAATATTTTAAAGATGTCTTGATTGCAGGAATTCCATCCACATTCCTTTCACAGCTACAGGTCATACAAAACTCAGCTGCCAGAGTTCTTCCCCACACCTCCAATAAGGATCACGTTGCTCCTGTTCTGTTTGATCTCCACTGGCTCCCCATAAATCCAGAATTGACTTTAAGGTCCTCACCCTTAAATATAAAGCTCTCCATGGTTCCACCCCAGACTGCATTAATCACCAGACAATACTACAGTGCCTATAGAATGTCATCATACCCTTTTTTTGTCTTACAGCCTGAAATGAAAGTACATAAAATCCATCTTTTTCCAGCTTTATTTACACATTGTATAAAAATTTACAACATTCAAGTGAAAAAAGGGCACAATTTCTGATAATTAATCAAAAATGAAAAACTAGAATAACAGGGTTGGAAAAGTGATCAGTCCCCTTAGAATAACCATTATAAACTTGCTCAGGTATAACCAATCACCTTCCAGATCACACACCAAGCTAATTGGCCTCCACCTGACATCAATTGTAGTGGTTTTGATTATTTCACAATAAAATCAGCTGTTCCTTGAGGATTCCACTCCTAGTAGTGCATGGTAATGCAAATAATTCACCATGGCTGGAAAGGTGCTTTCAAAAGGACTAAAGTTGTGGATAGGCACAAGTTAGAAGAAGGATATAAAAAGATTTCAAAGGCTTTAACTATCCCTCTGAGTACCGTTCAGAGTATTATTAAGAAGTGGAAGGCATATGGCACCACCCACACCTTGCCAAGATTGGGCCGTCCCTCCAAACTGGATGACCAAGCCAGGAAAAGATTGATCAGGGACGCTACCAAGAGGCCAATGGCAACCTTGAAGTCTTAATGGCAGAGATTGGGCGATCTGTGCATGTGACAACAATCTCACAAGATTTACACAAAGCTGGCCTGTATGGCAGGGTGGCGAGAAAGAAGCCTCTTCTGAAAAAGTGTCACACTGAGTCTCGTTTATGTTATGCGAAGAAACACATAGAAGATTCTGATGCCATGTGCAAAAGGTTATATGGTCAGATGAGACCAAGATTGAACTTTTTGGAATGAACTCCAATCGCTATGTTTAGCGGAAACCAAACACAGCACACCACCCAAAACACACCATACCTACAGTGAAGCATGGTGGTGGCAGCATTATGTTGTGGGGGTGTTTCTCTTCAGCGGGGACTTGGCAATTGGTCAGGATTGAAGGGAAAATGGATGCTGCCAAGTATACCCAAATTCTTGAGGAAAACCTGCGGCCCTCTGCTAGACAGCTGAAGATGGTGGTTCACCTTCCAGCACGACAACGACCCAAAACACACCGCCAAAAAAACAACGCAGTGGCTAAAGGACAGGAAGGTGAATGTCCTTGAGTGGCCTAGTCAGAGCCCTGACCTAAATCCAATAGAACATCTGTGGATGGACTTGAAGAGTGCAGTCCATCGCCGCTCCCCACGGAATTTGACTGAACTGGAACAGTTCTGCAAGGAAGAATGGGCAAATATTGCCCAATCTAGGTGCGCAAAGCTGGTAGAGACATATCCAAACAGACTGATGGCTGTAATTAAAGCAAAAGGTGCCTCTACAAAGTATTAAATCAGGGGACTGATCACTTTTTCAACCCTGTTATTCTAGTTTTTCATTTTTGATTAATTATCAGAAATTTTGCCCTTTTTTTTCACTTGAATGTTGTAAGGCAAAATGTGTAAATAAAGCTGGAAAAATATGGATTTTATGTACTTTCATTTCAGGCTGTAAGACAAAAAAAAGTGACTATTTCAAAAGGGTATGATGACTTTCTATAGGCACTGTAGTCTGGTCGTTAAGGTCCAAAGGAGACTTGCTGTGCCTACCACTATGCACACCATGGGTGACAATCCCTTTTTCTCAATAGCCTCGGTTGTTGGAAAACCCTAGCCATGCATATTAGTAATGCTGACTCTCTTCCCACTTTTAAAACCCTATCTTTTAATATTGAATAATATCACTCTACTTATTCTCTTCCACTATTATGAATTGTCGATGCCAATAAGGTTCTGTGTACTTGGTCATTGATCGTATATATGTATTATTGTCTTTTATTCTGTACAGTGCATTGAGTATTGGCACTAAACAAATAACATTTATTAATATTATTATTGATCATAAGATTCACACATTGTAAAAGATGGACACACAGAGGAGATGTGCCTGGTCTCAAAATAAAGTTTGGACTGGACCTCTCTCTGGTCTGTGAATGTATAGGGAGAAGATCATGATCCAGCACCGGCGTGATTGTGTACCTGGAGGATGTGGACTTTGCCACAGAGCAGTGCCACTGCGAGGTGGATGCCGACGCCCGGCAGGAGTTCATGAGCGCTCGCAATGACATCATAAACAGGGTATGCCAAACCACGCCGGTGTGGGTGAAACAAGACCCGAAACACTAAACAGTGATGAACATTGTACAGTTTTAGTTCATGAGCGCTCGCGATGACGTCATAGACAGGGTACGCCAAACCACACCGGAGCGGGGTGAAACATGAACATTGTACAGTTCTACTTCTTGAGATGAAATGACATCATAAACAGGGTAGACAGAATCACAGGGTAGACAGGGGTGGGGTAGAACAAGACCTGAAGTGCACTTAACGGTGATGAATGTTGGTATGGCAGTGTAATGTGATGGCTAGGGACCTCAGTTTGTAAACTGCAGGTTTGATTACCTTGTGGGGCACTGCTGTTTAACCTTAAACAAGGTACCTAAAATGGATTTGTTTAGTAAAATATCCAGCTGTATATATTGATTGTGAGTAGCGTTGCATAACCTGCTAACTGCTGAAATGTAAAAATATTAATTTATATTGTACGGTTCTCGATTAAAAAATAAAAAAGTAAACACCCAGTGAGAATGGCCTGGTGATGTGAAAGCCATCTGACCATATCTGACCGGGTTGTAGGTAGCTGACTGGGTTCTTTTTTCTTCTTCACTCCCCTCTCCCCAAGAACATGGAGGAGAAGAATGCACTGCGGGTGTATTTCGGGGGCGAGGCAGAGGAGCTGTGGCAGCAGATTCAGGAGGCCGTGTGGACGTACACCGACTCCACAGAGCGGCGCTACACCTCCTTCCAGACACTGCTGGCCCACGACGAGGGCAGCGTCCTGGAGATAGACTCACAGATGAAGAAAATCCAGAAGATGCAGGTTAGAGCAGAAGAGGACCATGAGCTCTATAAGCACGTGGTTCAAGGTTAGGGGCAATTCCATTTCAATTCAGTCAATTCGGGTAATTAATTGAAATTCCAATTAATTAATTGAAAGATCCCCATAGACCATTATGGGTATTGTTCCATTAATTTAACTCATTTTCCTGAATTGACTGCATTTAAATGGATTTAACCCCAACCCTGGTCTAGACGTCTGCCTGCTTAAGCTTCCGGCTGTTTGCCCAAGGTGATTTCTTGTCCCGCCCCACCCTTTCCCCCACTCCCCTTCTCCCCAGTACTCAATCATGCAGCTGCGGACCAGGCTGAACTCCACTCAGAAGCAGGACGAGAAGGAGATAAACGGGCTGCTGGCGGTCAGGGAGGAGGTGACCCTGTGTGCCCGGCAGCTCAATGCACAGATGAACTACACCCTCTCCCGGGACCGCTGCCAGCTCACCGTCCTCACCATATGCAGCAACGGTGCTGCCAAGAGGCTGAAGGGCATCATCGAAAAGGTATCTCTAATTGGGATTTATTTCTTAATTTACATGTGTCACTCATCAATATCTTAGTATTAAATGTTATGTTACACTATGAATGTTACACTAGAACATAATGTATAAAGGATTATGCAAACATGCGATTAACATAACATTCACATTTCGATAAAGGTATGAGGCATGGTTGTGGTCAATTCCATTTTAGTTCAGTCAATTAAGGAAATTAATTGAATTGTAATTAATTCATTGAAAATCCTCAAAGAACCTAATGGCCACTTTTTAATTCAATTGACTGAACTGAAATGACCCATGACCCCAACCCTTGTACGAGGACATTATTATATGAATCGAAGATGTGAGTTTTAGGCCCGGGGAAAATCTTGGGTTGTTATCTGGCATGTATTTCAGTCCTCCACCACCAAGAGAACAATGGAGCCTGTGTGCTATGTGTTAAACAGTCATTCAGTTATTTGTGCTAATAATTCCAGTTAATCATTCAATTACCACCTTTTACCCTTATGATTTTTGACAGCTGTTTTCCCCTTGCCCTTGTCCATCTCAGTCAATCTTTGTGTTTTTGTGTCTTTCAGTACCGATCTATTATAATATTTGACATGCGGGCTAAAAATAAGTTGCAGGAAGTGTAAAGTAAATGAAATCCGTCTGTATGCAATGTACCAGAATATTGTTTCACTCTGTCACAGTGGCGATTTTAGACCCTATTTCAGGGGGCTTTAGCCCCTCTGTCTTTCATCTCAGCCCCCCTGAAAATGTTGCCATTCTTTTGTAAAGAACATTTTTACTTAATATCGATTTCTAAAAATACCACAGATAGAGAGTGGTATTTCAATTTTGAGAGCGACCACTATTGTGGTGTTTTTGTTTTGGGGAATGTAACAGTAAATTAATTACATTTAGGCCTGTGCTTTACATGTGTATATCTCACATTCTCATTGGCTGCTCTGTCATTGATAGACGATTATATAATTATGCAAAATATAAAAAATATAACATGCATGAACTAATGTAAGATCTTCTATGGGGGTTCATAGAGCCAGTAAACAAGTAGCATTCCACTTCTTAGAATACCTCTCAACTTACAGACGTCCTACAAAACAAGGAAAAAAGAAATGATTGAAATAAGTTGTAAGGTACAGCTTTAGCATATATAGTCAGTTCAACAAGGTGGTAAAATAATATCTTTTGGGAGGGTCTTCAAACTGTTACGCACTTATGCTGACTAATACACAAGAAAACCTCTTTGCTAATTAGCTATAGGTTAGGATAGGATAGGAAAGAGGTTTCTGTTTTTATTTTGCACATTTAGCGATGTTGAATGTCATCTGCCATTTTCTGGATTTGGTTTAAATCATCTTGGATTACCTTAGTCGATTTTCAACTGTTTGCTAAACCCCCAAGTTTTATATCATTTGCAAATGTAACTATTTTGTTTATAACATCCCTATCAAGATTGTGTATGTAAATAAGGAAAAGCAAGAGGTCCCAGCACAGATCCATGCAGGACTCCACTGCCCACAGCACCTAGGTCAGATACTCTTTGTATTTGACCTTGCAGCCAATTATGAACCCACTCTGAAATAACTCCTGTAATTCCTACTGAACTCATTTTGACAATGGGCCTCTTGTGTGGTACCTTGTGGTACCTACCAAAAGCTTTTTTTAAAGTCCAAATATATAATATATAAGCCTGGTTCAAGTCAAAACACTGTAGCTTCCTCAAAGAAGTCCAGGAGGTTGACCTCCCCCTAAATTGCTCAAAACATTCCCTTTATGTTATGAGGTGTGCATCCCACAGCACGCTTCCAAGTGGACACTTTCTCCAATCTCACTCAACTTCACTTCTTTCTTTCCGCAGGGGAAGAAGCTCCTGCGGATCACAGAACTCTGTCGCAAGCTGGAGAGAGAGGATGAAAAATGTATGCGCTTCATCTGCAATACACCGAACACCGAGGAGAAGAGCCTGAATGGGTCCACCAGCATGGAGCGCCAGACGCGGGAACTGGCCAAGGTAACAAATGCACGCAAACTATAGTCATTTCACCCAACAGGTTGCAGGTTCAAGTCTCGGATGGGACACTGCCGTTGTACACTTGAGCAAATTTCACCAGGAATTTATCTGGGTTGCCGGGGTAGCTATGCATTTTATGATCCTGCCCAGGCAAACAACATATCCCCTCGGCCTAACCTAACTCTCCATTTCCATCTTGTCAAATGATTGATCTAATGCAAACATGGGCTTCCCTGGTGTCATCACTGACAGGTTTTATTACTCCTTGAATGAAATCAGGGCACTAAGGTATGTGGCTTTGCCACCAGTGTGGTCCATATTGGATCAGCACACCGTGTGCCTACTATGTCACACACCGTGTGTACCTATGAGCACAATGTTGGAAATTATGGGTCAGGAGTACAAGAGAAAAGCAGAGATCCACATGTTATGATTGGCCTTGTCACATGATACTGAGATTGCCTACCGAATATTTCAGTCATTTAATTGATAATTGGCATCCAGTGCAATAATTATTACATTAAATCTAATAAATATATTTTACATGTAGGACAAGTGAGGGGTTTTAACACATAATACCACTTGTGTTTGGTATTCAGATTGCTGAACCTTAAACAAAGGCATTTGACTGATAAGACTACTGGATTTAGGGAATCAAAATGTTTCTTCAATTCTCACTTATACCCGACATGGTGGATACAGGGAGTGTTTTAAAATGTAAGCTATGCCTGCAATTTGCCCTGGTTAAAAGGCTTTTTATTTTCTGCTTAGCAAATAAATAAATGGAAGACAGAATTAAATGAATGCATACATACATGGACAACTGAACTGATGTTAACATTTAGGCATTTAACAGACAATCTTATCCAGAGTGATTTACACAGCTTTAATTTTTTCCCACATACACTCCCATTTATACAGCTGGATATTTATTGAAGCAATTCAGGTTAAGTACCTTGCTCAAGATTTACAATGGCAGAGCCCTGCCTTCGAATAAAAAAAAATCAAACCCAGTTCCCTAACTATTACACTACACAGCCACTCAGTTTCCTTGTCTGTTCTTTGTGTCTGCACTCATACTAACACCTCACTGTCCCTGCCCCATATTTCACTGACCCCGCCCCATGCCTCACTGACCACGCCTCCCCTGCCCCAGGCCATACTGGACCACTCCGGCCTGGAGAGCGTCTGGCACCGTTACAACAAGGTCCTGCTGGAGCGTCTGTGCTTGGTGCGGGAGCATGCTGTGCTCAACCAGAAGAACGGGGAGCTGCGTTGCCTGCTGCGCCGCTACCTGGACGGCATCACTGTGCACAACGGCACCATGAACAAGTGCAACCCCTGCTCATCATCAGCAACCCCAGCCATCCGCCACACGTTCACCACACTGTCCACGTGGTGCAGCACATACTCTAGATCAACGCCGGGAATGCTTATTGTGTGCCGATGCAGAAACTTGTACATACGATTGGGTGGGGTGGGTTGGGGATGTCACAGACACCCCCCCAGGCATGGTCGGTGCACTATTATTTCATTGTTTTGCTACTAGAGAATGGTAACATTTACATATTGAGCTGTAAATCATTGAAATGTAAAAAAATATATATTAAAAAAATGTTTTTGTGGTTTTAAAGCAGGCCAGCAATGTAAGATCCATTTTATATACGTATATATAAAGCTTGTTTAATATTTTAAAATAAAAAGTTTAAATAATTTTTATATTGTATATAAAGTATATGGGGGAAATAAGTATTGAACACATCAACATTTTGTCCAGTAAATGTATTTCCAATGAGCCTATTCAAGTGAAATTTGCACCAGACTTTGGTATTAACTCAAAAAATCCAGACAAAAAATCAAAACATTAAAGTCCATATGTAAATAAAGTTATGTGTAATAAAGTGAAATGACATAGGAAAAAAGTATTGAACACACTAACTGAAATTAATTCAATACTTAGTGGAGAAGCCTTTGTTTGTAATGACAGCTTCAAGGCGCTTTCTGTATGAAGTAACTAATCGCCTGCAGTATTCAGGTGTGATTTTGGCCCATTCCTCTACACAGATTGTCTTTAAATCTTGAAGATTGCGGGGGGCCCTCTTGTGAATCTGGATCTTCAGATGCTTCCACAAATGTTCAATTGGGTTTAAGTCAGGTGATTGACTGGGCCATTCCAACAAGTTGATTTTCTTTCTCTGAAACCAATTGCGAGTTTCCTTTGTTGTATGCTTTGGATCGTTGTCCTGCTGGAAGGTCCACCCACGTCTCATCCTCAGCATCCTGGTGGATGGCAGCAGGTTCATCTCAAGAATCTCTCTGTACATGGCTCCATTCATTGTTCCTTCAATGATATGAAGTCTGCCAGTACCACGAGAGGAGAAACAGCCCCACATCATGATACTTCCACCTCCAAACTTCACTGTTGGTATAGTGTTATTCGGGTGATGTGCAGTGCCATTTCTCCTCCAAACATGGTGTGTTGTGTGACAGCCAAAAAGTTCAATTTTGGTCTCATCTGACCAGAGTACGTGCTCCCAGTAGTTCACTGGCTTGTCCAAATGTTGTTTGGCAAACTTTAAACGAGCTTCAACATGTCTTTTTTTTCAGTAGTGGAGTCTTGCGGGCTGAGCGTGCACAGAGGCCATGGCGGTGGAGTGCATTGCCTACTGTCCTTTCTGTCACAGTTGTACCTGCTGCCTCCAAGTCTTTCTGGAGCTCTTTCCTAGTGGTCCTTGGCTCTTTGGCTACTCTTCTAAGTATCCTTCTGACTCCCTGATCAGAAATATTGCGATGAGCTCCTGTGCATGGCCGGTTGATGGTGGAGTGATGTTGCTTCCACTTACGGATAATGCCCCCAATGGTGCTTACTGGAAGATTCAGAAGTTGTGAAATACGTCTGTAGCCAATTCCATTTTCACGTTTTGCAACAATCTAGTTGTGAAGGTGTTGAGAGAGCTCTTTGCTTTTACCCATCATTAGATGTTTCTTGTGTGGCACCTTGGTAACAAAAAAAAAACCTTTTATAGCCCATCAATATATTCTAACCCAGCTGACATTAATTAGCACAGATTGGAGGTAGAGTTGCCTCCTAATTAGTTATAGTTTTCAGCTGGCTCCTTGCCTTTCCTTGCTGTGGTGTACTGCTTTTTCTTAGTGTGTTCAATACTTTTTTCCTACTTCATTCCACTTTATAACATAACTTTATTTACATATGGACTTTAATGTTTTTTTTGTCTGGATTTTTTGAGTTAATACCAAAGTCTGGTGCAAATTTCACTTGAATAGGCTCATTGGAAATACATTTACTGGACAAAATGTTGATGTGTTCAATACTTATTTCCCCCATTGTATATGTGTGTGTGTGTGTGTGTGGGTGTATAAAACAATATTAAACAAGTTATTTTTATAATAACTTGCTGGCTAATATTTACCTTTTGCAAACTGTTCAGACATCTCTAGATTTAATGCATGTAATGGCAATGTCATGTCTCAAGAGCTAATCGAATGGTGTCTACCTGTAACCAAATGCTGTGTAATAGTTTTGTACACCATGGTCATTATTCTAATGTAATTCATCGGTTTTTAAACATAACGGTGATAATGTAATGCCATATTTGGTTTCGTAGCCTGCTGCGTATGTCCCCACCTGTTGTGTTCGGTTAAAAACTCAATTTACTAGAAAAATGATATAACTAATAAAATATGATAATGTTTTTTTATATTGACTATTTAATATGTTGAGGCTTACCACTTAAACTCAAAGTATTTACGGAAAATATCCTATTTGTTCATACATTTATATACACGTGCATGGTCAGGAACTGTAGCTACATTGTTGACAGAAATTGCGATTAAGAATTTGAAGGTACTTGTTTTGAAAAAGGAGCAATGGTACAAGTCGTGCTCTCTCCCAACTCAGGCGCGAGACACAAAAACAGGAAAAAGCGGAAGTCAGGCCTATTTCTCGCTGCGCAAGAAGCGAGGCGTGCGATTTGTTTGTGCTTTTCCAGAGCAGCTATCAGTTTAATTTCCTCAGGTGGTGTGGGTGCAACTAGTCAGTTACTGCACACCCACAACATAACACCAATAGTGACTGATTAAATGTGATGGTTGTATGGCTTTAATTCTCTCTTCTCTAATGTAATCCTAGCACTAATTTTTCAGATGCAGAACAGGGACAAAGCTAGCGTGAGCTTGTGCCAAACTTTCTGACCCAGTTCGGTAAAATTGCTTTTCCACTGCGTTACTTGGAACTGAAATGTGTGTGATTATGGTTACCCCAACAACAATGGAACTTGCCTACAGTCCCGTATTAGCCGGGACATCCCGTATTCCAGACGCATTCATTTTTGGCTAATGCGAGACCGTTAACATTTCTAGATTTAGTTAACATTACGTTTTTTGCGTTTTGGATATGCTAACAAAGTATTGTCAAACATTCTTCAACCTCCCACTTACAGTTAAAAAAGGTTATTACAATACTTAAATGCGTAGAACCATAGAACAACTTCAGGCGATTACAGATAAATTGAAAGAAAGCAAGCGTTCCACCATGTGGTGATATGTGATTACTGCATGTATTTCAAAAAAAGTGCTGGGCAGATTGAGGAAACGGAGGGGAGATTCAGGTAACAGCTTGCACACAAGGTGCAAGACTTCAGTTCAAAGCCATTCTTTTCCTCTCCAGATCTGCAATAGTGCGTGTGTAATTGCTGTACAAGTCTCCCATTTTTAAACCATTACCAAATAAATTAAACTGAATAT
The DNA here is from genome assembly GCA_029706075.1 of Aldrovandia affinis. Taxonomy (NCBI): domain Eukaryota; kingdom Metazoa; phylum Chordata; class Actinopteri; order Notacanthiformes; family Halosauridae; genus Aldrovandia; species Aldrovandia affinis. The sequence goes on from JAINUG010000115.1 coordinate 1,733,305, forward strand.
TTGGTTCCAGTTTCAGGTTTCTGACTGTTTGGACCTAGCTTTTTCCCAGGTTTCACCCTACTGCATTTTGGACAAGAGTCTGATTTTCCATTTCCCTTTTATATTTCTGCACGGTCAACTTCCTCTAATACCATATCATTTAAAATAACACCCATTACATTCTCTTTGCAGCTGGTGGACACTATGAACCTTACAGGGTAACTCTGAAAATGATCAGCTGTTCACTTCGCATGAGTATCTCATCAAAATTTGAAACTGGTCAAGTGTTTTGGAAAAAAGTATGCGAAAATCAACTCCTGCAGGGGAAGTTGTTTTGTTGGACATTCTAAGCACACACCGAGTCATCAGGCCTTACTGGGCAGATTTATAGATGTGCAGCCAAATGGCCCTGTCCCGCTTGCCCTGGGTTATTATGTCCTTGTGGCAGAGTTGGGGTCAATTCCATTTCAATTCAGGAAATGAACTGAAATCGAATGAATTAACTGAACAAAGCTCACAGGACATTATGGACTTTTTCAATTCTTGAATTGAGTTTCAATTAATATCTTGAATTGTCTGAATTGGAATGGACCCCAACCCTGCCTCTTGGGCCTATGCCTTTTCAGTTGAGGAGGGAAAGGGAGCGACTCCCAAAGAAGCTCCTACAACCAATATATTGGAACATGGGTGATGCCCAGAGAGAGGGGTATTGGAGGTGAACGTATTACTTGAGAGGTTTACTTCAGAGGTTTACTTCAGCTTTAGCGTTTCAATTTCCAATTATACAGTTTTTCATAAAAGATGATTGTGAACTAAACTATTGATAATTTTTCATAGGACATCTTACTTGTTACTGTTTTAATAAGACTGTATTAATAAGACCAATGTGGTCCTGCCTTGTTATATCCTTTGTCTGTTTACTCTGTTGTATATTGAACAAAACTTTTTCCCAATTTTCTATTAATGTGAAAGGCCTGGCCCAAGGACATAAACTAAGATTGGCCTCCACATTAAATATTGGCTCTGATAGCATGAAAATGAACTTGAAACTGAAAATGAATGTGAAAATGAAACTGAAATTCCATGAATAGACTTGAACTTAAGGATGGGGTGTTGTCATGGGCATAAATATGTCCCTTTCAGCCCTGTCGAGTGTTACCTTATTTGCGAACCTTCTCATCAAACCTATCACACCCGATTGATTAAAAACCGAAGAACGAGAGAAGGTTAAATAATACCTTTAAAAGTTTCTGAGGTCAACCATTAGTCATGTATAATATATTCTCACTGTGACAGACAGCGTGATATATCAAACAACATCCTGCCAGTAAATAGACATGTTTGTGGATGGAATTAGGCAGGTTGAAGAAAAAGCCACCGCTTAATGAAAGCTCAGCACAGAAAGACGAGTGAATGAGCCTGAAGGAAAGAGAGAGTATTTAGATTCTTGGTTTGTCCATGGCAGCCATGTCTCTTGTTGACTGAACCACAGATGCATCAGGTCAACTGCCCTTAAAAAGGAGGATTTATAAATGCTGTGTTTGCAACAATACATTTTCCCTGGGGTTTATTTTCCCACATAGCTAGCGATTCCGTTTAACTGTATCCAATCTCTGCTGATTCAGCAGCCCCTCCAGTGCTCCTGATGGTGGAAGTGAGCTCCAGTTCATAGCCACTTGGGATGGCAAGATCACTTCAATTACCCAGTGTGCCCTGGTCACCTCTGTGAAGGGTGAACAGGAAATGGAGATGCTTCTTCTGCCGAGGAAGCTTTTGCCGTTCGAGCGATTCAATATCTTCAGTATTTTTTTCACAGGCATCTTTGTGGATAGTATTGCTGTAGCAAAACATTCATGTGCACTTCCGTTTCAGCTCAAAAAAGTCTGTTTCCTGGGACACTTTAGTGCTGGGATCACAGTGGTCCTCTACAGTGTATGAATTATTTTTGAATTATTTGAGCTCCCGTGTGAGTCACAGAGGAATTTTTGCTTGGCTTCAATTGCGAGGCTCTCACACAGATGAATATGTTCCCGCACTGATGCTGTGTTAATCAAAGGTGGATATTTCTCCTGTTCGAGCTCCTTGCCTCTGACAAACAGTACTGTGGACGTGACTCACTCCTTCCTGTGGACCTGCTTTGATCAGGCAAAGAGAGCCTGTAGATTTCACATCAGTATTGAAAGCAGTGAGTAGCATTCATTCATTACCCCCCCAGGAAAATAAGTGTGCTATATGTAACACATTTTTGCCACTTTTAAATACATTTTAAGCATGTATAATATATTGTGGAATTCTATTACACTGTAGATATAATATGAGGGGGCTCTCAGGTATCCAGCTAAAGCAGAGGTACTCGGGGTAGTAATGCGCCCTAGAGTCCAGAATAAAATCCTGACCGCTGTGGCCAGAAGCCCTGCATGATGATGTATAGTTGGCCAAAGCATTGGCCAGAAATGGAGGGTTTCAGTTGGCAGGGTATTTGTTGCCACGTCACGCAATAGTGGCGAGTCTTGTCTTGATTGGGTGCCTGGGATATGTGGATGTTCTCCTGAATTGAGAGAGAATGTTGCAATGACCAGACAGGCTTACCAAAGAGAGAAAAATAAAATTATATATACTGTAAATATTATTATGCTGTATATATGCATACATTTTGCTGATATGAAAGTGGCAGTAATTTACATGCTTTGTAATATACTCTGTAGTTTCTACCATATATTACAAATATAGTTCTTATTTTGCATTTCATATTTTTCCATATATCCCCTTTTTTTTACATAGTTAATGTTTGATCAAACAAGAAAAAACACAATATATAGTATTTTTCTTTTTATATTTCACAAACAAACACAATGTATAATATCAGTTTCTCTCTACCAGCCTTGACCATAATACATTATTACATTCATATAATAATAATTAAATTAAATCTGTCTGAATATAAAAGTAACACCATTATGACCACCTTGACCAGATGAGGTTGTCTATATAGATTAAAAGAGATGGCTGAGTCAACGAATAACTGTGTGATTGTTTAAGTTAATGCACTTAATTAAAAGGCATATATGTGGTAAAAGAACATAGTACTAATAAAAGTACTAATAAAAGGTGGCTTTTTGGTGGTACAAGTCAATTGAGCACATCATTTTTGTACCACTAGGGGGTAGGATATAACTACTTATTACAGTACCACACAAAACACTACCACTGCAATTATTGTGTATAAGGCATGTAAATAGGACAACTGCAGTGTTTAATTTACTATTGGCATTAAGCAATAGGTACATTTTTCAATAGTTAAATAGATCCGTAAAAAGTTTTACATTTGTTCATATTTACAAGCTGTTGATATTTACTATGTGTTCTTGCAAATTATGAAAATGTACCAGGCACAAACATTTAAATATCTCAAGTTTGTGTATGTATGGGAGGCCAGTAACACCTTGCCTCTTTAGACTCCACCTTGGTCTTTAACCCACCCATCCCTATATATTAAAAAATAATAATAATAACTTGTTGCAATTGTTAATTTCCTTGTAATTTCCTTGTAATTAGCACTTGTGTTGTTTATGCTGCCTACTTGAAGAATGATGTGCTTGAACATTGTAGCGTCAAGTGGTTGTTCATCTACTCGAGCTGAATGCACTTTGCAAGTCGCTTTGGATAAAATCATCTGCTAAATGATTGGATTGTATGATGATTTGGATTGTAAATATTCTCACTCATTGTCAGTCATGTCATTAACATTCATTAATTCTACATACAGGCCCAAGGACCTTACTTAGAGTCCATTAATCTAAATAGTACTCCACAGCCTGCTGCTGTTTTTGAAGGTAAACAAACAGTTCAACACTATGGATAAGGTCTGTCCTGAAAGTATAACCATTAATAGTGAGTACCTTTTATCTTAATTTACATAATCCCGCCTTCGATGCAAATGAACAGCATCACTGGGCTCTTGTCTGCCTCACGTCTCCTGCTTCATTAAAAATGCATGAAATTTGGTCTGGCTTGTTGTTGTATCTGCTCCATGCGTCTACTTTGGCAAAAAAGCTTTTAGCTCGCAAGGCGGCAAGGAAGAATTTTATAGTCTACCGATTGGACCTCATTTTGTGGAAAAGCGAAGAGGCTTAAATTCTCATAGCGACCCCACTCCCCAGAGATTTATTAGTGGTACACACATTCAGCTCACCGGTCCTAAGAAGACGTATGTGTGCGTCATGAGGTTTATGGCGGTATTCGTCAGACACTCGTTTACAGCATGGAGAGATTTATATCAACACACTCGCTTTGCATTCAAGCTGTGCTGTTCAAGTCAAATGGAGCTGCCTCCCCTCTTTTCCCAATACAGTGTGGTGAAATTTGCGTGAGTGTCGGCTCCGGGCCAGTGGTTTATGCGGCAGTGTAAACAGGAAAACGGGGTGCTGGAGAAACGCAGGTCACTGGATCTGAAACAAACCAAACAAACCGTTTCCCCGGGAAGGGGGCGGCGGGGATCACAAGGCCATGTGGATTTATTTATCTGCTTTGATCGAGGGTTAGATGGATTTGCGGAAAATCTCTTCCAACGTGGGACCGGCCTATCAGGGCCCTGCCCTTTCCCCGAAAATGATAAAGCGGTTGCCAAGCCGAGTTTGATTGTGTACAGCAGTGCTCCTCATTAGCCTGTTACGAAAGGAGACCTTACGCATGCTTCATCCAGCCACATGTCACTGCCTGTTTACCAATAATTACTACAGCAGCTTGCAAGGGGTCTTTCAAGGCTCTCAGAATTATATGAATAAGTGGCCAGTATCAGTGAGTGGCAAGCACAAACCTTGTTCATGAACTCAAAATGAATAACAAAGTGCCACATCGGTAGGACGGTAGGTAATCCTAACCTTAGTCTCTGGGTTTGTAAACACTGAAGATTAAGGTACAAAGAACATTGCAAACTCAACCTTTAAAGTAAATACAGTAAATACCTACCATACAGTACAGTAAATCTGGCATGGGTTTGGAGGAGGCAATTAGTCACATGTTCCCTACAAAGGTTACTAACCAGACAATATACAGCAAAAGTGGCCCGGTGGTTTGTGATTGGATTCAAGGGACCGTGTACAGCTGCTCGAGAAACAGTTTCTCTTTGCTCTTCCTCCTGTGGGACGGAAATAACACCTCATCTTGAAAGTAAGCAAGCAGCATACAAGTCATCGAGATGCTCCCCAGCACTCACACTTCATTCTCACACTCAAATTATCAGGAAAGAAAAGAAAACAGGATCTCTAAGATATATAAACCACTGTCATCCTTTGACAAGGAAACTTCCACACACACAATACAATAGAGCTGAGACCTTGGTATTAAAGAGAACAATGAGCACTGGGTGAATGTTTACCTACATTTAAAAAATACCACACAGAACCCAATACACACAATACTTTCTGTACCACACATACAAATATCCACTCAGGGCTCACAATCTGTGGAACTCCATGGAACAGCTTGCCAGTTCATGTAGTAGAGGCACACACACTTGGAGTGTCCAGGCTTGATGCAGTGCTGGTTGTTTTCAAACCTCTCCTCGGGGGAACCCCAGCCAGTCCATGTATTTGTTAAATTCCACCACCAGCACACCTGATTCAACTAATCAATGCTCGTTAAGTAGTAATAAGTTGAATCAGGTGTGCTGGTGGTGGAATTTAACAAATACATGTTCTGGCTGGCCCCGAGGAGAGGCTTGAGAACCACTGCTCTGGAGTCTAGACTGTAGGTAAATGATAAGCCTAGATAGACTGAATGGATTGTTCTCGTCATTATGCATTGTTATGTTCTTTTATTCTTAATCTTCTATAGATGACTGCTCTCATGCCCCTTAGCTCTGAGCACCCGTCAAACAGTTTTAGCGCTAAGATAATGACTGAACTGTCTCTTGGGCCACAGTTCTACCTCCTCCAATTACCTGCCTCCAACGGCACCTTTTCAATCTAAATCACACACCCCACAGATCCCATCATCTCCTTGGTTCTGACCAAAAAAAAACAATTGAAAAAAAAAGCATATTACCGTCGTGCATTGGTGTAACTTAATGACAGAATACAATAGTCTAATTTCAAAGAGTAATGATGACAACCGGAGACAAACGCAAAGAATTTGAGCTGGCAAAGAATCGTTTCATGCCTCGCCTGGATCTTTGAAAGGCTCTCATATTTCATTACACTTCTCTCTGCCTTTGCACACTATTGCTTTTTATTTATTCATGATCATTCACTGATACCTTTCTCGGGTTTTCTTGCATCTGTTCTCACAACTGTCAGGTTGCACCTCCCTCTCAATCTTAGAATATCTGCCACCAAAGCTGTTTTTGAGTGTTTTGAGTATCTGTTAACTCTTTAGAGATGAGAGTACAGCTCTTCTGTTATCATTATTTTATGCCCCATTTTAAGTCTCACTAGTATACTGTGTACTTTCCTTTGTGTATGTAAGGGGGGTTTGGGGGGGCAGATGGAAATGGGGTGGTGTGCAAGACTACTACAGTATACGTACTGCCTTAGGGTGGGTGGGAGAAAGGGGGGATCGTGACTGTAGGAAGAAAACACTCAACCTACAGCCACCTTAATATGTACAGAATAATATTTCATACAATTTTTTTCACTGATTAATTCATGATTCTTTATTAAATGTTATAGCTTAGAATCAACCTTCTGGGGTTGTGTGTACAAAATAAAGAAAGTGTTTTTTCTCTCACACCAGTGTGATGGAAAGGTAAAAAAAGAAAAAAGTAAAAGGTTAAAAGTTGTGTTTTTGGTGCTGTGTTTTTTCCCTCCGGAGATGCACAGTGCATGCATCATGCCGGTCATGTTTACTTTTCCAGGCTTTTTGTGAGGTGGCTGTGCTGAGGTGACTAAACACCGCCCAGCTATCTCATGAAGATATCTCATCTCATGAAGGCCAAAGACCATCTCATGAAAGCATCTGCATTTTCGGTGTGTGGGCGTAGTTTATTCAGACCTGTAACTCACATGCTGAGTCTTCGGGAAGCATCGTCACAAGTGGTCCGCTTTGACCTCACTTTGTTTATGCACATGCTGCCCAATAACTTTGTCTTAAGAGCAAACCAAGCAAATCCGTCTACTCTCGTGTGTTTGTTTTTGTGCTCAAGTATGCTAGTACACACTGAAAAACAGAAAAACACCAGCTGACATTTTTAGAAAGTCAATAAGTGACGGTGCTGGCTACATTTATTTAGCTAAATTAGGTATCAATTCAATTTATTTTGATGTTAAAAATGGGTTTCATCTCTTAACACGTTATCTGTTACATAATGTTAGCACCTGAGTAAATATAAATCCCTCCACACAGTAATAATGTGTCTTTGCCAGAAAGGTACTTGTGATTCTGGCATGGACATGAGCAGCAGGGAAATCTGTGTAAAATGTCATACATATATGTTTTGATGAATATGTTGTGTACATTTTTTTCTGGCTGTGCATGTGGCCTCAGCTGAATGTAACATATTGGATCTTTTAGTGCTCTTGACAGGGATTCAGTGACTGGAGGTGTGTTTGGGACCATAGGGGGCAGTCTTCTCTTTCTCACAGCCTATGCCATATACAGGAAGTGTCTGCTAGACAAAGGACTCACAGGTTCCTTCAGGTAAGGAGGAAACCATTTAAAAAAAAAAACACACCTCACCATGTGGAGTGGGCGTTGAACTCACCCGGAGGCACACGGCCCTGATACTTGTACGTGGATTGCAATGAGAGGATACGTTGATTTGACAATGCACGTCATCCAGCTGGCGCACTAAAGCACACACAATTGGCCATGGCCGTGATACTCAACTTGGTGTACCTATGGCATGCACTCAGGGTCCAAACATGCAGACACCACTCCTCGGGCCACGGATGCCAAGTTATCCTGTTCACTTGAGAAGGCAAGTAACGGCAAGCCGGGATGTGCCATGGGTGACACAAACCAGATCTCATTGGGCCTCAGAAAGACAGAGAGCAACGATGCACTGGTGCCAAGTGTGTGCAAATGTGTCTACCCCCAAGGGGGCATCCCTCTCTCAAATTGAGAACCACAAAGGGCAATAGGCTGATTCACGTGAGGTAAAGTAGTAACGGGACAAAAGGTAACAACACAGCACAATCTCGGTTACAAACCCCTCTCGATTGACGTGCGCCCTTGTCATTTGGCGCTGTCATATAAGGACTTCAACCGATCCACCCCTGTGTGGTTATATTCCCATAGCTGTGACGTCAAACAGACTGAACAACAGGGAACAGTTGTTTTTGTTGGAACTTTATTGCATCTTCTTTTCATTTAGTCAAATTTTTCTACAGGCTGTAGAAAACATTACTGCTTGTGAGACCTGACGTTGAACAGGAATCATCAAAAATGTCCAGATGGCTTGATGTCTACTAGTAGCTTGTAAGGTGTTCGCAAGATCAATTATCATTGCTCTATATTCTATACACTAAACGATCCAAGGTGTCATCTTGGTGTCATGTAGCTATTATTTCAGGGTGCATGGAGTGAATTTCTCCCAGAATTGTGGCAAACTCATAGGAAACCAGCAAGGACTAATAACGGCTAAATCAGGGCTAAATTCACAATATGTGGCATTAGCCATTGGTTCCAATCTCTGGTGAAACAGTGTTGTTCTACCCTTGAACGAGGGCCTTTCTTTCAGTTGCTACGATCATAATCAAAATGGGTGTTGAAAAGTATCAAATTGTAAACTGTGGAAAGCAGTGGATAAGCCCAGGAAAATTGACAGCCCAGGATAAAAGGATGAGGACTAAGCACCCATATGTAATCTGTGTGTGCTTGGTCATGTCCCTGTGCCTGTGAACAGGAGGTGTCTATGTGTGCGAGGAGGGATACATTTGATCAATTCAGGTGCCATTTGAAGCATGAATAGATCTAAAGCAAAGCATTAGAAATCACTTGTCACAGAATACTCTTTAGTTGGTTCAGATCGGTCAATCAAAAAGGAAACATTGAGACATCAAGCTTTACTAATTATTATGATCTGCATTGGTGAAGGAAAAGTGGGGCTTCATTAACCCCATAATTGGTAGAGCTGCCATGTGCTGTCAGTCACTGGCTTCAACTCAAATGTACTCAAAATACTTTGCCCTCCACTTCTTTTATGACGCAGATTCAGATTATTCAAAAGTAAAATTACATTGTTTCTGAATCATAGTTAAGCTATTTTGTGGGCAGGGATATTCTTGAAAGCTTAGGCGGATGAAGAGGCATGATGGTACGTGCGTCATTCTCGGGTGAGGTCATTCCAATATTACTGTATGCATTGAGCTTTGATTGCCACGATTTACGATAACTGTTATGGCCGTGATCCAAGCTGGCGTAAAGCTATTCCGAGTGGGATTGGGGAAAACAGGAAGCATGAGCAAGAAGGCAGATGCGTTGGAGGATCGCCTCCTGGCCATTGTTTATCATCCTTCACCACCACTCATGGGACGTGAGTGACATGGGTGGCATTTAGCGCTCTCTGCGAACAGCTGCAGAAAAGAATGTTTAAAATGGAGCCGGCCCATGCAGGGCCTCGTCTTCATCAAACACATTCAATTCCCATTTAAAAAGCAAATTCATTCTGATTAATTCCTGTTCTACTGCGGGCCTTGGGAGACGCATTGCGTGTCGGGGGAAATGAATAAAATTCTAATGGTGGTAAGCTGGCTCTTCCACAGTGCTGCCTGCAGGGTCACGGAGAATGAATTCTGAAATTTAAAGCCACAGTGTCATCTGACCTCAAAGGTAAAGCCACTAAACCATGCTTAAATGCAACAAAACTATAATAAACTCCACTCTGTACTGGACTGTATTCAGCTTTATGTCACATTAGGAATTAATATCAAACAAAGATCTTGACTAAATATGGTTGCTAAAATAACCAAACAGCTGCTGCCTTTCAATTCCATAAGTCAATGAGAATTCTGTTGTTTTTGTACTTTGTTTATTTTTCTTCAGTCATATTTCTTTCTTTACTTCAGGCAGTTGGGCGTTTAAAAGCCAAATTTAGGTTTTTCAAAGCTTATTATCTGTTTTCTTCCTTCTCACTTTCACCCTAACATCCATCTATTCACCACTGACTAACCAGGTTATTCTCTCTCAAAGAAAATAGTTGTTCCTCCCTTTACTAAGGATACTGTATGTTTGTATGAGGAGAAGCAGATTTTCATATGTGAATATATGAAGAGTTCGGATGCAAAAGCAGATAAATCAATTTTTGTCATTTTAAGTCAATCAAGATGTTTTATTGTGCTTTCTTGGTATAATTGATCAATTCCAAAAAGAGTGACCCTAAATTGATGATAAATAAATCATTTTAAGTCAATCAAGAAAGCCAGATTTTCTAAAAAATAACAGAAAGCCAGATTTTCAAAAATAAATATATAATTTAATATTTTTCAGTTTGTTTCACATCAAAAGCAGATAAATCCCCAATCAGATTTTTTGCTAAATTGAAATTGGTTCACTTAGAATGAGACTCAGCCATTGCACTCCGGTTGTGCTGACCACTCCAAATTTCCCAAATGTGGGAATCTCAACTGCATAATTTCTGGTAGTGGGGGACTGTGTTCATTCTCTAGCCTGATATTATGGTGAAAAGCCCTTGTCTACTTCCGCTTCGTAGGTCCCTGTTCTGAATTCTACTGCATGGTTGTGCAAATTTAGTATGTTGTGTCTTTTAAAGGATAAAATACAGTAGTGGATATCTCAGTTTGTGCTAACAAGAGGACACAGTGCGGAGAGTCCATAGCCACAGTATTGCACTTGATCACACCCCTTTATTAATTTTCAAGCATCACATTGGAATGTTTCACCTTCAACAGTAGGGAAACAGTTCTCTGTTAAAAATAATACTAGTTCTGAGTATCTGGTGAATCTGTGGTGTTACACACTAGGGCTTACCAGAAGGCTCCTGGCATTAGCCACTGACAGCCACATCTTTCCCCAAAGCACAGGTGCTTGCATGTGATATTTTACTCCAACCAGTTTAGACAAGTCTAGATGATTTCATGGGGATTGTTTTGCAAAGTTCGTTCAGAATATTCCTGGAGGACTCCAGCTCCTGATTTAAATCTAGTGGAGATGCACATAAAAATAACAGCCCAATCTGCCATTTAACAGAAGTTTGTAAACCTGGTATTTGGTGGTGAAACTTAGTTTGATCCCATGGGAGGGGATGTCAGTCTGTTATATGCTCAACTTGCTCTTTCTTTGAGGTGTTTTAAAGAGGTAATCTGTGAGAAAGTCACAGGACTGCCACTGCATGGGCGGGATGTCATCTTGACAACGTCATTTCATACCTTTGTGAGTGTTGTCCTCTTGGTGGAATAAATGTTGAAAGTATGACAGTAGAGAACTCTAAGCGGAATAAATAAATAGGGGAAAAATATCTAAGCGGAAAAATATCCTGTAAACTGGGGTGCCGCATACACAAACAAACAAAAACACCCTTATGGGATATATTTTAAATGTATGTCATTTACAATAGACTGTGTTCCATAATGCATGCATATGTCAGGGGTTGTGAGCTCCCTCACACTAACCAATCTACCTTTTCCCCTTTTTCTTGCAGGTGACCCACCACTCTCCAAACAGCACACCGACACGCAAGTAAAAGGATGGAATAAAATGTGTTTATTTTAACAATTCATTAAAAGCACACTGTACAAAAGGACTAATTCAGAGTGTTCTTCCTCCTCCTCCCGCTGCACAACCTCCCAGGCAGTACAAAAGTCCCCCCCAGGTAAGCGTGCCCGTACGCTACACACCGACAACCACATGCCCTAAAACCCGATTTTACATGCAAGGAGGCACTCTGCACATGTCCACACTACACACCCAATTTACTAGCCTAACTCCTGGGATGGCCCCGTCTGCCCGGCCCACCTCGTCACTCCAAGGGGGTGAACTAAACCCGTATTGGGCACAGTCACACTATACCACACCCATCCAACACACACACCACTAAATTCACACACTCCCAGTGCCGGTGGGGGCCTGCCACCCAAAAAAACAATCCCCCCCCCCAAAAAAAATCCCCACACAACACACACAGCGAAGGGTTGTCGCCACTCCAGGCTTGCGGATCCCTTCACCACTCCGCCACAGCTCTCGTCGCGTTTTCCCCAGTCAGATCTGCAAAACACGGTTTGGATTTGGGGGAAAATCCCCCGAATCAGCTCCAATGCCACCCTCGGTTCCTCACTTCCCATCTGCTTTGGCTTGTCCCACAGTCTCCACAGCCGCAGAAACAAAAGTGACGTTGCCTTTGTGTTCCTTCTCCCCCTTAGGTCCCCAGACTCCCCCGCATACCTGCCATTGACAGGTTAGTATCCCGCCATCACGCTGTCACACCAACCACACAAACATTCACACACATCCACTAATGAACCAAAAAAACCGTCCCCAAACCAAACAAAACTAAAAAAAGGAAATCGCCCAAACAAGGAACAAAGGGGCCGCACCCTTCCCGCACGGCCTGCTTTTCCCATTCTCTCCTTCTTCTCCGCAGGTGAGCTGCTTATATAAGAAGGCCCAGCCCCAATTACCCAACCCGTGGCAAGTGTCCCCACATTAACACCCAATAATTCAATGACTGAATAATTGCATGATAAAATGAGACGGCCCTGCACTGCACTCCAGGGATGATTTCAAAATCACTCTCTATGGAAAATGCTGACATATACATTTACATTCATGAAAGTTGCAATCATACATATATATGTATACCGTACCAGTCCAAAGTTTGAGTACACCTTCCATCTGGATTATGGCTAATCGGGCATTCCTTCATTCTTCAGCAAGATAATGACCCGAAACACACCTTGAAGTTGTGCAAGAACTATCTGGTGAAAGAGGAACATGAAGGATAACTCAAACTAATGACCTGGCCTGCCCAGTGTCCAGACCTCAATCCCATAGAACTTGTATTGTACAAACTGGACAGAAGAGTCAAAGTAAGGCAACCCGCAAGTATCTCTGTGAATTTCTGCAGATACGTATTAACCGTGAATGCTCCGTGTTTGTGAGGCTGTTATCTAGGCAAAGGGTGGCTATTTTGAGGAATCCAAGATTTAGAGACGATTTTCTATTTTCTTGAACATTGCTTTGATGTTTCTTTTGTTTATTGTTATGTGTGTTTTTTGTCATTTTCAAGTATTTACAGAAACTTATACGATGTAATACATTGTCAATTATAAGATAAACCTAGTTTCCAGCAGGTATACTCAAACTTTTCACTGGTACTGTATATATATATATACACACAGTATGTAAGCTCTTCTGAAGGCCCAATTCTTATGAATAATAAATTAATAATGAATAAATATTCATATATTGTTTGATGTCTCCATTATTTTGTAAAATACATACCCCCAGTGTATGTATATTACAATCCATAGCTCAATTCCGTCCTTGGGGCGATGTTTGTTGGTGATTTGTGGCTTTTATGCCAAAACAAATATTCCCATCCAAACCACGGATTCCAGGGAGGGAGAGGATCAGAGTTGAACAATGGGCTCACTGGGTCCAAGTAGTGGTTCAGCAGAAAGCTTAAACTATTTTCTAAGCCCACCGAATATCAAAAACTGTTAGGGATCTGGCCTTTAAAAATTACCATGCCACAGTAATTTTGGCTTGCTCACAAACTTCCAAGCTTCCAGCTCGCAGGCAAGACCGAGACAGATACTTGATTCACAGGAGAGAGCACACCGGTTCCTTTTTTAAAGGGGCTCCGTGTATCGCCACACTACGCTCACCAATTGTTGCCAGTGAGAGATAATCTGCATTATCTCCTAGGAACCATAAATAGGCCCGTTTGTCTCAGCAACTGACATAGTAAAGACACAAATTATTCTAAAATGGATTTTGAACATTTTGGATTTTACATTTTAACAAATGTAGCTTTTTGTAAGCTTACTGAAAATACACTTTCTCTGGAATCGTTATTGCAACCATACCACTCTGTAACCCCCATCTGCAATGTTACAGTAAAACAAATACAATAAAAATTTTTTTCAAAATATATTTTCCATGTAAAAAAATATGTAAGCCATGTTTGTTGTTTGACATGACTTCATGAAGTCATGGTGAGCTACTGTTATAGAGTTGATGTGGGTGTGGTTTGGTTTAAATTGGTCATGCATCATTTTAATTTATTATTTGCTCTGTTATAAGATCCATCCATCCATCCATTATCTGAATTCCTGGTCAGGGTCGCGGGGGTGCTGAGCCTATCCCAGCATGTTATAGAGTACACCCTGACAGGTCGCCAATCCATCGCAGGGCACACACACCATTCACTCACACACTCATACCTACGGGCAATTTAGACTCTCTAATTTAAATGTCTTTGGACTGTGGGAGGAAACCCACGCGGACACGGGAGAACATGCAAATCATTTTAGACCTTCTTGCTGTATTCCATTTGCTCTGTTATAAGATATATTATATATATATATATTAATAAATGTAATCGAATTAATTACATGATATGCTGATTAATTAATCAAATTAACCGCAAATATTCGCATATATCAATATTTACTGGGAAAAGCCTCCAAATGAAGATATTTCAATTTAAAGACATTACATTATTGTGGCAGATGAGTAAAGCATTGAATAGACATTACAAAAGGTAGCTTCAGAAGTCAATATATTGTTTTATTTCCATATCTTCCGAAGTTTTCACAAATACATGTTTTTTATTTTTCATTAAACATAAGCCACATTGGAGGACGCAATTTGAAATGCTTCCATTAACCCCTTTGTCTTTTACCATAGCAATTGGCCTGCAGTCCACCGCAATCCATTTTGCAATCGAGTTTGTCAATCTGTCCATGGTAGACTTACTCATTCTGTGATGCCTGCTCTCCGTAAGTGTGGTTTGGTGAGGCATGACGAGGTATGACTGTTCTTATCAACGGTTCCATCTGGGCATTTTTTGTAGGTACATTTTCCATTCAGAGTTTGGTCATCCACTTACATCATGTTCGCAGCCAGGCAATGACGCACCGACCACCAATTGCGGTTGGAATTGTGCGACGCATGGTGAGGGGTCAGGGGGCAAAATTGATTAAATGCGTTAATTTTTTTTATTGCAAATATATATATTTGTGCTCTCTGGTATGGTATATTTAATTGTATATCACAATAGAAAAAGGGTCTTCTTCTCGATAGCCTTATGACAATTTGCTCAGAGATATTAAGTCTCAGCTATTACACCAAATGTACTAGTTTTTGACCATTTTGGAATGACTAATTATCCCTCTTGAGTCACCACCGTGCCACCTGCATCCATGCAGGAAACACTGCAGCTAAAGCACCTGCACTCCTTCAGTGTCTTCGCCTGTACAGTGACTATTTTACATGTGTACGGAATACAGTTTGAATAGGATTGCGCATCTTAACTCCCCTGACCTAAAACTGATTTGAGCTCCCCTCCCCCCCCCCCACCCCCTCTCTGTCTCTCGTGCAGGTCTTCTTGTAATAATGACGTGGCACCCCACCAAGCCTTCAGTAACAATCCAAGATAAACACAGGGAGTTGTTTACCGAACCTTTCAGCATTAAAGCCACCCTGTACACTAACAGTATATATTACACTGCTGCAATCCCAGCAATAATGGAAACTTTCAGGAGTACACATGGTTTACAGCCAAGATGACTACAATCTTGATCCAAGAGATGAAAAACAAGTAGTAATAATAAATCCGTCTTGACTCAAAGTAGCAACACGTACATACGGTTGTGTATGTATATTACGTAAATGTATATGTATATTAAACCCTAAAAACTATGTTTTAGGTGAGAGATGAAGGTTGGAAAGGCCTAAAAAGAGGGG
Source organism: Aldrovandia affinis (assembly GCA_029706075.1). Classification (NCBI taxonomy): domain Eukaryota; kingdom Metazoa; phylum Chordata; class Actinopteri; order Notacanthiformes; family Halosauridae; genus Aldrovandia; species Aldrovandia affinis. The sequence goes on from JAINUG010000115.1 coordinate 1,749,148, forward strand.
AAATTCACACAAGCACCTCAACAAATATCTTGACTTATTGATTCAAAGAGAAAGTTAGATTCAATCCCCTGTAGCCTGCCCAGTGAGGAGTACATTGTTTGAAGTAGACACTGTAACAGATATCAAAACTTTGTGTGTTGGAATGGTTGAGGTGCTTGTGTGAATTTTCTGTCTTTTGTGGCTTTTGCCATTGATTATCTCTCACTTAAAACAGTTTTTTTTTGTTTAATTTCCATTTCTTGTATTCTCCAGGCCACCTGGTAGAACCAGTCAGACAGGTATGATCTGCATGCCAGTGCAGATCCAGAGATTCCCATCTCAGCGAGAGATGAGAGCAGGATCTGGTACTTAGGAGTGTGAATGTTGTTAGGAAGTAACATGGTTGCCATTCATTTTAAATGGAGCATTGTTTCTAATAATATGCATTTTAATAAAAACTGTGGCACATGAAACTCTGCTTTTTTGTCAGTTCACTGGTCCAGTAGTCTCACATGTTCTAATTTGGTGACAAACTGTATAAAGAGTGTAAAAAGATGGTAGAAGAGCTGAAAGATATGTCTTACAAAATTCTAACGATTTTCACTTGTCTTTTTAGTAAAAACTTGTGAACAGATTTTCATGAAATTGATTAGTTTGAATAGTATTTGTCCTTTCTCCAATATAAAAAATCACCTACATTGGTGCTGGAATAAGCGTAAGGAGGAAACTGGCTTTTTGGATTTTGAATATGCTGTGCAACCATTATCTATCCTTGCTAGTTTCTTAGTTTACTGGTCTGAAGGTTTAGCTACTGTGAGCAGTACACAGAAATACTCGGTTGCCTGTTAACATTTACATTTGAATTTTACATTTTAAGAATTTAGCAGACGCTCTTATCCAGAGCGACTTACAAGATGTGCATTAATACATGGTAAGAACAATAATTGTTCGCACAAGAGATCAGTGCAGTAATACAGCGATAGACATCGCTGTTGGTGACTGATTTATGCTGACTGATTTAGATTGGACTTAAAAGCTTTTCCTTTACAAACTGTTGGATAGCATATGCAACATACTCATATAAGCTTCTTATCAGGTGATGTCTTTAAATCACCACAACCAGCAAAATGTTAGGAACATGTTACAATACTTAGCGGACCCATATTTCTTCTCGTTTGATCTTCAAGCCAAAGGAAACCAGTTCTTCATGTCTATAATCTCAAAGTCCAATTATTTCCTGAACATAATTTGGTCACAGCCAGACTAGTGTCCAACCACAAATCTACAGCAATTGGTGTGGTTTCTTTTCATGTGTCCTTATTTGTTTCTCCCATGGGCAATTATGGAATAGAGCAAAGTATTCTCCAACATTAGTCAGAGGTAATTTCCAGATTTTCAGTGTCATGTTCATCCTCCCATTATTGCGTTATTCTTACTTCTTTATATTTCAAACTCTTTATGTAATGTATAGGCTACCTCCGGTCTCTGTTACACGATTCATGTGCTATTGATGGAGTGGACTTGTTTGTAGCACTACCTTCTAGTTTAAATATATTTGATGTATACATTTCTGTAACAAACCAATGGCGATCCATCTGATAAACGTAATGTACGATACAGATTTTCATCAAATGCTCATAATTCCGTTTGTGAATTTTTTTAATGAGGTTTTACATTTTTGTGGTCAATAGGTACTCATCAATCTTAAGAGGAAGAAATGAGCATTCCCTTTAGGGAATGCCTGTATCTATTTTCCCGCAAAATCAAGAAAACAAAGCAAATGGAAATAGTGCTCACGAGTCCACAGATGGAAGCAGAATGCTGGACGAGTGTTTTCTTGTTTACTGAGTTGTGTTTACGTAAGAACCGATGGCAGATCACCACTTATGAAGTGGAGCCTTTGCAACTCTTTGCAGCAGAGATAAGCTGACTATTGATCCTTATCCCTAAACGCTCTCTTATCCTGTCTTTCATCTCTTAGCGCCTATGCTACGCTGATGGCCCGGTGTTGCCCTCAAGTACTACGCAGAGGTGAACAACTTAGAGACAGTGCTGCTGCTCATAGGCGGAGCATGATCGGATATGGAGTATGATGAAAAAACACACTTAAAACTGCTCTGAAATCTGGAGTAAGACAAGACAGGCAGGTTTTTTAAAGGTTTACAGAATAAAGTGGTGACAGAATTGAGGAAGGCTAAGAAGATTTTTTATTGATGTTATAAATGAGGTAAAAGGGAATAGTAAACAGATACGAGAGAACATGAACAAATTGACAAAGATAGACTCCAGTGACTAACTACTGGTCCATCAGAATTCTGCCAATAATACCTACGGTTGCATAAAAAATGGTAACAGAGCAACTTATAGATTTTCCAAACACAGGAGCTACCTTTATCCATTGCAGTTCAAGTTCAGAAAGGATCAGGATCTAAAGAAAGCCTCATACACCGTGAATCATAATGTGCTTCTTTCCAAACGGTAACGTTTTAATTTTTCTGGTATTACAATGAAATGGGTGGAAAGTTGTACTGCCACTACCATACCAATAAATATATTTGAACTTATTAGTATCTACTGAAAACATAAAATACTACATACATGATCATGGTGAGTGCAGACAGAGCTCTCATTGAAGGCAGTTTGTGTAATAAATGGCATATATAGTACCAGTCAAAAGTTTGAGTACACCTTCCATCTGGACTATGGCTAAGTGGGCACTCCTTAATTCTTGAGCAAGATAACGACCCGAAACACACCTTGAAGTTGTGCAAGAACTATCTGGTGAAGGGGGAACGTGAAGGACAACTCAAACTAAGGACCTGGCCTGCCCAGTGTCCAGACCTTAATTCCATAGAACTTGTATGGGATGAACAGGTATGGTACGCAGATGCCTGCAATGATGTCTATTGCTGTATTCCTGCACTGATTGTGTGCACTAACTATGATTGTTCCTACCATGTATTAATGCACATCTTGTAAGTTGCTCTGGATAAGAGCATCTGCTAAATGCTTAAAATGTAAAATGTAAAAATGTATGAACTGGAACAGTCAAAGCAAAGCAACCCACAAGTGCCTCTGGGAATTGCTGCAGGAGAGCTGGGAAGACATATCGGATGATTTCCTGCTGAAACGTATTAACCGAATGGCCTGTGTTTGTGAGGCTGATATCACAGCAAAGGGTGGCTATTTTGAGGAATCCAAGATTCAATTTTCAATAACATTTTATTGAACATTGCTTTGATGTTCCTTTTGTTTATCGTTACATGTGTTTTTTTGTAATTTTCAAGTATTTAAAGAAACTTATATGGTGTAAAACATTGTCAATTATGAGATAAACCTAGTTTCCAGCAGGTGTACTCAAACTTTTGACTGGTACTGTATATACACTGCTCAAAGAAATTAAGGGAACACTTAAATCACACATTGCGGATCTCGATGAACTAAATATTCAAGTTGAAAATCTTTATTGATTGCATTGTGTACTTCGTCGAGAACAAAATGACGTAAGAACAGTCAATGGAAACCAAAATCATTAACCCATTGAGGGCTGGATTCAAAATCACACTGAAAATCTAAGTGAAATATTGAGATCACAGGCTGATCCAACTAACTAACTAACCAACTAACAGCAGTCAGGGTACCGTTGGCTAGCACATGGAGGTTTGTGCAGCCCTCCAAGGATATGCCTCCCCAGACCATCACTGACCCACCGCCAAACCGGTCATGCTGGATGATGTTGCAGGCAGCATAACATTCGCCACAGTGTCTCCAGAATCTTTTACGTCTGTCACATGCTCAGTGTGAACCTGCTGTCATCTGTGAAGAGAACGGGCCGCCAATGGCGAACCTGCCAATTCTGGTGTTCTCTGGCAAATGCCAATTGAGCTGCACGGTGCTGGGCTGTGAGCACAGGTCCCACTACAGGACGTCGGGCCCTCATGCCACCCTCATGGAGTCTGTTTCTGACAGTTTGGTCATTTTGGAGGTCATTTTGGAGGTCATTTTGTAGGGCTCTGGCAGTGCTCCTCCTGTTCCTCCTCGCACAAAGGAGCAGATACCGGTCCTGCTGCTGGGTTGTTGCCCTTCTACGGCCCTGTCCAGCTCTCCTCGTGTAATGGCCCGTCTCCCGGTATCTCCTCCACGCTCTTGAGACTGTGCTGGGAGACACAGCAAACCTTCTTGCGACGGCACATATGGATGTGCCATCCTGGAGGAGCTGGACTACCTGTGCAACCTGAATGGGCTGCAGGTACCACCTCATGCTACCAGTAGTGACAAGGGCACTAGCAAAATGCTAGGAAGGATAAGGAGAGAGAAATGGTCTGTGGCCACCACCTGCAAAACATTTACTTTTTGGGGGTTGTCTTGCTGTTGCCTCTCCTGTCCACCTGCTGTCACTTTCATTTGCACCAAAGCAGGTGAAATTGATTCACAATTGTTTACGCTTCCTAACTGGACAGATTGATATCCCAGAAGTTTAATTGACTTGGTGTTATACTGTGATGATGTTCCCTTAATTTCTTTGAGCAGTGTATATATAATAACACACTGTGGTGAAAACAAAAAAACTAACCGTAATAGAAAACACATTTTAATTAGGGTGTCATGCATTTAACTGTGACTTAACCCTCCCAATTAAACAAATTGCTGCAGTAAAAATGTAACAACAGCAAGTCCTTGGCCCAATATCAGGCATGTCTGACCACACTTTTAATCTAGTCATCTATACTGTCTTTTGAACCAATGTTTCTCCTCCCTTTAGTCACATGTAAGAACTAAAACTCTCACAACATTTCTGTAACCTTGTATCAATGCTGTTTGCTCTGGATTGGTCACTGGTTGGTCTGGATGAAGCTGAGGTGTTAGCTGAGGTGACCACCTCATGGTTGTTGACTGAATCAGATTTTTATTTGTCTATTTTCACAGCCTGATCTATACAAATGCCAAACAGTTAGTATATCCTAAAGATAAATATGGCTACCTGGCTACCACAGTTTTCTCCTGTATAGTACCCTAACCTTAACTCCAACAAGTACCAAGACATTTTGGCCAAAAACCTGTTGTAGCAAGGCAATGATGGCAAGCATACCTCAGAATGAAGGAAGAAATGGTTAACTGACCACAAAATTGCTGTTTTGCAATGGCCATCATAAACAACATTGGCTTAACAATGATTTAAGAAAGAATGATCAGAAAGATCAGTGACCCTCTTTTTGACATTCGTTACCACAAGGTGGCAATAAAACCTCACAAATCTCACTTCATTAATTCCACTGAACCATAGCTCATAAATAAGACTCAAAATGGCAAAGCTCCTGACTGTGAAGGTGATTCATAAGTAACATTCTTCACAGTGGAATAGCAAAACTCACTTATGTGATCCATCATCGATGGGGAAATATGGCTCCTTCAGGGTAACAATGTGATCTGTTGTCATTTTTGTTTTGAGACAAATGTCTACGCATCGAGACATCCCTCAGTCCTTGATCTGATCTCAAGCTGATCATAAACATTACTCTTGTGAATCAACTCTTGCAAAGCAATGTGTCTCCAGTGCTCCAATTCCAACTGGAACAATGGATCTCCTCGCAAATCGCTTGTTATTGGTGATCAGGGGCGTGTCCAGGGAGGGGCCTGGGGGGCACCTGCTCGCACAGAAATTTGGTTGGCCACCCTGGGTGCCACCCTACTTCATCTGGCTCTTGATAGATTATAAGGTTGTCGATCACATCTTATCAAATTTATTACATTTTGAATGTCCCCCCCTGTGTGGTTCTGTGCCACTCTTGGGCCTCCCCTGTTAAAGTGGTCTGGGCCTGCCACTGTTGGTGATCCACAGCTATGGAAGTGTTTCCCATTGGTTTTCAAGGTGTGTACAGTGGCTGAGCAAAGCAATTGAGAGTGCAGGCACATCTGGTACTTCTGGAGGAAAACAATATCAATATGGATTCAAGGCTCAAATTCTGCATCGAGCCTGGAGGTTCGCTCTGTTGGCTCTGCTACCCATCTCTGCCGTTCTCATCTCTTTTTTTTACATTTCATCCCTGCGGCATCAGCAACACCTTGGCTGCCCAAATGTGTCAAAGGAAAACTGACACGGTCTTAATCAATATTGACGCTAAAGCCACTGTGGCCAGGCTTCCAGCATAGAACCCTTCACTCCCCCTATTTATCTTCATATTGTGCAATATCGGCAAATGCGAATGACAAATACCATTTATCTGTCTGTCTTGATGGCAAGTATGTTTTGGGATATACATTGTTTCATTATATACACTGTAACATTGTTTTGCTGCTGATAATAAACAAATTCTCCCGTGGAGGTTAATATGTTCCTGTCTATTTATCTATTTACATTGTGTGGGTTGAGTCCATAACTTTAGGGAGCAGGGAACCTGGATGGGAAACAGGGTTGGAGCACATCCCAATTTCTGCGCTGGGGTCTGTCATGACCTACGAGTACTGTACATAGACAGACACGCTGGTCCACTGAGGGGCAACCCCCCGATCCCTCACTGTAATAATGTGGAGTGCCAAGCTAAAAGACCAAAGCACAGCTAAAGGTTTGCATGGGACAGTAAAAGAGGATGGTTCACTATGGCAGTGCATTTCAACGTGTGTGAAATTTGCATTTCAACCTATTTTTAAATAAACACAAGGGAGCTCATTAAGCTGCTGGGTACTGAGGTCTTTTGTTCTGCGCTGTAGATTGAACTGCCCATGTTCACAGATATTTCCGTCATCATAAGGTAAAGAAATATGAATGTTCTAGCAATCATTTGTAAATTACAATAGCAAAAGCTGTAATGTTGGTTGCTAGATGACCCAGTTATGTACTCCCCATCTCCACAGAGGCACTGAACAGTTCTCAAATAGTTGCCTAACTATAAGGTAACATTCCAATACAGGCTGCTTAAAACAGCACTGTTAACTAAATGATAACTTCCACAGCAGTCAAATTCCATTTAAGAACCACTTGGGAATTTGTTATTAGATATTATCAATGTTAAGTTAAATCAAACAATGTGAAAGATATGAAACATAAATTCCAAACATGTTAGACCACATACCTAAATAATACATAATAAAAGAATACATGTTTTTGTGTTTTATTTGTCTGAATTAAACTTCTTTTGTGCTCTTCTCCTCCATCACAAGACCCTGTGTGAACTTCATGAATGCTCAATTGGACGGCTCCAGCATTGCCAGCTTCACAGAACAAAATCACCAGATTATGCTAGAGTTTGGGCTGGCAGTATCCAGTGGGAAATTTCTTTCATTTTCTGAATGCTTCTTTCATTTTTGGGCTCTCTGGTATGATTAACATTCAACGTGCCTGTTTTTTTATTACAGGTATTATTTGGCAGTAAAAAAATAAAATCTAGCAAATTATGCATGTAGACATTACTAGGATGCTGTAAAGAGCTGGGTACAAAGGTGGTTCAACCGGTGAAAAAGGCACTTTCCCGGTGTGCAGGTTGCCCACTGCGGATTCCCTGGCTGCTGCCCCAGGGGGAGTCCTGCTTGGGGGTGATTATTGGCTGTCCGCCCCAGGGGTACAGATAGCTTCGCTGTGTGTATCGGATTCATGGTCGGCGGCTCGGAGGGGTTCCCCCCCAAGGAGGTGATTCGCTCACCCTCGTCACGACCTGTTCAAGGGTAGTGGCTGTTCCCATAGTTACAAGCAGTGGGCTCATGGGAAGGGTAATTGAATCAATAGAGGGTACAATTTCTGCACCAAGTTATGGTACAGGGCCAAGGTTGATACAAACCCTGATTCAGTATTCCAAACTAAAAACATTTTTTTGTGTGTTTCACACTGTCCTCGTGCTATGCTTAAAATTGTATAAATAAATTGTTGAAAACTTCAAAAATGTCAAAAGTAGGGAGAAACAGATGTCTATGTAGGTGGCCACTGCCCAACCAGGACCCCATGTGGGACAGGTCCTGAGACCACCTGACACCTTTTACTGAACACAGTGTGAGCGAGTTACTAAAAGGCGCTTGAGATGACCATCCCATATCTATTCATTCATCAACATGCAGTCACCACAACTTCCCCGAGAGGTTTCTTGGCCCTTCACAGATTACCTCTCTTGAAGTGGGGCACTGATGTCAGTAACTTGCTCTGCTCTACCCTGCTATCTCTTTGATTGGTGAAACTGTTACATATTGACTGTGACACTCCCAGCCAGGGACATTTGGCAGCCTCCCAGAATCAATATGCATTTCAGGGATGTTGGCGACGGTACACTGGAGCAATTGTGAATGGGGAAGAGGTCACTCAGGTCACACATCCAGAAGCTCATTGATCATTGAACCTGAGATTTATAAACAAACATACCAGTCAAAAATTGGGGATTATTATAGAAACAAAATGTTGAGTTAAAGGGTTCTGATGCTGCGTTGTGTTTTTACTCGTTGAATATTGTCCAGCAATCTACAACTGAACAGTACCTTGTGTCGTTGTTCACGTTCTCGATAGCTTTCTGTGTGTCAACTTGATGTGTCTTAAGGAAGCTACAGAGTTTTCTATAGGGATAGAAAACTAGAATCTCTTCGCTAGATACCATATATATTCACTAAATACTTGACACCCACTGTACATTAACTAAGAGGCCATAAGAGTGTGTAGTGTGAGGTGCATATAAATGGCTCTGTAACAGGACAGGTTCAGACCTGGGTCAAATACATAATTGAAATACTTTATAACCCGTTAGACCCCAAAATAATAAAACAAGAACATAAGAATACATAATGACCAAGGCCATTTGGCCCACTTAGGCTCGTCATTTGCCTACAGTCTAGAGAATATCCAGTACTGCATCAAGTCCCAAGTGTCTGCCATTACTACAAGACCTGGCAAGCTGTTCCACGCATTGACAACTCTCTGTAAAAAAAAACCCCTGTTGTTTATCTTTAATTAATTTCTATCAGTGCAATCTTGTCCTGCTATCTGAACTTATCTGTGTAAATCCCTTTTATGAATGTAAAAACCTCAATGAAATATCCCCTTTGTCTCCTTTTAATAAGCTTGAATAGATTAAGTGTCTTAAGTTTTTCCTCGTAACTTATACCTTTCATACCAGGAAGTTAAGGGTGAAATGTTTTCTTTGGCCTGATTATTTATATTAATCATCAGGAATTTTACTGGGCACAGCTGTGTTGGGCAAGTGTGTGCTTGACTGAGTATAAATCAAAGGAGGTTATATTGATGTTTTATAAATGTATAAATGCACATCTTGTAAGTCGTTCTGGATAAGAGCGTCTGCTAAATTCCAAAAATGTAAATGTAATTTAGAGTACTGCATGCTGTTCTGGGCACCACACTACAAGAAAGATATAGAAGCTGTTGAAAAAGTACAAATTGGTTCAATATAACCTCCTTTGATTCATTCTCAGTCAAGTATACGCTTGCCCAACGCAGCTGTGCCCAGCAAAATTCCTACAGATTAAAAGTTTAAAAGAAAAATGTATTTTCACCAATATTTAGAACAACATTGTTTTATATGATTGTACATTTAAAAGGCTATGCTTATATTAAATGCATATATTTAAAATGCTTCATTGCAAATTCTCAGGAATCTGCACAAGTGGTTTAAAATTTGACCGGCATCTACGGAGTTAAAGTTTTTCAAATGCATGTTTGACCCAGGTCTGGTGTTTTTCTCTCACTTGAAATCCTGTTTCTTCCATTTTCACACAGATGAAAGGGGAGGCAGTGCGATAAGTGGATCAGACATGCGATCAACCTCAAGCTGTCCACACTTGAGAAACAGGCAGGGATGGCCTTCATTGGCAAATTATTATTTTTTGTCAAATTACCTTGTGCTGACATCCATGGGATTAGTGGCAATTTTCCACCTATTTTTCTTTGGTGGTGGTTGTGAGGTTAAGGAAGTAAAGGGTGATATATTTTATTTGGCTTGATATTATATGAATGTAATTGTATTCTACAGAAATAGCTGCTTGATTGAAGAGGCAATGGCAACATGGCCTGCTTACTGTATGCTTGTTTATGAGATTAGCATGGATTTTATGTACAGTATTTAGTTTTACTACTACTATATCATAATAGTATATATGACACAGACAATTTCATAGATAGCATGCATAATCATGCTTAGGAACCACTACCTTCCATAGATGTTGCAAAAGCATGCTATCTCTAATTACTATTTAGAATATCTTCCAGTGGCTTGAACTGGTTTGGGAATGCTACCACCTCGCCCCAGTAAAGCTGTCAGTGTAAAAACCAGCTTCTTCCCATAATTTTTTTTAATGCCAGGGGTGGTTGGCGCCTCTCGCATCTCTTGGCTCTGGAACGACGGCCCCCCATCACGGTTTTCACGGACCGTTAATCAAGGCAGAAACCTGAAACTGGGAGCTGCCGTGGCAACAAAGGAATATCACGCAGAAGGGAGGAGACAGGCTGTCGGCCGGGTAATGTATTCCACCCGCTGCAGATCCCCTCCAGAACGGGGGCTGCATATGGAGCCACGGCAGTGGCATGTCTCCACCACGGCCAGTGTTAAACCACACGCCAGACCCCACACCCTCCTAGCGTGTTAATGTCAGACGCTGTGCTATGGAATTAGAACTGAGGGTGGCAGATGGGAGGACCCTCCCTTAGTGGACGACCCAACATCAGTGCACCCCAGGTTTGATAGATCATTTCATAAACGACACTCCACAAGGAGACCTTGTCCTTTAAAGCCAAAACTCTAAATACGAGAGGGGGTTTGGGGGTAAGGGTGGGGCATCTCCATACACTTCTCGGTTGTTGTTGAAAGACTGTAACGTTACACCATGGAGGAAGGGGGACCTCATTGCAATGAATACAAACAGCCGCATTCATTTATTCATTTTGCAGACCAAAATCACCTCCCCCTGCCCGCCACCATTAAAGCTACAGTCTCTAACAGTGTGTGAAGGGTACTCATCAATCTCAATATATACATTGACTGTCCTCCTTCAATCTGATTAAGAGGTTATAATAAAGCGAAATTCTCCCATTATCATATACCCTTATCTTTCATTGGTGCCATTTCAAATCTATAGATGCTGTCCTTATAAAATATGTTACCTCTGCTCACTTGATGGCTTCAACTAGTATACCCTTTCCAGAACCTGGGTCAAATATTTTATTTGAAATACTTGCCGACATCACAGCTGGAGTTCTTAGCACTCCTTCATTTTCTGGAGTGAGGACAATTGCGTGAATGCAACAGTGTGGTTTGTTCTTTCCCGATGATGTCCATCTCTTGTTTCTTGGGGGGGGGGGAGCGGCGAGTCTCATGCGGGGCACCCAACCTCCTGATTGGTTCGCCGAAAACATTTGACTGCCACGGTGGAACCTCGGACTGTGTCTGTGTGCTCCGTGTGCTAGAAGAGCAGTAGCGTGGGGCGCGCTGTTCTTCGTCTTCTTCATTATCCCACCCTCTGTTCTTCATAACCACAGAGTGTGTACGTGCATTGTAAATGCTTCTCTTGGTGTCCGTTATTATCTTGGCACAAAGACCTCAGCTCTATTGACAGAGCACAGGTTAGTTGTTACACAAAGTCCAGTTTGTTTGGGATGGGGGTCAGCTCTTCATAGGCCCTCAACAGCCAGGAATAGTCTTAACACCCAATCAACCGATTAACACCCAATCAACTGTGAATAAAAGGGGCCAGGTTTCCCTCATGAAGAGAGCGAGTGGAGGGAGAGAAACAGAGAGAAGAGGAGAATAGTTGTTGGTAGTTGGTAGTGTTTGCAATGAGTAAAGGAAGCCTGTGAAGACCAGCCAGGATTTTTAAATGTCAAGATGACAGAGAAAGATCTGGATGTCACTTCCCCTGGGTGATAAGGGTGGTTTGTGGAAAAACCATGATTAAAAAAGGGCAAAAAGAAACCCTGTTACTTCACCATTGCTGTAGAGGTACTTCACCTTGATTTATGACAATCAGGCTTGAGTGGTTGAAGGTGAGACAATGACATTCATTTCTCCCTTTCCCAAAGGTCTGATGACAGCCCATCAGAATACCAGCCAGTGCACAGGTTTCCCACTGCATACATGCATTGAATGCACAGCTAGGATGCTCTCAGAAAATGACATGAGGAAATACTATTTCTTACTCGCTTTCCTTTTCTTTGCACAAATGACAGCAGAATATGCTACACCAGCGTAGGAACAAAAGGCCATGTGGATTGACCTGTATTCCATTTACGCTTTGGGCATGGGTCCAGTTTAATGACATACTCAAAATATATTTAAAAAACACTCCAGCTTTGGGAACTCTACAGTCACCTTGGCTTCCTATTCGATAAGACATGCCTTATGTGAAGAAGGAGAGTGCGCCCGGCCTAGAATCAAAAATACATTAAAGGCTACGTTGAATGTTGAAGAGTTAGAGAAACACATTGTCAAATTGACAAATTTTTGTCAACATACACTAATGTCTGACAATCGGCTTCTCCAAGCTGTCCTTGCATTAGGTGTGCAGAGACCTCTTACGGAATTTCTAATGACTTGCCAAAGCCTTACTAAAAAGTTTGTTTCAACATGAAGTTGAAAACAACTTAAAAATAAGAAATCAGCTGAAAGTTCTCAAATGCGTTGCAATTTCCCACAAGTGGGAGTCTCGACCCCACACACTCCAATTTATCCACCAAAATACAGCCCGGTAAACAAATATGCATGGCAATTGCAGTTTTGATCTTGGAGACATGTTTACCAGGTCAAACTAAATATGTAGATACACAGAGGGAAAATAACTAATACAAGCTGGACAGGGTTAGATCAAGTCTGGTTATGTTGGGAGTCTGTTTACAACTTTATCCCATTTCCATTTCCCTAACTTGCCCCACCTTTACTTAAACCTAACAGCATGCTTGCATACAAGTTGTTTTAATGTTAGACACTAATGCTGAATTGTGAGTCCTTAATAGGTGTACCACTAAAACAAAGATCTTGTTCAGTGCACAACTGTGTAATTCTTCTCAGCATACCACCAAAACATTTAAATAAATAAAATGTAGAACTATGCCACAAAATGCCATGAATTTTTTCCCCCCTGTAATTCCCATAATAATTAAACCTAAAACCAATCACATCACATTAAAATATACTGCAACAGCACGTTGGTGTCAACATTAATGCGGAAGCGGATTTAATTCCAAATTTCCTTAGTTGACTGAGCACAGACAAATGACAGAATCAGCACTTCCCTTCCCTTTATACCAAGTGATGGAATTTCTGTGCATGAAAAATGCAAATCTGACATCACTCATGTTCCAGTGAACACTGCGTTCCCACAATGTAACGGCTTTGGGGTGAGGCAGTGTTCATTGGTCAGCACGGACAAATCAAACAATACTGATGCCTCGGGCTGAGTACCAATCTATGTTCTTCTTGAATACGCCACGCGCATCTCCCTACATCAGGGCTATTAAACTGGCTGCCCAGGGACCAAATGTGACCTGACATTCTCTTGGCCCTTTTATCACTGAGAAGAGGAAGAAGAAAAAAGTATTATTCACATGCATCAAACATTGTGACTATGTCCAGGTTTGCATCTACACAGTGTCAGCGCAGTGTCAGTGTCACTGTCACCCTAATGGAAAAAACACATAAATGTCACACATGAGCTGCCCAAAAAACAGATTAATATATGTGATCATATGAGAATACCTGTGAGATAAATGCAGTATATGTGTGGAAATGTGTGGTACATATGAATCACGTGTGAAATGTCCAAAAAAACATTTAGATTCAGTCGTGCTGAATTCATGTAATTTTTCCGTAAGGGGTACCTCTCTCACAGTGACAGAATACAGGAATAACATACCTAAAAGTAATAGCTATGCATCTTTTAAGAAGGCATCTACTTTGTTTTGAAACAATACATCTTATTCATGAATTGTTTTACAAATAGTACGTGGAATATATTTCACCCATATGCACCATTAATAAAAATCATCTGGCACCCAGAAAGAAGTAGTTACTGATCTTGATACAATAAAAAAAATCCTTTACTCTGACTCACAATTAAACAGTTTTTCTTCACATACACAGTTTGGCAAGCTGAGCAATCATCAAAATTAACTTGCTAAACAGCACTAAGAAAGGTGAGGACAAATGCTGAGTGAATCCAGGCCACTGATTTCAATGGTTTATGTTTACAGATTGATGAACCGTGCGTCCTAAAATGTCTACTGCTCATAGCCATAGTCCTACTGGGCCCCTCAGCTAAAGGGTAAACATGCAGCACTTAATTTGTCCTGTAAAAGGACCAATGAGCTGCAGCCCCTAAGACACCTAGACATCTTAGACGACCAAAACTAGCACACGTTTGCTAGTAGTGCCCCCAGACTTGTCTGATTCCTGGTAACATCAGATGCCCTGAGGATGGCTGAGTGATCGATACAGCACATTTTCAATGACCTTTCTTTGGAGGATTTTCTCTCCTCTGTGGATTTGGTGATGGGGCAGCAGACCCAGCCATGAAAAAGGTTGCTGCGGATACAGGGAACAAGGTGTTTCCCGCAGTAATTATTCCCACAGAAGACGTGAAAAGAAACAAAATGAGCAATACAAGGATGGATGGCAGGATTTTGACACAGATGCAGTTCAACTGCAATGCCCATTGTACAAAACCTGTATTACAAATGATAAGATAAGAGTTATGTTTTTTTCTTTTCATTTCTTAGAAAACATTGAAATTGGAGGTGCTTAAAAACGACAATATATTGTGTGTTGAGTTGTGTAAGAAATTAAATGATGTAACGCTTGCTCCAATGTGCAACTCTAAGAAGGAGCCACATTTGTGTCTTTTCCAAGGTCAAAAAATAACAGCCTTCAAGGAGATTTCCTCCCTGTTGGAGAAAACATCCCTGCCATGAGGTTTGCACTGTTTCCATGGCAACCCAGCTGTGACCTTGAAGAACAGTCCCACGTTCTGAGGTGTCTGTCAAAGGCGCCTCGCCTCAAATCTTGCCTTCTCGAAGCTTTTAAGTCAACATCAGGGTTAAAATATCTCTTTTATTTCTCTATTTGTGTACCTTGAAAGCCGGCACCTGACAACTGGAGCGAGTAGAACATTATAGCTTTAACGGTCGCCCCAAGGGTACTCATTTGATCGCCCCCCAAATGCAAATGCATGATCCAGCTCCCAGAAGAGGGAGAAACACTCTTGCGCATATTTATTGAGCGAGCGTATATTGTCGTTATGTAATGAGCCGTGGCCACGCAATCCGTCTGGGTAAAGGAGGCCGGTAAGGCCGGACAGCACTGATAACCCAGACCAACCGGGGCCTGAATGTGGAGGCTGGAATATGTCGGCCACTTCAGACGCCCTGAGCTTCTGCTGCGCCGCCACCTGGAGCGACTTCATCGTGCCAGGCTTACCTGCTCCAATGTCATCCGAGTCGTTGTTACAGAGGTGAACAGAGCCCAATGAACAACCACACAACTGAAATCACAAATTCAGTGACTGCCTCCTAGATTCTACTCTTGTCATGCTTTGCTTCAGGACTTCCCCTTGATCCTTTTTCTTATTATTTATATTCTGTAGATCCGATTACAAATATGGTCACCGCACTGCCACTAAAAAGTGAGAGAATCTGGACAATTTTTGGCCAACAATATTTAAGGAAAAGGTGTTGAAATCCTTCCAGCGTGCTAATTTCCAAGTGATCAATTGATAGCTTGAGCTAACTGGCCATTTGGCCATTATCTACCTATCTATTGCTTTTGTGAAAAGATTCCCTGGAGCGCACAATCACTTGTGGTCATTTAATACATTAAAAATTATGTTTATGTAAATCTAATTATGTAACCGAGAGTTCAGATGGGACAGAAAAGCTGAAACATATCTGGAAGCCCACTTCCCCACTCTTTTGGAACAATAAGAAAAGAACAGAAAACAGCAAAGGAAAAGTGCGGCCGCTGCACTTGCACCGACCACAACCATGAGGCTCAGCAGAAAGCCAGGGGTCTTTGTCAGAGGTCTGCTAGAACATGTCTAGCACTGATTGGCAGGAAAGCTACACAGCGTTTTCAATGGGACTGGACACTTATTCCCAGCCAGCGTATATATATATATATATATATATATTCACAACTTTACAGCATGCCACCACATGCAGGTAGTGCATAAATATGGCACTGATCAGCAATAGAGACAATTATTTGGGAAAAAGGCTCATTTAAATACAAATGTAAAACATGAACAGATTCAATAGCAAGAATACATATAAGGCAATTTAATAAGAAATATAAAAAATAAAAAATAAGTGTATGTATAATTCAATATGAGTGCTGATATGAAAAAGTAATTTGGTAATAATACTGAACACGTTGGTTGTGCCCACGGCAACATGCGCCTTTGCACATCCATTTATTTCTTAATTTAGAAATTGCTGCTCTCCTCCATTCCCTACTCACATTCAACACAACATAAATTTTTGTGATGCTCTTGGTAACATTTACAAACTTACATCTGTTTACAAATTGAAATTAGATTACCCACACAATATTGGCACGCCGAGTTTTAGTCACATTGATAATAGATACTTACACGATCATATTGCATTGTCTTCTCCCCTCCCCTCACCCATTTTCACCCATTAGACTAATGCTTCTGTGATACATAACACAATAAGTGGGACACATTACTGTTAATGTCCCATTATCATATGTTTGGGGGAAAGAGTGTCCTATTTGCTTCAGAGAGGCACCAACACCCAACAGACATCATGACGACAAGAGTTGTATTGACTCACAACATTCCAACAACGTTCCTTTTGTTATATTTAAATTCAAACAACACATGTGCGAAAAAACATATTTAGGAAAAGACAAGGACTGGGGGTGACGTGACTGTCCCAATGGCAGTTATTTTCAAACGCCTGAAAAACATAATCACGCTGCTAGTGTATCTGGGGACGAGACTAGTAATAACGAGGACATGCTCCAACCATTTACTTTTGAATAAATCTTGTTACATGTTATTTTCATGTTTATTTTCTGGTACCAATGATCAGTGCTCAGTGAGAAATGCCACCGAATGGAGGCAGCTAAACACTATATGAAATGTGAGCTCATTTTAAGAAGACTATTTTTTAAAGATTATGAAGCTGTAAAAGTCTTCCCAAAGTAAGAAGTCCCAGTGGTGCTGAAGTAAGGAGCTTTAGTGAATCATAATGGATTTCAGCAGAACCAGAAGTTGTTTGAAACTTTTCGAGCTTTAAAAGGAGTGGGAGTGATTCATATTGCTGTCATTTCATAGCATTGTGTCAACATGTGACCTTTTGCTAGAAATGCTGGTCCAGCTGTATTGCAGAGAGAGGACAAATGAATACCTCTGAAAAGCCTTTTTTATTTTCTTATCCTTGCAGTGACTTCTTTGTAACTTGACGGTTGCAGATATATTTCAACTTCATTCATAAACAAATTCATAACAAAAAAAACAAAAAAACACGAATGGAAAAAATATCCAGCATAAAGCATTCAGGCAAATGGTGAAGTATTTTACTCTAGAAAATGTATTCTTCAGGCAAACTCCTAAACTCACAGTATCATGGTGAGGAAAACAAGGGTAAAATAGGGATAATAATTATACAGCCAACACGATGTTGTCTTGTTTTAAATCATTTAAAGTTTCACGCCCACATTCTTTTTTTTATCAAGGGATATGGAGCCTGAAGCAGGGACCAAAGATTTATACAAAATAGGTTTATTTGGCATATGGTAGTGCAACTTTTTTTGGAAATTTCAGTAACAGGCTTAAATCTTAATCCACATTAAATGTTTTGACCGTGTCACAACAAAAGGAACGTTAAATTGAATGCAAATCAATGACCATTAAAACCACACCCCCGGATACAGAGAGTGGTTAACGGCCCTTCAAACAGCGAGACTCTGGAGTCAGGGAGCCAGTAATC
This sequence comes from Aldrovandia affinis, assembly GCA_029706075.1. Classification (NCBI taxonomy): domain Eukaryota; kingdom Metazoa; phylum Chordata; class Actinopteri; order Notacanthiformes; family Halosauridae; genus Aldrovandia; species Aldrovandia affinis. The sequence continues at coordinate 1,767,053 of JAINUG010000115.1, forward strand.
CCATATTGCTTTGCACACAGCACAATGAGAGGTTTCAGCATCCCATAATTTGGTCATAAACGTGAATGAAATGTCAGTGTTGCCCCCCCCCCCATTTCCCTCTTCGGCTGGAATACGCCACCACTGATAGTTATCTTTCATTTCATTATCTCTTATTCCAGTATTCGGATTTGAGGGCATAAGGAACCATATTTTTTCCTGACTCAGAGTGTGGAATCGGCTCCTTCAAAGATGCCACGAGCTGTAGCAACCTAAACTATAAAGCCCCAAAGAAAATTACCTGACCCGGGGTTCATTCATGGAATATTGTTCCTCCTCTAAGGCATTTTTCGGTATGGCTGTGTACTCTTTCACCGGTCACTGTTTGTAAAGAATTCTTATTAAGAGCAAGTCAGGGTCCCCCCCCTCTTTTTCCAGTTCAGTTATTTTGTGTTCAGAGCCCCTGTTTAGAACAAGTGTATGTCGCGGGTTCATTCCCCAGCCAAGCGGTACAGCAGTCAGTATTAGAGATGATTCATTGCAATATTGGCCCCGCCAGGGAGTGGAGTTCCGTCAAGGTTGGAATAGCTGCATATCTGTCTACTTCACACCCCAAAGATTTGGATGATCTCCACTTAGAGGTCACAGACATGGCTGTCATTCTCTTTTCCTCTGTTCCCCTAATAAATGTTTGTTAACAGTTTAGTTAATTTAATAAAGTGTGCATAATTAGAGAACAAAAAAACTAAACAAATAGATCTCTACCACCACAGGCAAATTTCACTAGACAAATACAGGTCCATTCTAACAATGTTAATTAACCAGAGGTGTGTGCACATTTACACGGCTGACCCTGCTGAAATGATTATCTTCTTTCCAATTAATCTCACAGCAATGCAAATAGAAAGATGATTTTGGAAGACAATTATTAGAAGATTAATGTGAAAGACAAATGAGCTGTGGGCTATCCTTTGTGATGTTTAAATTATTGGCTTTTGAGGGCAAATGGATAATTAAAATCTTTACATTCAAATTAAAAACACATTTAAAAAAAAAAAATACCAGGAAACAATAACAGGGCTATACTAACTTGCAAGCTAAGGCATGTATAAACTGCAGGTTTAGCAGGGGACCTTTACTGTGTACAATGGTTGATTAACCGTTTTGTTATAGAATGTGGTATAGAATTCAAAGTATCCAATATATCTGGGGCAAATATTATATTATAATATTAGTTTTTTTCCTCAAGACACTATTTCTTCATAAAGAATGAGAAAAAACTAATCTTGTGTTGGATTAAAATGGGACCCATGCACTGTAAGAAGCGTTGTGTTTATATAATAAGAAAACACCCAAGGTATATATTTGAATATATTTAAATTTTTAAGTCATTATGTAAATGAAAATATATTATTTACTGCTCTTTTAGCAAGGCATAGCACCGCACAGAAACATCTTACCCTTAGCTTCGTGCTCCACGGGTCATAACCCGCCTCTAACGAACTGCCACATCCTTGTGAGTGGACATGAGCAGACATTGAAAGGTTCTTGAAAGCTTGTCTCTGCATACCATTTGAGATTCAGACCCTTATTGATGCAGCATGCTGCAACTGTAACGTAAGTCATTTTCCAGTCACTCACGGCAAGCACATTAACATATTTTGCTTGGAAGACTGTTTGTGGGTAAATGCTAGCGCCTCGGATATGTCTGGGTTAGTTTACTTCCAAGGAGCATTAAATAAATCAAACCACTTCAGGCAGAGCAGTTTTCACATGTCTGGAAAACAGGAAATATTTATTAGCCTGAAGTCAACTGCAAACTTGTTTTGGAATTTATGCTAAACAGAGCCACCTTCTCACGTGAAAGGTACCGTTTACCTGTCTCGATTTGCTCACCATTTCGGCATAGGTTCCGTTTCTTATCTCCGATTTATGACGAGGAGACAACCATTCAAAATATATCGATGTCCAAGTTACTGTTTATCGCGTCCCAAAAGCTTGGCGGTAAAATGTAGTCACCACCAGAGATTGATGCCTTATGCGGGAGATGAGAGTGGAAGGTGGTATATATATATATATATATATATATATATATATATATATATATATATATATATATATAGGCTGCACGGTGGTGCAGTGGATAGCACTGTCGCCTCACAGCAAGAAGGTCTCGGGTTGAATCCAGGCCGGGGCCTTTCTGTGCGGAGTTTGCATGTTCTCCCGTGTCCGCGTGGGTTTCCTCCGGGTACTCCGGTTTCTTCCCACAGTCCAAAGACATGCACGTTAGGCTAATTGGAGAGTCTAAATTGCCCGTAGGTATGAGTGTGTGAGTGAATGGTGTGTGTGCCCTGCGATGGATTGGCGACCTGTCCAGGGTGTATTCCTGCCTCTCGCCCGGAACGCATGCTGGGATAGGCTCCAGCACCCCCCCCGCGACCCTCACCAGGAATAAGCGGCTTAGACAATGGATGGATGGATGGATGGATATATATATATATATATATATATATATATATATATTTTACCATGATTGCAAAAGAAGTTAGGAGGGAGTGCAGACGAAGCGTGACAGAAAGCATCAACCAGCTCACAGCCAGCATAGCGAGCTAGCGCCCCGGGCAGAGAGAGGCTCCTGAGAAATTGATTCTCACGCAGTAAATCCAGAAGAGATAGAGGCTCAAAAATCATTTCACTTTCTGAATAATGGCACAAACAGTGGCTATAATTTAACATTCTCTCTTTTACTTTTACTGGAGCTATATACACACGGGTATATATATATATATGTTCCTGTAAACTATAAAATATTCAGATACAGAAATATGATGGCAAATCTACCTACCATGCCTTCACTATTTAATTTCAAATGCGATGACCAAGTGTGACCTGAAGACAGGCATGAACAAACAATGTTTATTAAACCACACTCCTCAAAGCGTTGCTTAGCTAGTCGATAGATAGATAGATAGATTCTTTATTGTCCTTTACAGGAAATGTGTTGCCAGTCTGTACAAAAGCCTCACATAAATGACATAAATACAAATATACACACCACTATTACATATACATACATTAAATATGCGCGCACATGGGTACATCCACATTTGTGCCTACATACACAGTCATATTCATATACACCGAGGTATTTTGTTCAGTGATGCTATGGCAGAGGGGACAAAACTCCTTTTAAATGTTAACCTCTGGATATTCGTACTTCATGTTTATCGAAGTTCACAAATTAGGGGACTGCACAACCCTTGAACAATATTGAAGTACGAGCCTAGATGGGCCGAATGGCCTGTTCTCGTCATGATATATTCTTATGTTCTTATGCACTCTCACAGTTTGGATAGCTTTTGATGTGTTACACATTAGTTTCAAACACACCATACTAATGTATTGGCCTACGTACAAAATGAGAGCTGCATTTGAACCAGGTGGGAACTGCACATTGGTGTTGGAACAAATACATTCCCCCCACTCTGATGTGCTCTGAGATCATTGAAAGGCGTTAAATAGATGTACGTTTATAAAGAGATCGCGGTGTCTTTATTGCTGTTCCTTCAGCTTGAGACCTCCAGCTTGTTAACGCAGTGTGCCAGGTGAGAAATAAATCAGGAATTCACCCTCTTGTTAGAAGGTCAGCTTCAAAAGTGTTGCCTGCAGCTTTCACACAATGTCGTCAGTATAAAACAACGTGGTCTGCTTTGTATGAAAGAGTCGAAGCAAAATAACAGCCGAGCGACGTACAAAGTACATTATGCAAGGTGAAGATCTGACACGGTAGTCCCCCAGTCTCAGATATCAGGTGCTGCAATACCAACAGAACAACAATGGCATTATCACCTCAAAAGGATGCCGAAAGATTTCCATGAGCCTTTAAGTGTTTTTTTCTTCTTCATGGATATAGATCAAACGGGAGAATGAACACTATCCATGGAAACTCCCTCTGGACTCCCACTGTGGAATCTGGGTAAAGTTTCCCCTCTGGCATTCTGAAGATACTGTATTTTGGAGCAACATAAGGAATGAGACACAAAAGGCCATCCAGAGCCTATTCAATGTGGTGTCTGTTGTTCTGTTCCTTTTTACCCCTGATCCCAGTGTGAGAGGTTGAAAGTAACCTTAATACGGCTATAATAAGTGAACGCTCTTAGACGTTAAGAATGGGCGCACTGCCAACCTGTGCCTTTGTACAAGCCAGTACAATGCTGCTGCCGTAAGTGGGGGAGGTTTGTATAGGAGATTGTTTTATACGAATTTTAAATGGGAAACTGCTTGAGCATATGTTCAAGGAATGTGTATTCCAGTGGTGGACTACAGTAAAACAGAAAGTACACAAACCCTTTACTTGAGTCGAAGTAAAGATATCCTGATAAAATATTACTCCAGTAAAAGTAAAAAGTCCTACATTTAACCACATTTGCTTTGAAATGTAAGGGAGTGAAAATAAAAATAAAAGTAAAAATGGAAATACTTAAGTAAGCACAGTTACTTGAAAAATGTACTTAAGTACAGTTATTAACTTAAGTAAAGTAAATGTACTTTGTTACTGTCCACAACTGGTGTATTCCAATTCAGCCATGGACCAAATTCCAGCAAACAACTGTGGTGCTTGGGCACATCTAACTGTCATAACTTAACTGAGCATAGCATCATCCTAAAAAAAACCCCCCCAGAGAAGTAACATATTTGTTTGTTAGATATATACAGGAAGGCCCATGGTGATTAGAGAGAATCTGGGCCCTATGTATGCCTTGAATGTAATTCATCAATGCGTTACTGTAAAATAATCTTGGTTTAGAGTTGGTTTAAATGGGACATTCCATTTTAAAGGCACTACTCATAAAAATACTAATACACAGTTTTACCTTAAAGTTATCATTAAATATGTATATGTTGCTGGAAATTAAAGTTAATTTACAATTTTCAGTAAATAATTCAGAGATATTTAATGAGACATACCCTCTGTTTTTATGTTTTTCTTTTTTTTCTTATTTGACAAACCTAGGGATTTCAAAAATATTATTTGGAATGACTGACCACATTGCTCTATGCAAATGAAAAGAGTGCACAACTTTCTCTGTGGGAGAGACACCTGAGAGATGTACCTAGCTCAGATTAAGTTCAGATTTTCACATTTTTGTGAGGAAGAAAATGCAGACAATGGGTAAATGGCCACAGGACATCTGATTATTGTTACAGACACAAACAGAAAGGCTCCATCCTCCTTAGCTCCTGCTAGTTCACCTCAGGAATGGAAACTGTGTCAGAAAGAGAAGCGTGCTGCATTACCTGGAGCTAACGGCCTCCATGTTGACGTCAGTGGTGCCAGAGTGCTGTTTGAGAGCGACCGCTGATGCGTCGCCTGTGGCCGGCCTGGCAGCCCCAGGGCCTACAGGCCTGCCTGGAATAGCAAGCAGTTTGCGGGGGCACATAATGAAGTAGAGCGTCGACCGGGGCGAAGAGAGAAACCCCGGTCCCAATTACAGGGCTGTGACAATGAATTGCCTCTTAACAGGAAGAACGCCTCTCGCCGTGCGAATACCACCTCAGACACAAGCTGCAAATGTTCCCGTCACGTTGCAAAGTTGCACCCGGGCTGTGCATGGATAAATACCCCTTTCTCACGATATTGCACAAGGGTCTTGTCGTAATTCCAAGGTGACATTTAATTGAAGGAAACCACATTGCTTCACATATTAATTATTAAAAAATACACCAGAGGAGAAAAGGAGAACATCCGGAAAATAAATTAAACGTTACTCATAGAGTGTAAGCAGTCACAACAAAATATTGTTTATGCTTCCAACTAAGGAAAACCAGCTACAGAAACATTGCCTTTTTGCAATCCTGGGTATGATGGGAATGTAATTAAAATATACAGTAGATGCCACATTGACATGAAACAATGCACATTTGTTGTTTGCTCATACGCTTTCAAACATTTCCTTGTGAAATGAACACCGGCCACTAAACACATTCTTTTTTCCAAAATCTCCCCAAGAATATGCAGTCCCAACTGTATGTCCTTTCCCTGCACTGTTCATCATTAATTGAAGAGGGGGCAACATAGCACATGTCCTCCAAAATACAAGTCAGTCTCCAATTCTTTTCACTTTGCAGTCTGCCAGCTGAACTGGCACAGTTACTGTGCCGGAGGACTGTGAAGCTGATGCAGGCTGTTTGAAGGCGGGAAATCAACCAGAGGAGTTGCTGTTGAATTGGGGATTTCTTTGGCCAATTAGCCTCCAGGCCGCAGTCAGCACAGGCGCGGTCCAGATTTGATGTGGGAACATCACTGAACTAAGCACCAAAGTGCCTGCCCCTTTTGAGCATCCCAAAATTTTGAATCATTTTGAGTAATTGACAGCCTTGTTACATGCAAGTGACAAGGGTGGAATATGTGAATGCCTGCTCACAGATTTCATTTGTCAAGATGTGCAGAGCTGTACCCTGCTATGCTGGTTGAGTCACATTTCCCTTAAGGACGACAACAGATGCTCAAGTTTCCTCTTCAAGTTCAGAGTCAGTTTTAAGGATAAGAAACTGGCTGCGCACCATCACTCCGGAATTAATGACAATTAATGTTCTGGAACGGAATGTCTGAACTCATATCTTGACACAATCATTTGAAACATTGCTCGTGTGGCCAGGGCTACACTTATCTTTTCAGGATGGCTGGATGAAAAGGTAGTGGATGTAAGGAGAGAGAATGAATATGTACAACCTGGCACATGGATAATATACGAAAACATAGCTTTGGAGTTGAGATGTGATATGCAGCTAAATTTATGTGCAAATCATGTAGATCAAGTAATGTCAGGAATCTACTGCCACAAAATTTTGAAATTGATTGTTTCGTGTAAAGCCACAATCTGTTGTGTCTGTACTGACAACCAGCACACAATGTAAGCTGGTTGTCCAAACTTATCAAAAGCATTAATGTCATTTAGACCATTGTCCCCACCCACTAAGACCACTAAGACCCCTCCCACTAGCCTCTCTCTCTCTCTCTAGGTGCATTTTTCAGAATATAGTGAAAATGGTTGAATTCAACTAGAAAATAGCAAAAGGTTACCATGTTTATTTTCCATCTTTTTTGTGTGAGTCACACAATTTTCTGGTGACTGCATAATAAGTTCCTATAGCTTACTGCTTCATGAATACTGTTCTCATGGAATTAAATTAGGGGCATGTATTGATGTATTCCAACATCATCTACGAGTATTATGATTTGTATATGCTAATTGGGATGGCAGGTGTGCCATCTGTCAAGGGTTGGTGGGGGGTATACCCCATACCTATAGAGCACCGAGAGTTTGGCACTTTTCATTTGTAAATAATAAAAAAATAGTTAATGAGTTTTGTCTCCATTTCTATTATCCCCTTACCCCATCTGTTCCTTGTTAGGATATTAATAAGATGTGCACAATGGGAAGTAACATGTGCTAGCACCCTGTATGTGTGTCTACGTTTATGTGCATGCAATCTAATATATGTATACATATATCTCCCTTTCGAGGTATACACCGTATGTGTGCGTGTGTGATCTGATCTCCCTGCATTTGTGTTTGCAGTCTATATCTCCCTATACATGTATCCGTGTGTTGGAGCAATTTGATTCATGCCATTGTGCACTGTGCCCTTGGATTGAATGTGTGTCCACATGCATGAGAGAGGCACTGTGTGTCTCTTGGGTCTTCCCTCTTAAGCAAGAGAGCCCTTTAATCCTTGAAACCTTTCAGAACGAAACTGTAATCTGCACATTTATCTCTGGTGAAAAAAAGGATACTGTTACATAATGTTCTAAACATATAATCGTGACCAAAGAACAAATGATCAAAGCCAGAGATTTTGAACTCAGGGTCATCTCAAGTGCTTGTGCTAGTCTACACCCCCCCCCCCCCCATGCAGATTAATAACCGTTTTTATGTTCCAGTCAGGTCTGCTGTACGAATGAATCTTTGGTGAGGATGCCTCGCTGGAGCTCAGCTAATCTGTATCGGAAGATAACCTTGAGATTTACGTTCGGGGGGTATGCAGGCCCTCCCGGAACAGTGCCACTAATCAGATCCTCAGCATCTAACACAGCCAATGCCAAGAGGTAGGCTAAACAACTTCTCAAACCCCAAGACCACCACAACAACTCTTATGTGACAGTAACTCCTGTCATCAAGGGCTCAGCCAAACTAGAGCAGTGGTTCTCAATCCTGGTCCTGGAGAGCTGCAGGCTGTGCTGGTTTTCATTCTTACTTAGCACTTAAATGATCATTTAAAGAGGTTGATGACATATTTAATTCACCTCACCTGGTTTCTTGTGTCTAAATTGGTTGCTGATTTTAAGGTGAAAAACCCCCCAGCATACCCTGTGGCTCTCCAGGACCAGTATTGAGAATCACTGGTATAGAGTTTCTTACTCCACATGACCCATCTATCCAGTTCATTCATACACATCTCAGTTCTATATTGACACAATTTGAACAAACTTATTTCAGAAGTTCTTGAATGCACACTATGTTCTGAACCTATTTATTAAAACGTATACAGTAGAACGATTCTACTTTACACGTTTTAATGAACAGATTCAATACCTCAGAGAACCTCTGAGATACGAACGCATTGGGAATGGACACTGTTGAACACTGAAATGTTAATAACTTTGAAAGCAATACACCAGTTTAACCTTTTGGAGCATAGCCTATACATGTTCTGAAAAATAAGAACAGTACTTGGTGAGCAAGTAGTACACGATGTAACGCTGCACCATGTTAATTGTGTAAATGGCAATGCATTGTTGGGTTGTGCTATGGATTGGTCCCTTAGCCCCACTTGTCACTCCTTGTTAGTCCACCAAGCTCTCGGGTTAAAGGTGTGATAATTCAGCATGAACGGATTGGGGATTGAAGGCATCCAGAATGGTGGCCGAGTCGAGGCAGAGTGCGATGATTTAAAAGCAGAACTTCCACCACACGCAGGGGAAGAGAGACTCTTTGCCAGACTGTGAAAGAGCTCAGTCCACCGGAGTGCAGTGAGGCTCATTTGACTGCCATGTGCCATTTTAAGACTGTGTTCTTCCTCTCGCTGGTCTGTATTTAATACTGCAATTCTAGTTATAATAGGGAGTGTTTTCTTCATATTGTTTTCCTGTGCTTATATGTAGCTCTGGTTTCCAGTGTGCAGAGCCTGTGAACTCGAGCTAACTAAATTCTGTTAACACAGGAACAGAAAATGACTGCCTGCATCTTAACATTTTGAGCTTAATTCGCAAGGTTTGACATAGAAGGGCTCTTTCAAAGAAATGAAGTGGTTTGAATGTGTGAACATGAGGTAGCGCTCTTACGTTCCAGTGAGAGGGTAAAGCGGTCGTGAGGACAATGCTATGTCCGGACAGGTCCCTTGTTCTAAATATAGGGGCTGCTCGTACGTGATCTTGCAAATGAGGAAGTTGTTATGTTTATTTGCATCCTCTGCCATTTCTGGCAAGGTAAACTGGATAAAGAAGGAGACATTTCAGGCAAAGTAAAGTGTTTAATGGACAGATAGGATGTGTCAGTTCCAGGGTTTGGCCTCGGTGGAAAATTCAATTCACTGGTATGCCTTGTTCTATCAGGACACATACGTAGAGCAGCAACTTATTATTTATTTTATAGCAAAGAAAAAAAACTACCCTTATTCAGCTCATAAATGTACCTTTTGAGATGCTTCTAGTTACTTGCATGCATTTAATTCTTGGAAAATATTGTCTATCATTATATCATATTATTGATTATTTGGCAAACATACTTAAAAATATATATATATTACAATATTTAACAATATTTACATTATGCATACAAAATACTTCTGGAGGAAATAAGCGCTCTTGTTCAAAGAAATGCAGAAGACTGGGCTTCATACAGCTAAAGCACTAGTCTTTGGGATACACCCCACAGTCCAGCATCAAATCCTAACCACATCGGTGCCAAAAGGGGCTAGGAGTCCAGCTTGACGAAGTACATTTGGCCATAGCCACAACCAAGGGAAGAAGGTTTGTCGGAATGATTCCCCTCTCCTCATGACGCAAGAGCACCCCCTCTGGTTGATCGGGTGCCTGCAATCTACTTGTGCCAGCTGAAGATTAAGCATGTGTACTTGCATGATACAATAAACTGTGCAACTCAGTGGGTGGACTGCAGAGTGAAACGAATTGGGGGCTGGCCGTGGTAGCTTTACTGTGTGACCCTGCTGCAAAAGTGAAAATCTTTCTCTCACGAAGCCCTTTGCAATGCAGAACAATTCAAAGTTTCTTCACATGCAGTTGTTTTCTTGGTGCACTGTGTGTATAATCAGTAACTAACCTGATAAAACTCTCATAGTGCCATCTCTTAACACTTGTCCACAGTAGGCCAATTTGCTTTAATCTCTGCTAGCAACGAGGTCATGTGATTAAACTTTGACTTCACTGTTAAGTCTTTCTGAGGGTAAAAAAGAGATACATAATAATTCTCATAAATTTGTTGTTTATACAGTACTCCCTTATGTATATGTACCCTATAGAGATATAAAGATATTCTCATTGTCTAACCACAATCATTATCTAATGAACCAAGCATTCTTTTGAACAAGCCTCTTATCACAAATCCCTGGATACTGTATGCTGAACAAAACCGTTTCTCATGCCATGAATATCGCCTGCTTTGTCTAATCTTCCATGGCTAACCACTCTGGGCATACAGAATAGCTTGATGTCAGGGCAGCCATTGATTTTTTCCTCCGGTGCCAACTGGGGTAACGAAGAACTCTGGAAAAATACCCATAGTTCTATGCTCTGTAGATCTAGTGATTTATTATTCAAAGCATCTTCCGTGTTTAAACAAGGCTGCTGAGGGAGTTCACACTTACTTTCGGGGTGATGGGGGGCAGGGGTCAGTGTGGGGCGCTGATGAAATATATGAAGTCCCCCGCCTCCTCCACCTCACAGCCCTGGCCACGGCCACTATGCCAAAAAAATGTGGTTCCTGTGGAGGCTGCTGACGTGCTGGCCCTGAGCAGCTCCTTGCTGATGGATGGAGTCTGCTCAGAGGGACTTGGGTGTTGGCAGAATTTCACAGTATTGTTCTCCGCAGCTCCCCCCCCCCCTTCTCTGAGGGCTCTCTAGGAGGAAGTCCTGCTGAATCCCCCAGTTCTGCAGATCCTCTCTCCAGGATATCCCCTCAGCCTGTAAGCATTCCCAAGCCCTGGCCCGAGCTCGCCAGCCACCCCTGACAATCGCACGTCTGCTTACCTCGGCACAAATCCCAACCGCAGTGGGAAACCTGAGCCGTTTCCGCAGAGCACTGTTTCTGCTATAGGTAAAGAACTGGTCAACCTCTTCCAACCCACCTCCCACTCCCAAAATCCACTTCCTCTTGCATGCCTTGCAAAAAAACATTTCAACATTTCAACTTGGTGATCAGCAAAGACAGCCTTAGTCCAGGTTATGTGTTATTAAAAGTATCCTTGCAGTTTACACACACTCCGCACTGAATAAAAAAATGAGTCAAAAAGGAAGGAAAGCGAAAGATATCAGTAAATAATGGGCGTATGCAAACCAAGAACATTCCAGGTGCTTTGCTCATTGCTTAATTTGTGTGGGAAAGGGTTAGCCCAGGTTACTGATTGCATGCGAGGCTTGTGAGATACCTTGACATCAGAGCAGCAGGTGATTCAAGAACAAAATAAAATAACATTATAAGGCATTATTCAGGCCTTATATTTCAGCAGAGGAAACCTCAACTTGATGAGCTGATGCAAAGTCACATGGACCTCCAAGGAAGTAGAGCACAATGCATAATGTAACAAGCCTATGTACAGCATGAGCTAATGATTGAACAGAAAAGCTTGTGGGAAATGATGCATTACATCCTGAACAGAGAGGAAATTGGACATTGCCTTGAACGTTGAAAGTATACATGCAAATACACACGTGCACACACACACACACACACACACACACACACACACATACACACACACACACTATGCAAAGCCATGCATAGCACACACATAGCCATACATAACACACATGCACTGCATGGATTAGAAAATATCAATAATTCCCATTGCCATATGTGTCATTTTATGTAAAGGTTTGGATTTTATATTTTACCATAAATTACATTTAGTGCATTGTTTTTCCATACAGGCATCTTCTTATGAGAGTTTCTCAGAGTTTATAAGACTTCCTGGAAGGCTGCCATCCTGAATGTACCTTCCCAAGCAATCTTTATCTTGAGTCAGCTAAATGCTGTGGGAAAAAAACGCTGCTCCTTAATGGGTCTGGTGGGGAAAACAATGGCTAGGGAGTGCTGGCGAGGAAGAAGATGTGGGAAACACTGAAACCGGGTGGGGTTGACATTGTCCGTGTCAGTGCAATCACCCAACACATCACCCAACGGCAGAAAGACAACAAAGCAGCAGACAATATAGCACAGATGTGAAATAAATATATCCCAGTCATTTCAGAAACAGCCGAAAATAGAGAGATGCTATAATGGTCTCGAAGAGACCAAAAGCATGCGTCTGGTTTGTTTTGAGGAACTACTCTTGTTTGTAAAGCAAGCTTTGCATCATGCATCACGCTACCTTATAGCACATTACATTAAGTTACAATCAATCTTATCCAGAGTGACTTGCAAAACAACGTCCGTATGTGCTTCCATTGATGATACAATGTACAGCATTGCACCAACACTGTGCATGGGAAAAACCCACCACATTTTTCACGCTATTCATGAAGAGCAATCTGGCGGGAGACTCACAGGTCCCCTGTAAGGTCATTGGCACATGAATCTGTTTCTCTGATGAAGTACTTAGTTAAGTACTCTAGTACTTAAAACCAAAAAGTTCAGCTGTGGGGCATTTTCATTTTCTGCCACCTCCTCTGCACTATCTTCGCATGACTCACTGACATTTGCAGCATTAAATTCTCGCTGCAGTTTTCTCTCCCCGTCGTCCTGAATATAAATAAGGTCGCTAATGTTATGAGACTCCAGTCAATTCCATTATCGGCAAACGCATGAAAATTCAAGTTAGACGAAACCTGGGAAACTGACTAAGAACAAAGAGGCCTGCCTCGGTAATGCCTCTTTGACCCCGCTCTTTCATCGCCGTCCACCTCTGCTTCGGAACAAATTGCCTGGAAATGCTTGGTTTGAGAGCCGTGCGCCTTAGCGTGAGGGAAACAGGGAGGGGTGAGGCGACTCATCACTATGAATAGAGATGATGAATGGCCTAGCTGATTACACCTGTGGTGATTAATGTGTGTCCAGAAAGGATGGCCCTCGCGCTGCTCCCAGTCACATCAATTTTGCCCCTGCACCGTACGTGCCGAAGCATGACAATGGAAACACAGAACTCCTGTCCATCTCTCACAATGTGAAATCCAGGAACATGTGAACTGGGGAGGGGGGAGACCCGGTGGGAACGTAGATTGCTTACCCCCCTACCATCACAACTCCCCACCCTCCCTTCCACAACTCACCCCCAAGATACTTGAGTGCAATGAAAAAACAGGCCATTGATTGGCTTTTGTGTGCATCTGCCCACAAGTGTGCCACACCCCTTGCACGACATCAGACATGCCCCTACGGACTGCGTGAACCACAGGGTGGAGTGACATCAGCTCATGCCTCTACGGACTGCATGAACCACAGGGTGGAGTGACACGTGATGATGGATGCAAAAGAAAGGCGACAGTGTATGTGTATATATACAAGCGGCCAGAGGTACTGCTCCCCCTTACCTCCAGTCACTCATCACTCCCTACACCCCTCCCAGACCCCTCCGCTCCGCCTCCTCTGGTAAACTGACTGTCCCTTCCCTCCGGGGGCCTGGCAGCCGCTCCTCACGGTCTCGCCTCTTCTCTGTGCTGATCCCTCGCTGGTGGAACGACCTTCCGCAATCGGTCAGGACTGCGGAATCACTTGAGATCTTCCGCAAGAGACTCAAAACCCACCTCTTCAGACTCCACTACCACTGAACTCTGACCATCTAGCTAAATTGTCTTCACCACTGTTTACTTGTTCAACACTATACTCCAAAAAAATAAAAATAATAATAATAATTTACACTCACCTTTTCCTGTTACAGGTATGGTACGCAGATGCCTGCAATGATGTCTATTGCTGTATTACTGCACTGATCTCGTGCGCTAACTATGATTGTTTCTACCATGTATTAATGCACATCTTGTAAGTCGCTCTGAATAAGAGCATCTGCTAAATGCTTAAAATGTCAATGTAAAATGTACAGTATACCTTAAAACACCCTACGGGGTTTGGTTGTAGGTGTTACGTGGTGTAGTGCAACCCAAGAGACAGATCCACGGTCAAATGTAACAAAAATAGTTTTAATTAAAGGAAAAATCCACTCACGAACACAAACAATGGGGAAGTCACTCAAATGGTGCGAACATTTAAACAAACAGTCCAACGGAAGTCCGCTCTGGGGAGCTAACCCCTTACCCAAAGCCTCTCGAAATCCTGGCTGGTCAGCAGAAACAGATCCACAGTCAGGGTTCAAAAATAGTTTTCCACGAAAATTCCAAATACTTCAAATACATTTAAACAAAACCAACTTGTCTCCTCTTCTCTCTGTTTCTCTCCCTCCACTCGCTCTCTTCACAAGGGAACCTGGCTCCTTTTATCTACAGTTGATTGGGTGTTAATTCGTTGATTGGGTGTCAATTAGATGATTAGTTGCAGGTGGCAATCATTTTGGTCCTTCGAGGTCAGGGTGTGACCGATAGATGGCACCATATGAACCCTTGCACATGGCTCTGCCTGCCAGGGTGCCACATCCTATATATATGTAACTGCCAAAATAAAATAAACGCCAACATAAAGTGTCTTCATAGGGTATTGGGCCTCCATTAATCAACAGAATAGCTTCAATGCGCCTTGGAATAGATTGGGGAAGTGTTGGGAACTCAAAAAAAAGTTTACATTCCATCATTTGGTGTTTTGTTGATTGTGGTAAAAAATTCTGTCTCAGGTGCCGCTCCAGAATCTCTGTCAGGAGAATCTCTGCCAGAAGTGTTCAATTGGGTTGAGATCTGGTGACTGAGATTACCATGGCATATAGTTGACATCATTTTCATGCTCATAAATCCATTTAGTGACCACTCGTGCTCTGTGGATGAGGGCATTGTTATCCCAGAAGAGCCCACTCCCATCAGGAGAGAAATGCTTCACCATAGGATGAAGATGGTCACTCATGGGTTTGTATTTATTGGTGTTTACCTTGCCCTCTAAGGGGTTGAGTGGACTTAAACCTTGCCAGGAAAATGCACCCCACACCATAACACAGCCACTAGAAGCCTTCACTGTAGGAAACAAACACTCAAGCCTGTAGGTTTCTTTTGGCGTGCGCCACACATGCACCTGTCCACTTGTTGAGACCACTGCCTGTGCTCTTTATACCAATTTACCCGCAAATGTCGATTTTTAGGTGTAATAAGGGGTTTGTGCCCTGCAACCCGACCATACCATCCCTCCCTTTCATATCCAGACAGACTGTTCTGTGAGATGAGAAATGAGAAACTGCCTGCTCACACCCTAGATTTATATTTGCAGTCAACTGAGTCAGAGTTGCTTGTCTGTTTTGCATTCCATCTCAAACCAATGCTCGGACATCTAGGCTCTTTCGACCATAGTTGCCCCTAGCTGATGTCATCACTGAAGCTCCTGCCAAATGTGCCCCAACAATTACTCCTCTTTAAAAGTCACTGAGATCTCTTCTTATGACCATGATGCCAAAATAATGGCCAACTGGGCCTACCCAGCATTTTTATACACGACCCTAAGCATGATGGGATGTTAATTACTTAATTAACTCAGGAACCACACCTGTGGGGAAGCACATGCTTTCAATACACTTTGTATTGCTCATTTACTCAAGTGTTTCCTTTATTTTGGCATATATATATATTGTTAAAAAAGATATATGTTTTCTGAGATAGCACTTTAATGGAAGACATCGTATTGTGGCGAGCGGGGTGTTCACCCTCGTGGAGGTGAAGGGCTTATGTGCTGGATGTATGAACCAAACCCTGGTCTGCTGCTCCACAACACAACCACATCACAAAAAATCTTGACGCCTTGGCAAGGCAGAATATCTTCTTCAATATCTTCCTAGTGACATCACCGTGGCTGACAGGCATGAGAGCTGCAATGTTTAGCTGATAAGAGACAATGGGTTTGGATGGCTGTTAAGTGTTTGGAAGATCAATATCAAACAGGATTCCAGAGCAGGTTTCATTATTATTGGACCTACGTATATGTGAATCTCTTCTCTCTGCATGCCCTACGGTTAATATAAGCATGCGTAATAACATGACACAAAATCGAGACAAGCGGCCTAAATTAATATAAGGCATGAATGGTTTGTGAATTCTGCCGTAGTTTAGACAGAGAGTGAGCATATACGTACATGATGTGCCGACTTGTTGGTCTGTTTCCTTCAACTCCAAAATTCTAATTTCAATGCCATTTTATCCTTGTTATTTGTTGTGTGAGTGATTATTGATTTGTCTGTCTCGCTCATAAGAAAAACATTTTTGGTCTTGATTTTGAAATTAAATGTGTAATAATTGTCTGTTTATTTGCACCTTTTCACATTTCTACCAATGGTTGGTTGTACTGTGCATCTATGTGACTGTAACCAGGATAGGTAAAAAGGATATGCTTGGATCTGGATGAAACTTTATTAAAATACTGCCTATGGGACAAATGTGACATAATTATTGGATTTTAAGACTGTTACGTATTACATGTGAGGTGGTAGAGGAATGTACTTTACTGATTACCAATCCCGTTTTTACTACGGGAAGCTGTATTAGCCTTCGGGGCTAAAATATCACATGTATGAATTGTAACATGAAAGCTATTCGATCAGGTTCCATGACGTAGAAAATCAACTATTTTTATTTGACCTAGATTAGGTTATGAAATCTGAAAAATGCAGATATTGGTTCAATTGGCCTGCTGGGTCATAACCTAATGCTCAGAGAAGCAGAAACATATGATTGAAATATTTTTAGAGTGTGTGTATAGCTTGTTTTCTAGGCATCCATAATCAGTTACGAATTCAAAGAAGTGAATTGCACAATGTTGAGAACAAACATGAGTTCATGATTACATTATCACTATTGCATGAACTGGTAGTGTATGGGGAACAGGGGATTTGGTTGGTCCAGATACATTTTGGCTGAACATAATTATACTTACACAGGAAAGATATCCTTTATTCTCTTTAATTATTAAGGTTTTACAATATTCTCTAAGGAACATTGGCTACATGATTCGCTGAGTCTCCTTAAATGATCTTGTATTTAGAACTGGCTTGCAGAAAACGGGAGGTGGAAGCGCATTCACTCTACACCAGTGGGACTTTACCATTTGGCCATCTCTCAGGAATCGCGACTGCACCGGAAAAGCTCTAATATTATTGGCCGAGGCCCTCGGCCATTAAATAAGAAGTACACCTTTACAGTAAAGATGGCCCTTGGCATCCGAGGCCATTAATGTCGGCGTGTGCTTTTCCTTCCCCGGGAGTGAGAAGCTGCTTATCTGCAAAGAAAACACCTCTTGAAAAATGGCAACGTTGCGACCTGCAGGGCGGAGGCAGGAGGTGCAAACAGCCCACCCCATCATTTGTTTGGTATGTCGCTTCCTATAAACCGTTGGGGAGGGAAGGGGAACGCCCAACCTCGGCATTCCACCCTGACAAGTCGTGTCACGGCGAGGTGAGAAAATGAGCTGTCGTGTGCGCGGCTGCCGGCCCTCAGGCAGGAAATGGCAGCGTTGGCCAGCTCCGTCCACCACGAGCCCCTTTCCACCCTCGCCGGCATGCTTTATGGGACTGCTTTATTGGCCTGTGCATATAACACGTAGCCAATATTCCTTAGAGAATATTGCAAAACCTATAAATAAACGAAGGAATAAAGGACAAAGAACAAAAAAAGGAAACACATGGGCCAGTTAAATTATAAACACTTGTACTAAGGACAATGCTACTAATAAAACATAAGCGTGATAATAAAAAGTAATACAACACAACAGTGTTAAACATCACTCTTTGTACCTCAGTTTGTGACAGGAGGCCACGTATCCTGCAGCCAACACCGCACGTTAAATTCTGTCTTCCAGTATACTCCAGTCCACTCCACTCCACTGCATCACATCACCATTTCATATGCTGTTTTTGATTCTAAGCTGACAACATTTAATTAGTATACACAAACACTCTTAACAACATAAGTGAAATGTCTATGTGTTTATCCATTTGTACTGTTGTTATAGTTTCTGAAGTGGTTAAGCATCTTTCTAAAATGAACAACAGCAGTGCCCCACCTGGGATCCAAGTCTGCAATCGCTGGATATCTTGAATCTCATGTTACATGTTCAGTTCCCTAAACACCAATCCCACGCACACGCACACACGCGCATGCACACACACGCACGCACACACGCACACGCGCGAGCACGTGAGCACGCATGCACGCACGCACGCACACACACACACACACACAAGCACACATTTGAGGTGTGAGGAAGGACATGGACTCCTGCTCATGATCACGATGCGTGCAGTTTTCCTGTTTCACAGTTAAGCCTGTCTCCAGCATTATCACCCCGCTCTCAGCACCCCGGCTCAGTGCTGTAGCGCACGCTACGTGGGAGACTGGGGAGCGAGTGATGCTCAGACTCCACTGCACCAGTGACTCAGACACAACTTGTCATTGATCGCAACAATGAAAGTATTTATTATTTATGATTATCCTAAAATATTTTCTGTTAGCAGCTATTTACAGCCCTCGCTCAGAGCTCTGTGCTGACATCACCTGAGACATTGCTGCTTGTTAAACATTAGCTGATGATGAGCTCCCAACAATCACCCCTCTTTCACAATCACAAGGTCTCCTCTTGCAGCCATGCTAGCCATAATTATAGCCAACCAGACCAGCATTTTTAAACATGCCTGGATGTTATTTTCTTAATTAATGGATGAGTCACACCTGTGTGCTAACCTCTGCCTTGCATATACCTGCTTTCTCTCATTTATTAAGGTGTTTATTTTCATAACATAAAAAAACATAACATTTCTCTCATTTATTAAGGTGTTCATCTTCATAACAAGAAACATTTTCTGTTCACTACCTACATGGGTCTTTGTTATTTAAGAAAGTGATAATGAAGGACATACTAGCATGACTAACTTGTGGAAAATGGGAAAATCTCAACTTGTATAAAAGTCATGGAGTCTTTGACGGCAAGTCTTTCTTCCGCACAGAAAATGTCAACAACGCTCCAGGTAAGGGAGGGTACCGGAATGTGATCTGTGTGCGAGAAACATCGCTGCACACCTTTTGTGTCATTAAAATGAAGTACCCCCATTGAAATGTACCCTCAAACACCATTAAACTCACATTAGGTTCAAAATGCTGCACACTGCAATCCACAGGAAGCACTAAAATTGAGAACATTTAATGGCTTGGAGCGGGGGCCAATATTAAAGTCATCTACCTGTACAAATACCTCTGTGTAAATGATCACACACCCACATTCCCATGAATCTCTGAAGGCATGATGACTCAATGAGTCACTGATGTTTCTCCGGTAAAGATAATAGTGGGAGAAACAGACCAAGCACTCCATATGTGGAAAAGTATTTTTATTCCTGTAAAGGTAAAAAAGGAGAAATATAATAGAAGTAATATTCAAAGTACATTAGAAGTCATTAGAAACCATAAAAAAGTAAAATGATGAGAAGCTGTTTGTGAAGTCACAAATGCTTGAGAAGACTCAAGTGCTGCCCTTTATCTATTCATGAAATCTGACTAAAATCACACAGAAAATGTAAATGGTAAAACAGAATACAATGATCCACAAAACAGTGATGACATTTTCCAGTATAATTCAAATAAATTATAATTGCCATTCTTTATCTATCTTTAAGGACAATTTTGTTTCTTAAACGTCTCAAGTAAAAAATAACACCTATATGGAAAGGGAATTCCTGCAAGTTTATAAACAACAGTTGAAGTCTGAATACGTGAGCTAGGAGGACATGCTCACATTTTATTTCACCACGACTGAATTCAATGCATCTGGTAAAAACATTATATTGCATGAGAGGTATCCAACACGAGGTGTTTCTTCGCTGA
This sequence comes from Aldrovandia affinis, assembly GCA_029706075.1. Classification (NCBI taxonomy): domain Eukaryota; kingdom Metazoa; phylum Chordata; class Actinopteri; order Notacanthiformes; family Halosauridae; genus Aldrovandia; species Aldrovandia affinis. The sequence goes on from JAINUG010000115.1 coordinate 1,787,223, forward strand.
AGTTCATTATGCAGTGTGTATTTACACCTGTCACAGAACAACAGCTGCTTGTGGTTTGAAGAACAGACCACCATTGGGTATTCACTGGCAAAGCCTCAGTAGAAATCTGTCTAAGCTGTTGCTGAATGGGTGAAACTTGTAATTAGCCCACACGCGCTCACATCTGTTGCAGTGGTCGGCCTCTCAGCTCAAACACCCCTATCACACTTTAAATGGTCATAATTCCTGCAGTGGTCTATTGGGCGATCTTTGTCGGATGCCCTCACACATAATCGTAGGCTTCTCGAAGCTTTTAAGCATTTGCCTACTTTCTGTCTCTTTCACAGACCACAATGTTGGCATGCCAGAAAAGGCATTGCCACTGTGCGGCAGCTGCTGGAGGTTCGCTGTTTGTGCTAATCGCCTTGTTAGCAAGCGGCGCGGCCCTCTCTGATTGGTTCGCAGGCCGTCTTAAAACACAAACTTGCGTGGACACATTCCTCACTCTCTCTTTCCGCTGAGCTAAATGACCAATTAAAACGGTCAATTAATATGAGGGGCCTGCCCTCGTTGAAGCTCGGTAAGCTGACACAAACTGCCTTACACGTCAATACTTTAGTGATTCTTCCCTGCTCCCATCATGAAAGATTTCCCCCATTTTCAGTCGCATATTTGACCATATATTGACATAATTTGTATACCTACAGCAAAAAATGCATTGTTCATTGTTAAAAAAATCTATATGACAAAGTATGGTTTGACATGTAGGGATTCATTACAGTTATGTCAGAAAATAAATTGGTGCTGTAATTTTCCTCAAACTTCAGTGAAGACATTTCTTATATACATATTGTTTGCATGTGTGACGAAGCTGTTATCTCTCTTAGACACCTTGCAAAGGAAATAGATTTGCTCTTGACTTTCTTTTAACATGTGCTGCCCGTTGTCTCGCCACAGCTACTTAGTACTGCTTGGTTCGGGAAAATGTAATTAGTAATTAGTCTTATCCAGTACAAGGGTCAGGCCTAAGGTACACACAGTGACTGGCATTGATTTGTGAAATGTACAGCCTTATCTTATCGGGTCTTACGCCATTTTAAACTTCTGCTCATTTGAGAGCATTTACATTTAAATACATCTTGTCGTAGCCAGGAACAGTTTATTTCTCCAAATTATCGTAATGTACTTGTTAAGGGACTCTAAATACAGTGTGTGGAGGGCGTCAGTCTTGGCCACGTGGGAGTGGCATGGTTGCCTTTGTTTTGCATGTGGTGGAGGCTTTGGAGCAGGGAGACTTTCCGGGGGCAGGTTTGGCACCCTCACAGGGTGTGAGAGTGAACTGTCGCCCGGAAGGTTGCTCCAAAGGCCATGGTTGATTGAATTATTATTTAATGGGTGTCAATCAGTTAATTGATAGGGAAGTCAATTGGCTGATTGGGTGTCTGTGTGAGAATGTGAGTGAGTGATTGATAGATGGGTGATTGCCTCACGAGTCCCACCTGAGCCAGGCAGAAAGTGAGCCTATTTAAGAGCAGGTGGGGCGAGTGGGGAATCGGTTAGTCTTTTGTCTTTGTGTGTTTCATGAGTGTGAGTCTTCTGTTTCCACTGTTTCCACTGTTTCCACTGTTTCCACTGTTTCCACTGTTTCCACTGTTTCCACTGTTGCCACTGTTGCCACTGTTGCCACTGTTGCCACTGTTGCCACTGTTGCCACTGTTGCCACTGTTGCCACGGTATCGTATCGTGTTGTATTGTGGAATGTTTGAGGTTTGATTGTTGGATGTTGGATGTTGGATGTGTGATGGTTTGATGTTTGTTGAATTTTGTGTGCGTTTGTCGAAAGTGACTGAGTAGAGTGCTTCTTGTGTGTGTGGGAAAGAGGGAGAGGGCACCCTGAAAGAGGGTCCGCCTCTCGCCCTCGGTTTTATTTGTGTGATTGAAAGAGAACTCGCACTCGGGCAGTGGAGAGTGTTTCTGGGCAACAGCCGTAAGTTATGATTATTAAGTTTGTTATTTTAGTTTTTACCCGAAAGCTTCGCGGCGAGTAGGGTGAAGATTTTGGTGTTTGTGTTATATGTTAACCTGCTACTCCCACTGTCTCTTCCCCATGTCTGGGGGGAGAGACAGGAAAAAAATAAAAAAATAAAAAATAAAATCAGATCCGTAGACCGACAAACTCCACTCCGTCTCCAGACTGCTCTGTTCCCATCCAGGGTTTGTCACGTGGCGTGTGACAGTGTTTTAAATATGAAAAATGGTTATTAAAGGACTTCCTAGTAAATACATTTACTTCACTAGCTTTTGGATTTGAGGCAGTTGGCATGGAATAAAAGTCCAAAGTTACGGTCTGTATAATTATATTGTCATTTCAGATGCTGACCTCATTTCCATAGCATAGTGCCAAAGATATTACTTTTTTGACTCTGCTACTGAGAATGGCAAAAGGAGAACAAATAAATCAAACATGAGCAATCACACCAGAAACCAGGTTTTATTTCCATGTAATAGCACGCTCAAGTTGCTATTGGTATTCCAGAGATTACTTTAGCAGCCGTTTGATTTGGCCAGGGCTCACTGGACTTTCCCAGAGCTACATTCAGATTCCAGGCAAAGGGCAACAGCTTGGAAAGGTTTCAAGAAAGCTGTTGTCGTGTCAAAGTCAAAGAATTCCTTGCAATTAACACCTGACAGTGTCAGTGCAAATGTCACATGGAAATAAACGTGTTTGCCAACTGCGGAAAGGTTTTCAGTGGTGTCACTTTATCTTTATCTTTGTAACATTTATCATATACCACTTACAATGAGATTGTGACAGTGAGGCTTTGTCCTTCTTTCCATCTCTCACAGGCTATGGATGATCTGAGTAACAGCACAACAAAGCACAGACATGTCCTGAACCTGCCGTTTACAAAACGGATCACTTCAAAAAAACTACAGATTTGGCTGAGACCTCCAAGTGGGTCAGGTGGTAGAGGTGCACATGACGAGAGAACACTTGGCCCCACAGCCTAGACATCGCAGGCCCAGCCTGGGCTTGACCATTTGAAGACAATCACCCGGAGTCTGCAGTGATGCAATTGGCTTTGTCCATCAACGTAAGAACCCATTACCGTTCCATTAGGCACCTACAGGTTACCAGTTGTCATCACTAAGAGATTCCACTCTATTCCAATCAGCGCTAGCTTCCCTGTAAGGCCTGCATTCTCAGATGGCGGTGGCATACATGCACATTGTTTGACTTTTTGGCTGGGGGGCTATAGGAAAAAGGTGATTTTCTATAGTCAACAAACATAATGTCACCGAGCTGTGCAGGGTAATACAGATGCATCACAATTCACAAAGACAGAACAAAGACTCACACAGCTTACACGTAGCCACAATGCCATACAATGCCACAGCAGATGTCAAGAGAGGCTATCACAAGCATACCTCTCTTTCTCCCATCCACGCTCAAACAACAACATGACCACTGCCATAACGAGAGCAGCCTCTTGAGTGAAGACGTTTACAGCAACCATTTAAATGCCTGAAAAAGCATAATGGAAGTGTTTGCTGAACAAAGGATGTCTTGGGCAGCTTGTCAGAACACAGACCTTTCCTCGTAAACACATAATTTTCACATGATTTTGGACATATCAAAGCAACCCACACATATGATGGCAAACATATTTATTATTATAATTTTTCCTTTCTTAAAGATAGGTGTAACGAAGCACACCCCAACTCCACCAACAGTGGCACGGCAGGTGAGAGCGCGGTGCAATTCCAAATGAGACAATAGGAGAATAAGGGAAAATAAGAAGGAGCTTAGGTCTTATAAAAGACTAAATGTATTGTCTCAGGGCCTGCCGTACACGTTTTGGAGGATCTCAGAGCTCATACTGTTCACAGACAGTATGATCCAGGACGGAGGTGGTGTCTGGTATCCCAGCACCGCAGTGAAGATTGTCTCCCGTCTGCCCAATTTTCCAATGTTCCTAAATCCTATAATTGATTGAAATTGCGGCGCATGTTTTCAAACGAGACAGGCGTGGTGTGAAAGTGCTTCAGAAAACAGCTGGAGGCTATGACATTTTCCCCAGCAGGCCAAATACCGTGAGGCGGGCTGTGACCAGCTCAGTAGACCTCGGTGCCTGGCAGTTAGAATTTTTTCCATTGGTCAGCAGAGACAGTACAACAATCAACGATATCACATCAATTTCAAGCAAAGACGTTGGGAAAAACCTGCTCTCTTTAGTTTAAAGTAGAGTTTAAAAAGGTGCTTTCACTGAAACAGTGAAGAGAAGGACAAGGGAGATTGTGATAGAAAACGATATATTCATTTAATTGGATACATGGCAGATACAACTTTTCAGCTCTATGACATCATAAGTGCTGTACAAAAAATGAGTGGAGACAAGCGCATATTGAGAACTGATACGGGTGTTAGCAATTAGACAACTAGATCATAGATATACTGTATGTAGGACATCATAGGACATCAATATAGAATATTCTGATTAACAATATTAAAATTGTGCCATTGTAGATGTTTATCATTGTTATTGTAGAGTGGCCAAAAATTAAGAGAACATACAGAAAATAAAGGTCACTCTGGATATCTCTATTTCCTACCCCTAGCAATGTCTTTCAAAAAACAACTTTGCTTACTGTCAAACTTTTTGCAACACTGGAGAATACTACATAAGCATAAAGCTTCGTTCAATTGTCACTTGACAGAAAACTTGTGTAATTTCTGACTAAGACAAATCAAAAAAAGTAGTAAAGATGTTTAATTCTGTGGAAAAACACAATACTACTAACTACGCTTGACTTTTGATTTGAAAATATTTTGATTTGCCTGCCATTTATTGTCCAGGGCGACCAGGTTTTGTCAAATATCACTGCACTCATATGCTGAAAAAGTGAGTAGTGGTGCTGAACAATGTTCTGGTCGTGAGTGTGTGGCGATCACCCCTGTCTGTGTGATAAACTTAGGCTACTACATACTGTCTCCAGTTTCCCAAAATGACTATTGCTCCGTATTGGTGCTGAAAAAGAAATAAAAGAAATACAATTCTTATCTTGTTCTTACTTACTTTTGTTCTTATTTTTCTGACCAAAACAAACAATTTCTGTGTAAATATCAGCCTTTCATTTAGCTGAGAGCTCTAAGCTACTAAATAATATTCTTATGGCATTGGGCCAACATTATGGCTATATTATCATATTACCACAACATTGCATCCTTGACTGTAGCTCTTAGTTAACAAATACACTTCAGAATAGTATTTTTTGTTGTTGTTGTAATTCTAGGTTTTTAAAAAGCCCCCATTGACCTGTTGAAGGACGAAAGAACCTGATGCCTTGATATCTTAATTAGCCCCGGAAAACGGAAAGAAAATGTTTAACAATGTGCGGCTTGATTATTGAAGCTGGATGGGCATGCCCGGTGCTACTGCCAAAAGATTACGCACTAATCTGCTTTGAAAATAGAAAGTAGCAAATTGTTTACGATTTCACTTCTTGATCTGATCGGCAAGGCGGTTTTTAGCCTCTGCTTATGTCCAAAGGCCTTTTACCAAATTAAGCGCTGGCACTGCAAGACCGTCTCATTTCCTTCACCATCAGCAATGCAAATAAACACACCTACAACCATTTAGTCCCCTCAAATCACCCATTTATAATGCAGGAGGATGTTTGAACACACATTGATATCACTTGGGCTTCATACTTACACAATCCTGATTTGTTTGTTTAAAAAAGAAGAGAGGAAGTACTTTATAATAAGACTGGTTAAGAGTGTAACAGAAGAAGAAAAAGATGTAAAAGAAGCAAGAGAAGGAGAAAAAGATGAACAATAATAATAGTAATAATTTTCATCATCATTATGATAATAATCCTAATCATAATAATCATTATAATAATATTATTGAAGATTCATCCCTACTGTACTGTACTGTAACTTTTTAGTAATGGCAAGACACAACTAAAATGATGGGGCTTCTGTTCCAGCCTCAAAATTCAGCACAGAATATACAAATTTTGTAAATATACAAAATACAACTTCAGTTTATTTTAAAGAAAAAAGTTTGAAATGCTGTGTCTGATGTATATGTTCCGCCACTGTGTCTTTGGAATTAAAATATAACACATGTCATAGTACAACAGAAGCAAAAGCAACAGCCATGGCCTGATTCCCTCCCCAGTCAACTATGTCTGCCAAAGCAAAGTTCAATTTCCGTCTCAGCAAAACTCGAAATAATGTACCAGTTGGCTCTAGGCCCTAAAGCAAATGTCCGCTTAACAGAGAACGGCACATTGTTACATCACACAAAGGTGGCTTTTGTGGATGAACTCGTAGCGTGAGAAAACAAGAGGACAATTTTATTATACGAGACAAATGTTTTCCACCGGCTGGCTTGTTTAAGCCAGAGACTGCTTGACACTCACAATGTTGCTTTTCCAACCTTACTCCTGTAAATATTTGAGATGGTACACGACAAGACAAAGACGTTGTTTTGTTGTGGGCCAAAAATACAATAAAAGCCAATTGTTTTGTATGGCCATCAAGGTATTCTCACTTGTCTTGGTCTTTTGAGTAATGTGTTTTCAACTCAATAGCTTATCCTACAAACCAAATATTCATCCCTATCCTCAAAGGAGGACAAATATTTATTCTGCCGAAAAGAGAAAAAGCCCATCTGGTACTTCACATAGCAGTACAGCAAGGGGGATGAGAAGAGTACATACACTGGAGTCACCGTTTATCTTCTAACGACAAACGTACCTCACAAATCCCACATGTACAAAAAATATTTTAAAATCTCGAGACAAATAATGAAACTATACTGTGGATTTTCCTGGCATGTGATCGTTTGTGCAATACTCTCACCTTGGCAAAGCAACACCAGATATAGCGTTTCTTTCATTTACAATTTAAATGCATTCCAAAGGGCCATCGATGCATCTCTATGCTAGCAGCATAAGCTGGATATCATTCAGGAAATTATCCATCTCAGACACGTATGAACGTGTCTGTCGGCAAAGGCTTTCGCGATGAGTGCAGGCTGGACCATTGCATTTCCGAAACATCGCTCTTCTGATTCCCGATTATGGGATTAGCCAACTATGACCGAAGTCACTCTGGGTTCCTCTGGTTGCCCATTGTTTCAGTGAGAGGTAGGCCTCCCCTCATAGTGCTGCGTGGCCCTCAGTGGTAAACGGTCACTGGCTTGCGGGTGAGCGCATTGGAGGAGTGCATGTGTTGTGCCTGCAGTGCTCCTGGCACAACAGGATGCTGGTGGCACAGGGGTAACACGAAAGGCACGATTAGTGATTCCAAACTGGCAAGAACAAAATGGGGGGGAAATGGAGAAAGAAAACCAGCTTGGTAAACCTACGCATGCCTGAAAGCTATAAATCTAAAATCACTTCATATAATTGCTATAAATGTTAAACCTTTTAACTCGGGGAAGGTAACACCATCACACCTTAAGACCCATACAGATTGACAACATAATAGCAGCAACTATGGAACAGCACGATGCAACATTTCCAATTAATTCTTCATTTGAAATGGCCAAGCACTTAAAAATGAACACATTCTGCAGAACTGGCAGTGCTCCTCACATTTCAAAAAGACACGACCCAGAACTTTGAAGCTTTTCACACTTGCAGCAGAAATCCTCCATCGACTGGGTTTATGCAAATGCGCACAGTCAAGCTTTTATAAAAGCTTTCACATAAACCCACTTCCCCAAGAGTTCAGCCAGTAGCCTACTCTCGTTTACTGTATTTTTGCATCCTCTCTTGCACCTCTCCCACTCTTTGCACTTGAGTCATCCATAGACCCCTGTGTTGCATAGACTGCTCCTGGACCATACAGCAATGGCATCACAGGCAACAGCTATGATGTCACTAAACCCTCAGTTCCCATGCCGACGCCCCCTGGGTTTAAACACCCACTACATAGACACACAACACCTCTGTCTAGAGCCTGTAACATGGTGGAGGAAGGTGATAGAGTGAGTCTTACCAAGGAAATGATTATTTCTGTATGTTGTGCCAATGCATTGTACAGCTAATGTACACAGAAAAAGATACAGGAATATGTTCACTATATTAAAATATATACCATATAGTATACATAGTTACTTGTGCCTCCAGTATTCATGAAATTTTGCATATACACATATTGTGAAATATACAGTATGGTAGAATAATACACTGTAATATACTGTGTCTTGTACAATGAAAGTAGCAATAGTTCATATGGAGAACATTTTAATATTACATTTATATTATATATAGTATATACTGTATATTATGTATTTACTGTATTAAAAAAAAAAAATTCAATATGGTATGTTACCATGTTTTGGCCTAAATTGCTTGGCCTAAATTGCTTCAAAACTGAATGGAAATCACATCTCAATGTTTTGAATAGATAGGTATCTTTTTCTCTGGGGAAAACATTTACTTTCCTTATCTCTGACTTCCTGTTTAACCTCAGCTGAGATGCAATTTCCAATTACTGCACAAACACCGTGTAAGTTAAATAAGGGAAAATAACCAAGGGCTGGGGTTATAAAATATCATCAATCGTTCTGGGCACATTACACTGCTCACCGTTTCAACTCAGCTGGTTTGATTATGCTCCAAAAGAACTAAAAAGACAGATAGAATGAAAGCTTTGTTATATTGCACTTAGGAAACACATTGTCCATCAAGCATAATCACTTCATAGAACAAAACTGTGTTCAGCCTTAGCCCTCTATTCAGCTTTGATGATTTGTTCCAAAGTTTGTGAATTTCATGCATGCATTACAACATTATGATTTTTAAATAGCTGAAAACAGTATATATATATATTGTGGCAGCCCACTGGGCTGCACTAGGAAATGGCTGCCTAGCCTCCAACACATGGCAGCCCGAAACACTACATTTCCCAGCAGACCACAGTCACACCTGAGACAAGTGAAGGCAACGGGACTAACGGCCAGCTGGAAGCCATTTTAAGGCCTATTTAAAGGGCTGATTGTCACTACACTTCGAGAGGAGTCGGAACGTGGTTGAGAAGGAGTTACTGTGAGTGTGTTTGTTTGAATAGTAGAAACCTGTGAAGTCGCTGACCAGCCAGGATTAGAAAGGAGTGTTGGAGTGTGTTTGTTTGTGTGTATTGGATTACTGCTTTGGATTTTGACAACGGACTGGATTACGAAACTGACTTGGATTACACAAGTTACTTTTTTTATTTCTCGGCGGCACGGTGGTGCAGTGGATAGCACTGTCGCCTCACAGCAAGAAGGTCTCGGGTTCGAATCCAGGCCGGGGGCCTTTCTGTGTGGAGTTTGCATGTTCTCCCCGTGTCCGCGTGGGTTTCCTCCGGGGTACTCCGGTTTCTTCCCACAGTCCAAAGACATGCACGTTAGGCTAATTGGAGAGTCTAAATTGCCCGTAGGTATGAGTGTGTGAGTGAATGGTGTGTGTGCCCTGCGATGGATTGGCGACCTGTCCAGGGTTTATTCCTGCCTCTCGCCCGGAACGCATGCTGGGATAGGCTCCAGCCCCCGCGACCCTGACCAGGAATAAGCGGCTTAGACAATGGATGGATGGATGGATGGATGGATATATATATATATATATATATATATATATATACACACGTATATATATACACACAGTGCCCCTTTAAAGTATACACCCATCTCAAAAATGCCACATTTTATTGCCTTACAGCCTGAAATGATAAGATATTAAATCAGACTTTTTCCACCTTTATTTACACATTTTACAATATAACTAGAAAAATTGTAAGTAAAAATTGTTTGGAACATGTATTAAAAATTAAACACTAGAATCATTTGGATAGGACAAAATACTTTGCAGATAGGTTGATTTGAGACCTCAATCGTGGCTGTAATTTAATCAGGAAATACTGTATAGGAGTTTAGAAAGATCTATTCTTGCATTGCGAAGACTCCATCTGCCCTGGTGCTATCTTCCCTTATCTTCTTATTACAGCCCCAGCTGTTATTTGATCTGAGCGGGTGTCATTTGCAATTTGCAAAGGAAGGTACTTCAGGAAAGGCAGCAGATGCCTCCAAGGCCAGAGTCCTCTGGCAGCTGAGAGGCGGAGAACACTGTGTTGTGAAGTTCGCAGGGCACTCTTTCGACGTCATTCCCTAATCCCGGTGGTGAACTTGTCACTTCGGCTTCCTGAGGGCACCAGAGCCACATCCTGCAATGGGCGTCCCGGGAAAGAGCCACTCCCAGACACTCGACCCGTCACTTCAGCAATATGGTAAGGGAATGTCACATGATACAAGGGAGACTCACTCACCAGATGAGATCCTTTATGAAATGGTATTATTATTATTATTATTATTATTATTATTATTAACAGAGTGATACATCCTATAAAATGAACATACTCTTTTTTTTTTGTTTCAGAGTTTTTCTCCCAATTTAGTAGCCAATTATACCCTCTATTTATTTCAATTTTACCCTCCCCACACGGGTCCGCTGCTCGTCTCTACAAGGCAAGCTGTGGGCAACGAACTCCGCTTCCTTCGAGATGGAATTCGCCCACCGATGTTCTGGAGACTCCCTTACGTGCTTCACGGCGAACCCGAGCCGGATCACCCTCCTCCTGGGGCGGACAGCCATATGCTGCCCCAGATCGGGACTGACAACCAGGGCCGGTCTGGTAGAGACGTGGGTTTCGAACCGCGTCCCTGACAGGCAGCGCACACCACACCGGACCAGCCAAAATGTAGTGCGTTAGACCGCTACGCTATCCGCCTCCCCATGAACATACTCTTATAGTGTGTCACTTGTATCACATTTATATTTTTATATTTTAACATTTTCTACGTTAGAATAATATATTTGATGTGTTCCTTATATATTTGCTGGTAGCCTAATGCATAATGCACAGCAATACATGTGCTTGATTTGTTTTTCATTTGCACAAACAGCCCCACCGAACGACTTCAATTCGGGCTCACCAGCCTACAGACCTAATTAATGAAACTCATTCCTAAGCGAATGCAAATTATGCCTCTTGAATGAATTACTTTATTTTTACGAGCGACAGACTGTTCCCAATTGTGTTTGCTCACAAACACCAAGCGCATTCATTAAAGAAGCAATTCATTTGAAAAAAATAAAATAACAAATAATAATCCTCCATAGCCAAGTTCCATTCAACAATTAACAAACCGTGTTAAAACGTTACACGAATCTTGGCTTGGGCTGGTTTTTTGAGACTCCAAAATTTCAGGTAAAAGCCTGGGCAAATGTTTCAGATGAACTTCCTTTTGGGATTCCTCAGGCTAAGAACGGCAATGCAGATGGCTGTGGCTTCCTCAGTCACTCCCATTTCCTGTTTCCTCGTGTTTATCAGGCTTCGGGAGGGAAGGATGCTGCCCATATCCTCCATCACACACAGCTGCTCCCCCTGCCCCAAACCCCTTTCCAGGGGGCCGAGGGGGGGGCAGTGCAGAGGGGCAGGGGCCCACCGAAGGAGTGAGGACAAGGGGTTGGCCCCCGACCATCCCACTGGCAGGGTCAAGAACCCTTGTGCTAGAGGAACCCCGAAGCGGTGGTGATCACACCTCCAGCGGTCCGATTGCGCGGTGCTGACCGCGTTCCCATCTTCAGCGCCAGGGCCTGTCGGTAATTAAAAAGGCATTCTCTCCTTCGAGGATGTGCGCTGCGGCCTCACCTCCATAACCCCCGGGACCCCGCCCAAAGTAAGGATGCCGGCGAATTATCGACGTGCTCGGGCTGGTCTGCCCTCGCCGTGCGACGCAAAGCCGGGAAACCAGCACGATTACGTCCTCACCGCTGCAAAGGAGAGCATCTGTGGCAATACTGCGGAGAGAGTCACCTACTCGGGAAACTTGCAAAACTCAAACTAGGTTTTCAAAAAGACTGGGGGAAAAAAACCTGTTACAAACTGAGCCTTGCACAGTGCTTGTATTTGCTCACACAGAAATATGATTATATATGATGAACAATAAAAAAGACTCAAATGAACACATGAACAGTGTATTTATTTAATTACAATAGTTTGTCATTTATAGAATCTTAGTGAAACTGGGATCTTGAAACAGTGGGATCTTGAAAATATATAAATTGCTTAAAAAAACAAGTCCATTGCTTTAGTTTATACAAAAGGACATCCTTTCAAGGGAAAGTCTAAGTTCCAATTCCATGAATAATGAATTTAATATTAATTGCAGGGAAGGAAACATTTAAGTCTTCCTTGGGAAGTCCATGTTCAATTAAGCACAAAATATGTGAGTGTTTTGAAGTGTTTATTTGATAATACAGCCAATAAAGTATGCTTGTCTAAAGGAAAGCTCCGCAAACCTGTATCAGTTCCCCTCGATACGTCTGGCATTTGAAACTCTCGGTGGGAACGATTAACACGATCTTGGAAGAAATAGCAGGCATAATTCAGAAAGTAAAGCTATGTCAATGTCAATGTCTCTGTCTGAAGTTATTTCCCTTTAGCGAGAGCTGAAATATATTGCTCCCCCATGTTTAATAATATTCTGCACTAATCACAAGAAGCTTTTCAAAAACAACAGTTTTGTGACCTGGACCTTGACAAGTCCATTTACTGTCATTGCTTCTACGCACAGGCAGCTGTGATTTGATGCAGGCCAGTGGGGGCTCAATAGGGGGCGCTGTTTCTTCACTCAAATGGGAGAACCGTGGTGGAGCTTGCTGCAGAAGGGAATCATCCGCAGTGTATGCGATAACAAGAATGGCACTACGGCACACGGCTGGCCCGGAGGGTCACCTGCATGAGTCATTTGTAAACATGACTGCACTGGTGGAGAGCTGCTCGAGCTTCTTACAGAGAGTAAACGGGCCTTTCTGAGGAACTCTAAACAAGCCTGTATCAAAAAGCAGCAACAGGGCTGTGGACAGGGCACTGGTTTGCAAAGAAGCAAAATAAGCAAAATAAACCTTTTAATAAAGAAAAAGACATCTCGTAAAGGTTACCTAGAAATCTTTTCTAAAAAAGTATTTGTATATTAAACTCAAGGTCATATTTTAAAGTTAAGTTCAAGTTTTTTATTGGAGTTTTCTAAATAAAGTAAATCTACGGGTGCTTGAAGATGAGCCCGAGAGAAAATGTTGAACGGAATGTAGCAAACACACACCAAGTCAGTCTTCCTATAGCGACTGGTTTATAAATGCTTGGTCGGCCATCCAAGCACTTTCGTTCTGTGTGTTTTCTCACAGACCTACCAAGGTTCCCTTTTTGAAGGGATATGGATAACAGAAACCCGTGCTGTACGAGCTGCTGGGGAACTCCCTTCTCAGGGAAAATACCATAAAGTGACTCATGGGAATAACATGTGACAGAAATATTGCTGGCATTTGATAATTGTTATCCATTCCTGATGCAACTTCAGCAACGCTCGGCGCAAGATCGACGAGGCATCCTGACGAGGGAAGGTGGCTCTCACCCTGCTGTTCGCTGTGTTTTTACACCCCTTCCCCGCTCTCCCACCGTCACGTCAAAACCCCCCTCGCCCACCTGTGCGCTCGAGAACTTGCTCCAAAGGCAAGTGCAATCCTGAGAAGAAAAAAAACAACGATTATGAAAGCCGACGTGTCACCGCTGTTCTCGTATTCAGCAGGGGAAGACAACAGACTTCTGTCATACTATTAAAAAAGGGTTTGGTTCGAGTTAGGAGCTTGTCCAAACAAGACTATGAAATGCTAACCAATGTGTGTGTGTGCTAACCAAATTACACAGGTGTAATGGGCTTTATACCATGAACAAACAAGGCTAGAGAGCTTTAAAGGGTCAATTTGCTTCATCGTGATGTACACTTGCACTAAGGTGACTTATGCCTCTCAGAGATTCAAATCAATTTCAGGTTTCATTTTGATGAGCGCATAACTCACAAATGACTAATGTACATTTTCTCAAAGAACAGCCTTGTAGGTGCCATTCAAGCGTATGGGAATAGGAAGCAAAGCTGTGCACACTTTCCCCCCCCTTCTTGCTTTGTCCCGAGCTGGCTGGATAGAGGTGTGGTCACATGCTGCCATTCGTTTTTGTATTATTTATTATTGGGAGTTGAACAATGGCTGCCCTTTTAGCATCCGTGGCAGTACTGCATTCCAGAGGTTGAAGACTGCTCATTACCCGGCCGTATTACTGTACTTTGAAGCCGCGGCTCCCTCCATTGCTTGGCAGAGCATATCTCCTGCTCAGGTCCCCCCTCCCACCCCACTTCCCTGCCCTGTTCCCAACCCTCTCCGTGCACAGCAAAAGAATCACCAGGGATAAGGGCTCTTGTGCTTACCAAGTGACAAGAGTGCACAGGGATCATTCGATGTTTCACAAAAGTCATGCACTATAACATCACAATGGATGGCTGTGAAATAGGAAGTGGGTGAGTTTGAAGAGCTTTATCACAGCCTCTCATTTCTGTAGAAACACTGCGGAATAATAACAGGATGGCAAAGCTGTTGCGTCCCCACAGGATTACCGGCCGGTTACATGCAGAGGAGCTGCTCTAGGGGACTGTGGCAGATCCTCTCCCCAGAGACAGCAGTCCTCAGATTCCCCTCTGGTGTTCCCTTTCATGGGCAGGGAGGGAACCAAGCCTACCAATTTGGGTTTGGAGATCCACATATATTATCTGCGGATGACTTCAAGTGGCCCAGCCCGCTCCCTTTGTGGTCGACCTCCGGAGGCCGTTCTCACGTTAAACGCACCCTGTGCTTTTTTAGGGCCCCTTTGCTGAAAAGTTTACCTCACAGTTAGCGTCAAACATGGGTGTCTCACTGGAATAAAATTCTTTTTTTCCCCCCCTGAAAACCAAACCCTAGGAGAGTGTTACCGTATGTTGGATATTCGAAGCACACGAAGCCAACAACTCTTAAAAGGCTGATTTATCAATTCTTAACACGTCAGAGAAAAAGAGTTCCCCTTAACTCTTTTTCTTGTTCTTGAAGAACAAACACCAGCTGTCTTTCAAAGTGTGTCAATCTATAGTCTGCGACTATCGTATTCTCTGTATTTCAACCAAAGGCTTTGCCTGTGTGTGGAACCGGGGAAGTTTTGAACCTCTTTGGCGGAGCAAGCGGTAATGTGACTGGAGATACTGTGGGTGTGAGTGTGTAAACAGTGCTCCTTAGCCCCGCCCATGTTGCACTTTAACTGGAGCAGCTCACAGGGCAAGTTTCTTCTTCAAAAGCAGTGCATTATTTCATTCTACTTCAGCAGGCTCACTTTATTGATATTATAAGGGCCAGATTGGATTTCATGATTAAGTGCATGGCATGATGTATTCAGCTATTTTTGTGCGAGGTGTTTTTCACAGGCAAGGTGATTTCATTGCTTTCATTGGTTCCATGGCATGGAGGAAGAATAATACCCCCACCCCCACACTTTTGCACTTGAGGTTTTGCTTTGACTGTAAAATCGTGTGATGCAACATAGGGGCATCTTCCGTTGAAAGTGAATTTAAGAGACATTTAAATTCAAATTAGTATTTTATATTCTGCAAGCACATGACTATCCACGTGACATCAGACCCCCCTAAAAAGGACATCAATAATCCCAAAGTAATATGCCAAAGAGCCAATTCTCATAACTCTTAACCTAGGATGTAACAGGGAACAAATCTCCTGGCCACACTGATATAAAAGCTCCTCTGGTTTGGGATTAACATACTGCATTGACTGAAGACATTTCATTTATGTCATTTATATGAAGGTTGAGGCCACACATTTCAAATTAGGATTTTTATCCGATAGCCTTCCCCTTTAAAATCCACTGCGGATTATCTCTTCACGCTAAACTCAACCCCTCTCACCATACCATCGTCTACTTCAGTTAATTAATCTGTGCCGCTAATTAGCTGCATCTCACCTTCCCTCCCTCGCCCCTAGCAGGAGGACCACAGCTGTCTGAGCAACGTCTGAACGTCATCTCTCAGAAAACACAGGCGACTGAACACACAAAACCAGAAGAATAATCAAGTCCTTTGTAAAAAATATCCTCGCATGTTTGTTTACAGAGCGGCCACGTGCATAAATAATGACAAGGGCTCCTATTCAATGTTGACAATGTGTGCGACACGTTTCAATGTTTGCAGTGCAACAATCGACGAGGCCGCCCTCGAAGGACCAGCTTTGTTTTGTTTGTATGGGGGGGGGGGGGGAGAGTTTCAATGCTGAGAAAGGAGCGAGGCAGGAACTCCAGGCCGACCCGTCAGCTGAGGCAGCAGGAGGCAAACAATGGTGTGAAGCCAAAACTGTCTTCCCATGAAACTGCAAATCAACACACCCTTAGCAAGCCTTTGTTACCTGTGTAAACTACTGATTCATCGTGGGGCATAAGCAAAACACTGACACAAACAGCTAAGCTACAGTGCAGTATAAAGTGAACTGTACTGCATTCGCCTAAGCTAGCCCTTATTTAAAAACAACACACTTATATTGGCCTATGGTGTAAAATACAAGTTGTACTGTCCGCACAGGTAACTGCCCAAATAAAGGAAACACTTTACAATAACTGAGGGTAAATGAATTAATTAAGCAATCAACATCCCATCATGCTTAGCGTCATGTAGCAAAATGTTGGGCAGACCCAGTTGCCCATTCTTTTTGGCTACCATGGCTAGAAGAAGAGGTCTTCTAGGTCTAGGTCTTATACTTTTAAGTGTTTGCTCCTTTTAAAGCAGTAAACCATTTTACCCTGCATGTTATCCCGAACGGGATAAGCGAACTGCAGCGGCAGTCAAGTGACGACGATCTCCTTAGGGATCATGTCTGAAGAAGTCTGACAGCTCTGTTGATGAGGAAGTCTGGCAGCGCTGACAGCGACCAAGGTCCACAGGAGGCGGGGCGGTGGGACCGAAGGGAGAGTCTTATCTGGACTGGGGTTGTAATTGGATTTCGTTCTCCTCCCGGTGAAATGGCAGGGACACGGGGGGGAGGGGGATGAGTGTGAGTATATTTTGGAGGTTGAGGGGGTGGTGGTGGTTGGAATGGATTCTGAGAGGGCACTAGGTGAGTGACAGTGCCCGTTAAACTGCCGTGGCTGACAGTCTAATATAACGGCATTATTAAAGTGAGCCCGCCTCTCCCGCGCAGCCGACAGCTATTCGACGGTGTGTCATTTCAAACCGCGCCGTTGGTATCGAGTTGCACAGAGTAAACGCGGGGTAAACAGGGTGCCTGAGTGAAAACAGCAGCAGAGGCTGAGAAGAGGCTTGTGTTTTGCATTGTATTCAAATTGATTATTTTGTGAATATTCAATGGCTCCACCCCCACGGGCTTGGAGAGGGTTGAGTTTGGGGTGGGAGCAAACACGTGATTTGTTGATCTGACTTCACATCTTCTACCCTATGTAATTTACTGGATGCCAAATTATAGAACAGAATGGGGAACAGCTGCCTGGCAGAGCAGTGGGGTAGACAGGCCATGTGTGCTTTCACTATCTGCAGCCTGTAAAAAACAAAAACCTGAATGTATGGAGGAGACCGATTCACAGCAAATCTGCCACTCGTATATCATATGGCCAGAAAGCACAACTGGGTGGTGTAATTTAGTTGTGCACTGTTTCTAATGCAAATGAAAGACCATAATTTGTGCCCATAATTATATTAAACAAGAGCTGCAGGGTCTGTTGGTTTCAATTGATACTCAGCACTTAATTGATCAATTAAAGCAATTCAATTGATCACAGTTAAATCACCTCCCCTGGTTTCTTGGGTCTGAATTGGTTTCTGATTACAAGGCGAAAACAAAAGAAAATCTACAGATCACGTGGCTCTCCAGAACCAGGGTTGCCCACCCCTGACACAAACAGAAATAAACCCTTTGTACATAAAATATAAATAGACAATACATGTAAGCTTGTTAATGAATGGCTGCCATCACCAGCACAAGGACTGAGAACTATTATCAGCCCATCCTAAAAATCCTCCCCCTTTAACTCGCTTCTGTAAGAAAAAGAGTGAAATGCAAAGCAATACTGATTGTCTGCTCAGTTTCAATAAATAATTTAGGAAGCCTAACACAAAATATGAACATAGGATATAAATAGGTGTGTATGCAATACGCGCCTGCAATGAGATCCGGGAAAGTCACAGGAATGTCTTTATGATGTTGCTGTGGAATTCCTACCATGGGCATCACAGGAAAACAAGAGAAGTGTGATCTGTGATCTAAAGATGATACACATTGATTCATGTTCAGAGGCACTTAAAGTGGTTCAGTGAAGAAAAAAAAACAGGTGTGTTTGAACAATCCAGATATCCAAATACTTTTCCTGAATATTTGCTTTCAAATACTTACTCATAGGTCAACTATTGAGATTCTGTTTGTTTTTTTACTGAATCATCAAATTGAGATTCTTTTTTAGTTTTGAGATTTCTTTTTTTTGTGTGAACAGCCCAACACGCCCTTGGAAATGTATCATTGTGTTTTTACTGCAAAGCACACACAATCACTGCGTAGGGGGTAAGGAACAGGAAAAACACACACAGAAGTCAAAGCACTGGCTAGCATATGCTTTCACATACTTGTTAGTTTCATAATGGCAGTGTGCTGATATTTTTTTTCTGATTTCAAATACTCGATACATACAGACTCATAAACCAAACTTCATAGCAAATGATAAAATCAAAGAATGTAGGTACAAAAACATATATATCCAGTGATGAGGAGTGAATTAATCAGCCTCACTACATCTTGGCACCTGGGGCTGTCTTATGGGGAAACGTCACCCAGGGATTGGTTGGTTGGACCAGACCTTGTGCTGATGAATGAGCCAGTACGACCAATTTAACACTTTCCCTGGTGTTCATTTTCTAAACTGATTATGAACTTTTCCCAAATATTCTAGCTCATTAAGACATACATACTTAAAGGTGAATATCTGGTAAATAATTGTAAGGGTCTGCTTTTTTTTTAAGAGGATGGCTCAAGCTGCCCTTTAAGGCAGTGCCACTTTCAAACTGTTGACACACAATATTATTGTTCATTTTAGACAGAACAGCCAAAAACTTATCGCCACTTTAAATTTGCAGCTGAAAGTTAGCATGCAATGGCAGCGTACTTTGATTAAATGGCCCCCTTGGGTGGTTATAGATGCAGAGACCTCCACACTAATTGAGAACAAAATAATTTGATTTAACTGGCTCTCCACCAAATCCTGTAAATTGTAATGAAAATAGATAACTGGTATATGTGACCCCCTCGCTGCCCTTTTAGAAAATAATCCCACCTTGTTGTCTTTTCCACTTAGCCGGCGATTCCTAGGCTGGCACCTGCTCTATTAGGTGGAAATATCATCTTCCCTTTGGTGTGAAATTAAAGCCCATGTCGTAGCTGTGACAGCTGCTCTTTGTTCATGAGTGGAGCTGAGTGACCCAGTCTGTTCCACTACAAGCGCGATATTAGGCGTGCTGTACCTGTCAGCTGGTGTGAAGCGTTCTCATTTTGCTGCTCAAAAGCAGTGCTGTGAACACATGATGTCGGCTGGGCCGCTGCTTCCTCCCATCCATCATCGCCCGTTCTTGTTTTCGGCGATTAATCAGAGAGCGGGTGTTGTCCACGGGAAAACAGCATGTCTGCCATTGCATAATGGGCCCCTCGTTTTCCCACGAAGCGCATGACGATGTTGCCATGGAGATGGATGAATGAGACTGAGTGTAACAAACTGGACCGAAATTAATAAGTGCAGCTGTGCTGTTTGACGGCTGAGCAGTTGTCATGGCAGTGTCATGTAGACATTTCCGTATCGACAGGCATTGAGCTGAAAAGAAAAAAGAAAAAAGAAGCTTTTTTTCACAGCTCAGCGCCTTCTAGTTTTAGAGAAAATATTGATAGAACAATGTTTGTGCTGAATCAATAATAAAGATGTGCTATACATTAAAAATGAAAATTCAGGAAAAGTGCTTCTCATGATGTAAATGGTAAACTCAGCAAATTGATTTATTTTAATCATTTATATTTTATATTAATTTCTGATAGACTGATATTAAGGTGATTTTAAACCTGTGGCTCAAAAATGGACTTCAATCTCACAACAATAATAATATTGGAGTGCTAAGTGGATAGCTATCTGGTGAGCTTAATTTTACTGTACCCATTTCCCCTGTAGCTGAAGTTGAAACCAGGCTAGCATGAGTCAGAGCCAATGAGCATTTCTGGTATTGTTCCATTGTATTACCAACTGGAAAGCTGGATGATGGCATCTAACCCATACTGAGACAACTTTCACTTTATCTGCAGTCCAAGGCTGAAATTGATCTTCACATAAACAACGCCATATTACTTCTATTCACCTTTTGTTGTATATTGTTGCCTCCTTTGACTCTTCTGTGTTAACCACCTCAGATGAAGCAGTGCCGATATGCAGCTTACTGGCAAGTAGGCAAGCACTAATAATGCTGGTTACCAAAAAAGATGGGGAAAGAGGGGTAGGCTATAACTCGCATGCTATAGCTTGCTTGATAACTGGCTACTTATATGGTGACTGACAATATAAAAGAAACATAACCCTACATTACTTTGTCCAATCCTTTAAATCTATTTAAAATGTACTCATGTTGCACCTGAGACCAGGTGGTTGATGTGACTGCGATTTCTCACATTTCCCTGGTCAGGGCCGTGCACAGACATTTTGGGGGGCAGGTACTCAACCCAAAAAAAGGGCACTCAACCCACCGACACGCACTATTCCCAACCCGATGTTGTAATGAGTAATGATAAGATTCTAGATCAGCAGTCCTACTCTGACATGCTTGATGCATAAGCCCCCTGAATTTGGGGTTTCAAAACTGACCCTGGACAACCAGCTGTGCTTCTCGAGCCATATTGCAGCGGTCACTCGGACCTGCCGTTTCTCCCTCCACAACATCCGGAGGATCCGACCGTTCCTCACCCAAGAGGCCACTCAACTCCTGGTCCAGGCCCTGGTGATCTCACGTCTGGACTATTGCAATTCCTTGCTGGCAGGCCTTCCGGCCTGTGCCATCAAGCCACTGCAACTAGTCCAGAACGCTGCCGCTCGCCTGGTGTTCAACCGGCCGAAGTTCACCCACGTCACCTCTCTCCTCTAGAGGTGGCTCCCCATCGCAGCACGCATCAGATTCAAGTCACTGGTGCTTGCTTTTCAAGCGGCCAGAGGTACTGCTCCCCCATACCTCCAGTCACTCATCACTCCCTACACCCCGCCCAGACCCCTCCGCTCCGCCTCCTCTAGCAAACTGACTGCCCCATCCCTCCGGGCGCCTGGCAGCCGCTCCTCGCGGTCTCGCCTCTTCTCTGTCCTGGTCCCTCGCTGGTGGAACGACCTCCCGCAATCGGTCAGGACTGCGGAATCACTTCCAATCTTCCGCAAGAGACTCATAACCCACCTCTTCAGACTCCACTACCACTGAACACTGTCCATCTAGTCAATCTGTTGTCACCATTGTTTACTTGTTCTACACTATATATATAAAAATACAAAATAAAAAAAACACCACTAACCTTTTCTTTCCCAGTGTTACAGGTATGATACGCAGACGCCTGCAATGATGTCTATTGCTGTACTACTGCACTGATCTTCTGCGCTAACTATGATTGTTCTTACCTTGTATTAATGCACATCTTGTAAGTCGCTCTGGATAAGAGCGTCTGCTAAATGCTTAAAATGTAAAATGTAAATGTACAATGATACTGAAGCCAAAAACAATCCGAGAGTTTTAGAAATGTTATGGTGGGTTTGTTCTTAAACTTAAACCAGCAAGCTCTTCACCTCACACACCATTAAGAAATACAGTGCCATGAGAAAATCTACAGGAACGCTTCTTTGCTTTAAAAAAACCCCTAAAAACCTGTTCTTAAAAAATGGTGCTCTTTGGTGCAAGGGTCTTTTAAGTATCAGAAATCATGAAAATGTAAAAAATTACTTGATTCAAAAGTGGCTACCGCTGATGCATTTTGGCATGACTTGCCTTAATCAAGGCGTGAGAGCTAATTCATCGTGTCGTGATTGATGAGTTTGTGCAGCGGGTGAACAGCAGCTCCCAGCTTGCAGTGGCTGTGCTGTGCAGACTTGGGGAGAGCATCGGTGAACACGCTGATCCGGCGGGTCAGGCTCCCAGGATCCTCTTTGAAGGGTCATGTATCCAATTTCCCAGCTGCTTCGCGGGGCAGCTGTATTTCTGTCACATCGCGGTAACTCACTGATGCCTTGTGGGAGGCGACTCGCGTATCGCCACTATCGTCTTACGTCTGATGAGTACAGGATGGGCTAAGGATGAAAAAAGGACCCCCCAGTGTGGCCTTTTTGGCGACGATGAAATTTCAAAGGCTATCTGTTTGTTTTTACGCCACATGCCCCAACCCTTTGGTAAACCTCAGAAAAATTGCCTTCACCTTTGGAATGTCATTTTCGAACATTCCTATGTTTTTTGTCACACGATTCCCCATCAAACAAATATTTCGTTTTGTCAGAATCCCTCAGGTCGAAGAGTGGCCATTCTCCCTCCAGGGCGTAACTCCGCCTGATGATGCAAGGAGACGGCGGCCGCCACTGCCGCCTGGGTTTATTGTCCCTCGGAGAAGTAGGTGGCGAGGATTTCGGACGACAAAACCTCCCATTCAGAGGGAACAGTGGGCTACTGAGACACAGTGAGTCTGTTTGAAATACAGGAATGCAGGCTGGCCGCTCCACATGCATGCAGATGCTGATGACTTTGGCCTTTCGCTGTGGCTATTCTGCCATCGTTCCACTCTCAGCATGCAAGCTACTGATTTGAATATCTGTGTTGAAGCACAGCAAAGTAGTATTATTCATGTGACGTATTCATTTTTTAAGGGTAACTTTTACCCAAATTTTCATATTTGTTTCTTCATTCCACTACATATGTGTGGAATAAATCATTATATACCATATACAACTTTTCTATATTTTGTATTGTTCCTGAATGGGTGTTCTAACTTTAACTTTGTAACAGCAGCCAGCGGCTATACCACCACAGAGGACAATCTTCCCTCTGAACCAAATAGAAATTCAATGCCCCAGCATCCAGCGCAGTGATTGGGATACTGTGCTGTAGAAGGTGCGGTACTTTGCATAAGACGTTAAAAACCAAGGTCCTGACTCACTGGCCATTAAAGATCATTTCGGTACTTTTTGAAAGAGTAGGGGTGTTGGTGTCCTGGTCAAATTCCCACAAGAAAAATTGGCTTGCTACATCTGGCCACCTAATCACCTGCTACATCTAATTGGCTACACCATCCCTTGCATTCCTTACCCACTTTGATTCTCTCAGGACGCTACTTCAAAAGACAATTGAATTCTCAGTTGATTTACCTGGTTATTTAAAGGTTAAATAAAAAATAAAAAATATAGATTTTTAAAACAGGTTCAGCTCAAGTAAAATGTGGGGTCGCATGGTATATGCGCGATGCTATCCTGGATGAATTAAGAGATTTACATCGCAATGATGACATCAATATTTTGTTAATTTTACACAAGATTGTCAGTGATCAGTAAGCTGAACAGTATGTTTTTATTTTAGCTTGAATAATTTGTATATGCCATAACAGATTTACAAGTAACTGCCAAAGTAAAGAAAACACCAACATAAAGTGTATTAGTAGGGCGTTGGGCCACCATGAGCCACCAGAACAGCTTCAATGCGCCTTGCATAGATTCTAGAAGTTTTCTAGAACTCTATTGGAAGGATGCAACACCATTCTTCCACAAAGAAATGTCATCATTTGGTGTTTTGTTGATGGTGGTGGAAAACGCTGCCTCAAGGTGCAACTTCATAATCTCCAATAAGTGTTAATTTGGGTTTGAATGGTTTTGCATTTATTAGTGTTTACCTTGCCCTCTAAAGGGTTGAGTGGACCTAAGCCAGGCCAGAAAAATGCACCCACATCATAACAGAGCCGTCAGAACCCTTTATTTACTCAAGTATTTCCTTTATTTTGGAAGTTACCCGTGTATACCATTGCATTCATACTACAATAAGGACAAAAGACAACATACTAGTTGAATATGGGAAACAATATCCTTTAAGATGCTTGTATTTACTGTGGTTAACAATTATCTGTAGCCCATTCAGACAGCTGAATTGAAATGTATGGTGTATCTTAGCAGTACAACAGCAAAGCCAATGCTGCAAACAGCCCTTTAAATGACCCTCCAGATTTTGCACGACTCTTGGTGAAATTCAATGTCTGCATGTTGAAATCATGCCTCTGAAATGACAATTTGTGACAATGATTGCTGCCGCGAGCATTTTCTGAGTGACTCATAGTATTACAGCCACTCTTATACACTGCTGCATTCTATTTTATTCTATGGTATAATCCCTGAAAATGATTAATGTTTGGATAAACATATACATGTTTGTCAAAGAGGTCTGGCTAAGAACCTAAGAATTCCAAGTGTTCCATATCGGTGCTGTGACAATTCTATGCCTCCGTAAACCTTAGATCAACAGCATGTTTATTTATGGTAGATTGATTGCAGACTTGCTGTTAAATCAACAAAGGTGCCTCCACTTATATGCAAGGCCACACCTCCTGAATAAAAACTCGACCAAAGTTAGTCTTTGCATCGTCTTCACACCGGAATGAAGGAACGTGAACAGGAATGATGATTAACACGGTCACGGGATATCCGCCAGAGCTTTCATAAAACAAACAAGGGTGTATCAGTGCATTCTCTCTACATTCTCTCTCGCTGAGTATTTGAACTCTGTGATAGCCAGAGAGGTGTTTAGCATTTTCAGTTCTACCTGCATTAGGCCTTAACTGCTTCATGTTTAATTAACAACTTCATCAAGTCTGTTCCCCATCTAATTCACGTTTAGATCTTTGAATCCTTGTTGTTCTCTAACATTAATTGGCATGGAGCAGATCTTCTTGATGGATCTGCAACTATACACTATGCTGCTTAATTTGAATTTACTGACATAGTTTCACAACCATGTCATCAACACTATGGGGTCATGGCTAATGCTGGTAAAATAGTTTAAAGTTACAGTAGGAGCTTCAAGGATTCTCCAAGGAGACCTGCAGAAAAATGGGTATCCTGTGCACTCTAGACTCCTTTTGGTATTTAAATACAGATAACTGCCAAAATAAAGGAAACACTTCAATAAATTAAGGGTTCTGGTGGCTCTGTCATCATGTGGGGTACAGCCCATTTCAGTGGTGGCATTTCAGCCAAACCTAAGGTATGGCTGACTGACTGTTACCTATTTTACTATGGTTGTGTTATAATTGTGCACTTTTGCCTCACACACACCACCATCGTTTCATCCCCTGCTACACCATGTGAACAACTAGAATCAATCCAGGTCAATTACATTTTCCTGGAGCTAAAGGATAAGGCCTGTAGAGCAGCTCCCAAGGATTTGAGCACACAACCTTCTGATCACCAGTGCAGTTCCCTACCCACCAAGTGACACTGTTATATGAGTCAACATACCGGAGTGTTGAGGTGAGCCACGTTCCTGCTCAACCAATGAAAAAGCAGACGTGGTAAAGCGACACCCTGCCAGGCCGGAGGACGCTGACCAGCATCAGGCCTCTGGATTGCATCAGGTGCTTGCAGCTGACACCAAACATTTATGTGAAATGTTGCCTGAAGTGTTGAAGAAATGCCACGTGCATTTTTTGCATGCCAATTAAAATATCAAGAATACCACTATGGTGAGGAAGTATCGGTTTAAGAACAATGGAATGAATGCCATTCATTCCTATTCATAGAATGCAGCAGACATACAGTATACTGTTTGTCCTTTTAAAGGTGTTGTTGGCAGTTATTGAGGCCTTGACCGGCTCAATAATAACTTCAGCTGATATGTTGTGAACTGGAATCTCATGGCCCATAGAAAAACATTTACCCATTATAGTTTGTGCTGAAATGTTTTAAAATATAAAAAGTTTAATCTCAGCGCCCCTCTCTCTCTCTCTCTCTCTCTCTCTCTCTCTCTCTCTCTCTCTCTCTCTCTCTCTCTCTCTCTCTCTCTCTCTCTCTCTCTACCCACTGCAGTTTGAGCCATCTATCATCATTAGTATGCTGATCTAATATACAGTCTGATCCATATTCCTTTCGCTCCTTCTTCCACAGTCAGTAGACCGAAGCAAAATGATTTTCTGTCACACTTTATTCATGGCTTTCTAATTACTTTCACTTGGTGGGGCACAAGGCTTCCAGTGGATAAACCCTTTATGCTGCCACTCTATCCTCCGACAGCAGAACAGGAGGGCGAAACATGGCAATGCATCCAGTCATAGCTTTCCGTCTCCCGAGAGATCTTCCGGCCAAGACGAGGGGCGCTTCTCCCACGAGTTCAAGTCACGCCAGCCCGCCGATCCTGCTGGCCGTAGCCATAGCGAGGACCAACCGGCTTGACTGAGCTGGACACACAGGAGCAGGTCTGAGATCAATGACCTGGGAGGACCAACCGGCTTGACTGAGCTGGACACACAGGAGCAGGTCTGAGATCAATGACCTGGGACTTGTGGAGACCTGTCAAGAGTGCCAGCCTTTTGAGTTTGACTGTTTGGAGGAGTCAATGACCGTGGGAGTGTCCTCGTTCACAGGTTTGCAAACCCTGAGCCTGGGGGGTGCCATCAGGCTGCCCAACTCTAGTGCCACTAATTAAAGCGCATCCAAGGTACTGGAAACTGCCTCAATTTCATGGGTGCTAAATTTCATGGTTTCAAAGAAATTGCGTGTTGAACTCACATTGTTCACAAGTTCAATTTAAGAGAGAAATATTGAAAATCGACATCACAGTGCAGTATATACATATACATCAGTTGCTTAAAAAATGTCTATATATACGATATATATATATATACACAGTATATACAATGGTATATCTGACAATTTTTCAGACAACTGACCCTAGATAAGCATAGTAATTTAGACAGCTATGCTCCCCTGAGATGTTTTTTTTTTTTTTGCCAATAGACCTTTCAAAGTCTTGAGCAGACTTTTTCTAGAGCACAGCTCATCCCAGGATTACCAGCTGTGGTGAGCTTGACAGCGGAATTATGTTACCCCCCCCGCCTCCACTACCTGTGATGTAATTCAGAGGCCCTGAAAACCTCACTGCTAATGCGATCACGTCTCAGGTGGAGGGAGAGGACAGAGTGCTGATTCACAGCCCATGACGAGAAGGCTTGCAGACACCCAAGCGCATATCAGACATATCGTTTGATTGGAAGGGGGCAGAGAGCCCGCTCAGAACTTGGATATGATCTCAGTCGCCTCTCCCCACAGGCTGTTTTATTTACAGAGAGAGATTGAAGCCATTACGTACTGTGCCGAGAGAAACGCATTAGCATGTTAGCATTCGTTTGATGCGTCAAGTTTTCCATAATTTTTGGAGAGAACCAGTTACTTTGATAATAGTTTTAGATCTCCCAACTCAGTTAACTCAGGCACACAAAAATAAAGAGTGTGTAATCCTAGTCTTGGTGAGCTGTGAGTCTTACAGGTTTTAATTTCGCCTGAGTCCTTAAACACCGGAGACACCCTCTTACAGCCTTAATGGAGGCAGTCTAGCCCATCGTCACAGTTACGAGCTTAGAGACAATATGCAATATGTGCAGGAAGTTGGAAATCTGTGTGCTGTTTAGTGTCCTCCAAGAAAATGACAGTTGGCACTGTGCTGTTTTACTGTCCTGCGGAAGTACAGGACAGCGTCACTGTTCTATTTTGAGTGATGCTGAAGTGCACTACATCCTACGCACGCTAGGGGAGTATGCAACAGCGCAATACAATCTCGGTTACAACCCCCTCTCAATACAGGAGTGACATCAGACTAATAAATCACTCTAATTGTAGCATGCTGTGTCTTAAACTTTGGGTGACAAAATTAAGCAAAATCTGTATTTTTCATTCTCACAGAGCATTTTTTCCTTTACGTGACTGTTTATCTCACGTCATTGTGCATTGTAAGATTAAGGGGGTACATTTTCTTTAATTAAAGTTAAGAAAGTTAAGGACAGAGCATTTTGGTCTTAAGTTGAACAGTGGCCTATGAGAGTGGCTTATTCCAGTGGTTGGTTTAATGTGCATGTGTCTCAACTGCGTTCAAGCACGAGGAATGTGGAAACAAAGCACCGGCAGGCTCAAAGATGTTGAGAGATGTACGGTTAATGTTAATGGTACTGGAACAGTGTCGGTTTTGAGAATGAGACTGCATGGCTGTAAAGAATGTCAGGGGCACCTGCTGTGTCTGAACACTTCTCGTGGTATCTTTAAAGCAAATACCACCCACTGGAGCGCGGGCTCCAGATACGAGGCTCTTTGTTCTCCTCGTGATTTCAGCGCAGAAAATCATAGGGAGAGAGAAGTGTTTGAAGTGCAGTTGTGCGAAAAACTGTGAGAAAAACCTTGGGGGGTCATGACAGGGTGTTCGGACGTGAACACACATACACGTGCGCATGGGTTTTTTCTCTCTGCATCTCTCTGTCGTTGCATGTTAGAGGAATTGACAACAATGAGCCTTGTTTCATGTTTTAATGGTGATCTATGCTTTTGTTTCTTTTCTGTTCTTTGATATGCTCACAACATTTTACCATTTAATTGAAGGTCAAATAAAGAGTTTTTCAAAGTCAAAAGGTTCCTCTCCCTCTCTAATGTTATGTGTCTATCAAACTGAGAATGAGTTTTTGGGGAAAAAAACACAATTATTTGTGAAAATTAACTTGAGGGAAAGGGTTCAGTTCGACGTACTGTGCCCAGCTTTCACAGAGTGTTTTGCTTTTGCTCGACCGATATACAAATACCATAAATCCAAACAAACACATTTATTTGGTTTTATTGTCCCCACAAAGCAACCCTCAGTGCCTTTTGAATAAAAACACAGTGGCAGTGGCTGAATGTACACACATCCCCAGTATCTGAACACTAGCTATGCTGTAGGCCCCGTGGGAATTTCCCAGATGGGGAAATTCAACTTTTTAATAACAGTATTCGGAAGGAGGCGAAATATGAATAATGAAACAGTAAGGGTGCATTGGTTTCATTTTTCTTGTCCCTTGTCCCATTTACCCTGTAATTCAGTTTAGTTGTAACTGGAGAGTGTCTGAAATTGGGTGGGAGTGAGAGTAAAAACTTCTTCCACATTTCTTATCCCTGGTGACAATCTAATCTCTCACCTGCTGCATTCTCAGGCAGACCTGCTGTATTTGTGTGTATCAAAATCCCCACCATCAAAAATACTGTACCAATGTGAAATAATGTACAAAGCAAGCATAATAATGTATATAGCATTAGCTATTTTCCTTCAAGAGCTCTTCATTGGGGTAATCACTGAGACTCTGATTCATCAATTCCATAAAGAACGGAGAAAGGTAAAGCATATGTGTGGTTGTGCTTTGTACTGTTACATAGAAGCAATGCCAAAGCAGTTCATATAGTCGGCTAGCTTTCAAGCAATTACGATTACGAGTTAGCCATCAACAACTTGCTTACTTGCTAGTGTAATCTCACATTTAAATGGACAGTTTATGTTTTTTTAGTTTATATGTTTTTTTATATACTTTGAATGTATACTTCCAGGTTCTTCTTGAACCTCCGTGATCTGTGATGTGAATAAACAATCCAAAAATGCAGTCTGCTGTTGGCCCAAAAAAATAATACTACAAAATAGAAACGAAGAGGTGGGGAGGAAGCTTGGCAAACTACAATAGTTCATGGTCAGATATGAATCAAAGCTGTTACAGCAAAATGCAATACATAGCAGGGTTTCAGATGCAAGGCGCTTGTGGCACTTTTAAATTCCATAGAAATGAATTCAGTGTGAATTGTTGGGATAAGTGGCACTCTGCAGTCAACCACCCACGTATGACTGTAAAGTATCCATTATTGCCACTGCAAACACAATATGTTATTGTCTACAGAAACACACCAACCATTAATGCCATAAACTTGTAAAAAAAAGCCTACAATTAATTACATAAGAGCGCCTCCATGTTTTCTTTGAAACAATGCTTTGTCACATTGGTTTAAATAAGTTATCATTACCATATTTCAGCATTATATTAAATGTAACAAATTCCTTTCACAAAGACAAGGAAGAGGTTCAGCTCTGGTGTGGAACTGTTTTACAAAAGTAAGCATACATGATTTATATATGTAGATAGGTTTACTAGTTTGGTGTCATATCAGATTAGTCAATCAGCAGAAAAGACTGCAAATGGTCTCTATTACAATACACTCATCTCTGATTGTGCAGAATGCTTTATTCTGTATAATCAGAATTTAATGTATTGTGCATTCTGTGGTAATCTGTGATAAATGTGTCACTGATGGAACTACTGCACAACATTTTACACATTTAAATGTAAATTTATTGGACTTTATTATCATTATCATTATTATTATTAATTGGAATAAGCTGAAAACTACTAATAAGATTGTCACATGCCATGCGACACAACCTGGACTGGAACAGAACAGCAGGACGCAGGGATTTTATCTTTTGGTCTGCGGACCGGGATTTTTATCATCTCTCCCACAGTGAGGGAGAGGGGGAGGGAGAGAGAGAGAGAATGGGCACTATACAAATCCAAGAAACACTTTGGCTGCCCCCCACACGGGCTTTGGCTAAAAACAACAAATAACAAACTAAATAAAAAAGCTTTACAGGTTAAACGCTTATTTCAAAACAGACAGACAGACGTTCGCCACCTCTCAGTTACGTTATGCGGGTTCTCTGTCGGACAGCATTCAGCTCCCATGTTCCAGCCACCTACTGAGAGAGCAGAGCAGTTTTAAGTACACAGGTACAATTCGATAATGCCACACAGCCATGCGCCCTAGCTGCCCTGCCGGCCGTTAATCGGCCCGATTCCCCTGGCTAGACTGGCGCCTTCCACAAAGACGAATATAGATATGATATAAAAATGCAAGAATAGAAATAGTTGTGCAAATATAGAAAAAAATGCAATACTTATGAACTAATGTTCATAAATCAAATTTAGGGTTGTAAATACATCAAGTCAGATGGCCTGACACTGGGGTTGCTGGGATTTGCCAGTCAATTTAATATTGCCACTGTTCCAGGGCCTTTGATTTGTTCTTCTCACACACTCAGTGTGAGGACCTGTTGAGACTATATGGGTACGAGTGATATATCAGTCCTGAATAACACAAAAATGCTACATTGTCCTAACAAACTGGCAGTTTCCACTGATCATTTTTATGTAATAGAGCCCGTAAAGACAAAACTCCACTATGCTTAGACATAAATACCACCCCCCCCACACACTGTGAAAAAACACACTTCAATTGTTACTGACCTATTTTTCTTCCCTTTATGCATCTGGCCCTGCTGTAATTAGAATTCAAGACCAATGCCTCATGTCTGGGATGCTTGGATTTGCTGATTTCAGAACATTGGCTTAAATCATTCTATTTCTTTCAGAATGTTAAAGTCTGTGGCTGGGTTTTCAGGTCTGCACGACACAGCCGTGGTTTTGGTCATGAAGTAATCCAACAAAAGTCACTTTGAGACTTCAGTTGGATTATAACTAATTAGTGTTTCATAAGAGAGCAAAGTTGTATGTAAGCAGTAAAATGTGCTTTACCAGCCTCTACATTGCAGTAGTTCTAATTAGTTCAGAATGCAGCAGCCACAGTACTTATCCACACAGAGCATATTACTCCTGATTTTAGGTCACTGCCATGGCTCCCTGTGAAATTCAGGGTAGAATCTAAGGTCCTGTTCACTACCTATGAGTCGCATCATAATAATAATATATTCCATTTACCAGATGTTTTTATCTAAAGCGACTTACAGTAAGGAGTGCATACATATTTCACTACATGTGGCCCCAATGGGAATCGAGCCCCACAGCCTTAGCGTTGTCAGCACCATGCTCTACCTACAGAGCTACACAGAATGACACAGGTCCATCATAGACTTGGACCTTTGTGCTATTGCAGTGTTTGATTGAACCTTCCAGCTGTACTCTGCCTTCAACAGCTGTGGATTTTTGGTGATTCCTCATAGTGATTTAAAAACAGTTGGGGAAAGCTGTTCTGTACCTTATCTTAGAAATTCCCCTTCAAGCCACATCAGAAGTGCAGCTACAGTTGGCTCTTTTAAATGAGGTCTTAAGAAGAACATTAGAACATAAGAATACATAATAATGACAACAGACTGTTCAGACCATCTAGGCTTGTCATGTCCTAATCTAAAGAATATCTAATACTGCATCTAGCCTGGACTTGAATAGCCCAAGTGTTTCTGCCTCTACTACCTGACCTGGCAAGCTGTTCCAGGCATTGACAACTTGTTCTTGTGTGCCCATTCCTCTTTGTTTAGACTAGCTGATTCTGATTCTGAACGCGCATGAAGGACACTATATAAGAAGTAATTGTATTGTATTGTACTATTGTATATGAAAAAGCATCCAACATATCCTTCGCCAGGTAGGATGTCCAAAAGTATTTGCGACAAGCTCCAAAACTGTTAACTTCCATTAAAATGATGGAGGCTGGTTTCACCGCTACAACTGAGCAGGGGCGTCGTAGCAGGGCAAAAAGGGGAACTGACTACCTAGGGCCCCAAGTGGGGGAGGGCCCTTGAAAAGCCTGGAATGAAGAAAAAAAACATTTGTCTGCAATTTTAAATTTCTAAGTAATTATTGTCATTACTAAATTATATTGGCTGAATAAATAGGTTGAGAGACTGAACTTTGTATCCATAAAAATATTGGAGGCTCTCTGGGCCCCCTCCCCTCTCGAAAAGCGCAAATGGTTTAGTCCGCCCCCCTGCACTAAGTAGGTATGTTACAATTCCTGTGCGCAGCGGCGGTCTAGATGTGCCTGTGTCCCTGTGCGAGCGATTACGAGAGACTATGGCCGTACCCCAAAAAATGCAGGCTTTTCAAGGGCTGTCATTTTTTTTTCTCCACCATATGTCTGCGATATAACGTAGTTGAAAACTTGATCCTCCATGTTGTTTCCGAAATTTGATTAAACATTGCTCGGTTTGGCCATACACTACACTTCAGAGTCAGACTCGTGTTTAGTGCTTTCAAAATGATATATCGCAAGTTCAGGACTAAATAAAAGGTATCCAGGACGTTAATATAACATTTAATCTTGTTTGTTTCTGGTGAAATTTCATTGAAATCTGTCGATGCGAAATGCGATATTTTTGACCCGGAATGTGAGATATCTTTGCCCAAATGCTCACTGCCTGCCGTGGTTTTTGCTGTGTCGCGGCGTGTGCGCAACATGTAATTATGTGATTAATTGATTATGTAATGTAATTTCAGATCATTCAAATTAAGATATATCATCTTTTTTTAGAATGCTTCAATCTGCAATTACTGAAAATTCATGCAATTATCTTTATTTTTAAGAAAGTTATGGGCATTTATGTTGTTGAATCACAGCTTTTGTTTCAAGATCATTGAAAAACAATAGGGGTCAATATGCACATATATTACACCGAGTGTAAAAACTACCATAACTTCCTTAAAACTTAAGATATGAGAGTGAATAAAGTATCAAATTAAAGGTATTTTCATGCTCTATTGGGTTCGGGCTAGATTTATAACATCTCAAATTTCTGTAACATACCTACACTAAGATTCGTCGCCAAACACGGCTAATCACGCTGACTGGTGCTGATGCTGGAGCCCGCAAGTTTCAGTCAATCATGTCTTTCCAGAAGAAAGTGAAGTCGGGGTATCAAAAAAGAAAAGAAAGAAAAAAGGCAAACTGAGGGAAAACAACTGCTCACTAATTTCTTTCAAAAGAAAGGTAAGCAACTTGCTAACACTGTTTAAGAGTGGTTTAAGCTAATATCGGTACATTGTTTATATTGAACTAGGGCTGTCAACGTTAACATGTTAACGCATGCGATTAATTTCAAATGGATAACGCGTTCATTTTTTTAAATCGCGATTAATCTCATTTCAGTTTCACTCTCGCTACTGGCTGAAAGCAATCGCAAATGCGGGCAAACATACTACTGGTGATGGTGAAATGCATTGAAACTTTGTTTTTGAAGACTCATTTGATCTAGTTCTATAACAAGACAAGCTTACGTAGCTAGCTACATTATGATAGTTAGCTAGCTAGCTGGTAAATTAAGCAGAATCTAGCTTCATTGTATATTATAAGCAGGTTAAGAGGCTAATATCAACCCTGTATGCTTCATGCTTGTAGAGGGGCCTGTCCTTGTAGCAGAGAGTGAGCAGGAAGAAGATGTGATCGAGGCAGAGAGTGAGCAGGAAGAAGAGGCAGAGAGTAGCAGTAGGACTAGTGAAGAGGATGATGGAGGTGAAGAGAGCAAGGAAAATGAAGGTTGCTCTGAGGGTAGTGAGAAGGATGAGGAGAAGACAGAGGAGGAAGTGAAAAAAAGTGAGGGGAATGCAGAAGGGTATTTGCCAGAGGACCCAGGACTATGGCCAGAGAATCTTACTAATCTTACTAATTATTAGTTTAAATGTGGTATAAGCAGTTCATTAGCGATTACCCTATTAACCACTACAGATTCATGTGTATAGTTGTTGATTCAATGTAAAAAAAATCTAAAGATGCGTGAGAGTCATGGATCAAGAGGGGAAGGGGACCCACAAGACTACATATGTATAGGGCCCAGAATTGTGTGCTACGCCCCTGCAACTGAGTAGTGAGAATGGAGGTGGTTTACAAGCATAGTTTAACAACCATTTCTTGTAGTTATGTCTAAAACATAATATAATCTAAATCTGTAATGCAATTGAGTAACAATATTTTG
The DNA here is from genome assembly GCA_029706075.1 of Aldrovandia affinis. NCBI lineage: Eukaryota > Metazoa > Chordata > Actinopteri > Notacanthiformes > Halosauridae > Aldrovandia > Aldrovandia affinis. Next base: position 1,821,971 of record JAINUG010000115.1, read on the forward strand.
CGATCCCCAAGTTTCCCATGAGCTTGCTAGCTAACTATCTAGCTAACTAACTAGCTAGTAATCACTATACTAGCCAATAAGGCTAGCTAATGTACATTAGCCAGTGAACTGTAAAGTTATGGGTTCAACTGAACAGAATAAAATTATCATTGTGTTTTACCAAAACAATAATTGTAATAAGTGACTAGCTAGCTAAATAAAGAGACTCTTGAAAAATGTATCTTTTTTTTCCGTTAGCCAGTAAGACTGTAAGCCCTCAGCTGTCACTGTTGTAAACATTGATCTCATGTGCTGCGCTCAAACGCTCTGTGATGTAATCCTACCTTCAAAGTGTGTCCGAAATGTGACTCCTTTTCAGGTGCCTCATCAGTTTCTATGCTGCCTTCCGATTGAGACAGTCTATACTGCACAATAGATGCTATTTTACAAGATATTGTAAAATATATACACACTGTATAATTACGTAAATGTATCTGGAAATAATTTATATTATGTTCAGATGATGTTCTCATAGTTAGGCAGTATATTTGAACATATTGAAAACATTCCTTAAATATTGGATTTAATATTATAACATACAGTATGTTTCCTTATCATAAAATATGCAGGTGTCTTGCAGACTATAGATCATGTTGTACAGTAAAAAAATTATATCTTACTTCTTCTTTCTGTGTCAGAACAATAACCCCAGGGCCTAGTGATCCAGGAAAGTGACTCAGTCCCAGCTCATGCTCCAGGTGGGACCATTGGCTTGGCACCCCCTATTTTCTAGGTGAATGATGGGGGTGTGGCCTTGGGCGAACACAGGTGTCAGTAAAACCCCCACTGCCAGAGTTTAGTCTTGATGTGGTGAGGCAGAGGCCGTCATTACCTTTGTCATCATAAGTGGTGTGTGTGCCAGCCTAGTCTCACTTTCAGCAGACCTCAGACGCATTGCCTGGCAACAGCCTGCTTTTGACTCTCAGTGATCTTCAAGTTGTGAACGGTCGTCATCAGTATTGATCACACGACTTGTAACTTGTAAGAGCCAATGCAATATATTCGAGATGGCAGCATTCAGTATAGATCTCAAGTTCAAAAACTTCACAAATGGTTTTTTTCATTAAACAATCCTATCAAAGAATAGCAATCTAAGATTCCAACAGGCTTTTTGGCACTGATGCTGTAATAAACCTATCAATAGTGAAATATGAATGCTGCCAAATTATACAGCAACATTACAATGTCAGACCCAATGATACACTCCATTTATACACACCCATTCTCTCTACATTCTGTTTTCTGTGTAGTACAATTTAGAGTTGTATTGTTAAAATAAACTTTTTACAATAATTTGCAAAACATTGGAAAGAAACATGATACAATACTAATACATTCTAATCAGTAAGTACACTTGATCAATATTTCATGGCAATTGCTGTGGTAGCCATTTAAGAACATATATAACCACTGACGACGCAATTGCCGTGGGACTTCACACCGCCCTTTCTCACCTGGAGAGCAGGAACTCTTATGTGCGAATGCTGTTTGTGGACTATAGCTCAGCGTTCAACACAATAGTTCCTGCCAAGCTCGACACCAAGCTCCGGGGTCTAGGCCTGCACTCCACCATGTGCAGCTGGATACTGGACTTCCTGTCGGGCCGCCGCCAGGTGGTGAGGATGGGCAGCACTACCTCAGAGCCACTGACCCTCAACACAGGAGCCCCCCAGGGATGCGTGTTGAGCCCTCTCCTCTACTCCCTGTACACCCACGATTGCATGGCCATGCATAGCTCAACGTCATCATCAAGTTTGCTGATGACACGACGGTGTTGGGACTGATCTCCGATGACGACGAGACAGCTTACAGAGAGGAGGTTGGATCACTGACACAGTGGTGCCAGGAGAACAACCTCACCCTCAACACCCAGAAGACCAAGGAGCTGATCGTGGACTACAGGAGGCAGAGAGGAGAGCACGCCCCCATCTCCATAGACGGGGTTGCAGTAGAGAGGGTCAGCAGCTTCAAGTTCCTCGGTGTGCACATCTCCGAGGACCTCAAATGGACCACTCACACCACACACGTGGTGAAAAGGGCCCAACAACGCCTGTACTTCCTCAGACGTCTGAGGAAATTCAACATGTGCCGCCGTATCCTCCGTACATTCTACACGGGTACGATTGAGAGTGTTCTCTCAGGATGCATCACCGTCTGGTATGGGAACTGCACCGTACTTGAGCGCAGAGCGCTACAGAGGAGTCGTGCGAGCGGCCCAGGGCATCGTGGGAGGGCTTCCCTCCCTCCAGGACATTTACACCAGGCGGTGCGTGGCAAAGGCCAAACGCATAATCAAAGACAGTTACCACCCTGCCACAAACTGTATTCCACTTTACCGTCAGGCAGAAGATACCGCAGTATCAAGTGCCGCACAAACAGACTCAGGGACAGCTTCCATAGTCAGGCCATCAGGCTGCTGAATAGGAGCTGATCCTCGCACTCTGCACACACCCAATTGTATTTGCAATTGGGTTGTAATTTGCACCTTCATACCTACTTGCACTATTCTGTATTGTATTGTATTTTTCCGTATGTTTGCATTTGTAAAATATTATTGCAAAGTCTATTATAACTGGTACTCACTTGCCCAGTTTATATCGGTTTACATAGGTACATTTTTTTGCACTGTTTCTAGCTTTAATTTTTTATCTTGCTTTAATTTTTATTTATGTTTATGTATACTTATAGTTTAATTGCTGCACCGTTTTTAGCTATTTTATTTATGGTCTACTTATAGTTTAAAAAATATATAGTCTTACTGCTGTTTGCTGTCGGGAGTTTTCTGGCACAAGAATTTCACTCACCGTGTTATACTTGTATATATCTGTGACTGACAATAAAACCCTTGAAACCTTGAAACCTTGAACTTATGGAATATATCCAGTGGATATTTGTCACTGTAGTAAATTTGACAGGTATAAGAACTTGCTTGATAAAGCAACATGGCATTTAGTAATGGTATTTGATATAAGTTCATGAGCTTGTATACATTAGTGTTTCCTGTTCATGGTGCAGTCATTTAGTCATAAGCATTCACCAGAACATATCAATGGTGAGAGATTTGTATATCCACATTATGTAGCTACATCACTTGCATCAAATGTGGGGCGTTATGAGGATTTTTTAACTTTCAAAAAAGTAAAGTAAAGCTGCTTTACTTTCTAATTCTATCTTCAATTTTAGAAAATTACTATAATTCATTGTTATTCATGTTATTACTTTTGTCGTCTCATATGTTAATTATGTTTAGTATTACATTGTGCAAAACAACCAATGACATAACTGGTATAATTGGCTATTTTTGTTTTGGCAAACACATACAGTGGGTTCGGAAAGTATTCAGACCCCCTTACATTTTTCACTCTTTGTCATATTGCAGCCATTTGCTAAAATCAATTAATTTCATTTTTTCCCTCGTTCATGCACACACAGCACCCAATATTGTCAGAAAAACACAGACTTGTAGAAATTTTTGCAGATTTATTACAAAATAAACACTGAAATATCACATGGCCATAAGTATTCAGACCCTTTGCTGTGACACTTGTATATTTAACTCAGGTGCTGTCCAATTCTTCTGATCATCCTTGAGATGGGCCTACACCTTCATTGGAGTCCAGCTGTGCTTAATTATATTGATTGGACTTGATTTGGAAAGGCACACACCTGTCTATGTAAGGTCCCACAGTTGACAGTGCATGTCAGAGTAAAAACCAAGCCGTAGCACTTGGCATTCAGGCCAAAAATGTCAATTTGTGTCTCATCAGACCGGATAATCTTTTTCCTGATGCTCTTAGAGTCCTTTAAGTACCATTTGGCAAACTCCAGGTGGGCTGTCATATGCCTTTCACTCAGAAGTAGCTTCCGTCTAGCCACTACCATAAAGGTCTGATTGATGGGAGTGCTGCAGAGATGTTTGTCCTTCTACCAGGTTCTCCCATCGCTGCAGAGGAACTCTGAAGCTCTCTTAGAGTGGCCATTGGGTTCTTGGTCACCTCCTGACCATGTCCCTTCTTGCCCGGTTACTTAGTTTGGCCAGACGGCCAGCTCTAAGAAGAGTTGTGGTGGTTTCAAACTTATTCCATTTCACAATGATGGAGCCCACTGTTCTCCTGGGTGCTTTCAATGCTTTAGCAATGTTTTTATACCCTTCCCCAGATCTATGCCTCAACACAATTCTATCTCGGAGGTCTATGGAGAGTTCCTAGGACTTCATGGCTTGGTTTTTACTCTGACATGCACTGTCAACTGTGGGACCTTACATAGACAGGTGTGTGCCTTTCCAAATCAAGTCCAATCAATATAATTAAGCACAGCTGGACTCCAATGAAGGTGTAGGCCCATCTCAAGGATGATCAGAAGAATTGGACAGCACCTGAGTTAAATATACAAGTGTCACAGCAAAGGGTCTGAATACTTATGGCCATGTGATATTTCAGTGTTTATTTTGTAATAAATCTGCAAAAATTTCTACAAGTCTGTGTTTTTCTGACAATATTGGGTGCTGTGTGTGCATGAACGAGGAAAAAAATGAAATTAATTGATTTTAGCAAATGGCTGCAATATGACAAAGAGTGAAAAATTTAAGGGGGTCTGAATACTTTCCGAACCCACTGTACGTAAAAGCAGTTTTTCCCAGTAAATTAACCAGGGCCGTACTCTGTAGGAAGCCCTGACAGGAAGTGCCATGCCAGCTGGCTTCCATTTGATCTGAGAATGCATTTCCTCTCTCAGAGAACAAACAGAAATGTAATTAGAACGGGTCTAATGGGCGGGCCCACATCAAGGGAGACAGAGAAAATGGCTGCAAATTGGATCTCACAAACAAACAGTTCTGGATCGATAAGGAGAAATGGATGGACTTGCTCCCAATAGAGGTACAGGTAAATTCCCCCCCAACCCAACCCAACCCAAGTCTCAACCCGCATCCGCCTGCCTGCCCCTTGGGAAGAAAGTCCAATAAACTGCCAATCCTCTGTTTCCCAGAGAACCCTCTGTAGATACCATCTTGTTTGTACCCCACAAAATGACGAGCCTAGATAGCCTGTCGTCATTGTATATTCTTATGTTCTTATGCAATATTGTGATACATTTTATATAACAAGCAACTTCTGTGAAGAAAAGATGTGCATAAAGTCAGCAGATAAACTACACTGTACCTTTTATGACAGTATGCAGCACCTATCCACTATAGCAGCTGGCATCTTATGTAATGGTCAGGCAGGGTTTAGCTAATTTCCCAAGGGAGCTGTGTGAAAGCCAGATCTTTTGTATATTTTACTGTTCTACTGTCTTTGCAATTTGGAGATTTGGAGCCAGTGTGGCCTCAAAGAATAACGCTTGACTTGACTCAACTCAAGGATGTTTTGTGCTTTTTAATGCTTTCAATCTTCTTTTTATAGTGATGTCATTGTAAACAAGATGTAATGTAATGCTGTATTGTGCTTCTCAATAAACACATTTGACAATAAAAATAAAGTAATACTGCCTCCCTGTAATTTATGTCAATCAGGAGATGATTTAAAGCCAATAAGTTTGTGATTGCTACTGCTGATTGTAGCTAAAGAATTATGCATATATAGACTATAACTCCAAAACTCCTTGTCTAAATCCAAGTCATTTACATTGAGTTCTAGTGATGTGATATTTTCCACCCAATATATCAGATTGGTTAAATTGTATCATATACATTATTGAAATGCAGGTGACGCAGTAAAAATTACACATAGGTCAGCATAAATACATATTTAATGGAGAACTGCTCCAAAACTGCACTGCACTAAAAACTATTGTTAAAAAAATGTAGGATCAGTCTCAGTAGCATCTGTGCAGAAGCACATATGAAGAGCACCATAAGCACCGTGTTTTTGTCTCATTGCGGGTCATTATAGTTACATAAATATACTTGTCTTTCATTTAAAAAAAGTTGAAAAGTTGCAGCACAAGTCTAAAAAAGCTATTCGGCTCTAGAAACAGAAAATAGATGTTAATTATGATAATGTCCCCAGAACAGGAAGAAAGAAAGAAATTAAAATATATATTTATCTTAGACTAAAATTAAATGTGGAAAATTAATCAGGGCCATATTAAAGTGTTGGTGTACACATCTGTGATTGAATTCACATTTGTATCAAAATATCACAGCATCCACTACATAGTGCACACATAGAGGGGCAAGTTAAAGGGGCAGGCAGCCATTTCCCCGTGCTGCCCCTTGGGATGCCACAATATATATATAAACATATTATTTATTTATTGGATATGACTGATACGGGATAATATCTGTGACTAGGACACCTAAGACTACCAGCACCTTGAGAGGTTGTTCATTTTTTGTACATGACAATGTATCGCAAAAAATGCCAAACTTTTAACGTAACTTTCAATTCATACCAGTAATTTAAATGAATACCTACTTAGCTAACATTATCATTACTAGCTGGCTAACATTAATAATAATAATAACTAATAATGTCCAACGCAGGGGACATTTCACTAAATCGAGGTAAACTGAGGGAACAAAATAATTAATTTGAGGGAGCTATTTATTATTTTGAGGGAATAGATTATTACGTATTTTAATGGATTCATTTGGACAATTTTATTTCTCTACTATGACCTCTAAGGATGCTCTGTAAGGTAATACAATGCTATGCAAGCAATCATCATGTCAAATTGCATGCATTGATGAAAAATGTAAGCTGTAGAATATCATTCATAACAAATATTCATAGCTGGAAATTATAGTTTTTTATCCGAATGTAATGGGGGGTTGGAGAATGAGAAAACAGAGGGAGTTTAGACCCTACCTGGATTAGCCATGCGATCCTATCTAGTTCTAGTGTGAATCTGACTTATAATGCTGTTGGGGCCTGCAAGAACTGTCAGATCAACCAAGTCTAGAATGCGTCTGAATTTATGCAGACGCCAGGGAGGCCAAGATTTTCCAGAAGCAGCATTGGCGAGAGCTGCACCGCTAATAGGAGCGATAGGGAATGGTTTGGACACACTGTTCACTTTTTTTTTTTTTTTTTTTTCAACTGACAAGATCTTGCGCAAACAAAGGCATGACACCAATCACATAGACTGCTATCACATTCACTGAATGAATAAACCTTGCATTGCTCTATCTACCTGCACCTTACCAAAGTGTAACCTTTAAAGAATGCTCACAAACAAAACAATACACAGAAAAACAAGAGACCTACAGTAGTTGAGAGGTTCACATGAAGAAAGCATTTATTGTTGTCTATGTTGTGATGAGCTCGAGTAGAAGGACCTTTTGAAAAGATACTGGAGATGACACCTGATCCCTCTGGCTTAGGAATAAATGATCTCACAACAAACATATATTTCAAATGCAGGATAATATGTGTCCTGCTGTCAATCCTGACAGCATCTATGAATATGGGTACATGGCTTATGACTGGTACTCACTGGCGGTCTGAGCAAAACATTCTCTTCAGCTTGACGAGTCACCTTAATTGTCAGACCTATCCCAGCATATTTATCCAGAGCCATCTGTAGGCAGAACAAACCAGCATAAGTGGATTGCATATTACAGATGAGGGTCCTCGAATTTTAGGAAAATTACCACAGTGGAGCTGGTAATAAATGGCCAGTGTTGTGAAGCCACAGGCCTGGAATGCACCTGTGCAGGAAGTGGAGACAATGGAGCCTATGACATACAGCTGTGCCCTTCCCATCACTTCCTGTTTGCACGGAAGCCAAGAGAAGTCCCCCTCTCCCTGCCCCCGCCCACAGCACTGAGGTAAACATGGCTGAGCTGCACATGTTGTTTTCACCATCTCTTTTTTGTCTGAAAAACATAATGGGTTGAGTTGTTGGACTACAGCACAATTGAATTTTTTTATTTTTTACTCTAATAACAGTATTTAAGAATTTAGGCTATGCAGTGGTTACATATGGATACATTTTTTAATTAAATTGCCCTCAGGGCTAGGGGGTGTAGAGGTGGGATCTTGGAATAACTAAGTTATAAATAAATTTGCTTCATTAGGAGATTGATATGCAGTTAAACGGTTAGTTCAGAAGAAAGATAGGAAGAAATAAATGAAAAAAAGAAAAAAAAAGTAACTTGTGTAAAATAGGTGGTGCAGTGGATAGCGCTGTCGCCTCACAGCAAGAAGGTCTCGGGTTCGAATCCAGGCCGGGGCCTTTCTGTGCGGAGTTTGAGTTCTCCCGTGTCCGCGTGGGTTTCCTCCGGGTACTCGGTTTCCTCCCACAGTCCAAAGACATGCACGTTAGGCTAATTGGAGAGTCTAAATTGACTCTCCAAGTGAATGAATGGGGTGTGTGCCCTGCGATGGATTGGCGACCTGTCCAGGGTGTATTCCTGCCTCTCGCCCGGAACGCATGCTGGGATAGGCTCCAGCCCCCCCCCCCGCGACCCTGACCAGGAATAAGCGGCTTAGATAATGGATGGATGGATGGACTTGTGTAAAAGCAATGTCACGTAAACAGCTGAATTAAAATATAATCCAACACTGAAATATAATGGTGGACAGGGTGGTATACATAAGTTTGAAGGCTTGTGTGTCTTCTGATTGTTACAGGGTGATAGGAAACAAGCATTGTCGATTTCATGACTTAATTTTGCTTTCAAAATCGGCATTTACTTAGGAAAAAAAGGCTTGCTTGCGCAGTGGATAGTCATGTTTTTCCATCTCCCTCAATGAACAGACACTGATTGAGGCTGGTATTTTAATCAGGGCCAATGGAGAGATGAAAGCTTCATCAAATAATACAGAAGATGCTGTTGATTGATATGCTAATTAGCTATTTGTGGTCATTTGTGGGTTCGAGACTTGGTGGCACGGCATTTTATTTAGCCTTCAGACAGCAATACGAAGATAATTCTCCTTCTTCTGGAGCATGGTTAACTGTATAGAGCAAAAAGCCACCAGATTAACCCTCCAGCACCCACAGCCCCCGCCCCAAACTCTATAATGAACACCTGCAACAGAATTGTACAAAAGATGGAGTTGGTGCAGGGGTCTTTTCCCTGAGATAAACAAAGTTTATTTTCTGTATGTTTCCTGGATTTCCGGGAATTATGGTACAGCAGGATAACCGCCAAACATTACATGTAGCTGTTTGTGGAAACAAAGGGCACCCAGTTGTCAAAATTCTGCTAAAAGCTGGATACAAAATCCCCAGAATTGACAACCTAGGATTTAGCATCCATTTCTTTCAGAGAGGGGAAAGTGTGTTGTCATCGGAATCAATTAAAGCAAACTGCTAATCCCTGTTGCACTTTATTGCAATGTAAATAAGAACATTCTGGAACATATGGAACGGAGTCTCAAACAGTACCTTCGATGCCTGCTATCATTCTCCCTCTTGAAACATCCATTAGGATTGCGTCAGGTCACATGTTTGCTTGCCTTCATAAACAAGCTAACTGACGTGCTCCATCAGATTTTAAACGAGTCAGTTTTGCTTGCCTGACTTTGAGCTGTGTGCTAAAAGTTAATGTAGTGTGATGACAAATCAAAGACCTTGGAACCACATATGGCTAAATTACCCTATTTTCCAGATGTTCAACTCATTACATCATAAGTTTTTACATGTATATAAGTACTTTTGCATATTTGATTTTGTTAATGTCCTTATTGCAAAATACATTACATCTGATTCATAGCACGGTGGGGGCAATTCCTATGACCAATACACAAACAAGGGAAAATCTTGCAAACTGAGATAGGCTTTGACTCCCACACTAACATTAAGTATGTATTTATTACATAAGTAGTTATAATTATTTCTCCTGAATTTCTACAATCGACTCCTTATAACCTCATAAATCAGGCTGCAGTAAAATGGCGAATGAATTCATTCAAAGGGTGGAAGTGGGGGGCGGCAGATGGCATAGCGGTCTAACGCACAACACTCTGGCTGGTCCGGTGTGGTGTGCGCTGCCTGTCAGGGACGCGGTTCGAAACCTGCGTCTCTACCAGACCAGCCCTGGTCGTCAGCCCCGATTGGAGGCGGCATTTGGCTGTCCGCCTCTGGGGGAGGGGGGAGGGTGAGCCGGCACGAGTCCGTCGAGGAGCAGGTAAAGGCGTCCGTGGTAGAATTCTGTCTCGGAAGAAGTGGATCAATCAGCCCAGAAAGAGTGTCTCGACCCGGGCGGCGGACTCGTGGGGGAGGGGAATTGAGATAAATAGAGGGTATAATTGGCAACAAAATTGGGAGAAAATTGTTTTTAAAAGGGTGGAAGTGGAATTATGTGCATTTTCACAAAACTCAAGGCCAGCCACTTTAACAGATTATGAGTTGTCAGCCCATAGACAAGAACACAGCATGTTTTCTGGCAGTTTTAGTGTAGCAGTTATTATGATACTTTGCTTGTCAAAGCTTTTTTGAATTAAGAATACACAATGATGACAATGGGCCATTTGACCCATCTTTGGCTTCACCAAACCCATGCAAGTAACCACATATTCAGGAAACAATCTGACCAATGAAAGAACACAAAAGAAGAACAAATGCATTCAAAAGACGGGATGAATGCGGAATTATGTGAATTTGGATGTGAATCAAAATGTGAGTCAAAAAACGTTGCCACTTGAACAGAGTACGATTTCTCAGGCAACAGAGAGCATGCTTTCTGGCAATTGCACTTGAATAAACATCAGGTTACTTCGCTAGTCAATGTTCTTTGAATTAGTGGAGGCTCCTACAGAGATGACAAACAGCCCCACTTCCAGGAAAATCACTGATCGATGAAAGAACACAGTGGTAATATTTTGTCATAATTGGACACATCAGACTTTGTTTTCACAGTCTCGTACAGTACATTGTTCAGACCGACTGGCATGGAATCGGGATGGGTTGAGCAGGTAAACACAATTACACAACAGAGCTGGACCCAATGATCCATGCATAAACTCATTTGTGCCTTTGCGTTGCAACACAAAGGCACACGCTTTCCACGTCTAAACGAGAGTAAATAGCTTGGTGTAAAAATGCCGGGGGAAGGTCAGACCAATCAGCACTAAAATAGGCACAACTGTGTCTTGTCAGGCAAATGTGCCTGATCTTTTTTTAATGTAACCCCTCTCATCCTTTCGACCTGAAACATTGAAGCCTAAAGTCCCAGTCCAGAGGACAGTAAAAGCTCATTTTACACTGTGTCCAAAGCCTGTGGAAACAAATGAGTGTATAATAATAAGTGTAATAAAAAACAAATCCTCACTCTTTTCCCAACAACCCACCAACAACCTTCCCAACAACCCACAGTTAACTTCCACCATGAAGTTAAATATTTAAAACTCCCTAAATATGCCAGCGGACTACTGGTGACCCACAAATTTAAGTCATATAAAAATGTGACTTTCGTCACCCAGCTACTGCTTATGACAGTTTATGTAAGTACACGTAAATAGGATGTGTCCATTGATGTGAGACAGACTAAACCTGCCTAAACTGGTTGTATTGGATTGCAGCACTCTGAATTAGTATGTGTTGAGTAGATCAATAATTTACAAGCAGTAAAGCCAAAAATGCACTGTAATAAAAAGCACTGTGATAAATAGCTTTCAAGATAAATATTTTTCTAAGAAAGGAGCTGACTGGCAGTTAGTTAAAGGATCCACAGGACAGTCATATGTTGTGGGGGTCTAACTAACAATAGCTAGCTAATGTTAGCTTGCAAGTTTGTGGAATATAAATAATACACATCAAAATACATTTTCATGAATGCAACTTCAATCCCCCTCAGTTAGCTATGCTAGTCAGCTATTTAGTTAGCTGCTACTCTGCCAGGTAATTCACTCTATCCACTTTTCAGCTGACCATGTTACTAGCGTTAACCTACCACTTCAATAATGCTGTTTAGTGATGACTACGTTTGTCAAGGCACTTGGAAGAGAGTCCTCTTTTCCGCATGTACCTAGCGCCACCCTTTCCGTGTTTATAGTTCAGTTCAGTAATAATAGTATAGAAAATATGCATTCATTCTATAAACAAATTAGTTAAGCTTTATGTACATTTCAATATAAATACCATGAACAATTAATTCATATGTATATTTATATAATAACAGGCGGGGCATATGTCTGACATGAATATTCAAAATCGCAAATAAGTGAATGAAGCTGCTAATAACTCATGAAGCCGCATATGTGTTCGATAATATTGTGCCTGCAATTGAATTTCTAGTCCAGATGTTAATACTATTTTTTGCTATTACAGCAAGGCTGCAGGGGGAGTGATATAATTCCTGACTGCCACTTTGACTCAGGCTAGCTCCCCCTGTGTGACCCTTTACATAATGAAACATCTTTTACCCCTTACATTATAACACAAATACATTTCAAAAGAACTGTTTAATATAACCAGAATTATTTCCTATTTATATTTTATCAAGTGAAGTTTTGTATTAATTTACATATCTGTATAATTATTCGCAACTGTCTAATCTGAAGTGCAAATTGGGAAAGCCTTTTAAAAATTGATACCTTTAAATTGTTAGCTTATTATTAAGGATTTGAGTCAATTGAGTTATGGGCAGTATGAACAATTTATGATATATTTTGTGAAATATGTGAGCAATCAACTTGATTGCTCAGGGAATTCTCCTAGCACGGACCATGTTTGTCATCATAAAGCTTGGAGCATTCACATGACCCAAGAAAGTCCCCATGGTTTCCATGGCAACACATTAAGAACATCTCCTTGAGAATTGGAATCGACTCCAAGATACAACACACACACACACACACACACACACACACACACACACACACACACACACACACACACACACACACACACACAGATAGTCCCTAATTTCACAGCAATTTCAGACCATGTTAAAACCCAGACCAGTTTAGCAAGGCAGAGTGAGTAGCTTATCTTCATTCCAGATAGGACTCATTTACTCGCAGATGCCTGTATTTTATTAGCATGCTACACTACATTGGTACATCTTCTGAGATATTATGCAGTATTCAGATTCAAGCAAGAACATTTTCTTGTGAAAGTAATGTGCATTTAAGTATGTAATATATACATAATATACAGTATAACTGATATATAATACATATCAGTTATTGCTGTGTTAACACATGCAGTTTTATGTATATACTGAAGACTGTAAAATATACCCTACTCCTGAATAAACTTGCACATATAAAAACAGTAATAATGTATGTGTTTGGTAATATGACATTCATTTTTTACCTGTACCCAAAATACCCAATAATATTCAGTATTTATTGCATTTCAAATTTTTAACAGTTATTGACATATGCTATTTGTCCATAGCGTTTTGCAAGGAAGGACCCACGCAATGCCCTCCCATGGACAGAGAGAAAGGTCTGTGATTATGGAAGACAGACCTGTCCGGCTTCGACCCTGTAATTTTTCACGGAAGCGTTTGTGTTGGGAGTGGAGGGAGGGGGGCTGCGTCACCACTGTCACCTGTTTCCTGCACCCGCTGCCCCTTACAGCAAGACGAAGGGGGCTGAGCCCAGCCAGATAAAAGGCTCTAACTAACTATCTTTGGTGCATGGTTCAGCAGGAGTCACAGAGTTCTGTCAAGGGGTTGAATCAGGAGACGGTAGCTTGTGTGAGCGGTGTTGGTGGAGCTGTAACTGGTATGCGGTATTATAGGGGTGAATTCAGGTTTTTTGTATCCACAGCCGACATCTTAATGTCTAGCACAGCAAACCTGGACCAAATAAGTTATAGATGGCATGTAACAATAAGTTAGATGGCATGTAACAAGTCCTACATATAAGATCCCACATGGCGATAAACACTGGAAGTGAAGTTAATGAATAGTGCATATTTCTACAGGGGTAAAAATGTTTTATGTAAATACCAAATTATTCATTCGTGGGGGACATTCAAGGTCTTTGAAATCGTTTTATATCCTTCCGCTGATTGGTGCTTTTGAAGCACCTTAATTGTACACAGGTGGACTCCAATCAAATAATGATGTGACCTCTGAGGACAATTGATTGCATCAGAGTTTATTTAGGTGTGTCTTAGAAAAAGGGGTGAATACATATGGAATTATTGTCTGTGTGTTTTTTATTTGTAATTCATTAAGAAAAAGTTTCACAGTAGTTTTTTTATTTGACATTATAGATTATTTTTAAATAAATTATTAAATCCATTTTGATTCCATGAAATAAGAAAATAAAATGTGATAAAGGTCAAAGCCTGTGAAGACTTTTTATACCCACTGTATATCATTACCCAACAATGACACATGGCCTCATCCTGCCAGGGCTAGGGTCAGCCAGGGTTCTTCAGGTTTTTGCTGCATTAGTTCCTCCCAACAAAGGCAAACTAATGTGTAAAATAGTCACTGGCTCGCAGGAAAATCTGGAGTGCATATGCTTCAGCTACAGGCATTGATGCGGGTGGCACAGCAGATTAAGATCACAATTAGTCATTCCAAATTGGGGAGAACAAAAGGGGGATGAATTAAGACAAAGGCCTCAGCCTCATGCGAATTCAAACTTACTGTAGTTTATCATCAGACTTGATGGTGACGGAACACATTTACCTCACAGGCAAGTCTGTTCAATGTACTTCAATCGCATAGAGAAATTTATTGAAGAGATAAGAAAAAGCCACTCCAGATAGTGTTTAGCTAACTAAGGATAGTATCACACTGGAACAAAAGACAAGTAACACCACAGTTGAAATGAAAATATTTTCTTCCTCAGTTTTCTCTCTTCCAAAGAAGAGCCTGTCCTCTTTCTATCACGTGACATCATCTTACAGGTATGTATTTTAAAAACATACACCATAGGTATGCTGTAATACTGTGATACATTCAGGTTCAAACAATGTAGTCATAGAAATGGGTGCCTTCATCAGGGACAGTGGTAATAGACAGATCTCATCAGGGCCAGTGGTAATAGACAGATGTAGATGATGATCTTGTTCTCCCCATTTTCAAAAGCAGGGACATGGTAGCAGCTGATTCCAAACAGAGATCCCCTACATGATCACTGCTGACTCATCCACCATGTCTCCTGATGTCCTTCTCTTAGACAAGGCCACAAAGACACTGTATTCCAATAACCTAACACTGTACAGTATAGTGTTCACAAAAGTGTGCAGCTTTATTGTGCAGATGGACTGCCAGATGGACTGCCCCCCTCCCCCAGTTTATATGCGTTTTGTGTCCGCAGTGCAGATTATCCACCAGCATTGTGGGGGATGTAGTTGACTTGTGACAGGTCACATCATAGCTTGCGGTTACGCCACAAAACCCAAACAAGGTACACCCTTGTGGCATGATGACAAAGTAGCCAGTAGATGATGGTTATGTCAGAACACCACATATTAAGAGTTGTGACCCCTGTGTATTTCAGATGTACCATGATATTCTCCTTGTGTCGGGCCTGTATGTATTCCATCTAACTGCTCAACTTCTGGAGTGTGTGAATTATCTTCTCAATCTCTCGAGTTCCATTGATTACATACCACATTTGAATAAACCATTGTTTTCACACTCAGAAACAACGGTGCTTCTGGAATTATTCAAGTTGCAACAAACCCTCCTTGGCATGCATAATGATGATTAAGGACACTGCCCTTCCATCAACACAGTCTCCTGTTACAGTGGAATTTGGCATGCGGAGATATGAAATCTGCTGTATAAGTAATTGGATGACATGCCCAGGCATGCTAAGGAAGGTACTTTCCCGCTTGTCCTTCATTCCTGTTTCCTCTGAGCTGCACCCTCTGCCCCCAGTGCCCTTTACCTTAGTGCTGATATGCTTTCATGCGCTGTGCTTTGATGGGTTGCAAAACACGGCGTGGGTCATGTTTCCCACTGGTTTCGGCGAGAGTGCTCTAGGTGCAGGAATGTGTGCCCCGGCCACGTGGGCACTCCTGGAGGATTGACTTTGTGTGATATGTGTGCAGGGGGAGGGGTTATGAGCTATCCTCTTGTTTGCAGTGGTCTGAAGAGTTTGTTTTCACATGCGTCGTCACGTGAAAGCCAAAAGGCATACCGTCGAAGTCATAATTCACAATTTTAGATTTTGCCACATTCTGCTTGCTACAGTGTTACACAGACAAGATACGTGTGATTTTATTTATCATGTCCACATCTTCTACCTATCCCAGGGGTCGGCAACCTGCGGCTCCGGAGCTGCATGCGGCTCTTTCAGCCTTATGTTGCGGCTCCGCGTGGCTTGGGAAAATAAATAATAAGTATCCAATTGAATCGGGCGCAAAATTGGGCGCATTTTTGGCGTAGCACCCCCCCCGGTCCGCGAAATAAATGAACTGGTCGCAGATTTTTCGCTGCGACCGATTCATTTGCACCCGTCGACAGAAAATGGTGCTCCCAGTGTTTTCTTTTCCGTGGAAACCGGGTCCAAATGGCTCTTTGAGTGTTATGGGTTGCCGACCCCTGACCTATCCTATATGCTGTGGAACAATTCCTGGCACTTATTCAAAAGTGAAATAAATCACTGCAGATAGCAGTAAGTTGGTGTTCCTAGGAGGTATTTTCCACCCCATGTTAGTGACTTAATTTCACAGAGTGTAAAGTACAGGATTCCAGCATTTTACTGTCCAAAGATGATTAGCATTCCACTTTAACAATGTATTGTTCCTTGCATTTCAGTACAGTAGTTTACCTATTTACCTGACAGGTGGCCTCATCAACTTCCATTTTTTTACACATCCTCCATTCATACAGCTGGATATTGAATGAAGCAATTCCTGTTAAGTATTTAGCTTTAGGGTACAAAAATAGTGCCTCACCCACGATTTCAACTGTCGTCTCCCAATTACAAGTCCGGTTCATTCACCACTATAGGCCTAATATATCAAACACCTGGGATTTGGCTGTACACGTTTGTTAATTGTAAGTTAGCATTATCTATAGTTTGTGCTTTTAAAACAGGATTTTACATTCTTAGCTCAAATGGATTTAAAGGGACTATATATCTTTTTCTTGTGTTTATAATCAAAACCCCCCACCCCTCTTGCTGAAGATGAAGACCAGACTGTTGAATGTCAAGGACCAGCTGACGCAGTAACTGACATCAGACAAGGCTGTAAACATCTCTCTTCAGACAGTGAGTCACATGTCCACGGGCCCCTTCGACTCCGCATGACATCATCAGCCCTCCATCCAGGTGGGCTAGACAGGTTATAGAGCTCAGTGTCTGATTGCTGCTAATGTGCTGAAAGAGTCAGTCTTACCATATTGACAAGAGTTGCGTGGACAAGGCATACAGAGACAGTTGCAAAGGGGACAGCGATTCCTGACTCACATTGGGACAGAACATAAGAACATGTCAGTTCATCCATTTTGTTCAAGTATGTAACGTCACTAGGTTTAATACCTACACCCCCTTACATTCACAGCTTTTCTGACGTTTAAGGACATGTTTCATTAGCAGTGACAAGGCTTGTGTGTGGTTATCTCCAGTAACCTCCCTTGTTATCGCCTACTGTGTTGTAACACACCATAAGAGTATTATATACTCTTGCAACTACTGTTGTAAGGTTGTGGAAATGTAATAACTGATGCCTATCTAAGACCTTTTTCCTTGTACATGGCTCTGCTCAATACAGCTCTGGAGGAGCTACCGGTTGCTCCAAATATCTTTGCTAGGCAGATCGCCTGGGGTCAGACCCTTCAATGGAGTCAGGAGTGCTGCTCTGACCATGCAACACAGCGTATCAAATTATCACCAATGCCAGATCTAGAAAGACACACATTTAATGTTTTCATACTATAATAATATATACTGTAATTATAATCATTATAATATTATAGTAACAATGAATTGCCTGCAGAGTCTTGTGCTCTGACCTGTGCCGCTGGCACGAGGCATTCTGGGCACCCTCATGGCAACAAGCTGAAGTATATTGACTGGGTACAAAATAATGCAGTCAGCATGTTCCCTTGCCAATACAGCATTTCCAGGAATTTTGTGGTCCACTGTTTCGCAGGAGTGGCTTTCTAGATTGAAACAATCCCCAGTTCTCTCGGTCGATTGTGAACCTCACATCTGTTTGCATTGGCCGATGAAAACATTAAAAAATCATAGGATATCCGCTGAGATGTTTGCTCGACACAGCTTACGGTGCATATACTGACAAACACTCATGTTGCGTATTGTTCTGGCGGGGACATTTTTGTCACTGTTATTTGTTTTCTCAGAGGCTAGCTTATCTGATGGTGCTTGCATAAAGCTCACAGTATGCTTTGACCTCCCGGGTGGCTCTAAAGTACTAGTCCTTTGTGCAGTGACATATCCCATGATGTAAAATTCTACTCAATTGTTTTACAGAATTGGCTATACTTTCAACTTAAGCACCTTAATTAATTGCACATCAAACTAGCTTTTATAAATGTGCAGTAAATCCTAGCAAACAAACTTTCTGTGAAAATTCTGTGCTTTTTCATAGGCATTAAACTGCCTGAACTGCACAGATCAGATTAATGGGTATTTGCCGAGCCAACATTCCATGAAGTCTGGAATGGAGAACAAAGTTCTTTACATCGTAGAGTTCTCTACATGTATCCACAAATTCAAACAATCTGTTAATGTAAAAAAATGCTAGCCAATAAAAAAGCTATACTTATTGGTATTGATTATTCAGCTAATTAATTGCTTGATTGACCATTAAGGAATGTAAATGGAAGCAGGTTGAGAGTAATGATTGGTTTAAAGGGAAGATCACTGAAGGTCCAGTTCTATGTCCCACAGGACACAATTGATAGCAGGTGTCATTGCAGGCCGACAATCTGATTATTTCTTTTTAGGTCTAAATCCAAGATATCATCAAGCTTCATCAGAATACATCCACAGATTTTTCAGTTAACCTGTGCACAGACAGACCAGCAAACTAACAAAGGAATGTTTACCTAGCAGCGGCAGATGTAAGTACAGATATGAAAGGGAGAATATTGTATATGTCGCATATTATTTGTATATATAAACATTGCAAATAGATTTATCACAGTTTGTGATGTTGTGCAAAGACCTTATCATTCTCCACAGTAACACAACATTTTTTGTATTTACTAACAGAGCATTATGGTTTAGTCGCATGGGGCTTTGAACCAACTTGAATGATATTTACAGTGCATAGAGCACAATGAGAAAAAACCCAAATTGCTAAAAATGGAATGTAAAATATCTGCGGTACACTTATGCCATGTTTGCTCATTTAAAGTTAGTGTTATGTCATTCTTAATTAATCTAATGGTATGCATGGCAGCTATCTTTGGTTTCCTGTGATACTGGTTGTAGTTTTGAAAGAAACCTCTTGGTACCTGTTTCCTGTTTAAAAAGTTCCACTGCTTTTAATTATGTTTATGACAATTTGATATTTTTCTGTTTGCTAAAATCCAAAACAATTTGGAAAGGCCTGGGAATGAAAACTGGGGGACAGCACTGTGATTAAATCAATGACGGCACTTGTTTGATTTAGTTTAATCAAGAGAATTGGTGTATAATTTATCGGACCCTAAATTTTGCAAGGTAACAGAAAGAATTTCTTCATTTAATTATAAGTGATCAATTTGATATTTTTCTGTTTGCAACAAAACTCATTAACATGTGATCTCAATGTGCTTGTTTGATTTAGGGCAGGAATGGGTTTAACGTTTTTAGTGTTCTGTTGAGCGTCTCCCCCGGGTTAAATGCTAAACTGTTATGTTAGTCTTTTATGTGTGTGTTTGAAAACTGTGTTTTGTGTTAGCTAGCTGGTCGCGGTGAGTTAATGTTGAAACCACCGCGGCCAGTACGCCTAGTGTAAATGACGTAGTCCCTTGCATTTCAAGGGAAGAGTGTACAGTAAACCAAGTGTGAAGAAAACTGTTACTTCCCTTTTAAGGACGCGTTTGATCAGCAAAGGGTTCTTTTTGGGCATCCTCCGTAGTTGTGCTGTGTATGGAACAAGGAGGTTTGACACCGATATTATCCATAGCTGTGCGGTGTATGGAGCATGGATAATTATTGCTTCTTTTAATAAAGTGGCTACTCGCGTGGTCATTTTTGCATTACTACTGGACTCTGTCTCGTTCTTGATACATCACCTCGCGCACGCTCGTTACAATATGTATAACTCAGCCATTAATGAGATGGTGTTGACAATTTCTCACAATGTATTTCCTGTCCTGTCGCACATTATGAACCAGCTTAGACCTCTGTTCCTCTCTCTTGCTGTTGTAATGGATTGTCAATTTGCTGGGAAGAGCTATTTTGCATGCATCTATCTGCCAACCAGTCTGCCTGCCTAATAGGAGCTACACAAATGTATTCTTACCTAATCTCACACAGCAATTCATGTCCATCAGTGCAAATGAATAAATGGGTGGTTGGTGGATTTGCAAGATTACGGTTGGGCCTCCAAAGTTCTAGGCATGTTTGCTTAGTGATTGCATTGCAGAATGCACTTTGGGTGGAGCTTGACAACCTAACAAGGGTTATCAAGCTCTTATGATAACTATTATTATCATTATTATGATTGTTATTATTATTTATAATAATAATATTGTGGTGTTTATTATTATTGGTATCATCATCATCAAAACCATGTAATATATACCCTTATCAAGACTAGCTTATGACATATTTTATTATCACAATTGCATTTGAAATATGCCAGACTGATTAATATGTGCGAAGGGTTAGCGTTTGTGAGAAATCAGGGCCATCTCGGTTTCTGGCAGGAGGGGAGGGGGTGAGAGTGATTAACGCCGGAGGGGCACAGAGGTCAGTGGAGGGGGTGAAGGAGCATGAAGTGGCGACTGATCTGCTTCAGGAGGTTTGAGATGGCAGGAGTGTGTCCAGGAGGAGATGAAAAAATGCACGGAAACCTGAGAGGAAACCCAAGAGTTGGAGTGAGGAAAAATGACCTTGTTTGACAGTGCGAGAGATGTTCAGCAACCTGGCTTACTGTATGCAGGAAGGAAACATTAGCTGCTGGTGAGTGCACTGTGTTTGCCCACCATATCCCTTTGACTGAATGCATTGTTGCCCAGTGCTTTGGTTGGCAAGAATACGAGAGTTAATGCAGAGCACTGAGAGGTTAAAGCCTGTCTCTACCAGAGATATTCTGTAAAAAGCCCCAAGGGGTATTCAATGAGAATATAACAGATGTTAAGTACTGTAATATAGCACCAGAAACTCCTGTTACCAGCCGGGACCTCCTGTAGTTAAGAAGCAGAGAGGCAGGAAGGAACGGAAGAGCTGAGTGTCTCGTGAGTCTAAAGGCCTTGGTATACTTAAAACAAAATTGAATACGGCGTTGTGAGCGTTACGTTCATGTTCGGTTTGTTTTTGTACTTTGTTTATTATTCTTCGTGTCTTGTTTCAGGCTGTTCCTGTTCCAACTGTCTTTGTCAAATGTTTGGGTTTTCCTTCTTCGCTTATTATCTCGTTTTCTTCCTTCTTACTTTCTGATTGAGCAAATGTTAATACAATCTACCTGTTACTAACACTACTAATCACTAATTATCTCACTTTAAGTCTGTTCATTTAATGGCGCTATCCACTGTTCTTCCAGATGGGGAAGTTATTCTATTAGCGAATTCCCTCGTTATTAGTCGATTCCCTGTTTTCAGACTACAGAACCAGAAATATAAATACCAACGGTGAAATCCAAAACAAGGCAAACATCTGGCATTTTGTACCTCTTATTCCCTGATTCTTGGTTTTGACCCCTGCCTGTGAAGGAACAGCAAATGATACAGGAAGATGATTTAGAAGTGGCTGTAGTCTACCTTCTTTTACACCAAAAAAAGGAAAAGGAGATGTTTGCCCCCTAAATCAAACAAGAAGACAGGATGGAGAGTTTGCTCTTTTCGTGCAACAGATGAGGAGCATGGATGAGGAGGTGCACGGTCATACAAATAGACATATCCTCTCATGACTTCAGCAAGTGTAGCCTCGAACTGATTGATCTTGTAAATGAGTAGAGGAACAGCTTGTCGCGATGATAACAAGATGTAAACCGAAACATGTGGCCCAAATGACATACGTAAAAAATGCAACCAATGACATTGTTGACCAATTGCAGGCGACGGTGTATTGGGACTTATTATTTTACTTTTATTCCAGAAAGCTATAAATTAATCCAATCATATATGTCTCCATTAAATTGTTTAGAAGTAAACTGGACATTTATTTTATAGCTCTAGTCACCCTGTAAAGTCTCCATTCATGTGCACCAAAAGGAAGGGTGAAAAACATTAAACTGAGCAGCCATTCTCTCCACCGATGGAATTCAGTTTAGCAATTCAATTTTGTGTGGGTTACAATGCAAAGAGCCATGTGCAGTTGATATCACATGTCCATTAATGCTAAAAGCTCATTTGTGCACACAGAGAACCGCTGCACTGTATTCTGGAGAAATTGCTCTCAAACTCCTCCACACCAGCCGAACAGCATTCTACTGTGCAATTCCTCTGTCTTTCACTCAAAATTCATTCAAATGACCTGAAAGGCTATTTTGCTATATGCACTTCAATCAATTTCTCACTGATACCATGAAATATCTTTCCACACAAAAGACTGTAGGTAAATTGACAAGCCTAGATGGGCTGAATGCCCTGTTCTTGTAATCAAACATCCTTATGTTGTGTTAGTGAATTTGCAGCTGTTAGTGATCCAAGGTGAACTTCCAGAGGTGTTCTGATTTCTGATGGGAGGAGGAGACCTCTTTGTGAGTTCAGGTGTTTTTCTTCACAGTCTGGACCTTTGAATGTGTCCTTGACCATATTCTCTTTATCTGCTCTCATATACACAGGCCATCTGCTTAGTGTGTTATCCTTTTGGTTAAATCCCAGTAGTTCCATCTACGCTGTCTAAACCTCTTATTTTCTGCATAGAAAGATCTGTCTTTTGTTTCTTTGCAGATGTCCCCTTGTCAGCTGGATGGTATTTCAGTCCATAAAGTTCAAAGGCACCTACAGTGGTGGAGAAAGTCAAACCCAATGGAAAGTATCTGGTTGGACTTGCCAAACAGAAATAAATCTGTCTTTAAAGGGCAGAGTCAATGTTAATAAAGATAGCAGCCACATGACAATCCTAACATTCTGTAGGCTGGCAGTGTAGTGTAATGGTTAGGGAGCTGGGCTTGTAACTCAGAGGTTTCAGGTTCAATTCCCAGGTGGGGCACTGCTGTTGTACCCTTGAGCAAGGTACTTAACCTGAATTCCTTCAGTAAAATATCCAGCTGTATAATTGGATTGTATGTTGTAAACTGTGCAAGTCGCTCTGGATAAGAGCGTCTGCTAAATGCCTAAAATGTAAATGTAAAATGTCTTGAAACTCAACTTCACAATGGATTGGTAATCATTATCTTAGCCAAAGCAGTTACCGAGTGGAACGTTTGTCACAAGCACACAGTAATACATGTCACTGTTGTTTTACTTATATGGTATAATTTGCAGCTACAAATTATGTTGTTGGATTGGGTGTCAATGTTTGATGAATCTCTTCATTGGATTTGGTGTTCAACCAAAACATAAAAGTTTGAACCTGAAAATATGAGCTTAGCTAATAATTGAGAATTGACACAAAGCTCCCAAAACATGCAATTGCTGAACTTAAGCACACAGCATTCATAAATCTCTCTTTAAAGGGCTTTTACTTATTAAGTGCTTAGTACTTCAAATGAAACATTTTGCATGCGGTTCATTCTTAAATACTTTGGGACTTTTTTCCATAACGTTCCAAATTCAAATTGCATGCTCCAATGATAAATATGCATTAAATGATAATTATACGGTCATTTATTGACACTTGAGAGAACAGAAAAAGTACCCTTCATGTCCTTATTTTGCCTTCAGGATAGGTTTCCATGGAAAGTGGCGTAATCATGGATCAGGAGGTCATGGCTATCTTCTAGGAGCTGAACCCCATCTCTCATGTCCCCCTCCTTCCATTTTCCCCAATTTGGAATGCCCAATAGCTGCAACATCTTCCGTTAAAATGGAAGCATGCATGTGCTCCGAAAATGCATTCAGTTAGCCTCCACTTCTTTTCATTCATCAATCCACCCGCTGAGAGGAGCCGCTGTTGGGTGATGAGACAGGGGATATCCATTTGACTGCAAGCATCCTGAGTGAAGCTATGGCCAATTATACCAGCCCCATGGGACTCAGTCGGAATTCATTCAGGACTGGAGGGCGTATCACGCACATTAAGAATGAGTACCTCAAAGGGGCCTTCTACTCAGGAGGCCAGGGGCTCAACAGTTTTGAGTCCCAGATCCTTGACTGCCGATCCACACTGCTGCTTTAACTTAATTCCTGATTACCAAGCCAGGTCCAGCAGTGACAGCAGGTATGACCGCAATTCCTCTCTCATGGTTAAGTGCTGATAATCAAACAATGCACTTCCCACTGTATGATTTTACGAGAGGCTACTTTGTTTGAACAAGGATACGATTGAAGTTGAGGCCTATTGAGAAATATTAATCACTCAGTATTTTTGAGAATGGACTCTACTAACTACCGTTAAACAGAATAAAAAAGCTAATAGACAGCATATGACTAGCTTTAGCTTCTTAGCAATGTTATGGTATTTCCCTCTTTGGGTCCTTATAATTACAAGCCTCACTGGTAAGCCTAACTTTATCAGGCAAAGTAACTCCCTCTTCACATATCTTCATCATATTTACTAAAGTCACATGTTCACCAAGTGTATGAAATTAGACTCGGATTGATTATTTTGCTGTGTGCAGTCAGACAAATTTGTTAGATATTTTTCTAGGCCAGTTCTGAATAGTTAAAAAGGGCTGGATTTGACCCCTGGGCCATAGTTTGGGGACCCCTGATCTAAATAGTTTAAAAAAGAAGTTAATTCAAACTCAAAACGTATTAAAGAGCAGTGTCACATGCCCTGCGACACAACCAGGATTTGAACAGAACAGCAGGATGCAGGGAATTAAATTATCGGTTTGCGCACAGTGCATCTCTGCCACAGTGGGAAGGAGAGAGAGAGGGAACTGAAACTATGTAAATTAACAAAATAAACTTTGGCCATCCCCCTCACGGGTTCTGGCTAAAAACAATAAATCAAAATAACAAACTAAACAAAAAGCACCTTTCAGCAAAACAATAGACATTAACACACTTTTCAGTTGATAATTTATTTTGGCCACAGTTCTCTCGCCAGCATCCAGCTTCCGGGTTCCAGCCACCTATTGAGAGAGCAAAGCAGTTTTAAGCACACAGGTATAATTAGATCATGCTACGCAGCTGTGCGCCCTAGCTGCCCTGCCAGTAGGTGTGGCCGTTAATCACCCTGATTCCACTGCCTAGACCAATGTCTTCCACAGCCAGCTTCTGTGAACTTTGTTGATAAATAGAAACAGAAGTACAACATTCTTCAGCAGGTACTGTGACTGGAAATTATATTGTTAACATTCGCTAGGAAGTTAGGATGGTTTTCATAGGGTGCCATAGGTTTTGCTTCATTTTAAGATTCAACGAGGATCTGTTATTGTTGTTAAATATATAAGGTGCATTCATTCATTGGGTGGGTGGATGGTGTTCTGATATTTCAAAGTTGGCAAATTTAACTGATACAAAACTGCAGGTATAGGTCTCCATATAAATGCATTCAATTATTTGCTTAATTACTTCTTCCTATGTGCCAGCTATTATTCTGTTAAAAAAAGTAAGAAATTGATTCATTTAAAATACATGGTGGGATTTTTTCTTTTGGGATCCATGTAGTGGTGTCAGTTATTCGAGAATGAGATCCTCTGCAACAACCCAAGGTTGCATATCCATTACTGTCATAGAAGCATACATTTCCTTCCTGTGTCATAGATATGCATTTCTGCTCTGCAGTGCCTGTACAAGTGTAGACGCTACCCATCCCTTACATATTACTTATCAATGCTCATCCAACATCAGTTAAATACTGTTAAGCATTAGTTAACCTTGGTCTTCTAGTTGCCAGTCCTGAAGTCCTTTCTAAGGAATGAGTGATGTAAGCTTTAAGACTGGAAGAGCAATAGATGATAATAATGTTTTATTAATGGTGGCAGTGTAATGCAATGTTGTACGTCGCTCTGGATAAGAGCGTCTGCCAAATGCCTGTAATGTAATGTAATGTAATGTTAGGGAACTGGACTTGTAACTCAAAGGTTGCAAGTTCAAGTCCCAGGTGGGGCACTGCCGTTGTACCCTTGAGAGAGGCACCTGAACTGCTTCAGTAAATATCCAGCTGTATCAATGGATTGTATGTAAAGAAATGTAAACTGTGTAAGATGCTCTGGATTAGCGTCTGCTAAATGCCTATGATGTAATGTAATTAATGTACAAAAGAATGTGTCCTTAACATAAAGTGTTATACCAGACGTTTGAGGTTGAAAGTGTTTTTAGCTCTCTACACAGTGCCCCGATCCCTGAAGCCATTCCTCTTATTCTGACAGTTGCAATTACCTAGAGATTCCCTGGTGTCTGTGAAACAATATGGCTGTTTGATGACTGAGGCAATCTCTCCATCCTATCTTAATTTTGTTTTTACCTCTGTTTCCATCGATATAAATAAAGCTCCACATCACCGCTCCACCCAAATGATCTGCACTGCCTAGCAACCTTTCCTATAGCATCATGTATATTCAAGTCAGCGTGACATTTTTATTACTACAGTGTATATACGGCAACCGTTGCTCTGTTACTCTGTATACATTCGTCATTCTTTTCTCTTTCTTATCCAGTGAAATCTCTTGAGGGAGTTTGGAAACATTATGAAAGGACCCCGAAAACAATTATGCTCTATATATGTCAAAAGAATATCCGGATACAAAATATTTCACTGTATGGGTCATCAGAGACAGAACATTTTTGTAAATAGACAAATTTTAAATTTTATTTTTTATTTTAACTGACTGATCTTTATTTCATTAAGAAGGGAAACCCTGATTGAGGCGTCTATTCCATTAATAAACATTATTTACTAAATTACAAAATACAGTTTATGGGCAATATTATGCATACAATGTGGAACATGTATTGCAATTTGTGCGAGATATTTAATACATCTACTATTTTCTACAGTATTTGAATAAATTATGAGTGGAAGGCACATCACTAACTTGCAGCTCCAGTAACAGGAGCATGTAAAAAGTCTGAGACCCCTCTCCAAGTCCTCCAGTTCATGGGGCATCATCTGATCCACTGTTATTTGCATGGACAGTGCTGGCAAAAAGCAGTGTGAACTGAGAATGAGAATCAACCACCTCTCCCCAGTTCCCCCGTTCCCATCAGTTCAGCATGACGCGGCAGAAACGCTGCAGTGACCTCACATAAACGTTGTGACAGCATTTGTTTGTTCGCTGCACCCTGAGGCAAGCAGATTCCATTGGGCTGGTGGGTGGGGCCATTGGCTATCTACCATTTTGCACTTCTGTTTGAAAGGATAATGCTATCGATGCGGCTCAACACTAGAGCGTATTGCAATATTTACCAAAGGGTTGTCAGAGGTAGAACCTCTGCAATCCTTAGGTTGCGCGTGTATATAGTTTAATTATTTAAAAATCATTTTGACACAGGAAGGTTCTGTTAGCATTTTCTCAAAGCAAACGACTCTATTTCTCACTTATTAGATCACTGTACGGAAGGGCTTTCTATTCTTTGCAGGGATGACGTTTGCTTTAAAAAAAGAAAAACATTCCACGTGTTGGGCACTGTGAAAAAACATGTGAGGTCAAGCAGCCGTGTTCACTTTTTCTAAAATAGCAACGTGAAGGAACCAACTCGGTCAGGAAAAGTAGGGTCACATTGTTTGTTTCAGAGCCTACTTGCAATATTAGTTTCTCCCCAGGCCTTTGCTCAAGCTGTGACTCATGTGTGGAAATATGGCGGTGGAATTCCTCCTGCACGCTGGATTGTGGGAGACCTGCCCGGGCAATTGCCTCACCTTTTTGCATTTGTGCGATGCCGTCTGGCATTTAAGACACCAGTGGCTTTGCCATAGTCAGAATTCCTTGGGGGGTTTCACCACCACCGACCACGAGAAAGAATGTGTTTATTGGGAACGATGGTAATTCTCCCGGCAAGATCCGCAATTTGTCTGCATTGCAGTGCCAACAAAGGTGTTCCCATGTGGGTTTGACTGGAATCCTCGGGGACTAGAGTAGCATCCTGCCTTAGGTGTCACGGTTGTTCCCCAGATTCACCACCAGATGGCGGTGTGCGCCTTTTTCCTTAAGGCGCTCAGCTGGCTTGAATGACCAATTATCTCTTCCCTATAATTACCCGCACCTAACTTCATTCGGGGCGAAATCGTAAGCCATCTTTACGATTTTTAGCCGGTAAGGTAAGAATGTCTTTTTCAAGACGTTCACAAAGACTACACAAAGACTTTTCTTTAGAAACGACTATCTCCATTTCAACCCCTTCTAAAGACGCAAGAACTTAGTTAGTTGTCCCTTTTAAGGAAACCTTTCTCTCTAAATGGGGGTTTTCGGTTGGTTTCCGTTCGTCAGTCGGTTCGACTGCTTTGGGGTTCTAACTTGTTCTTTTGGCTCTTCTAGCCGTTTACGTTTTTGGGGAGTACTCTGGTCCTAACGAAAGAACTTATTTTAGTTTCCTGCTTTAAGAAACCTTGTTCGCTAAAATGCGCTTTTCTTTTGGTTTCGTGTTATCCAGCCGGGTCGACTGGTTCGTGGGTTACTACTGGTTCTTTTGGCTAACTGCCTTTCACGTTTTGGACATAAAGAGTTTTGAGTTAAGGTCGGTTCATTATCCATTTAATTGTACCCACATTTGAAACTTCTCTCGTGTGTAAATTGTACCCGCATTTGAAACTTCGCTCGTGTGTAGGAGCGATTGGTTAAAGTTTCTTTTGTTGGGTCGCTGAGGCTGTTTTCGGGTTTCAATTTTGTTCTGGCGGCTTTGCTAGCCTCCTGCGTTTTCTTACGCTCAGTTCTAATTCATAACCTTTAGTGCCTACATTTGAAACTCACTCGTGGTTAGGAGTGTTCCTCTAGTTTCATTTGTTCAGTCGTCTAGGCTGTTTATGGGTTCTATTTTATAACCATTAGTTCCTACATTTGAAACTCACTCGTGGTTAGGAGTGTTCTTCTAGTTTCATTTGTTCAGTCGTCTAGGCTGTTTATGGGTTCTAATTCATAACCTTTAGTGCCTACATTTGAAACTCACTCGTGGTTAGGAGTGTTCCTCTAGTTTCATTTGTTCAGTCGTCTAGGCTGTTTATGGGTTCTATTTCCTAACCTTATTTCTTACATTTGAAACTCACTCGTGGTTAGGAGTGTTTCACAGTTTCATTTGTTCAGTCTGATAGGCTGTTTACGGGTTACTTATTGTTCTGGCGGTTCTCCTAGCCCCCCTGCGTTTACATACGCTCAGAACTTTTGATAACCAAATTCTTTGTCTCTTACGTATTAGAAACCTTGTTCGCTAAAAATGCGCTTTTATTTTGGTTTCATTCTTGTTCAGCAGATCTCCTGGTATAGGTTTTACTCTGTGGTTCTGTCGGTCCCCCTTAACCGTTTCGAGTTTTGGCGGACGTCAGATGTGGGTCTTGTTGTTCCCTGCTGTCTGTCATCCCCCCCTAACTGTCTCTTAGGCTCTTGCGTTTCCATACGCTAAGACCTTTTCGCCTCCATTTAATTGTACCCACTATTGTACTTCTCTCGTGTGTAAATTGTACCCTCCTGGTCGCTGAGGCTGTCTTCGGGTTTCAATGTTGTTTTGGTGGCTTTGCAGTTTTTGTGGATGCCAGATAGCAGGTCAACTTGTGGGCACTGCTGTCTGACGAGGATGTCGGATGTGGGTCCAGTCGTCCTGCTGTTCTGCCGGTCCTCCCTAACCGTTTCGAGTTTTCGGACGTTCAGAACTAATGGGTCAGGTTTTACCATGTGATCTTGTGGGCTCTCCTAGCTCTTCCGCGTTTACGGACGCTCAGTACTTTTGGTTATGTCCAGTCTTAATATTTTATTTACTTGTGTCTTTCTAAAAAAACCCTTTGCTCGCTATTAAGCGTTTTCATTTGGTTTTCGTGGGTTCAGACGTTTAGACTGTTTTCAGGTGATACCTGGTTCTGTTGGCTTCCCTAGCCTTTCTCATTTTGGGAGGTTCAGAATATTTGATTCAGGTATTTACTTAATACTTATTTAAATTGCACCTTCATTAGAATCCTAGCTCGTTTGTTATGGGCTTTATGTTGGGTTCCGTTTGTTCAGTCACTTCGACTGTTTCGGGTTGCAATGTGGTTCTGTGGCCCCCCTGGTTTTCGCGTTTTCGGACGCTTGGAACGTTTAGGTATTATGTAAAATAATGAACATGTTTACTGTAACCATTATAAGAACCCTGCTCGCTATTAAGCGTTTTTCGTTCGGGTTCATGTTGTTCAGCCTGTTGGGCTGTTTTTGGGTTTCATTCATGTTCTCTCGGCTCTCCTAGCCTTTATTTTGGGATACTCGTGTCTTTATTTTACTTAACTTTTAGTTGTAACTTTTATAAAGAACCTTGCCCGCTAGGCGGGGCTTTGAGTCAGGTTACTAACTTGTTCGTTTGGCTATCAGTGCCTTTTCGTTTTCAGACACTTGGAGTTACCACCCGGTGGGTGTGTTTTACGTTCATCCCTAATTATCTTCCCTATTCTCTGTTTTACAGAGCTAGTGGTTAGACGGGTTCCGTCTAACTTTTTGATCCCCTAGGGTCCTGCGAGTGGCGCCTATCACCACCAACCCTTACAGTACGATTTCGCCATATCTTGGCGTCAGCGGGTCCCTACGGTTTCACTAACTAGCTTATCTGTTTAAACAAATTTTTTTTTTTCTCTTCTTAAACACCCGTGTGGGTCGTAGGGTCGTCAAGAGTCGCCCTTAGGGGGGTCCTGTCACGGTTGTTCCCCAGATTCACCACCAGATGGCGTGTGTGCCTTTTTCCTTAAGGCGCTCAGCTGGCTTGAATGACCAATTATCTCTTCCCTATAATTACCCGCACCTAACTTCATTCGGGCGAAATCGTAAGCCATCTTTACGATTTTTAGCCGGTAAGGTAAGAATGTCTTTTCAAGACGTTCACAAAGACTACACAAAGACTTTTCTTTAGAAACGACTATCTCCATTTCAACCCCTTCTAAAGACGCAAGAACTTAGTTAGTTGTCCCTTTTAAGGAAACCTTTCTCTCTAAATGGGGTTTTCGGTTGGTTTCCGTTCGTCAGTCGGTTCGACTGCTTTGGGGTTCTAACTTGTTCTTTTGGCTCTTCTAGCCGTTTACGTTTTTGGGGAGTACTCTGGTCCTAACGAAAGAACTTATTTTAGTTTCCTGCTTTAAGAAACCTTGTTCGCTAAAATGCGCTTTTCTTTTGGTTTCGTGTTATCCAGCCGGGTCGACTGGTTCGTGGGTTACTACTGGTTCTTTTGGCTAACTGCCTTTCACGTTTTTGGACATAAAGAGTTTTGAGTTAAGGTCGGTTCATTATCCATTTAATTGTACCCACATTTGAAACTTCTCTCGTGTGTAAATTGTACCCGCATTTGAAACTTCGCTCGTGTGTAGGAGCGATTGGTTAAAGTTTCTTTTGTTGGGTCGCTGAGGCTGTTTTCGGGTTTCAATTTTGTTCTGGCGGCTTTGCTAGCCTCCTGCGTTTTCTTACGCTCAGTTCTAATTCATAACCTTTAGTGCCTACATTTGAAACTCACTCGTGGTTAGGAGTGTTCCTCTAGTTTCATTTGTTCAGTCGTCTAGGCTGTTTATGGGTTCTATTTTATAACCATTAGTTCCTACATTTGAAACTCACTCGTGGTTAGGAGTGTTCTTCTAGTTTCATTTGTTCAGTCGTCTAGGCTGTTTATGGGTTCTAATTCATAACCTTTAGTGCCTACATTTGAAACTCACTCGTGGTTAGGAGTGTTCCTCTAGTTTCATTTGTTCAGTCGTCTAGGCTGTTTATGGGTTCTATTTCCTAACCTTATTTCTTACATTTGAAACTCACTCGTGGTTAGGAGTGTTTCACAGTTTCATTTGTTCAGTCTGATAGGCTGTTTACGGGTTACTTATTGTTCTGGCGGTTCTCCTAGCCCCCCTGCGTTTACATACGCTCAGAACTTTTGATAACCAAATTCTTTGTCTCTTACGTATTAGAAACCTTGTTCGCTAAAAATGCGCTTTTATTTTGGTTTCATTCTTGTTCAGCAGATCTCCTGGTATAGGTTTTACTCTGTGGTTCTGTCGGTCCCCCTTAACCGTTTCGAGTTTTGGCGGACGTCAGATGTGGGTCTTGTTGTTCCCTGCTGTCTGTCATCCCCCCCTAACTGTCTCTTAGGCTCTTGCGTTTCCATACGCTAAGACCTTTTCGCCTCCATTTAATTGTACCCACTATTGTACTTCTCTCGTGTGTAAATTGTACCCTCCTGGTCGCTGAGGCTGTCTTCGGGTTTCAATGTTGTTTTGGTGGCTTTGCAGTTTTTGTGGATGCCAGATAGCAGGTCAACTTGTGGGCACTGCTGTCTGACGAGGATGTCGGATGTGGGTCCAGTCGTCCTGCTGTTCTGCCGGTCCTCCCTAACCGTTTCGAGTTTTCGGACGTTCAGAACTAATGGGTCAGGTTTTACCATGTGATCTTGTGGGCTCTCCTAGCTCTTCCGCGTTTACGGACGCTCAGTACTTTTGGTTATGTCCAGTCTTAATATTTTATTTACTTGTGTCTTTCTAAAAAAAACCTTTGCTCGCTATTAAGCGTTTTCATTTGGTTTTCGTGGGTTCAGTCGTTTAGACTGTTTTCAGGTGATACCTGGTTCTGTTGGCTTCCCTAGCCTTTCTCATTTTGGGAGGTTCAGAATATTTGATTCAGGTATTTACTTAATACTTATTTAAATTGCACCTTCATTAGAATCCTAGCTCGTTTGTTATGGGCTTTATGTTGGGTTCCGTTTGTTCAGTCACTTCGACTGTTTCGGGTTGCAATGTGGTTCTGTGGCGTTTTCGGACGCTTGGAACGTTTAGGTATTATGTAAAATAATGAACATGTTTACTGTAACCATTATAAGAACCCTGCTCGCTATTAAGCGTTTTTCGTTCGGGTTCATGTTGTTCAGCCTGTTGGGCTGTTTTTGGGTTTCATTCATGTTCTCTCGGCTCTCCTAGCCTTTATTTTGGGATACTCGTGTCTTTATTTTACGAACTTTTAGTTGTAACTTTTATAAAGAACCTTGCCCGCTAGGCGGGGCTTTGAGTCAGGTTACTAACTTGTTCGTTTGGCTATCAGTGCCTTTTCGTTTTCAGACACTTGGAGTTACCACCCGGTGGGTGTGTTTTACGTTCATCCCTAATTATCTTCCCTATTCTCTGTTTTACAGAGCTAGTGGTTAGACGGGTTCCGTCTAACTTTTTGATCCCCTAGGGTCCTGCGAGTGGCGCCTATCACCACCAACCCTTACATTAGGTGCTAATAAAAACAGGATGTTTTGAGGGCGTTGGGAAGGATGTAAGAAAGCATCATGTGCATGATAACTGACTTTCATGTGAAGCCGCCCCCGAAAATTGTACCTGCTCCAAATTGCTACACGTCGGCAGAGCAACAACAATGGCTTTGTTAAAATGATACTACCAACATTTTCAATGTGCATCTTTTATTTCTTGTTAAGAATTACACCCGAGACACAATTGAAAGAAAATGTAAATGTGGTTGCTGCGTGATTGCCTTACCTCCAGTGTATAATGTGGCATGAAAGAGTGTTACCTGCTACTGTGAAATTGATTTTTTCCCATATCACCGCATGCACACAGGACAGCAGGGGGTCTGTGGCTGACAAAATATGATCTCAGCAGCTCTGTCGTCAGTGGCAACAACGGGTGACCGTGGGGTGGCGGAACAATGTCCTGTCTGTAAGGAGACCCGCAGCTTCATCCAAACTGACCTCAGTGGCACGCCCCCTCCCTGCTCCCTGTTCATCACCCAGGCAGGTTTGGGCACTTGATACAGGCTAGCCGCAATCTTGCAGTAGGGGAGGGGGAGGGGGGCTGTGGCCTGAATGCTAATGCCACACCCCTGACCTGGCTTAGCAGTGAGGTACACCACAGACCTATGTCCCCTGGCACCTGGAAACAAACATCCTGTACCTGAAAATCCTCACAATGACGCACGGGTCCATAAAAGCACAAAAATGTACAGGCAGGGCATCTTAATTTCAAGTCATACAATAATAATGTAGTTTACTATTGGCGCATTGGCTGGTCAATGTTACTGTGTGGAAACTGTTTTTCTACAAACAAGGGCCATGGTGGCATGGATTTGTGAAAATTAAGTGACAGGGCGAAAGGATCAAGGGCGGAAATAGCTTGGGTTCCATAACTGGACCTTTCAAGGTTGCCTGTAGAGATCTACAGTGGTAATTAAATTAGTGTTTGTTGTATTATTTCTTTCTCTTCCCTATAGCTTATCAAGGCATTGTGAATGTTACAAAATGGAGCCAGAATCAATACTCTGGTTCCAGAAGCTAATCGTATTTTCTGTGCAGTGAAAAACCTCCGGAAGACCATGGGAAAGGGTTTGTACTAAGGGAAGAACACGCTGATATGAAATCAATACAAAGCAAATATCCTGGATTTCTGCACAGCCTGAAAGAGAGGGAAGTTTCCAGACTCTGTACTCCCCAGAGAGGAAACACCTGCCAAGACTACTTCAGCACTCCAGAACTCACTCAATGATTCCATTATCCTCACAGGGGAGGAATCATTATAGTTCAAAATTCTGATGTAACATAATATTACCCTTTTGAGTCAAATAATGACAACTGATAATGTTCGCTGCAATGTCTGTGGATGTCAAACTCAAAGCGCTTCTGTCAACAGCACTTTTGAAAGTTTTGGAAGAACCAGATTTTGGAAAAGCTCCTTAGGAATAACATTTCAAATTATTACTTATAGGCGGCATGGGGCAGTGGATAGCACTGTCGCCGCACAGCAAGAAGGTCCCGCACAACAACAAGGTCCCGAGTTCGAAGTTTGCATGTTCTCCCCGTGTCTGCGTGGGTTTCCTCCGGGTACTCCGGTTTCCTCCCACAGTCCAAAGACATGCACGTTAGGCTAATTGGAGAGTCTAAATTGCCTGTAGGTATGTGGAAATTGTTTATAAAATGTATTGTGGAAATCCACAAAAAATAGCAAACTGTTTACACAAATTTGACAAAGTTTGTGCAGGTGTTCAAACTGACAGAAATGACATGCTAACTTTTGTTTTTGGCCCCCATGAATACAGAATTGATTTGATACTGCTCAGCCCTCAATTTCTATGGGGCTTTATCTCCACTGAAAACCCAGTCCCGGGGAATTCACTGTCCCGGAAAAATCTAGATCTGAAGAGGGGAACAGAGTAGGGGGTCATAATACGTCCATTACTGGGTACGGCTTACTATGCTCTTGCTGCTGCTGTCGCTGCTACTATAAAAGGAGGTTATTTGTGAGTGTGAGTCAATGGACTGCATTTGTGTTTTGCTCTGATAATCACAACCAAGCTTTGACAGCTGGCACAGGGACGGCATGGGGTTCACACAAGATTCTTGCACGTGAGATGAGCATTGCGTCTTTGTTTGGCAAGC
Organism: Aldrovandia affinis; assembly: GCA_029706075.1. Classification (NCBI taxonomy): domain Eukaryota; kingdom Metazoa; phylum Chordata; class Actinopteri; order Notacanthiformes; family Halosauridae; genus Aldrovandia; species Aldrovandia affinis. The sequence continues at coordinate 1,857,570 of JAINUG010000115.1, forward strand.
CTCGCTGCCCATGTAGTTCAATGTCTTTTCATTTGGGGGGTAGACACAATGAGGCAGGTAATGGGAAGAGGGATTCTCAAACCATGCTGGGAGATCTTTGTAGATGATGTCAATGACATAATCTATGCCCAGCTGTGAATAATGGTGTACTCCGGGTCTCCAAGATGGCTGCCACCTGAGACTACATTAGGGTGTCCATTAAACAGACACTGAAGCTGCTCAGTACAGCACCTAAAGAGATGACCGCATAGACCGTGTAGAAAAGCGTGTACACCTGCCCCAGTGCAGAATGCTAATGCGGTACAACACAGCATTCCAGCGGACTCACATGTTCCCCGCTAACACATCCCTGGTGTTGGACATGTCCAACAGTTTGGTGTTATTAGGTGTCCTAACTGGGGAAAGTTAGGTTACAGGTTTCCCCATTTATGTGGTGGTGTGACCAAAACATGATAACCCACATAAAGGGAAACTTTGGAATGCAGGTTTTGTGGGCTAGAGACCAACTGAATCCTATGAGGAAGTGTAGGTTATCATACATTACACTTTTTTTCTGCAGCCTAGTGAAAATGAATGAAATAGATATCACAAGAGCTACCATGTGCACAATAATGTCATAATAATTTTAAAAAGAATGTTGTGTGCCAAATTGTTCCACAGTAGCCCCCGGTTGGGAATCACCAATTACCAATCAGATTACAGTAATCATTGGGGAGGAGTCACCTGCCTTGATTTCCAGAATGATTTGCATAAATACTTTGTAATGTAATGTTTAGACATGAAGAGCTGTGAAAAAAAGAACATCGAAACATCCTCTCTGGTTCAATCTGTAGGCACACAACGTACGGTGTGTGATTAATGGCTGGTTTGCCCACGCCGTTAGAAGGGCAGCCAGCTGGAGGGAGTGCCAGGGCAGGGAGAGCTGTGCCAATCTTAGGTGTGTCAGCATGGGCAGGGTGCCCCTGTCTCCTCCTCGGGGCCGTGCGTGCGGAATGCCGGAAGGAGGGTTACAGCGCAGGAGAGAAACAGAGCGAGAAGGTAGGAGGCCTATTCTGCATTTCTTTACATCCCCTCTCTCTCTCTCTCTCTCTCTCGCTCTCATAATGCATGACATGATCAGGCTAGTCAAGGACTCACAGATATGCGTGACAGAGGCCAAAATTATGCACGCTACCTGAAGCCTCAAAACCATGAAATCCCACTCCCTTGATGTGTAATGCGTAGCCCCGCCTCCATGAGCCTGGGGAAACTATCCCTTGCTGTAGGCTGCTGTTTTTTTCACAGCCGCACACTCAATCTGGCTGTACATTAACATTGCCTGTCCTCGCTTAAAAAAATGGCTGAATCGTTGTTTTCCCGTCACTTCCAGGGAAAGCTGGCATCTGAGGAGATGATCGAGCCAACGGGGCAGGGTGAACAACCATCCCATTTCCTGTTTCTCTTCAATCCTGTACGCAAGCACAAGCTTGGCAGATCACCAAGGTGTTGCAATTTTCCCACCTCTCAGCAGGCCGCAAGACATTCCTGCTGTAGGTGTGTGAAAAAATGAAAACACACAAAACCATTCACAGAACGGAGAGACTATAGACCAGCTCTGTAGAACCAGGAAGCCCATATTTAAAATGTGATTTATGTAAATGTACGGTAAAATACTAAATCCAAAATAACAAGAATGTATATGTATTGTGGCAACCTGGCAGGCAGAGCCATGTGTAGGGGTTAATATGGTTCCATCTACCGGTCACATCCCGACTGATCTAACGACTGCCATCTGCAACTAATTGACACCTAATCAACCAATTAACACCCAATCAACAGTGAATAAAAGGAGCCAGGCTTCCCTTGTGAGGGGAGGGAGTGAGACAGAGAGTGAATAGGAGACAAGTTGTTGAAAGTGTTTTGAAAGTGTTTTGAAAGTGTTTTGAAAGTGTTTTGAAAGTGTGGAACAGAAGCCTGTGACGTCTGTTGACTAGCCAGGATTTTGAGAGGCTTTGGGTAAGGGGTTAGCTCCCCAGAGCGGAAGAAATGTTTTTTGTTCAAATTTAGAGTTCAAATTTAGAGTTTTGTTGTATTTAAATGTTCAAGCCGTTTGAGTGACTTCCCCATTGTTTGTGTTAATGACTGGATTTTCCTTGAATTTAAATGATTTTTGGTACATTTGACCCTGGATCTGTTTCTTGGTTTTCACTACTCCACGTAACACCTACAATCAAACCCCCGTAGGGTGTTGCAGTATCTTAATCTAAAAATGTAATACATTATAAGTTACATCAGTTATCACCATACATGTGTGCTTTAACACATTATTTGTGATGGTATTTATTCCTAGTAATTGCACAATATATTCTACAATATGTGCATGCATTGTATCTCATAATTCATACATTTTATAATTTCTGCTGTATATTTACACATGTATTAATACATTTTCTATTTTAACATATATATTTTCATAAGGATTTGTTTAGTGGGCACCAGGATTATACATATTGGTAACATCTAACAGACGTGCAGACCTTCTGTTGATAATCTATAGTATTAGTATCAATATCATTAGACACTTTCCCAAAAATCCACAACTAATAAATATTTATCATGGCCACCTCTAATCTAATGTCTCAAAGAGAACATTTTCAACATAATCATATCAAAATGATACCACGTTGCACCTGAACTAAGCGCTGTTCCAAAGCAATACTTCCCATATTTTCATACATTCGTTCAAGTAAGTTGGCCCTGCGTTTCTTCATTATCCAGCAACCAATTTAGACCCAAGAAACCAATTAAGGTGAGTTAACTGTGTAAACACGGCAGTGTAGTATAATGATCAGGGAACTGGACTTGTAACTCAAAGGTTGCAGATTTGATTCCATTGCTGTTGTACCCTTGAGCAAAGTACTTAAGCCGAATTGCTTCAGTAAATCCAGCTATAATAATGTATAAATGGATCAATTGTATGTAAGAAATGTACAACTGTTTGGATAAGAGTGTCTGCTAAATGCCTGTAATCTTATCAACTGCTTTAGTTGTTCGATTAAATGCTGAGGGACATAATAAAACCAGCAGACCCTGTGGCTCTCCAGGACCAGGGTTGGGGACCACTGGTGTAGATAATCAAATCGGAGTATTTAAAATGCATTCGTTTGGGATTATAGTGATATACAAAAATAAAAAGCAAGAATGCAGTACTGTATATCTGTTTATTAAAGTGTTCTATCTTCCTCTACCTGTACACAGCACACTGCTTCGCCCACTCACCTCTTATCTCTGACTAACCACTCACTTCTGTCTTCACAAATGTCAAACCCCAAGAAAATATTTGTCTTCAGTTTGTTTTTTGAGTCAGAGTGTTCAAAGTTTGGTGTTCTGGCATATCTCCTCTCCAGTCATTGCAATAGAGGAATTCTTCCATTGAACTGGGAGGGTGAGGCAAGGAGTTCGCCCACTGAAGATGCTGTTTTATCAATCTGTTGTGGTCAGATTACTGTTGGTTTTTCTTTGTCAACAGTGTGATGCAGTGGCTAGTGAGCTGGGCTTGTAATCAGAATATTGCAGGTTCTGCTCTGTTGCCCTTTTGTCCTGCCCTTAAGGACTCCATATACTGTATGTAATAATATTGTGTACTGTACAGTGGGTGATATACAAAGCCAGTTATGGAGGACAACCTGGAAAAGTGGATCTGCTGAGCAAGTACATAATCAAAAATAATTAATCAAACGAACGTGTCTCTGCTGAGATTGGGAAAAACACCAACTGAATTTTGCTGATCAACATTTATTTTTGTTTTGCAATTAGATTGATTTCTCAGACCTGACTGGCCTGTGCGCTCTGTATTTCCAGGACACCTGTAGAATAAAAGGAAAACAAGATGCAAGCATGTCTGAACATGCTCAAGGATGGTTTCTCACTCTACTCACAAACTGTCCATTCTAAGAGTGCCGGTATCTCCTGCTCTTTTTTATGTGTTCTGATATGATTGTGCAGTTTTTTTCACTAATGGGAAAGTGAGTCACAGGGCTTCATGAACAACACATGTAATAGGTCTGAATTACTTCAGTAAAAATCCTGTTGTATAAATGGATTGTATGTAAAGAAAATTGTGTAAGTCGCTCTGCATTACAGAGCCTGCTAAATTCCTGTAAAGTAATGTGTGCAGAAGTTTCTCTTGTTTCTGTCGTCTGCTGCACGTTTGGAATTAAATACATTTGCAACAGGAAAGCAACAAAGCTACAGGACGGAAGGAAAAAGAACCTGATGCGTTAACCTGAAATCTTTTACTTAAATCACTTTCATTTCAGATACAATTTCAAATAAAACCAGGAGGCCACAAAAATATTACTTTTAAGATAAATTGGCAAAAATAACTATTTAATTAAGAGAAGTAGATGAATTCCTTCATGACTAGTTTGTTGTAGGAAGCCAGTTGGAAGTTTGGTCTGTGAGCATTATTATTTTAGTCATGCAACATCATGATTTTGACTTCTTTGGCAGACAGGTGACATCACATTTGTTTTGCATTTTGGAAGTCAGCTTGGCAACCCTGGTTTGTAGACAGCATCTTTTTTGCTTTCATCTACCTTCCAAAACTTATTCTGCTAAAATGTGTTTTCTCTGCCACTTTGTCCTGCTTGCTATCGACAGTTCTCATATTGGTCTCTTTGAAGATCGGATCTCTCAGGGCACGTAACAGAGCCACAGCCTCTCTTCCTTTTCTAGAACAAACCTTTGAGTTATTTGCATTCCTTTTTAATAATTTTTTTTGGGCTGGGTTTAAAAACCATTTGTCACATTTCAGTCAATTGTATCTTCCACATAACACCCCACTGTGGCCACAAGGCTCTCTCCTCACTGTGTGATAGTCCAACTTGGTTTTGTTTCTGTGGTAACAAATGTCGATTTCTTACATAATCAGATGGAAATCCATTCAGTGCCACTCATGGTCCACGGCACCGGAAGTTATGCTATGCTATCCTAGATGCATTTTCTTGTGCAAATTTAGGGCATGTAGCATTTGGAGCCTTGCTACCATACAATACAATTGACTGAATTACAAGTGAATTGCAAGCTATGCTCCTTCCTTTTAATGATCAAATCTCCAATCGCATTGGGTTTCAAGGGCGATATTTGAACCTAAAATATAGCACCCGTTCTGCATGGTGAGACCTGGATTCACTGCACGAATAGCTTGATGTGTGGCTACAGTGCTGAAGCAAGTCACGTAATTATAAAATATAAATTTCTGTTGTGAGAATATAGAATGTTTATGTGCTGTACTTACATCAGAAATGATACATTTTATGTCTTACATAATATCAAAGAGAATCATTTCTGATGCAAGAACACAGTCTGCCTTATCCTGACCATTGACTCACATTCTTGGATTGAACATATATTGTGGTATATCTGGTAGAATACAGTAGCAAATATAGAGAAGTAGGGCAGGCCTCAAGATGCACATATGATGTATGTAGGGCAACTAGAAGCTATCTTCTTATCGATGTCCACATCTGACAGACGGACATTATATAATGGAGTGATAAATTGGCCTCAGATGTTGTTGCTTTCTGTGGGAAATGATTTTAGCTCTTGACCAATGCAGCCATCCTTTCTCACTCACCGTGGGCCGTGGGTCTTATCTTTGCACTCGTATGTGAGTGACTGCTCAATCATTATTAGCGCAATTGCATTGTCTCACTTTATACCTCAAGAGTCTTTTTGCATGGTTGAATAAAACTCAAGTAAGTACCGCAAAATACTTTTTCTGCAGTTTAGTGCTATACACATGTTACTGGTTCTGTTTTACCTCTTTTATAAAGCTATTTTATCACCCAAACATGCCCTCAATGTATCGAACTGAAATTCAACTACAAAAGAGGAGAACAACTAGAAGACACAAATAAAAATAACACAAATCTGTGTGCAGGATGATTAGGACAGTTATGGTGGTTAATGAACCCCAAGAGATATTGTAACATTTAGATAGTGGCAACAGCCTGGTGTCACCAACACCTCAGGTTTTATAACATAGCCTTGGGATTTTTAAATATCCCCTGCAACGAAAATGTACTTATTTGGCTTTTAAAGCAATGTTCAGAGTTTATTTGTAGCTATACATACCAAAACTGGTCCCCAAACAAACTTTCAAATTTGAATATGTAAAATTTGACTGCAAGGTCTAAAATATGAGCTAAAAAAATCATGTGGCAATGACATCAACCTGCATTGGGAAGTGGAAACTTCCCCCTTTTTGCATGTTCCTCGCTATTGTTGGAGACCGGTATTTATTCTGTTCTAGAAATGACAGAGCTGAATACTGTTTACTGTGAACACCAACTCTACCAGTTTAATCATTACAATAAGACAATCAAAACAAGAAGATTCAAATACTATATAATTTATTGTCATTTTCATAAGGTACCATATACAAAATCACCACAAGATTAAATTTAAATGTTAAATAGCTTTATAGCTTTAATTATCAATTGTCTTGCTGGAACTAGTCATTTATGAAGTCATCAAGCACCCGCAATCTGCCTGCATCAGCCACACACTTCAGCTCAGTGCAAGTGCCAGTGCCAGTGTGTGGCTTAGCTGGCAGATTTCACTTACTTATCTAGCTATCTGAGGAATGGAACTATGTCAAAATCAAGCTAACTACATGCATTAAAGTTTCCAGTCACCATGGAATTTCCATCCTTTTATGTTTGCGGTTCATGCATTCATTTAGCTAGCTACTCTTGCTATCTAGCTAATGTTACTATAGTACGTTACATTCAGCTCACTAGCAAAATTGTCATACACAACGGATTTGGAAAAGGTCTAACACATTTATTTACAACCTGGCTCAATCTCAACATGCATCATGTGGCAAGATAAACGGTATCTTTAGGATCTGTATGAGATGTTCAGAGTATGCTAGCTATGGACGCAGTAAAATGCTATTGTTAGCTATCAACAGAGGTGCCATCACAGGTCTTAAAGTGGCATGGCAGAAAATAGCATGTCACCCCCCAAGCCCATGCAGAAACATTCCAATACACATCAGGTAGCATAACAGCTCTAATGTTGCTTTAATAACATGTTTTATCTGACCTTGACATTACAACAAAAAAGCGGTCTTTTAATTTCAAGTAAGATTCAAACTATAAAGTGGATAACGGAATAGGATATGGGAAGCTAAACAGCAGTTGGTGCATGTATTTGTGTAAAATCTGAATCTCTTGCCCACTTTGTATCTTGTTGGAAAATAACACTACATTGTAGCTTATGAAGCCAAAAACTAAACACAAGGTATTTGTTCCAAAAAATCCAACCAAAAACAAATACAAAATAGTAGAAAAGTGATACTTATTTTCCCAGTAGTAACACACAATAACAGCACAAACACACAACCAATAATTGATGAGAACTGGAGTCCAGCATACCCCCTTGCATACAATCTGTCAATACTGTCTGTCTGTCTGTCTGTCTGTCAGGTTCCTGAGATCCAACTCTGAATTTTTCAGTGCTCACACAATAAAGTGCAAAGAACATATTCAACACTGAGCCTCATTTAAAAGGGTTCTCTTGAAATGTATATTTATATTTTGTATTAATGATAATTTATGTATTTGTGTGAATGTAGACAATTGAAATATCAGCCATATTTGAGAGTACATCACACTCTTACAAAAAAAGGCTAATAGGGTTCTTTCCTTATACAACTTTTTTTCTAAGAGAGTATAAGGATTCAAATGACACCAATATTGTATAATGTTTAAATCTGAAGTAACAAAGAACGTAACAAAATCAAAGCAACAAACCGATGAATTTCAGTTTCAGTCAAGGAAGTTATCTGCCTTATCACACCCCGGATGTGTGCGGTTATTCCCTGTGTGGTTATAACCCACCGCCTGACACCCATTAATGCCAGCATATAGTGGTTAAACAAAGCTACCACTATGTTAACACCAAAACTGTGTACGGTAACTTTCCAGCATAGCTAAGGGGGCTATGGTGCCACTGAGACCAATGTAATTTTACTCACTCATCATCATCATCATCATCAATGATGAGCTCGTTTCTCTCGAGCTCCTCTTTGCCCTCCTCATACTCGCGAGCAGTTTCCATCTTTCCAACAAACAGACAGCAGGCTGTCCAGCCTGGGACAGCAGCTCTCTCCCCGATGAGCAGCTCTCTCGCTCTCCTTAAAGCAGTGGATAAGATTGCCACCATTTAGACCAGTTTATAAGAAACAGGCATTTATTTCTTAAAATGCGAAGCGATACCTGGCTATTATGAGAGACCATTTTAAGACTTGCCATTTAATTGCCAAGTTTTAGAGTAGCCTGTCAATCATTAAAAAACATGCCCACTTCTCCCTGTTTCATTAATCTTAAAAGATGCATCAAAGTCCCGCCCTAACTTCCTGGTAAATTGAGGAAACGCGGCAAAGAAAAGCGAGCTTCACTTCCGTTACATTGGCCTGTTTTGCTTTGAAGCATTCTTTCCTTTGTTCAGAGAAAAGAAAGCTTTGGCCTGCTTCCTAAGGGTCATATGAGAACCACACCTTCTAATGCTTGGTAGGTGGTAGAGAGGAAAAGAGAAATACAAATGAGAATGTGACAGGACACAAACATGCTGATTGATTGAGACATGTCTCTGAGTGAGACATGCTGATGCTGGCAACAGACACACATGGCAAACATATTGTGCATACATTTTTACAGACACCAGTGAATTTCAATGATCTTCTTGCATTGCCCACACCTTCAAATGTAATGCACTGTAACCTTCCATTCGAATATAATTGTCTGGCATTTAGCTAAAGCATTAAGCTAATTGGCACACTTCAAAAGAGACCCATTTAAGACTAAATACCGCGGCATTCGGTTGGAAACGGTTCTCATATAATAATAGTCCCCGTCAGGAATAAATAAAAGGGTGTATACAATACAAGATTAAAGCACATATATTTTTGCGATGCGCTTCTGTCTCTTCAGCTGTCCATTTGAACTGCAGAACACTGGAGTGGTCTTGGATTAGAATTACATTGATCCATGTTTGCGGGACACTACAAACTCTTGGTGATCCTTCAAGCGGATTGGTGTGCCAGTCACACACAGATTAGAGCTGCACGTGAAGGTGCACGCGAGGTCAACGGAGCCGTTTGGAGCTGCCGCACGGCCTGAGGTCAACCAACCCTCGTGGCAGATCAAAGACGCCGCTCCGTATTCCGTCCGAGTGCTGATGTTGATAACAAGCTAATGAATAGTCAGACGGCAAAAAAAAAAAAAAAAGTTTTTTTCTCCACGCTATCATCTGGAAAAGTACAGGGAGTTGATCTCTGAAAATAGTTTATTTCAAATACAATTTAGAACAAAGTGACAATCTTCTCTATAGATCAGAAAATCTGGATTAAAATGTCATATTTTGTTAGGTCCAGTGCACACTAACCTTTTGCAGTGATGCTACAGTAAGAGGACCTTCATATTCAGTAAAAATATTTTTTAAGAAGTAGGATATGCTTATCAGACACACACACGCACACACCCCCTCATTAGACATTCCTATACAGAATCAAATGTTTATATAAATATTTATAAAATCAGCAATCATTTTGGCAAAGCAAAACGAAACCCTCACACCTTTAATATGGTTCCAGATTCTGTCTGTCTTTAATTTGAGAGGGTCAGGTGTTTTAGGAATTCATAGTTCTGCCAGATTATCTGCAGTGAATGATTCATCTTTGGATAGGCCAATAACTTCAGTATTTATTCTATTCCCTAAACCACACTGAACATCAGCTGACTCAGTTTATTCCAAAAGGCTTTTTAAATTGAAAAGAGCTATATTAAGTATTACAAATGTACATTGTTTCAACATGTACAGTGGGCCCCATTTTTAAACAGACGTTAATGGTGAAAGAAGAGTTCATTTAATCTGTTCTGGGGGATCTGTAAAACCATGAGCTTTTGGAAACCCTTTAATGAGGCTACCCTTTATGCACCGGGGCATACATAATTCACAACCTGAAGTATTAGCACCGCAGATCATTGAAGTGCACCCATACTATCTCATTGACTGAGGTTTTGTGCCAAAAAAGGCGATAAGAGGTATCCTATCCATCGGCAACTCAGAACTGGATCACATTAAAAGTAAAAACCAAATCTGAGCTCATCATGTATTCTTAAATCTGAAATCTCAATATTTCTATGATTATTTATATCCAAACTGAACATGATTCTTGTATTTCTCGGACAAGGCATATTTTTGTAGAATTCAGATCTTTTCCTGTTTTTACTCCAAATTCCTTTTATGATTATTGTCATTCCAATAGGCTGTCAGCTAACGGCACATGCCTCATTGGATAAACGAGAAGGATTGAATTTAAAAGCCAACAATAACTTTGTCTGTTAGAGCAGGGTTAACAGCCCGTTACAAAAAAACCATCTGCATCCATAAATTATGTTCATAATGCAAGTTTAGGAGGAAGGACCACACCTGTTCCTCATTAGCAATTCATTAAATTATATAAGGAAACCAGTGATCTCGTTCAAGTTTTGGTTCTGCATCACTCCCCCCTCCTTCTCTCCTCCTTTCCTTCTTGTTCAGGTTCCTCTTCAACCACCTGCGAATGCGTATTTAATCTGTGATAACATCGACAACCAGTTTATCTGATTGCTTACTGTTTCCTAATGCCTGTCTGCATGTTTTGTTGCGACGTAATGTTCCAACCTGTTTGGGTTTTGGTGGTCGTGCATGCGTCAAACCTGTCATAAAAACAGGAAACAAAACCAACAAGCAGCAAATCCAGCCTTCTGAGGTATGTTGGCCTCAAGAGGTATCCTTTTAGAGGATGAAAATTACTGTCCCCGTTCTTTGCCATTTTTCATATTATATCTGCTAAAATGTTCACTCAAACGTCTCAGTGTGCCTTATTTTATTTTATTACAGTCCTTCACAACAAAGACAGCTGACACGAATGGCTAAAGGATCACAACGTTGGTTTGTTCCTACTGACCACTCTAAGTGATTGCTGTCAGAAAGGTTAATCTCCAGAATAAAAGGTTGGCAAGGAGGAATTTGAAAAAGAACGTGACATTGTGAACGATTCGCATCCATCACTCTGACATCATGAAATTGCTTTGTTTCTGGAAAGGCAATCAACATAAGATGAATTTTTTAACAGGTGTAAACAAAAGAGCTTTTGTTTGAGGGTAAATTACTACTGCTAACATACTAGCTCAAGGTAAAGCAGGTTTAAGACTATGCTTCTATGTATAACATCAAATGGACCAATAAATCAATGCAAATAACATTCTGCATGTGTTTGACCGAAAGCTTACCAAAAATAAGGAACTACATGTAAGGGCAGATGACACAGAAAATAGGATTATTTGTGGATATATTTGGTAAGTATGTATAAATGGCACTCATAGGCATTAAGCCTAGTCGTAGACTAAATCACATTTTAAACCTGGATTTATTGAAATGGCTTTCTCAGACATGGATTAAAGTAGTCTCAGACTTGCCCTAGTCTTGATTTAAACAATCGGATTTCCAGAAGGAAGGTTAGAGGTAATCCAGATCTAAATGAAGGCTTAAATTAAACCTGGCCAGAGGCAGGTTTAACTTCAGATTAAAGGCTGTTTGCCTCATGGTTCACCTTGACAATAGAGGAAAATGGATTACCTTGACTATTTCAATGATGATCAAAGACCACCACCAAGACCAGAAAGAAGGTTGCTTATGGACAGGAGCAACCCACTGAATGATTTTGATGACATACATTTTCGTGACCGTTTCCATATGTACAAAGACAATGCATCTGAAATAATTTGTTTGCTTCAGTCAAAGCTTTCATGTGACTCAGTAAGGGGAACCCCTATCCCTCCTTCCTTACAAGTACTTATCACCTTGAGGTTTTTGGCATGTGGAACCTTCCATTGTGAAACAGGGGATTTGTGTGGTGTAAGTGAATCAACTGTGTGCAAAATAGTACACAAAGTCTGCAATGCTATATGTGAACTGAAAGACAATTACATCAAGTTCCCCAATGCTGCTGACCAGGCCACCTACAAGGTAGAGTTCTATGAATATGGGAACTTCCCTGGAGTAATTGGCTGTATTGATGGATATCATATTCCCATTAAGTGTCCCTCTACAGCGGATGCTGAGGAGTTCAGGAATCGTAAAAACTGCTTTTCAATAAATGTACAAGGTGCGTGCACTCCCACTATGCAGTTCTCCAACATTGTTGCACGTTGGAAAGGTTCAACTCATGACTCAAGGATTTTTCCAAACTCCTCTTTGTATGCTCAGTTTGAAACGGGACAACATAGTGGAATCCTACTTGGTGACAGTGGGTATGCACAGACAAACTTCTTGTTCACCCCCTATCTTCATCCAGTCAGACCTGAGCAACAGCGCTACAACCAAGCTCATATCCACACCAGAGGGCTAGTGGAGCGCATGTTTGGTATATGGAAGAATTGTTTCCAGTGTCTCAGAAACATGAAAACACTCGTTTCGAACCAAGAAGATGCTGCATTGTCATTATTGCAACAGCAGTGCTTCATAATTATCTCAAACAGCATGGTTGCCCAGACCCTCATACTGAAGATGACAACGACCCACATGTTCCCATGGCTGAGGCAGCCAATGACAGAAATGTACTTGCTTACAGAGATGCTTTTGCTTTGCAGCACTTCTCATAACAAATGTATCTTGAGTGATACATAACTGATTGGCATGGATTGGTAAGAAAAGTTTTTTATTCACAAAGGCACATCAAGAACATTGATACTGCTGCCGCTTCATGTCTCTCTCCTCCTCCTTCATAGACAACTCAACATGAAGGATTTTCATCTTGACCTCATGTTCTTCTTTTAAACATTGTAATTTACACTCATGGAATTCTATGGCAAGTTTCCCATGAATGGTCAGCCTTTTCCCCCTTGTCCGGCTGCCTGGGTTAGAGTGTGGCTGCTGTTGGCTGCTGCTGCTGTCGTGGGCTGATCTTCCTGACTCTGCCCCGGCCCCTCCAAGATCTGGGTCAAGATCAGGTCATCTTCTTCTAGAAAAGTATTGTAGTATTAGATTTGAGAAGGGTTCAAGAGTTGAGGTCATTATCATTTTAATTATCAGAATGCAAGAGATGACTAACATTATATATTGAGTGGGATAGCACATGCTATCCTACCAAAAGAGTATTGGAATGGTCCCCCACCTGCACTGTACAAATGGTCATCATCTGGGATACCTTCCAAGGGTTGCTGGCTTTCAATAATCCCAGTCAACAAGTCCCCCAACTCATCCGTCTCTGGTCTAACTGGGGGTCCCCCACCTGTCTTGAAACGCTCCCTACAAGCAACGGCAGTTTTTAAAAAAATGTTTATTTATTTTGATGTTTTTCCACAGGACCTTTGAAAGACAATATAGAACTTGTATTAGAAGTTCTGTATATATTGTTTATGTTACATTTCTGTGCACATACAATACATTTAGGACCCACCCTGTTATGTTACATAAGAAAACATACATTTCAAAGTGGCTGATTGGGCCAACAATAAATAATCTTACCTGAAGTTGTTGGAGTGTCCGGTTGGTTACTTTTTCATTTGAGTTGAATTCATTCAAAATAGCAATCCATGCATTCTTCTTGTTGTTTTCTGTTCCTGAATCATGCTGTTTGTTCTCAATTATAGGGCACTTAAACACAATTTCCTTTAAGAGGGTCTTTTCAATTTCACTGAAATTCTTTGAACGTTTTCTTTTGCCTTTGTCCATTCTTTGGTTGGCTCAGGTGTCTAACTCCAGTTCCACACACTGTATAATGCTTATGTAGAAGCATTCCACTCCAGGTTTTTACAGCATCCTCACTTTAGCACCATGTGCACATCGTTCATCTAATTGGGCTTCCAAAAGATGATTTGACTAGTACTTGAATACCTTAGTCTGAGACTCTGTAGTCTAGAACTAATTAATCTGAAGTTAAGCAACGTCTCAGAAAGCCATTTGTTTAGTGTGGATTAATTTAAGTAGAATTAGCCTAGTCCTGATTTAATTTAAGCCCTGAATGGGAAACCGACCCATAATGTATAATATATTGAATCCAGACTGTGCAAGTGTCGATTGGCCAGCAGCCCCGCAGGGCGACGCATAATTGGCAGGGATTCAGGCGGCAAGGCTGTCTGGGTCTTGACACACCGCTGGTCAATCGGGCACCCACAGTCTGCTGGTATAAAGTTGCGCACGAAGCATATTCCTCTGACTCTGTCTGTGCAAGCTTAACTTGTAGACTCTGGTGTGAAAAAGGCTGACATAACGCATTTGGAGGAGAACACCGTGCTTGTCTACACTCTCCCGAATTGGCAGTGGAGGTTGCAGTGAGCATGGCTTATAATACAATTGGGCATTCCAATATGGGAAAAAATTTAAAAATGTGTAAGACAAGATTAACTTTATTAATCTTAATAATTAAGGTACATTTGGAATGGAGAGACAATCAATCAGACTGCTGCTGGTCCCACGCATAGTCACGTAACAAAACAATACGCTCCAATAAGTTAAAAGACCAAATACAATAAGTGACTACCCACATTCTCAACTCATAATTCATAATTCATATTATACAGCAGTAACTAAGTATTTAAAAAACATGAGTGAATTAGTGAATTACATCACACACAAACACAGACACCACTTCCATACACACACTATAGTCAGTCACACTAGAGGATGCTACAGACTAAAGGGGGAGGGTGTCTTCCTTAATACTGTATCAGTTTGATTGACAGGGGGGGAAGTGAACATTTTTATCTGTCTCCCCGATTCCTGAAGGGAGGATGGAGGTGGCATACCAATCATTTTCCCTGCATTTCTTAATCAGTTGTTGGATTTGAGCTTTAAAATGCAGTCAGATTGCCAAACCAGCTTGAAATACCATAATGTAGTATAGACTCTCTAGTGGCTCTATAGAACAGCAGCATGATTTTCTTTTCACCCTAAGTCTGCAGAGTTAGTGCAGATGTTAGTGCATGTGTGAGCACACATTCTCTGCACGAATGCACCAGCATAATTTACTATCAACATGGAACCCTAGACCCCTAGATAAGCTCAGTTTCCACTGCACGAATGTCTGAATCTTGGACTTATAGCCATTTGTGTGTGAGCCTTTATTAAGCAAGCTGAGGATAGCCGTATTGTCTGAAAATATAACCAGGTAGTTATGAGGATGACTGCTCCCACAATCGTTCCTGTATGAAGAGAATTGCCGAACTCACACAGCCATGTGGTCCTCCCGTACTGATAGTCTGGATGTCGGAGAGGATGGAGTTAACTCGTACCTGCTGTATTCTGTACGATAGGAACGGGTAGTACCATCTGATAGACTAAGTATTTACATTAATCTGAAGGACATGCAGTTGAACTGCATTAAACATGGAGCTAAACTCAATGAACATGAGCCGTGCGTATGGTACTGGAATTTGTTGATGTTTTAAGATAGGATGCATCATCTGTGCCCCATTGGTGTTTGTGTAGCGGATGGGCTCAGTGAACACCCGCTGCCGAGTGACGTGGATAAGAATACGATTAGTTCCCGGAGTTAGGGACTTGAGTCTTTAGCTCGGCGAGCTTAATCGCTCTCTTGTCGCGTCGGAGATCCCCTCGGTTCAAACCTCGCTGCGGGCAGAATCAACACCATCACAGTGGTGCCGCGTGACCCGGATAATACAACTGATGGCAATCGGTTGGGCCGTGGTTGCTGCCGCATAAGTTTCGAGGGGGAGAGTGTAGCGGATGGGCTCAGTGAGCACCCGCTGCCGAGTGACGTGGATAAGAGTACGATTAGTTCCCGGAGTTAGGGACTTGAGTCTTTGGCTCGGCGAGCTTAATCACTCTCTTGTCGCGTCGGAGATCCCCTAGGTTCGAAACTCGCTGCGGGCAGAACCAACACCGTCACATTTGCATGCAAATTGCTAGGAGTCTATGGATTGATGGATATCAGTGCGCCAGTCTCCTACCATGATCCACTTTATGACTTTTTATGTAGATGCAATTGGTCTATACTCGTTGTTCTCCTTTGGGCATGATTTCTTGGGGAATGGGGTGATAATGGCCTTTTCCCACAGCATTGGTATAGTATGTGTACTATGTGACGGAAGTTGAAAAGAGAGATGCCAGGCTGGCATGAGTTCCTCAGAAAACATGTTAAGAAGGAATACTGAGATTCCATTGTGGCCCTGTGGCCTTATTAGTGCACACATCTTTGTGACAGTATCAATTTTTCTCATTCAGAATCACAGACCACCTTGATATATAATAATTCAGCACCTTGATATATATACTGGTGAAATCTGTGACATCAAATCATTTGTGAGTCTGAGTGATTATTGATGGTGTGCACTGAAAGGATTTTTTTTGTGTGTGAATGAGATCAATTGGATTATTATGAAGTGCCTGTGCCACTTGGTGATGAACACAGATTATTCAATCTGTTTACTTACGCAAAGGAAATTTGGAACACCATATCATAAAACATGGAAGAGAAAGCATTCGGTCTGTTCATTCGATTAAGTAACCAGAATGCTGACTCATGAAGTGGCCTAGTTTGGTAACAGAGAAGAAACAGATGATATGAAATGGGAACTCCTGTTGGACCAATCTGTGGCCGATCTGTGGGATGCCAGCTCACTGATCAAAATCCTCTACTTTGTTTCCAGAAAGATCCTATCACCATGGCCAAAAATATTGACAAGCCAGATGGAGCCAGAAAAAAGTACCATTTAGCGGAAAAATGAAGATGAGAAATTTTGACACCAAAAACTATTGACATAATTCTTGTTGCAGCAAGGCCTGTTTATTTCATCACCCTGGTTTATTTTCAGGGGTTATGCAACCTTTTGCAAATGGGTTGTGCTCATTTGTGGCAGTCCTGGAGCGGCAATTGTTTGGGCCTTCTTTTTTCAACCTTCCTCCTTTGCAGCAGTGTTCATAATATTCCTTCCCCGACCAGCTTGTAACATTTTTACAGCACGATTGCAACAATACAGCGACATTGTAATCATTTTTGGAGTTATCCGCGTTGTCTTTCTTTCCTGGCCCCGTGCAGAGGTCACATCAAACACACCCAGTCTCGGCATTCATCAAAACAGATCTCTTGAGTAGGTTGAAAAAACAAGACTTCCTTTATCAGGACATATTGTGTTGCGATGAAAACCTCCGCTTCTGCAGGGTTGACCCAGACGTCTTCTCTGGACATGAATATCCCAGGGTGGCCATTGCTGCCAAGTTATTTGAAGTAAAAATAACCAAATAGTCCCTTTAGCCTTTTACATTTTTGGGGTTTTGTGGAAATAATTGCTCAGTTGGTGGGAAGTTACCCAAAAAATGGAAGGGATGGGGAGACAGCCAAGTATCACATATGTGAATATCACTTTTCTGTAACGAGAACTGCATAGGGTTTTCAAGGAATTCCTCTTGTCAGCCCTAAAATCTTATACGAGACTCCCAACCTTTTTCTTGAAGGGGAGGTGGACCCCATAATTACAAAGGCACATATTGTTTGGTGATCTGCTCTCATTGTTCTGTCATCTGTCAAAAAATAATTCACAAAGTTGTTTAGGACCATTTGATACAATGTGCGGGTATCTCTTTTCTTCACCAACCCCCCGAAATCCCTCAGCCTTCCAGTGCTTGGTTGGATCTTGAACACAGGAAATCTCTCCTCAACTCCTGCCCTTGTGCTGGCAAGGCAATTTGCTTTTTAATGGGATTTACACACTGCTCTGTTTCTTCCGTGGCCCTATCTAGAAGGATGTCAGTGATTTCAAATGCAGTTTGATCCCAGTACTTTTTTGATATCAGTAGCGCTTCCAGCTCGGACCACTCTGGCACTGTGGGTGAGCTTTAAAAGCGGAAATGGCTATCTTACAATGGATCAGTATTATTCACAGGTCTGGGAGGAGTGCGTATGAATCCAGCAACACGCCGTAGGGATTATAGCTCCCGAGAGATATGCTCATTTAACCAGTTAATTTGTTCTCCCACATACAGTACAGGTATTAGAGGCTAAATACAGCTGCATTCTGGACCTGAGGGTTTGAATCTCAGGAGGGACACTTTAGCATCCTTGAGGGAGGATACTTCACCTCAATTGCTACAAGACAACAAAAAAAAACATGTTGGGCTAATACTCAGAGATAAGGCAGCATCTATTGTGTTGGGGCAGTGTGGAGGTCACTGCAGAGCTTCAATAAAGGTAGTGCCATGGCGTTGGGCAAAACGGACGTGCCAAAATGAAAAACGACACTGGAATAATACCAGCTCTCTTAAATAGCTGTAAGGAAAACTGTGTAAGGCTGCATCACCATGTTCAGTGACAGTGCCCGAGTGGGAGTGAAGCCATCCAACAGTATAAGGCCACAGGAGAGCATGAGAAAGGGTTAATGTATCCTCCTTGCTTCCTGCACGTGATAAAAATACTTGGCCAAGAGGCCAAAATAATTACATTTCTTCTGGTGAATGTAATTTTTGGTTTCTTTTAGGCAAACCTGTATTGTACCATAGATTGTCAATTCACAAATAATTACTTTCATAAATATTTTAAGGGCGCCAGATATGTGCAACTTTCTAGCTCAAAGTATTTCTCAATATGCATTACATCCTACATTACATTCTATACATTTTTCTCTTAAGCTTACCCTATTCATTTTCCTTTACCTCCTGACTTTTCATTGTACTAAAAATGCACTTAACAGGGCTGCAGTGAGGGGGACAATGAGCTTTGAGACCAACTCACTGAACACATGACATGACATGTGACATAACTATGGTGCCAACGTCATTGTCTTTAATGGCAATATATGCATGTTTTCAAAACAGATCACAAAAGCAGGTGTTATTTTCAAATGATTTTTATTAAATAAATAAATACTGCACTTTGTCTAGAAGTTATTTCCACGATAAGTAGGGAGTGCCTCCACCTGTGACAGTGGAATAGCATTGGCCTGTATTCTCGCCCCAGAGGTCTACGAATCTTGTGCACACCCCAGGGCCAGGCCCTGGCTTTACATCTTCCCCCTTCTTTCCCACTCATCGTGGAATGTATTCACAGTTAAAGTTGACTCTGCTCCACAGAGAGCTACAAAGTATCACCCCACCCTGCTGAAGCCCCTGATACACTCAAGATAGAACAATGTCCATGAGTCCAGCACTGCTTCAACAAAGCAAGATTTCAAAAATATATAAAATAAAAAATAATAATAATAATAATAATAAACAACAAGAATCATCCGATTTCATTACATTTTCATTTGGAAGTCCATCTGGTTCCAGCCCAGCATTCTTCTTCCTCGGCTTCTCCTCGTTCTTCCTCTCAGAAAGGTCCAGTTGAACTTTCGGTACCATCCCTTGCCAATCATCGCTCACTTCCAGCCTTCCATGCTGTCAACTTGCTTGCCAAGTCCACTGTGCCTTCTGGGTAAATCAAGTCCGTCCCTCAAATCCTTCCCCACCACCCCACCTCTTCCCCACCGGCCTGCCGCCTTCAGTTGCACCTCTGCAGGAGCATGTTAAGGGCGTACTCCATCCTGTTGCGCAGGTCAGCCGAGCAGCCGGACAGCAGCAGGGTGCTCAACCTGAAGGTGGTCGAGACGCGGTCCTCGTTGATGTACGTCAGCAGGTACTCATCACTCTGGTTGCACAGGATGATCTTGGTGTGGTCATGGTAGAAGTTCACCTGGTTGGGAAAAAAACACAGTGGACGATTTGTTAAGCTGCCGGTATGGACCACAGAGTGGGAAGTTGGTTGCTACATGTTAAAGCGTTAATCTAAAATGGGGCGGCAGTGGGCAGATGGGGCACTTTGGAAAATCTCTAAAACTGGGAACAGAATGGGAGATTTACCTGAAATGTGCCATCATTGAAGAGCATCATCAATGCCCGGTCAGACTTGAGCCACTGCAGGAGGTACAGCCTTGGCTTGTGGGTGTCGGCTATACTCGGCAGATCGCCACCCTGTCGGGAGAAAAAACAAAAACAAAAACAGTTCAGTAAAAGAATCTTCACAGGAATATGGTGCAGCATGGAAAGGCAAGGCATGGCTGGAGGAGCAGGCACTTACATCCATCAGATTCTCCTCCATGTAGTGCGCAAAGTACTTGAGGATGGTGACCTGGCTGATGAACTGCTCAGGGGCCTCGGTTGTGGAGAAGATGGAGCACTGGCCCAGCTCGGCATAGTAGTGCACTGTCCTGGAGGGGAAGGGAGACACATTAGAGAAATGATAGCAAACAGTAGCAAAGAGAGCAAATGACAGCCAGCAGCCCGCAATTGCTGGAGGAACGAACCATATAGAGCAATGCTCTTTAGCTGAAGTGCAAATTGAAGGGGCACTTACTTCTTGTCGGAGAGCAGGCTCATGTGGGTGCCATTGTTGAAGAGCACGCCCACGATGTGGTCTGACAGCTGGTACCCAAAGCCATACTTGTTGGAGTAGTCCACCCACTTAGTCACCCACTGGAAGCTAGTGCCTAGGTTCTCCTTTGGAATGTCTTTGGCTGAAACAATGAAGGTCAGATGTTCTTTAATGACACCGCTTCCATTCCCCGCACACTGCTTATTTAAGTGGATAAGCAGGCTTAAATGACTGTATACCTAGAATTACTTAAAGAAAAGAGTTCTATAGCTTACCTTCAGGCATGTTCTCCAGACAACCTCGGAGTACTCTGGCAACTGTGTCTGCCACACTGCCCATGGTGCTATCCTCAAGACCTGCAATAAGAGGATCATTAGAATCAATCTCTTCCTTCCTTTATGCTAAGCTGTGCCATTAAATTCAATGCTGTTTAAAATGGCAAGGGAATATCCAATCTGATGCTTACATTCACTACTGCTGCTGCAGCTGCCCAGGGTCCCACGCACTATCATGCGGATAGTGTCTCGGATCTGTTGCTTGTTGCTGTTCTCCTTCACCAGAACAACAGGCTTCCCGGTGAGAGCAACTGGGGGCTTAGCATCCTGTGGGAAATGGGGGGGACAGGTGAGTGTCGAGTTACATCGTAATTGATTGACTGAAAAGGAATGTCAGGACCAGAGGCACTCTGCTGCTGCTGCGATGGCAGAGAAGGAAATGCCAACGACGCTCACCTCAGAGGGCTGCTTGCCAGGCTGGTGGCTAATGGACGTCTTCCTTAGGTCATGACGGAGATTGTAGATTTCCTCTTCCTCTTTGGTTAGTTTATCTACAAGAGCAATGAAAAAAAACAAAAAAAGAATGTTGTTAGCGCTAATATCAAAGTGCAATCCAGCAATGTGACAGGCAGCTGGGGAAAAGTGTCATCACTGTATCATGAACACAGGCCTAATATCATAGGTTGAGGACACATTTATTTGATTAGAAACAGATATATTACTCATGGAAGCCCTCTCAAGCTGCAAGAGGTAATGAATCAGTTAGTGAGTTGTAAAGGAATAAAAGTTCTCTGTGAGGGGACTTACTTAGGTTTTCATAGTACTTGGCCTTGTCCTTCTTTCCTCCAAAAAGGGCAGCCGCAGCCTTCTTGAAGAAGCTCTTGGCAGGACTTGAGAGATGGAAGTCCGGCGCGGAGTGGCAGCAGCTCGTGGACAGGCGGTCAGGTGTAAAGCCCTGCATGAGGGGGCGGGGGCAGATGATTAGAGGCCTGATACTTAAAAAAATATATATGTATAACCCACCACCACATTGTACCACCACCACCCCATCAATGGAGGTCTAATCTTTATTAATACTTTATTTTTTATTATTTTTTCAATTTTTATTCCCTTTCTTCTCCCTCCTTCCCTCTTCTCCTCCCTCTTCTCCTCTCTCTTCTTCCTCCCTTTTTCCCCCTCCTTTCTTCATTTATTTTCCTTTTTGTCTGCCCTTCTCCTTTTCCTCTCCTTATTTTCCTTCCTTCTTTAATTATAACATTAATGCCCTGCCCTACCCTCGCATTAGTGCTATAGTCTTACCAATCCTCATAAATGCTTAAAATGTGCCATTAAGTCAAGGCCTGATACTTGACTGACACAGCTGTGGCAGCACTGGTTGAGGGGGAGGGGGCAGCGCAGGTCTAAGAGTACACACCTGAATGAAGAAGTCGTGCCGCAGGATGTCATCCAGGCTGGGCCTGTCCTCTGGGCTTTTGGACAGCATGCTGGCGATCAACAGCTTGGCTGGGGGATAAGGAGGACGGCATGGAGTACCGGGCCTCCCGGATGCACCTGTAGGTCTCCTTGAGGTTGGTGGTCTCAAATGGGGGCCTCCCCAAGAGCATGGTGTACCTATGGGAAGAATGAATAAAACCTTCAAAGACTGGCTGACTCGGAGACAAACATCTGCCACAAACACAAAGCTTCACCTCGCTATTCCTCCATATCTTCATAATATGAGTTTAGTGCGGTTAGCTACAGACTGCACAAGTGCATGCAAAATGTGGGGAATGCTTGTCAAGCTCAATTCTACAGGCGTGTTGACAAAATGTCTTTGAGTCATGCTCACTTACATGACACAGCCCAACGCCCAAACATCAGACTCGCACCCGTGCCCCTGCTTGTTCAGGACCTCAGGGGACAGGTAGTTAGGGGTCCCGCAAATTGTCCGTCTCCTGTTCTCCAGTGGTTCCAGCTTGGCGGCCAGACCAAAGTCCCCCACTTTCAGATCCATCGACTCGTTGATGAAGAAGTTGCCTGGAAAGAACCAAAAAAAAGGAAATGCAGAATGCATTAGCACATGGTGCTGTTCTGAGAAAGAGAAAGAGTGTGGTTAACATTGCATCGTTGTCAGGAGGTCCTGTGATTAGTGCGTACCGAGTTTCAGGTCCCTGTGCAGGATCTCCTGCTCATGGAGGTACTTCATTCCTGACACAATCTGTCTGAGGTAGTACCTCACCTCTGGCTCCGTTAGGACTTTGCGTGCCTTCAAAATGTGAGCCAAAGACTTCACGAGACAAAAGCAAAGGAAACAGCATTACATTAGGGAGACAGAACATTTGTGCAAGAGACAGTTGCAATATTCAGTCAAACACTAGGGAGAGGAATTTCTTAAAACATAACTTAACGACATACAACAGGTGTGTCAAGTAAATATTTACGGATTCAACTTACCCTCCTGCTACAATATTCCAACAGGATGTAAATATTGTCTTTATCCTCGAAGTGATGGAAGAAGTGGACGATGTGCTTGTGGTGAAGAACTCTGTGCAGTTCGATTTCTCTGTCAATCTGTCAGATGAACAGAACACACGAGTTATTTCTTCGTGTACATTTTCTTCCCTACAAAGCTGTGCCAGATTTAAACAGGAGGGAGAAAATACATAGTTCTTGAGTTTACCTTTTCCCTTTGGTGTGGCTTGGACACGCGCGTGTGAGGAATGATCTTTGCAGCATACATTTTATTCGTCGCCAAGTCTGTAAATTCGTAACATTTGGCAAACCCTCCCTGTGGAAGAAAAGAAGGAAATATAACAATTATACTTACTTTATTAGGTCAGAGAGACTGCACGCGTTTGGTAATAAATAATGAGGCGAATGATACGCTTTGCAAAACTCGTAAAACTTAATGTGAATGTATTTTTAAATTCGAAAGCATGTAGGTAACGTGAATTCCAACCATTGGATGTTATTATTCTCGAACAATACCTAATCAAGACCACCATGTCTCCGTTTGACAATTCCAAGTTAATTTCCCATTTTCAATTTACCTTTCCAAGAACTTTTCCTCTGCAATAACATTTCCCAGTTGTGGAGTCTGTAACGATCCGCGACATCTCCGGGGGTACAGGAGCACTTTCTTCAGATTTCTTCCTTTTAATCTCACAGGTTTTGTTGAGCGCGTGCTCGCACATTCTGTTATTCGTAGACTGATGAGTGATAGTCCTGAGTATATCCATTCGTATCCACTCTCCGTTGAACAGATTCACAAGTACTGCGAGGAGAGGCTGAGCTCGGATCTTTATATGTGAGCGTCCGCCCCTTTGTGCTAATGAGCGACGTCACTGAATATAATTCTCCACCACTGCTGTGTTCTGGTGGCTTTCACAGGGGAGAGGAATGTAAAGGACACCAATGAATCCTCAAACTGTAGGGTTACTAGCGCGAGGCATATAAAATATTATTACATGTGTTAAAATATTTCTAAATGGTTGTGATTGAATTACTTTTTACAGGTAAAGCTGGTAGTTGTAACGCTTACATTCTACGAGCTAGCCAACGACCAGTTTTTCGTCAAGCCAATTCAGTTCCTAGAAATATAGTTGTGCAAAATATAAATTTAAAGCTCATTGTGTTGATACATAATAGTATTGGGCATATTCACATTATCTTTTTGAATTGAAAGAGAAAATTAACAGTGTATGTTTGTCAGCTCTTTGCTGCTTAATTAAATGTACTGAGTATGTATTTTTTTCATTGTTAAAGGAGACTGACAGGAGCAGTACAACCATGTCACCATCCAGCGGTTGCAAGCCGCAAAACAGAGCTCGAACTCGAGGTCCTGTAGCTCAAACGCATAAAATCAAATTTTAATTTTTTTACATTTAATTAAAAAAAAATTAAAATACTGGTGAATGAATGTGTACAATAGAACGAGTTTTTTGTTCAAGTAAAAATCAAACCACAATCAATGATTAAGACGTGCCTTCTCTACCTCTTTTGGGTTTGGGATTAATTTGATTTGAGTGCCTATACTGCCACCACGTGGTAGACACAGTACATTTAAAATAGGTGTACAAAATTTCGGATTATTTCTATGCAATTCTTTTTTCTATGCAGAAAGGAGACCCTTTGTTTTTGTTTTTACCATCATTTTCTGAAAATAGAGTTTATAATCCATGTATTACTTGGTCTGCTGTTACAGAAATTGTAGCCTACTAGACATGGAGGTTCATATGTATGATAATTATTCTTAGCCTAACCTAATTTGAACACTGAAAATAGTAACTTTATCACCTAGTAGCACTTTTGCATTAGTGGCATTGTTGCAGCTAGCTTGCTACCGCTCATAAATGTATTTACTTTGGTATGGTAATTTTGGCACTTATTGTTATACAGATTTGAATGCAGTTTGCCTAACACATCTTTGATTTAGACAGTTTTCTGTGTTTATGCCAGGTAGGCTTTGTTAAATGTGGGTATCTTTTACATTATTGTACTGTTTAGCTGTTAAAAATAAATGACAAAAATTTGTCAAACAAAAAAAACAAACATCTGGAGTTATGCATAGTCTTTACTAGTACTTGCCTTACCAGTGAAGCATTCAGTGAAAGGGCTGATGGGAGATGTAGCTTATCACCATGCATCTGGAGTTTGAACATACTTCTTACCAGTGAACATTCAGTGAAACAAGCTCTGGACATCCATTACAACTTTTTGGCTTTCTGTTTTTTGAGCTTAACCCAGGAACATTAGAAATCACAGACCAAGAATACCAGATCAAGTGGGATTCATTTGGTTTGAATTACATGCCACTGGTTCTCTGTAACAAAGCAAAGTGGACTGAATTGGTCTCAACAAAACCATTCAAATGATTCAATCAGGGATATGTTTTTCAGATAAAAAACAAATGTGTCAAAAGAATGCACAAAAAATTTAGGCCTCATGAAATTCAGGAAACACATGGGCTAAATCTGAATTAAAAAAACTTCATCTAAAAATTGAAGAGGACATAAGACCTAGTGGATCAAGCCTGAGGCTCTTGTACACCACTGTTCAGGTCTAATGGTCTAATGGTCAGAATAGCTTTTTTGTGCGCATGTCCACTTGTGTACGTTGCATCCTATATTCAGAAAAATGGTGGCGGAAGTATCAAACAGCTGGTCTGATGGCCAATGTTTTTTCTCTAAACCTAGAGAGAATTGGACATAATCAAGCACCTCAATATTTGTAACTTTTGTAACAGGGAGTTGTATAACTTAACTTCTATTCTTCTCGCCGTCAACAGTTAAGCACATGCAGTATGATAATATGATGTCGAGCCTGTCTAAGAGAAACAGCAACAGAAGAATTGTGCAATGCAAATGATGAGCCAATTTGAGGTTAATCCCATCCAGTCACTGGCTCCAATTGAGTCATTAGGAATTGAACTGGAACACAACAGAAATGTACGGGTCACTAGTGGACACCAGACCTGGGCCAAAATAGTTGTACTTGATTTTTTAAATCGTAAATACCAACTATTCCAAATAGTTAAAGTATTCAAATATTTCAAATATTTGTTTTCATATTCAGATATTGATCCCAAATATTATTTCAAATTAGACTTCATAGAGGTGAATTTGAAAATGGAAAATATATTCAGAAAAAATACATTTGAAATATATTCAGTGGTTCCCAAACAGTTAATCAGTGCAATTACTACATGATGTTTGAGGACGATTCCAAATGAGGAGCAGGAAGGTTAAGTAGCAAGTACATTTACATTTGACATTTTAGGTATTTAGCTGACGGTCTTATCCAGAGCGACACATGTTACATGGGTTACTAGTATAAACCTCCTTTGAATTCAGAATAATAATTGCTCGTGAATAATGCATTTCAACTCCTTTTAAAATATTGTAATATGTGTATTGCATTCAATTTGCATTCAAATGTTTCTTAAAAAGTTTTACTATCTGGAATGCATATTCCAATAATTTGAAAAAAATCTGTATTCTAATTAACAAATTGAATTTACATATATTTTAGCAATAGTTAATTTCAGCATTTAATTATTTATGATATTTGATGTTGATATTTGATGAGAAATGATATTTACTTTTCACAAAGAATATCTAAAATTATATTCGTCCCAGGTCTGGTGGACGCTACTATATAAATATAGATATAAAGATGCAACATAGAATGATCACGAGACAAAGGAAATAATCTTAAGGAAAGCACCGTACTGTACGTTCAGGCTGAAGGGCACTTTCAGGAAGCCGGGTAACATGCCCAAGTTAACGCGGTGAGGATGCATTTGCCCTGGCAGCATTAACTTGGAGCTTGATCCGATGTTATGGAACATCAACTTTATTAATAAACTTACTAACGTATGCTTGCTTAGTGCCCACCAGAGGTCGCAGCAACCCCGTTTCGTGGTAATTTCTACAACATGGCCGTGTTTTGGCTTTATGATTGTTGATCTTTAGATGTATACAGATTCAATTAATTAGCACAGTGTGTCACTAACACATCTTTGTTATATATTACATTAGTCGTCAGTTACTGTTTTATTATAGTCTATATTTAATTTCATATTTTATTCAGGTATACTGCTAGCATAGCCTACTAGCTAGCTTTACAGTAGGCTACAGCTTTTACGACAGGCTACTGTGAATGCAGGCACTCCGCAAACAAAAGTAGTTAAATGTGTCAAACTAAACGTATGCTACATGTCTCAACGGCACTTTTACATTGTGAATGAAATAAAATAACACCTAGCGTGAAACCTCTACGTCTACTGTGTATTTGCTAATACCCACCTGCATCTCACTTTCCCATTGAGGCGCCGTAGACTAAGGATTGAGTGAAGCAGATATACGTAGCTTTGATCCCCGCCTCGCATTGCTTCTACATCCAATACAACATCTACGAAATAAGTCTAGGCGAAGCCTCCTTTTGCTATGTTATTTTGTGCCAACTGATCAAATAGAAAACCCCGTTGAGAGTCAATACGTTTTATTAGATTGTCTAACTAAATACATAGGCTACGGTGGACCAAAGCACTGGATACATGATTAAATGATGTATTCGTTTAGTAGCCGCCCTTATCCATGGCGGCATAGATACTTTATACGTTATCAGTTTATACAGCTGGATGTTTAGTGGAGCAAGTCGAGATCATTTTTCAACAGTACAGCAGCAATGTCCCACACGGGATTTGAACGCGCAATCATATGGTTGCAAGCCTAATTCTTATGTATCCAGCAAAAGACTTAAGCTCCAAAACCATAGATGAACGGACAAATAATGCAGCTTTCACCTCAATATTGATTTAATACCGCCTCTAGGCACACACATGATTCCCTTGGGAAAAATCATTTTAAACTGTCATTGGCCACTTGAACCCACCCCGTAAACACCTTATGGTTGTATAACCATGGGCGGGCATGTCGGGATAGTCTGTTTGGGGGAACAGAGGAGGATTAATTATTGTTGGGCTGCAGACAATTAAGAAATATTTGATCAGAGCAATTTTTTCACAATTGCATAATGTTTGCAGGTGCTTGCAATTGGATTCTAATGGAATGTAAGATCTTGTAGCCTACCTCTTGAAAAAAGCTCTCACTTTCCCCTTTATTTTTAAAGGCATTCATATTTAACAAACCCTAGAGTAGACAATGTGACTCTTTCAGCAAGCATATGAAAAACCATATGGAAATGTTATTTTGTACCAACAGCCACGATGGCCTGCTCATAATATAGGAAATTCATGATGTTAATAATTAATGGATATATGGTAACATTGTATAATGTTAGTAATATTCTCAATGTATATCGGACACTGTGGACGTTATTATATTTTTTATTTCCCATTATGCATAAATATGATAAATAAAGTGTGTATTCAATATGGAAACTCAAGCCTTTACATAATCTTTATCATAATAAAATACATATTCCCACAGGCGCAAACCAATTAATTTGTAATATCTCGTACAGCATTATTTGTTATGTTTTCATGGTGACCAGTCGCCTAACTATTAAATCACAGTATGGTTTTATTCACGTCTCCAGACAACACTTTTTACTTCCTATATCCTGAACAATCAAGTCACCAGTGCTCCAGTCGCAAGCACACACAGTTGCACCAGCATGTCACTCGTTCAGATTTTTCACTGTTGTCCGTACGGTCGGCTGTCAAGCCCCGTTTGGGGTGGATGTAAGTGACGTTCTGGATGGACAACTAGATGTGACCGCGAGAAGCGTTGATTTCATTTCATGACTGTGGGTGAGCCCGACCGATCAGATCACAAAAGGCGACTTTCATCTCTTTTTTTCGACAACTGAAAAAATGGACTTGTATGGAAAGGTAAGCTATACCCTCCTTAACTAGGATGCCGATTAGCCTAGGCTATATAAACCATAAAATATCATGAAACAAATAAAAGATAATATAAAATATGTAGTCACAATAAAAAAACTGCGAATTTATTGTATCTTTTTTTAAAGCACAATACATAATAATGTTCCTTATAAGACCAAGAATAAATATATGATTTATATCTGTAAACTATTATTAATATTCAGAGGCACAACATATCATTCAACTGTTTTATAATGTGGTAGTATTTTCACAAAGTATGTAGGCCTACTCTCTGAATGTCGCCAAAAATAATTAGAAATATAATTGAAGATCCTTTCGGGCATTTTGTTTCCGAAGCTACGATAATAAACGATCCGTTTGTCGAGGTAAATGACTTGCATGACGGTAATGTAGTCCTATTCATCCTTGTAATGTTTGGTCATAGATGCACTTCTTTGTGCTGTAAAACTACAAGCCCCAGAATATCATTTAAGATTTGCGCGTGCTTGCCAACTCGCGTGCTCGCACGCCAGGGCGCATTCCCGTCCAGCTTGTAAGAAGGAGAACTCGAGTGCTTATTTTCAGAGGGTTAAGGAGGCGCAGGAAGAGCATCCCTCAAGTATTAATAGCATTTCTGAATCACACAATCATCGCACCAGTGAAGCAAACGCCAGCATGCGACAAGAAGCATCTATGCAGGTTTGTATATGCATTTGTCGTATTTTATATGCGGCTATACATTATTTTTTCAATGGGAACGTTACAAAAAAAAAGAAAAAAATATTGGGAATATTGCCTTGGTTGAGATCTCTTCCGGAAGATGCATTCTGCTTTTATTTAGATGTTGGTCGCCAAGAAGGGAGTGATATATACTAAACATAATGAAGTAAATATAAATAATGAAAAACAATGGATTATAAGGCACTGCACCCAGCACACCGTTGAATAAGGGGCGTAATTTATGAGGAACGCTTTAAACCCGGCTTTATGTCTGAAGATTTCTTTATGCTGTCGATGTATTTTACAATTGTGTCGTTTTGTTATTGAAATGCGTTTTTTGTGGAAATTTAATCTGACCATCAGCGTTTAAAACATTTGACTAAGATTGACCACATTGGGTGAGTTGAACAGCTGAATTAGGTGGACAAAGTTATTATTTAATAATGCACGCAAATATCGTTCAAACTTCAATAAATGCATATAAACGCAATATGGTGGGCATGTCTGAGAGCATTGTTTTCCTTTTGATTACCATTATATATCCTTAAAATGAGCCAATGAAAAATGCACGTTTTTGCTGTACTCTACTAAGAGGTTATGACGCAAATATAATATGAAATCATCGTTTAATGTGAAATAAAATACATTTTAAGTAGCGTATTAATTATAATCATTGTGGTGAAGTTGTGTGCACCTCGTCAACGGAGCCCACTGGTATCCCTGCGATAAAAGTAAATAGTGTTTGCATTTACACGGATTGAATAATATACAGAATAGACAAAGACTCTAGATTATACTTTGTACATTATTATATTTGAACAGTATGTTGTTTTTTAAACAATGTTTTTATCGGACTGTTGGAATAGGTAGTGGGGCTTATAAAAACTCCAGTGGATGACCAGATGTCAGGTGAACATGTAACACAGAACAGTACACCACATTGGGATTCAAGTCTTATTATAAAACATCAAGAGAAATGTCTGACTCCGAGGGCAAGAGTGTCTTTAGCATTGAGAACAAGCTCTTGTGACTACTTGTCCATTCAAGTCTGTTCTGTGTAGCTTCACCTTCTGTGGAATGGAAAATTATATCACGCATTTGGACATCCATAGGATAGGGTCAGTGATGCTTATTAGTTGTTGAGGCGCTGGACTCTGTACCAGAAGGTTATGTGTTAAAAGCCTGCATGGAATATGGCCATAGCAATAACTATTGTTTCTCCTGCAATAATCTAGCAGTGAAAATGTGTTTCTAAATGAGTAACTGAGTACATTTAGAAATTGGAGGCACATCAAGTTACCATGGAAAAAGGAAATAATTATATTTTGATACAAATATAATTGTAAAGCTATTTACTTGATAGAAACCATGCTTCCGATTTTTCACAGCACAGGGTCATATACCAGGGTCGACTGCTGTAGCCACAGATATGGCAGTGTGTTACCCGTATCACATGCATGTGTTATTTTTTTGTCATGTTAATTGTCAATTAGACTGGTTAGTTTGTCCATATGATTCAGACTCTCAGTCCCTTGGCTTCCTGTGCAGCAGCAACTTCAGGATTATGAATGGCATCCACGCGTCACCTGCAGGAAGCCGACGTTCCATTGGCTAATGAGATCAGGCCTGTGATGTAAGCACAGAGAGAAGAAAACTGAGGGCAACACGACATTAGCATGTCGTGCTAACATCATAACATCATAACATCAGCAACTCTGTGATATATACATTTGCAAAGCTGTCTACAGGAAATCAGTCCAGTCTCTTCAAACCAGGATGCAGGTTCTGCGCATAGGAAGGATCTTACAGTAATTGTCAAGGACAATGAACTCATGTGCAAAACCATATATATATTCTATGTACATGCTGGTTCTTATCTGTGATGTCCAACTAATATTGTACAAATTACAGTGAATAATGACAATGTGGTCTGTTTAATCACAAATGAAACTATACGGGTTCTATTCACTAAAAGCAGAGGTACTGTATTGCCATTTTGTATTAATTAAAAATGTGAATACTCCATTCTTTATCTATGATAGAGGCTGATGTGATTTTCAAGTACGTCATGCAGCAGAGTGTCCTGTGTGTATGTCCTGTCTGTATGCCAAGTCACCATATTCTATAGGCCTGTTATGCAATCAAAAGATCAGCCTGTGCAAATTGACTAATCTAATGACTTTATGTCTATGTGTTCAATATTGCACACTCTGACGTACAGTGAACGGGGTATGTTCTTTAGACTAAAATGTGAACCAATGAAATTGTCCTCATGGATAAATCACATCTAAATGCACATTAGGGGACATTCTAATGCAGGGGTGCTCAACTCTGGTCCTAGATTACCACAAGATCTGCTGGTTTTTGTTTTCACCTTAAAATCTGAAATGAATTTCGACCCAAGAAACCAGGTGTGGTGAGTGAACTGTGTAATCAACTGCTTTAATTAATCAATTAAGTAGAGAGTATCAACGGAATTCAGTATGCCCTGTGGCCCTCCAGGACCAGGGTTGTGGGTCCCTGTTCTAATATAATGAAAGGTAGTGAGATATAGGGCTTGCATTCATGAGGTATATATATTGGAGTTGACATCTTGATCTTAGGGGGCTTTTTTCGGTCTCATCTTGCAGATGGCTGCTACACAGGATGGTAAATACGGGCAGAAAGAGGGCTCCGACCAGAACTTTGACTATATGTTCAAACTGCTGATCATCGGAAACAGCAGCGTAGGGAAGACGTCCTTCCTCTTCCGTTACGCTGACGACTCATTCACCTCGGCCTTTGTCAGCACAGTGGGCATTGATTTCAAAGTCAAAACCGTCTACAAGAACGAGAAACGGATCAAGCTGCAGATCTGGGTGAGTCGTCATGCGCCGCCTCTATGCTGACATTTAAAACCCTGCATAAAGAAAATAGAGTACACTGTCGCCATCGTAATGCATATAAGGCAGAAGTTCAGTTCAATCTTCTGTTTAGGGGTCAGGGAATAATCTTCCAGTTTTTCCCCACATTGGCTCAAATGGAGGGTTTGTTCTGTTTTTATTATTTTTAATTCCTGCAGAAAAATGGCAGCTCTAAGTCACTGTGTGGCAATCTGATTGTAGAAGGCACCATATAAAATGAAGATTGATTGATTGATCAGTGACTGATTGGTTATACTGTATATCCATGCTCGGTGTGAAAAAGCCCTGATTTATCACTGTCGCTTGACAATGTCACGGGTGTACACCTCTGAATTTTTGGAAACTTGCTCATTTTGTTATGCCTAATGTATGTCTTACAAAAATGTTACTGCTCATTGTGAAACAAATAACAAACATTTCTGTAAATTATGTCAATTACCTACAATAGAGGGTTACAAGTCTTGAGTCACAGAGTTATGGCGGTGTCATCAATATGTTCCTTACTGCTTTTGAAGCAAAGCCTATTTGGGTATGACACCAAAGGCAATAAAGGGCAATAAAGTATTGATATATATTCAGTGGGAAGATACAAAGAAGTTGAGTCATCACGACCTGTGTGCTGACAGTGGGAAAAGCTGTCTCTTACAGAATACGAACAATCCTTCACTGAAAAAGAAAGACATGAAGACAAATTGAGGGAGCAAGTGTGTTTCTCATGTTAAACCGCCAGCGCTTTCAAAGGAGGACTTGATGGGAAACGATGAAAGGTGTTGCAGGGAAAATCAAGCCAGCGTCTCCCATCAAAAAACGCTTGTCCTTGAACGCCCAAGTGGTAGGGAAACTAACAGCATCTCTTGACTGTACTTTGGTCTAATTTATTAATGTTGAAAGTTGATAATTGCTTAGAGGCTCAAATGAATATTTGGGGTCGTGAGCTGATCACAGCTGTCAGAATGATGCATTGTGGTGACTTGGTGACCCTAGCCCCCTCCCACGCTCGCTGCTCCCCAAAGGTGAGGGAACCCCCCTTGGATCAATAGTCATCCCAGACTTGAAAGTGTTTTCCTATGCTTAGATAAGCACACTGCTCTTCTCATTAAGCTATTGATCATTCCGTGGAAGATAGATTTCTGGTGTGAAGCAAGGGAGTCTAGAAACAAAGAGCGATTCCTTTTGGGGCCTTGCATCGAGTTTGAGTTTATGCACACGGTTAATCCATTTTGAAGACAGCATTTCAAACCAGTGTCATGTTTATTAGTGCTGTGGTGTATTTTGATGCCTTGTGGTCCTGCCTATCTGGCATGGCTGTATTGTATGTAGGGGTCCTGCATTAGAATGTTATTAGTATTAGTTATCATAAACAGTTATTAGTATTATTTGTTATATTCAGTGGCGAACCATGACTATTGGACCTAGGCCTTAAGTCGGGACAGAAAATCCTGCAAAAAATAATATAAACATAGCATCACTTATAATGCATATAATTACATTATATCTTCTAGTTCTAGTGCAGGAGACTAAATGCTTTTTGATGACTTGAAAAAACATTACATGAATTAGCCTAATAAATCTAGGCCTGGGCCGTGCCTCTCTAATTCACACACAGAGACACCACTGGCACAGCAGTGACACACGGCATAAAACAATGCTCCCAGCAAAAGAACAATCACACTGTTCAAGCAAAACACACAACCTATGATAACCTAACACCATCACTATCACACTATGATCAACAGTGACAACAACAGTGACTAATCAAAGGATGTGACAGGCTTGTGATGCTGAAAGGGCAACCTGAATACCTGCACACTGCCTGGCGCTGAAGTAAAGCACACTTAGTGCTGAAATCATGAACACAGACACGACATATGACAGCTCTCACACACAACATAAAACAATTTAAAAAAATAACCAGTCCATTTGCTTGGTCATTATAAGCCAATAGGCTCAAATCATCACTTTTAGCTAGATAGTTAGCCAGCAAGATTGAACAGCAACCTAGCTGGCAGGGCTATATTGCAAGCTATCTAACAGTTAGTTGCTAACTGGCTGAGCTAACTGTTAGATAGTTAGCTACCATGATAAGCTAGCTCTCTAGATAGATCCACCAGATAGCCCAATCAACTTGCTAACATTGATACCCTTTTCTTTAAGCTAACTGTATTTTTTAAATTAATGCTGCCAATTATGGCTAGTGCCAGTTAGCTAGCAGAGTTCATTGTTAAAAACAGAACAAAGAAGTGACATCATTGTGGCTATCTATTAACAGTAATAGCTAGTAAAGGCAATGACTGAACAGGATTTACAGTACACAGTTATAGTACTAGCAACATTAAATTCTGCCCAAATATTTTGCATGGTATTATTAGCAAATTACACAGGAATATGCCAAAGAATAAGGCTAAGTTACTTGGCTAGCTTCTTAAAATTAAACTTAGCTGGACAAATATAGCTAATATAAATATATCATATATGTCAGTCACTTCAATCCATTGGCAATGAAAAAATATGTAGGGTTTCGAGGTTGACAAGTGAAAAAAGTGTTTTTGAAATGTGTATTTCATATAAAGGTTCAATATGACTTTGACTGATATGTGATACTTATCTAAGCTGGATATACAAATCAAAGTAGTATGTCTGTGATACTAATACATTTAAAAACTAGCTACATATGATGTGTATATTATTGATATATTGCTAGCTATATTTACACAGTGAAAAATTGTTCACTAGTGAACTGTGCTACTTTAGCAAGCAACCTATGGGTTATCTAGCATGGCTAACTAGGCTAGTATAACAAGCTAGTGCTAGCTAGGGAGTTCAGCTAGCATCACAAGAAAGCTAGCGCTAGCCAGTGTCAGTAACCATATCTTGGATTTCACAACTTTTTGGAAGACAGGCAGCTAAGGAGTAAGTGGATTCAGGCAGTTAGGTGAGTAGAGGGGGCTGAATTCAAGATTGGGAAGGGTACACGTGTACAGTGCTCATTTTCTGGAAGCTGTCACTTGATACTAGGCCTATTGAGAAAGTATTGAGGCGACGCTGGTCTCCCTTTGTGAAAATATCCTGTGGTGCATTGCTTCAAGGTCTCCCAAAGTTCTCGTCTCATCTCCTCTCCGCTGCTAGCTAGCACAGGGAAAATCTTGCACATACTGACATATGCCAGGGCCTTTGTGAAGGCCCAGAAGTGGTGGGGATATTTTTAAAAAAGTCCCACTCATTACAAATCAATATATGATTGGCTAATCCACCTGTCACTCCAATCACCTAATTAATTTGAATAGCAGACGCCTTCAATGAAGCCAATGAAGGCCAAGCCAGGAGAAATGAAAATTCATGATATTTCTCCCGAGAGACCAGTAAAAGAAAAATCCTAATTAGACCTTTTTTATATTAATTAGAAATTAACCCCTTCCTTTATAAAACAAACACAATCACAAAAAATGAGACAATAATTAAGGAATCAAAAAGATAAATCAAAATTCTTTTCTGATTTATTAGATTTCAAAAAATGTATTTCATACATTTTTCTTAGGCCTTCACTAAAGGCTTTAGATGGCCTGGACAGTTCCCCTATGGTTAGTTTTATTTGTTCAACTCCTGTATTTATTTTTAATGATATTGCTGCACAACAAATGTACCCACTAGGGATAATCAATCCATCCCTCCATATTTTACTGTGAAGAACACTTTTAATGTGAAGGGAGAATTTCTTTTTCCAGAGGACATCTAAATCACCCTGAAATGGTGTAGTCATTTTCAATTCACATTTTTAGACATTATTGTCAATTTCCAGACTCCTGACACGATGTGACTCTAATTTGTTCAGTGACCAGATTGGGGCCCGTCATGCACAGATTACACTCTTACTGGGTCTGCAGGAAACATCAGAAACAAGCAAGACTGTTATCTCTACTGACTGATGAAAATATATTGATTTGGATTTCACTCGTCTCCAGTAGAGTTTATTAATTAGCTGGAAGGGGGCAGTCAGCCAATAGCTCAAACATATAAATTATGTCCGAAGAGCTGTGGCAGTGTCCATCTTCCCTCCATTTTTTACCACCTAATTTCCATCCGAGGGTCTGCCTTGCACCAAACCCAATTGTCTGTTTATGCCTTACAAGATTAAATATTTGCATTGAACAGAAATTAAATGGAGCATAGTGAGTGTACCCATTTTAATGGTTTGCAACCTAATACCAGAGGTACTTTCCAGTAGAATCAGCTCAGCTACTACCAAATGTTATTGCAACTTTATACAATGTTACAGTAAGGTATTGGACATGAATTAATGCATTTACAGACATTTTCCAGATTTTTGTTCAGGCCTTGCCTATAAAGTGCTGAGGGAATCCCTGAAAATAATCCAATCTGGCTAGCGCTGACAAAAATGTTGAACCTATGCCATTGAGGTTAAAGCTACTTTTAAGTGGCTGAATTAAGGTAGGAAAGCTATATCACACCAATGTCTGTTTGATCATGTCTTCACTTTTTCTTAGGAAATCTCCACATTCTTCATTGACACATTGATGATTACCAAAAGCTAAGAACACAGAACAAATGTACATTCAGTTGTGGCACTGATGTGCTCTTACAGGGATGCAGACAGAGTACTGTATTTTTAACAGTAGCAATTGAGTCTGTAACCCTATATCATGAAATGGCTAGTAAAGCCAAGCCATGAATGGGAAGTCCATAGGTTGAATACCTCTTTGGAAAATCCAGTTTCTATTGGCCCTCTTTTCCCTAGACAACATAGAAACCAATGCCCAATTATATAGGGTCTGGGCTCCCTATGGACATTAAATGTCCCATAGCTCTCTTTGCAAAGAGCAGCAGTGTTAATCCTGGCATCAATCAAACACAATCAAATCTCTCCTTCTCAATGGTAAAATATTGAGTAACTCCAGAACACCCAGAATGAGGGTTGCCTACCCCTTGCATAGAGCCACAGTAATAGAATACATTATATTCAACCAATCTATGCTTGATTTGAGAGATTGAGGGACCGCCTTAAAGTTAAATATTGTGAGATATCGTAACATATTTGCCTGCTGGCTGGCTTTGCAGGAGATTTATCTCACATTAGAGCATCAACCTGGTCTGGCTTAAGGTACAGTAAGGTTATGAGCCTGATAAGTTAGGCTACTTTTTATCTCAGCCCCATAAGTGCATCTCCCACTAAGCCAACAAGACTGTAGCCGTTTATTAGAATTCGGGGATCAATGCTGTCAAACGCAGAATGCAAGTCAAAACAGGAACAATATAGACCATAACCAAGGGTATCTTGTGTTCCATGTTAATGTCTTACAAGATAACCGTCGAGTCACCCCCTCTTATTTGTTTATTCAGTATTTTTTCTCTTTCTTTTGTAACTTGGTGTGCATTCTGGAGCAAAACAGCAGCCATGTGTGAAATTTTCCAGCCATTTGTGGTGGATGAGGTGAGTTAACCACCTCTCCACAAACCGCATCGAGATCCTTGGAAGACACCATTTAAATTTGAGTCATTGTTTTGTGTGCTACTATGTTTACCAGAACTTGCACTTCTTCATTCAGTAAACAAGGGTTAATTAAAGTTCTGTTTTTGCAGAAACGGAAACATGTAAACATAATTTCATATGAGCTGATACAGTATATTTGGGCAGCCGTTTCTGATTTATTATCTACAGATGGCCAATGTAAATCAACTAAAGCCCAGGATACAAAAAGCACTTAAGAAAAAAAGGAAATAAGGGAAAACATAAACAGTGTGATGAGCCATTTATATTATTAAAGTGTTTATGTCACTGAAGTCAAAGCTGAATTAAAATGAGGTGGCAAGTTTTGTCACAGCAATCAATTTCACAGAATGGATAGAATAAATTAGGTAGAAAAAGCTCCTGAAAAAATGCTTTCTTTCTTGTTCCTTTCAAATGAGCTTCTTCATACATAATTTGGCAAAATCTTTTTTTTTCACTTTCACCTTTGTCCTAAGTATTATGGCAACTACACATTTACGTGTTTTTAAAATTAAAATACTGTCTTTTTTGGCAATCAAATCCATCAATAAATTTAAAAAACAGCTGTATTTTAAGCCATTTTTATTTCACCTGGGAAATACAACATCCTACTGGGTGAACATGATAATAATATTCCTGAATAAATTATGTCTAGCCTGATTGATAGACAGTCCCCCAGCCCATACCAACTTGGTTACTACTGACGTGCACACACATTCACGCCCCTTTGAAAGGAAGGGGGAAAAAAATTGGCTTACATTGTAATACTTAGTTAAGGATATTGCTGTTTTTTAAAAGGCTAAACAACCTTCGATTAAAAAAAAATAAGACTAAGCAACCTTTGATTTTCTTATCAGTGCAAAATAACCATATACAGTACACTCATACACAGGATTGACAAGCTGCAATAATGAACACTCTCTTATCAGCTCAGACTACATACATTTAAACATATGCGATTGTACAGGGGTTACACTCATATAGGTGGCAAAATAAATGCTTTCTTATCCAGGAGATCAGCTTTTGGGAAAAAGTACCATGATCCACTGCCGTGTAACAGAGTGTGGGTGAGCCTTTAGGATAGGAGAGAATTCAAAATGTAGACAAATGTTCATTGGTCTATTAACATGGTCTGTGTTATTATGTCATTGCTTGGTAGAAAAAAAAATTCAATTCTTGAAGCCTGTTGAGCAGACGATCCTGCAATCTGAATCAGCAACTAGTTATATTTTTTAACTTTGTTTTAAATATTTCAATATTGCACAAATATACAGTGCTGCTTGAAAGTTTGTGAACCCTCCAGACATGGTCATTGTTTTTGTTAAAAAAACTAAAAAAACCTTATTAAATGTATATCCAAACACCAATTTGTAAAGTAGACTTTCCAAATAATGGACACAAACAAAAAAAAAGATGTATTTTCATTATTTATTCAACAAAAGTGGTTTATCTCACAAAAACTGAAAAGGGACATCTGGCATGTACCGCCCGCTTCAGGTCTAGCCGCAAATTTCTATAGGATTGAGGTCCAGACTTTGACTAGGCCAATCCAGAGTACGAATCCTCTTTCTTATAAGCCATTCCTTGGTAGTTTTGCTGGTATGCTTTGGGTCATTGTCTTGTTGCAGAACCCATTTTCGACCCAGCTTCAACTCCTGACTGATGGCAGGAGATTCTGATCAATAATTTGTTGATAGGCATGAGAATTCATGTTTCCCTGGATAATATGGAGTTGTCCAGGTCCGGAGGCAGAAAAGCTGCCCCAGACCTTCACATTTCCACCACCATGCTTCACTGTTGGGAGGAGGTTATTTTCTTGGTATGCAGTGTTGGCTTTTCTCCAAACATAGCGGTTTTGATTGTGACCAAATAATTTTATCTTTGACTCATCTGTCCAGAGAATGGACTTCCAGAAGGCCTCTGGTTTGTCCAAGTGTTCTCTGGCAAAGTTGAAACGGGCAGCTTTGTTCTTCTTGAGAGCAGAGGCTTCTTTCTAGCAACCCTCCCATGAATGTCATGTCTATTCAATTTTCGTCTGATTGTAGACACATGTACATTTACCCCAGATGCTGCCAGAGAGGTCTGCAACTCTCTAGAGGTGATGTGTGGGTTGGCCTTTACCTGATTTATTATTTTTCTGGTGCTTCTTGGTGATAGTTTTGATGGGCGTCCACTTCTAGGCAGAGTTGCGGTCATGTTGAATGCCCTCCATTTGTAAATTATTTGTCATACAATGGATGGATGGAGGTGGAATCTTTTGGAGATGGTCTTATAGCTTTCCCCATACTGATGGTCTGTCAGTACCTTATTCCTGATGTCCTCGGATATCTCCTTTCCTCTCTGCATTGTTGATCTTTGTAGGTACACCTTGGCACTACAGTGGTTTGGTTGGTTTCCTCTTTCTTTTAATCTGTGTTGCCCAACCCTTTTCCTAAGGATGTCTCATTTGATTGGTCTGCTTAATTGATTTATGTAAAACTTTGGAAAGTCAAGATTCTTATGGGAGCACTCCTTCAAGACATGCATAAATATATGTTGTCACTGAAACCTAAATGTATCAAGAAGGGAGGGATAGCTCCTGTTCAGTAGCAAATCCCATCAAAACTTCAGCAAGGCATGCTGACCTGCTTCAATAAAATAAATTAAATTAATTCAGGCATCATGCTGTTGTGCTTTTGCTGAAGAGATTCTTGTTATAACTGAAAGGTTGCTGTGACCCAAAGCTGCCACTGAGCCAATGGGGCAGTAAAATGGGCTGCCTAAAATAACCTGGATTGCATATTCATATAACTGAGGGCAATTCAACAAGAAGTGCACAAGAGACTACAACTAACAGAATTTTCACTTTACAAATTAGTCTAAAACTTGATTATCATGGAGGTGAAATATCAAAAGAAATATCAAATCTACTGGTAGGATTTGTGAAGAAATTATGTCTAGAAACCAGTATACTCCATGAAATATAGTTCAGAGGAACTATATCTTGATTTGTGTTGAATTTCAGATTACCTGAGCAGGGGAATATGTTGGAATTAGTTTTTCAGTTACATGAAATAAATAGTGAAAGTCAAAATTAATCTTTGTTGGAAAGAGTCCCATCATAAACAGCTGCAGTGTGCGCCCCCCTTCCCTTCCCAAGAGAGAGTCTTGTCCCCAGGCTGGGGCCAATCAATGTTTCAATATAAATATCATCCACTGCTGTCTGTAACCCCAGACTAATTGACTGAAACCATAGAAATAGGCCTCTGGCTACTGTACAGGCAAAGGCCAAGGTCAGTGTTAGGGGGTTACCTGATAGCATCTCATTAGATTTATTTTTGCACATTAGCTGTAACTTGTTTTTTGGAAATTATATTTGACCTGCTGCAGAAGCTTTTTTGGACAAGCTTTTGGATGACCTTTGGGACTTACATATTATACAGATAATTTTGTAAAAATCCCCAGAATTAAATCGAGAAAGATTAGTACAAATTTCAGTTCACTTACTTAATTTTTTTTTTTTTACCATACCATGGAACATATGCGAAAATGTTGGTGATATCTGGCCATCTACAATCTAAAAATGCTTCATCTATCTAGCACACAATCCATATTTATGTGCACCAGAAATGTTTTTTTAATTTTTATTCTCCACCTGCTGAAGATCACATATGTCAAGGGGTATATTTGAACAATAATGTGATAACAATGTCCTTTTATGTATTGCTTTAACCCATTAAGACCTGGAGTGACGTTTAGGTCGCTTCGATTTTGCGATTAATGAAATGCGCTGTGATTCGCTGAAATCGTGGGGAAATGAAGTGCACGTTGGTGTCGGCTTTTTTTGAATTTTTTTCCAGAAAACCCTCAGGTTTTAAGAGGTTGTGTAGAATAATTGCTTAGGTTTTAATAGCCGTTTTTAGCAGGCATTTTAGGTCTGAATGGGTTAATGGCATGCAATCAGGAATAATTGTCTGTGTCGCCAACGTAAATGGCAAATGCCAAAGCAGCCAGAAAGCCTCTCGGTGTACATGTTTATGAATGGCTAAACAATGGCATCTGCATTTTTGTCATGCTTAGTGTCATGTTTAGTGTCATTGATAAACTTTTATGTGTACACCCTTATTTATGGTGTGCAGATGAGCAAATGTGGTTGTGGTCTTGATGATTCGATTTCCTATGCCTGTGACTGTGGGTAAAAAAGGCAGGGCAAACCTGAACTAGAAGGGAAGTATCCAATAAAATGTTGAGAGCAGGTTTGTAAATGTCCAGGCCAGGGCATCTCTGGGATCTTATAATAATAATAATAATGGATGAAATTTAGATAGCACCTTTCAGAATATGAAAGCATTTTACAGTGAAAAATATGAACACATTTTACAGTGATCCTCAACCACCACCAATCCACATTGGTGGTGGTTCAGGAAGCTCAACTCAACCACCACCAATGTGTAGTGCCCACATCGAAGATCCGTGGCAGCCATTTTGTGCCATAATGCTCACCCCACACCTACAGCTTCCTGCATCTAAAAGTGATGAAGAGACTCCTGGCCATTGCCATGGCCAGATCCGTTCTCATACAATGAGGTGGAGGCTACAGAAGAGGCACCAGAGCCTACCTTAGACTTTGGGTTGGTGCTGAATAACCATCATAGGAGAACACTGTTGTGCTTAGGCATACAGATATTCTAATAGAAACTTGCCAAGTGCAAAAAAGGTGACATTCAGTTGGGAGTCAGTTTAATGCAGCACAATGGCAGCCTAATAAATAAATCAGCCTTTTGCTCTTATTCAGTAAAAAATTGTGCCAGAATTATTATGTTTCTTCTTTTTTTAAATGTATTTCGCAACTTACATTATCTAGGGCAATGACTTGGAAAGGCAAATGTACAGTAGATTACAAAGTACAGAATGCTGATTGAAAAAGTGTAATAGAATACAGAGAACCGCAAGCAGTGCTGCTCAGAGTTTTAGCTGCTGCTATAAAGTAATTGAATTCTGCTGATGCAATGTCATCAGCAGGAATTGTTGTACAGTTTTGACAGGATACGGGCTCAAAACTAGGTTGAGCTGCTTGTGGTAAAATAAGACTATTCCCACAACACAAAATCATAATGGGAGTTAATGAAAAATATATACAGTATAAAGAGATGCAAAGAGAAAAGACGAATGTCCCCAGGATGGGTTCTTGGGGAACAGAGAGATAAAAGAGACTGCCAAAAACATTGATTTGTGCAATTCAGAGAGATTAAGGGACAAATATTAGTTTTGTGGTTGCTTTAGTTGCATTGCTTAATAATTCCTTTTTAATTTCTGAGTGGTTCTGCTGCAAAGAAACCTTGAACCTCTTTTGAACTTCTCTGTGTGAAAGTTACTTGTGCATGAATGTTTACAGGGGGATGTTTTTTTCTTTCCTTGTCAAGTCATGCATTCACACTGTAGTTTAGGCATTGCATTTTTCATTGCATTTTCTGTGTGTTAGCTGCTCCATCCAACAGCAGATTTCTCCGCAATTATTTCTTTCTTTCCACAATCTCATTCAGTTCTACTTAGTTCTGAATAATGGCCTTAGTTGTGAGATGCAAAGTCACTGCAAGACAGGAAAATAGGTGGCAATCATTATAATGAGCTACTCTTTGGAATCAAATGTTTTATTTCTAGATTTGGTTTTTAAGTTACAATTCCAGGAGCCTATATTTAGTTCAGTAGATCAAGCAAATCTAAATAGTAATTGCCTAATTATTGCTTACTGAGACTGTAAAATCCTCCACGCACGTTTGATGGAAGCTTCCGGTTGATTCTCATCTGTCATGATTCAGTGGATAATTGAACATGCTCATCATGCAGGGACATAGGCGACCAAGCATTTAAATTGACTCTCTTGTATTATATTGGCATATTTTTTTAACAACAGGGGGGCTCTACCCTAATATCAGAGCAGTAAATGCCAGGGGATGTTTCTGACATGTTTCAGGAGAAGAGCCACTGTTCATATTCAAGGAGAGTTCCATTAAAAAATAATTCCGGGCTTCATTAATTGTGGAAATGAATTAAATTAGACAGGGATCAGCAGGGCACAGGGT
Source organism: Aldrovandia affinis (assembly GCA_029706075.1). Classification (NCBI taxonomy): domain Eukaryota; kingdom Metazoa; phylum Chordata; class Actinopteri; order Notacanthiformes; family Halosauridae; genus Aldrovandia; species Aldrovandia affinis. Next base: position 1,901,763 of record JAINUG010000115.1, read on the forward strand.
TGCAGACACTCCTCTTTATTCATTTGTTAAATATTAATATTGCTGGGATGCTTATTTTAAATATGACATAATACTAAGGACATTATTGGCGCATGATGCTCATCCTAAACAATGAATTACGTACGACTACATGCATATGGCTTTGACTCGTACATTGTTTAACTTGATACATCCGCATAAAAACCTGACCAGCTCAGCAGCAGTGGCACTTGGCTACTGTATGTCAATGTACTGGGTCACATGTTAGATAAAAAAAGTATTCCTTCGACAAATCTGGAAAGCGACAAAATGGATCGCTTGTTGTGTGCTCATCAGATGAAGGGTTGTAGGCTGGTTGCCAAGGGCCGCCCAAATGTGATTTACAAGCCCCGAACAGTGGCTGGAGAAGCATGCTGGAAAGTGGCATGACTATTCATCGTGTGCTATTTTTATACATGGCTGTCCTACTGCAAAGCATTGTGGGAGGAAGAATAGAGCAAGAGAAAGCCAGCCCATGCCCTCTTTCCATCTCTATCCTCTATCCATTTAGTCTGAGTTCAGCACAATATGGACTCCATGCTGGTTGGTCGTTCATCCATTATAGCACAGGCCAAACCATTACATTTTGAAAATGTCATAGATTCTTAATACGGAAGAGTAGATTTTGGAAATGTTGTAAATTCACAACACGGCAGAGAAGATGGAAACATTGTATATTTAAAGAGGTTTTCCGATGAGCGAATGCCAGAAGGTTCTACAAACACCTTGTTGCATGGGGAAAAAAACGGATCATAGTGGGAGGTGTAGGCCCTGCCACAGCAGATTGCGGAAAACTGCAATCGTTTACTATTCCTTGCTGCTTGTGACACCTTGTCAAGATGACAGAGTTCATATGTTCACTTGTGTCTAAATATATGCATTTGGCTATGCCTGCGCAATTCGCAGCCAGCCGGCCAATTAAATAAATGTGCTGGCTTACGCTTAAAAAAACAAAACTGCAGGAATTATACTTTTGGGAAGGGCCAGGAAGCTGTTGAGCCCACTAAATTCTGACATTATTTTATGGTAAAAGCCTATGGACAGACTATGTTCCCAGAAAAAGAAAAGGTGGTTTTAACACCCTTTCTGTTGTGTGAAAGCCATTGCTGATTCAGACCCTAGACCTCACACAAGATGGCTGCCGTGGCATTGCTGGCTCGGCACCCTGCTCCAGCCATTTTTATTCCGTTGTGACACGGCGCGTCAAAATGCCATGTTTCAAACACGTCTTACGCATGGTTGCCTTGCCTGGCTGGGGTCCCCCGCTCCCGTCACGGAGCCTCGTTGTTGAAATCCAAAAGAGGCTTGACACAAGCCCAGGAAGGGCTTTCAGTACATGGGTGTTAGTGCAGGAAACAGCACAGCAAGCTGAATTTATTTCATATTGGTTGTGGCTCAGCAAGAACATTTGAGTGTTTTTCAGCTCTCGGCTGTTTATGAATAGATTTAAGAATATGGTCATGGCTGAAAGGCTGCCTGACAGGTGTAGGGGTGAGTCATAAGGCGAGTGGGTTAAAACAATGTGTTCAAGCAGGCAACTCATACAAATGAGCCAAATATAACTCGATCGAACATTTCATATAATGCTGAAGGGTTCAAAAACACGCTATAATGCTGAAATGTCATAAACATATACATGACAGAACAAAGTCAGGAGTTCAGCTCCAGCAACTTGTTTAGGCTCCATCAACAGGAAGCATTATATTAAATGTTTCGTTTTTGCAATAAATGGACTATTCAATTTCCCTTATTTGTTGGAATGAGTTGACAGACTTGTTCAGTAAAATCTCAATGGATTCTAATGAGTCTAAAGGTATCTGTTTCAATGGATTCATAATGAGTCTGAAAATAATCATTCAGTGAGAGCTGTCTGTTTTGTGTCAGCGTCTTTATCCACCATTTGTGCAGAAACATGGTAGACATGTTTCTCATGTATGCCATTTATCCAGAGCGACTTACAGTAGTGCATGCATACATTTTTCAGTATATGTGGTCCCAATGGGAACATGCAATTTTGCTATATGTAAAGTTACGCATGAGTGAAATAGAAAATAAAGACAGGAGCCTAAAAATGTAATATGTTACATTTTTTTAAAACACTTGGGAGTAATAGTTGAGCAAAGTCTATCAAGATCTAAGCATTGTTATGTAGCAGTGAAAAAGGCCAACAGGATACTAGGATACATAGCAAAAAGTCTTGAGGTATAAATCAAAGGAGGTTATATTGTAGGGCTGACCCCATTTAGTTGACTGGTCAATTGTTTGGTCGATGGGCTGTTGGTCGACCAAGATTTGTTTTGGTCGAGCAGTCGCGCGAGAAAAAAAAAAATTGTAGCCTAAGATTTGTCTACAGTTAAGATTGGTGATATAGGCATACTTTAATTACTAATTTCGATATAAAGAACATAATGTCAAAGAAAAAATCTGGAGTATGGCAGCATTTTGTTTTAGTTGCAGACGATCCAAAAAAAGTGGAATGTAAACTTTGCAAGCCCGTTTTCCAAGGCAGGGTTTATCGTTAATAAAACAAGTAGCAGCCTTTTGCCAAAAAATGTGGACAAGCTAGTGTTCCTGTGCCATAACATGAAACGAATGGGGAAGTAGGCCATCGGATGGTCTCCGACTCGAGTCAGTTATTTTCGATAGGCTATAGCCACTTTATGTTCAGCTTTAGGCTACAATTTAAGACATTAGGCTATGTGTGATCATTTGTTTGTTAGCCTATTTTTTTGCAAAATAGATTTTAAATCCCAATGAGACCAACCTGGTTAATTCAATAAAACATAGCCTACGCATTAGAATGCGTTATGGTTGTGGTCAAATAAAAGCGTCAGCCTATTATGTGGCCATACCGCAACTTCACAAGCGCAACGGCAGAATCCGCAAGGGCAGCATGAAGAGGCTTGGAACAGAGTTTTTTTCTTTCTTTCAGGTAATCTTGAACTCCGGCTCCATAAAGTAATTAACCTATTGTTACTCATTTGTGTCATTCACTTAAGAAAGTTATAAAACATAAGCGCAGTGTGCATATAATTGTATTTATTAAACCAAATACGGTGTGTCATATATTTCAAAAAAAGTTTTGACCAATCGACCAATCTGAAAAACCGGACAACTGTTGGTCGACCAAGATTTGTTTTAGTCGGGGACAGCCCTATTATATTGATATTATATAATGCCTTTATCAGACCTCACTTAGAGTACTATTTGCAATTCTGGGCACCACACTTCAAGAAAGATATAGAAGCTCTTGAAAAAGTACAAAGAAAGGCAACTAAATTGGTATCTGGTACAAAAGGTGTAGTGTGGGTCGAGGATGGAAGAGCCACTCGCAGATGTCACGAATATCTAAAAGCTAACTACGAGTAGTCAGCCACTAAGTCTGCGAACAGATAAGAGAGCAGGGGAAAAAATGGATGGACAAATAAAAAGAAACTCCGGGCATAAAGTCCACGGAAAATAATAATAAAACAAAACAACCCAAAGGTTGAGGACTCTTCAACGAAGAGGTAAGAAACTCAAATGATTTTAGAGACTTTAGCTCTGGGAGTTTTTTAAACCCAAAAACAAAGAATGAATCTCGAAAAGGAAACGCCACTGGAGTGACAAGCAATAAACCTATAGCTAGAAAGGAAATAATCCTCCTAGAAAGGCAACCACAGAGTGGTAACGCTGACCCTTTTAAATGAGATGCTAAATTGTACCTTCTCTCTTTAACTGAGAGACCACAGGGTGGAAAACGAATACCTAGTTCTTAGTACCGGCTAGAGCGTAACAATGGTTTACACAGAAGCATTGGTATGAAGAAAACGCATACCTTAAATAGTAAGCGGAATAAACACTGATAATCCACAGCTGGCCGTGATCGGAAAACACACCGACAAAAGACCATATAAGGAAAATGGAAATGACAATGATTCCTCACACCAAACAAAAGATAACAGACCATCACATGGTCAAGCGCCCTCCAGCGGCTGAACAAGGTAAAACCGTGACAAAAGGTAAAAGTTACGTTGAAAGACTTAAGATGCTTCATCTTTTCAAGTGTAGCAAAAGGAGACTAAGGGGGATTTGATTCTGCACTGATATCAGGAAGATTTTTTTACATAGAGAGCTGTCAATACATGGAACAGCTTGCCAGGCCAGGTAGTTGAGGCAGAAACACTTGGGGTATTCAAGTCCAGGTTTGACGCAGTACTGGATATTCTTTAAACTAGGAAATGACAAGTCTAGATGGGCCGAACGGCCTGTTTTTGTCATTATTTATTCTTATGTTCTTATTTGGTTATTCTCACCTGTCTGAAAGAAGTGAAATTGGTATGAATTATGTGTAGTACCCATTTAAAAACAGTAGTTAATGCACAGCAGAATGTCTCATGAAAAGACAATATTTGAAGAGAATATTGCTGGCACATTCAATGACATTATAATGGCAAAATGCAGATGTTAAGTTGTAAGTTTTGTTAGGCCCTGTATGCCACAGGCTATTCAAATGCCAAAGATGAGATGCTCAGTGTGTGCCCGTATATATTTGTGCACACACTGTGTGTGTGTGTGTGTGTGTGTGTTAGTGAGAGAGAAAGTGAGTGAGAGAGAGTATGTGTGTGCATTCATGTGGATTTGTAAACTAATTATTTACTTTATGCTGGAATGTGAAGGCAGCCATCGGCTTATCTACCCAGAGATGGCTGCCATGCCGATGGCCAGTGGAGAGCATAAGCTAATGATATTTTTGATGTTTGACCTTCTCTGCACCACCGCATGTTCAGTCTAATGACTCAGCGCACCCCTGTCACCCACTCCCAGAACTGCAGATAGACAGTGAGATGATCAATGCCCTCCCGCTAAAACCAACATGCTGCATTTTTAATGTGACATGGCCTCTCACTGGTCTCTGTGATCCGTTTGAACAGTGACAGAACAACATAACGAATAAAAGTAAATAAAACCTGGCGGGCATGGCACTGCCACCAGGACCCACTTTGCCCATAAGACTCTGTTTGATGAAAAGGTGTTGGGAAAGGTGGATAAATATGATTAAATATTCACAGTCAACCATTATTTCGTATAGCACCACTGTCACACAACACCTCACGGTTGACAATTTCCAAAGGGAACAAAAAAGTTTTGGGGAAAAACTAGACAATTATTCCGAGCTGAACTACTGGAAAATGGTGGTACACAGAATAATAGAACATGCTAAGTGATGAAAAAAGATAAGGAATTTAATATAATGATGCTTTTAATCTAGTGCTGTTGAAGCAGAGGGGAAAATGAAGAATCCATGGAATTTGGAATTAAAACTGGAAAGAAATCTGTTTCATTGAAGATGTTTCCAGAGATCGATGAAAGTAGAATCTTCATACATTGCGGCTCGTGAAAACTTGGTGCATTGTGTCACAAAGTACTGTACACCTGATTTGTGATATTGACAACAAAATCTAAATTAATAGAAAATGTACTTCTGTTGGATACGGTCTAATGGCACAATAAACCGTATTGAATAAGGTGTTTGCCTAGTCAATATTAGAGAGTGAAAACTCCTGACAAAAACACATGCTTCAGATTAGCTTGTAAGTATATCTATCATGCAGATAAAAGCTTAGACACACGCTCACACTCACTTAATCAGAATTTTTGTAATTAATTGGAAGGACATGCAGATTTCAACTCTAATTATTGAAATGTTCAAAGTGAGTACTTAATTGAAGATCTGCCTGCTATTTAAGACTTCCATCAGAAAATAATATGCTACGCTAATTCCCCTTCCATCCAGGAGAGCCTTTTAAATTGTTTGGGTGATTAAGTAGACTCTTCCTTTAATGGAAACTAAAGCCCAATGTACAGTTTGTTTTTGTGTTATTCTCGGCAGTTTAAATGGAGGCAAAAGCACACTGTCTTGTAATGTGGCAGGCAACTGCAAGACGAAAATAGGGGCCATGGTGATGCTTGTAAAATAAATGTCTTTGCAGAGCACCAGTTGGCCTTCTTTTTAGTTTGAGCCTACATACTGAGCACATGTGCCCATATCTTTGTATAAGTCCTTAGAAAATAACACACCATTAAAGTAATCTGTCAGATCTCTAACATGTCTGCCCAGAGTACTGCCATGTCTCAAACAATACTACTAATCTATTATATTAATGAAACTATGAAATACTTTAAAACGACATAATTTGGAAACTTGAATTATGCTTATCTTTGTAGGAGCTAGATAAACAAATTTGTAGGTCTTTTTAGAGAATGAATGATTAAAAAAAATGTTTTGTCCCTCTAAAGGTTTGAAAAACCTTTTGTCCGATTTACTTTGAATGTTCTTTTGTCTTCACGATGAAGCTCTTGTTTGGAAATGCACTAACCAACTGTGGGACCTCTCACAGACTGGTGTACTTAATTTGAAATGATTTGAAACACCTTAATTGTACACGGGTGTACAATGTTTATCAAATAATTATATGACCTCTGAAAACAATTGATTGCACAAGGTTTATTTAGGTGTGTCTTAGAAAACAGGGTAAATATGCAATCAGCTATTGTCTGTTTTTATATGCAATTATTTAGAAATAGCTTTAGAGTTGTTGTTTTGTATTTGATATTATAGAGTATTTTGTGTTGATCAGTGGCAAGAAATCCCAAATAATTCAATTTTGATGGCATGAAGTAAGAAAATAAAATGTGAAAAATACCAAAGGGGGTGAATACTTTTTATACCCATTAAAATATATATATATACTGTATATGCACACATCCAAGATGAAAGGTTACATTTTTAAGAAATATCCAGCTAAATTTGTTTTAATATTACATTATAATTTTTTGGACTTTGGAGCGTATTTTACTGAGTCAGACTAAAATTATGTAATCAGGTCGATATACAGTATCTTCACTATACATCCATCAGTTCCTCACATTAGATAGGAATGCTTTAGATAAAGTGCTCCTAGCATTAACATTTTTCAGATTGGCTGATTGCGTGACCGACACTGCTATTCTGCTGAGTAAAAAAAAAAAAATCTGTTGATTTCAAGTGTTTTCTTCTACAAATTAAATTGCCTGATTTTAGTGCCTGGCTGCATTTGACTTTTGATGCATCAGCCCGTCTGCTAAATGACTAATACACTAGCTGGCCCTAATTTATTAGGCCAATGAAAGTATAAAGGCTACGACTACAAAAGGCAAAAATCAATAGAACAGGCCGCAAATGTGGAGCTGAAGTCTTGGCCCTCGGCCAGATGCATGAGTCTTTCAGACAGCCATGGAACCGACTGGCCAACGGGGGCCGAGGGTAATGTATTAACCAGAGAGGTCGTCATTACCTTAATTACCGTGATACAACCTCAGCGCACAGGAAACGGGAAGAGTGGCCCTTTTTGTACTTTGTCTTGGGCTTATGCCCACAGGCTAAAGGCAGATAACGTGAGCTGCTGGCTTAACATTGTGCAACTCAGCGATGGACCATTACAATCTTAACTTTCAGCTGTCAACTGATCAACACCTGGTACATCAGGTGAGATGATCTTTTGAAAGAATGACCGAAAATCATCTGGATGGCTCATAGTGTCAAGGTTTTGTTTATTTCTTCATTCAAATGATCTTAATCACTAGAGTAGGTGCCTCAGTGTCAATCCCGTATTTCATCTGGTAATAATAATTTTGCAGAATGGTATGGTTGGAGAAGGATGAGAAAGAGGATCAGGGAGGCCCCAGGTTTATTTCAGAACCACTTCCCCCCCCAACAGCAGCAAGACAAGGTGACTCACTCATCAGCTGGCCATGGCCCTAAATAAAAAAAGAAAGACACTCCTGCAGATCCCTGAGAATTGAATTAAATATGTTGCTAACCAAATGATAGAATCATATGGAAGACAAAAGTCTTCTGAATATTGGTTAAAACATGTCGGAAATCTGCAGTATTTCAAAAACGTTATTTGACGCAGATCTGGACAACACAATAAACTGAGGAAAAACCACTAATCTCTTCATTAATAGGACTTGCTGAGTCTTTAATTTTGCAAGAGACTGTACATGCAGTGACTCCTTCCTCAATGGGAGGGCTAACTATGAGGCAGTGTGTGCGCAGTATTTGCCGCATCAGTTACTCACCTCCTGGAATGCAGCTTCCCATCCATGATGCCAGTCATATACTGTACAGTGGTTGGGTTTCAATTTTAATATTTGCAGTACAAAGCCCTGAAAGCTAGAAGTCAATAAGAAAACCAACTGGAGAGCAGAACCCTGGCATTTATGCGTTAATATGTCACTGATGGACATTTACATATAGATAGTGGCTTGTTTACCTGGGAAAACAGCACTTCTTCACTCATCATTGCATTTTCCAGGTTTCACCAAGTGCCACCAGAAATATATCATGCAATTAACCACTGTGAAAGTGAACAGTGTTTTGATGCCAATTGGAAGTTAGCAAATTATCGCCATATTGGCAGTCGCCATATATTGTTTGTTTACACTGTAGAGCACTCAAACCTCTTAATTTAGACCGGTGCACATCACTCCTCAGCATCAGTTTGATTTCTGCTCAGACTATGGTTTAATGTTGCCTAATTTGATTTTCCTCCATTATCAATATCACCTCTGTTCCTGTCAGTCCATTCAGTATATTGTTTGTGTTTTTTAGTGACCATTCTATATATGTGCATTCAATCTCTCAAGGCCACCCTACTCTTTGAACAAGTGCAAAACAAATTACATACCTTTATTAATAGGGAAATGTTGTGTTGGTTCACTATATAGTACTCACATGGACAGCACAGCCTTCCCTCAGTGTTAGGCTTATTCAATTTTATTTGACAAGATGAATTTAACAACAATACAAATTGATAGGCATTTTATTGCTACATATGTGAGAATATGGTGATGACATCCAGTAATATTATTCTCTCTTCATTATTATGTGGTTCTCTCAGTTTCATTCAGGTTGTGGGTTCAATACTGGGGCCACATAATGAAAACTATGCATTCACCTGATAAAATCTAAATGGCATATATATATATGAATCTGTCACCTGAATCTGATTATCCTTTATTCTTCAAAATGTAATCAAATAAAAATGTCCTCTTTTTGTGATGTTCATTCGAATACCTGCCACAAACACAAAGCCTCTGAGGTTGTCCAAGGCTTTTAAGGTTGTGCATGGACACGTGAGCATGTCATTGTGGGAACAGTGCCACCACACCGCGCACACCAGCAGCTCTGTCACCAGCCCTCCACAGCTGTAGTCAGCAGCAGGGATCAAAATGGCCGTCTGCCGCGATCAAGGGCTGACATCGCAGAGGGTGGTTTCAGAAAGATAGGAAAATATATTTCAAGGGAGTTGTTATAATCTCGAGACTGGCGGCATCCATTTTGGTTCACTTGCTGTCACGTGAAGAGCCCTTTTGCGTTGACTTACATTAATCTAGGCTCACGCAGAGTTCTAATGGGATAACAGCACGAGTCTTGTTCTTGCACCACAGTGCAGTCACATCAGAGCAATCACTACCCACCTCATTCTGCTGTGAGTAATCCATTGTATGTGCGTTCATAATGCGCAAGCCTCTGGAAAAGGCTGGTGAGTTCCCTTGTTTCAGTAGTAAAAACAGCACAAAGTGTCTGGTACAGCTATGAACTCAAGCAGAAGCTGGCCTATGTTCAGATGGGCCATAACCTTGGATGAGATCGTTTTTTAGATGCACAGATAGTCACAGTAACAAATACAGCCCAAAACATGGATTGCTTTACTGCATAGAAGCTGTAATATATGGGCAGAGTTCCTCCTTTTTGTATGTTTTCACAGTACATTTTAGAATGGTTGCGTTCACCTATGCCACTGTCGCATCCGTAAATAAACAGGGCTGTGACCAGACTGTGTTTGCAGCGCGACAAAGAAAATCAGTTGGTCGCACACATGCAACTGTGAACTATGTCCTCTGTGGGACAAAAGCAGCGCCTGCACTAACCTAATGTCCATGGACAAACAGTACAGACATCGGATTTCAGTATACCTACAGCTCTGCCTTCAGGCTGTAATCAGCAACTGACCTCATTTACACCAGTCGATAATCACAAGAATGCATGCCTACATTAGCTAGCAAGCTTGTCAAATCATAGATAGCACAGTTTACAAGCTAACTAGCTAACTAGTTTAAAATAATGTGGAGCAAGCCAATAATGAAAGAACTAGCTAGCCAGATTAACTGCAGTTTGCTGATTGCTACCCCCCAAATTCGCTGCAATGTATTGTTAATTGTGTAGGCTACACTTGATGCTTAGATCTTGTGGTAGGGTCTTGTTGTAGCTGGTTAGCCTGGTTAGCTAACTAGTTTCAAATAATGTGTAGCAAGCCAGTAACAAAAGAGCTAACTAGCCAGATTAGCTGCAGAGCATTGAGATAATAACGTAATCACAAGAGAAAGATTAATGTTCATAGACAGTACAGTAACGGCTACTACTGCTACAGAAGGTTACTTGGAATTTCGTACATAAATGTATGTCACAGCAAATCTATACAAATATATGAACACAATGGTGCAGTAATCTAAAAGATGATTACTCATTGTTTATATTGCACTGCGCCGTGGGAAGTTTTGTTGCGACCAAATCATGTGCTGGTGCCACCAATTGGTAAATGTTGGTCTTGAGCCATGATCAAGGATAGGGTTTGCACAAAGGCAGCAAATTATAATGGTTTTGTGAGGATCATTTTGGTTAAAAGGGTTTGACTGACATACTGACTTTGGCCTCACAATAACATTATTCAGTGTCCTGTAATGGCCAGTAACTGTAAAATAAGGCTCTGGAACATATCAAAATAAAAAACAATAATTACAACACACACCCCTACATAAACAGGAGCAGATGAGGAAGTCTGTGAAATGTAGTGGTTAACCTAAAACACCAAATAAATGACTGTACAATGACCCGGGTTCCTGAATGCTATTTTTGGCAATAGATATCCGAAGCTAACAAAGGGATCAAGGTAAATTGAGCCTTTCATAAAAAATTTTTTCAAGATTGCTCTCCTGGTGGTGGTGAAGGTTTGTGGGAAATATATTGAGCTTGAGGACTAAATACCTCAAATAAATCTTAACATAATAAAATAAGCTTTCATTTTTTGTTTTTTTATGCAAAAGTGTACTTCATCCACCATCTGAGGGGTCTTCTATTTGCAATCCTTCAGGGAGACGCTGTAAAATGAAATCTGCTCTGTTCACAGATTTGTTCAGCTGTGCAGAATCAAATGTCCATGTCAGCTTTCAAACTAAAGAAGAAATATTTGATGACGCCGATAGCCAGTAAGCTAAGGAGATGTGCGACAATGGATGTCGACGATGCTATCAGTGTTTTATATTCCCCTGGGGTCTATTTACTTGCCCGGCTAGCACCTGCAGAAAGGGGGCAGGGCGGTATTATCAGCCGCTTGTTTGCAGTAATTAGCGGGCCTCCTAGCTCTGGCGCAGTGTGTAAACACGGGCTCTTCCTGGGCCATAAAATACTGGTTCGCTTGAAATTTAATTTACGGCATTTACAGAGCCGTGTTCGGCCAGGCAGTCTGTTTGTTCCCGCCGGTGTGTCCGTCTCCCTGTTGCCACTTTCTGATAAGGAGAGCGTCGTCAGCTCCCGCACAGCTCCGGCGCAGCCTTGCGATGGGAGGGAAACTGCTGCTTTGTCACAGCCCATTTAACGCCAGAGGGCAGTGCCGGCAGTTTTGAGCAGAAGCAGATTGAAATTATAGGGTTCTACCGTATGTTTACCAGTGGCAGCGGTTTTGCTCTCTACGTCAAGTTTCTGTGTGCGTGTTTAGCTGAAGCTAATTTGAGAGAGAGAGAGAGAGAGAGAGAGAGAGAGAGAGAGAGAGAGAGAGAGAGAGAGAGAGAGAGAGAGAGAGAGAGAGAGAGAGAGAGAGAGAGAGAGAGAGAGAGAGAGAGAGAGAGAGAGAGAGAGAGAGAGAGAGAGAGAGAGAGAGAGAAAAACCCCCGCAGCTGTAGTCATTTCTGTCTAATGCAGCCATCACGAAGGGCTTCCTGGGACAGGGTGCCAAATGGAGATGCTGGGATGACATGGACCATTAATAACCCTATTTATACTAGGTTATTAATTCACTGTGCGCGACCCCTGAACATTGATATATTGAACTGATTTTTATACTGCCAGGTTCTCATTAAGTGGATTGCAAAATTGCAACTGAACGAACGGGTGAATGGGAAAAATAGTTAATAATTTGGAATATGAGAAGATCTATAAAGCTCAAGCTATACTCTTAGGAACAGACCATTGACTTCACTACCCATGTTAATATAATATTGTTTTAACAAAATAAAATGCAATCTGTGTATAGGCTAGTTTGCTTCTGAAGGTGTAATGAAACATAATTATGAAAACCTCCTCACATTAAAAGAGTTTAAAACTTCTGAGATGTGCAATATCAGGCATGAGGCCTGTTTTATAAGTACTCATTCTTATTATAGTAGATATTGTGATTCAGAGTAAACATAATGACACGCCCCCACTGTCTGGAATCAAATCCTTACCGTGTCAGTGCCAACTGTGACTGGAACGTAAGTGGGCATTGTGTCTCCCAGGGAGGGAGGTTTTGAGTCAGTGGCGAACCCTCTTGTTGATTGGGTGCCGCAGTCTGCCTGCGCCCTATGCGTAGTTGGTGCAATTGCGGTGTGCAATGGCTGCGCAATGGAGCTGGAGGACTGCAGAGTGAAAATAAGTGGTTGGATACATGCATCTCAGAGTGCTAGTCTACATTCTCCTGAATTGACAAAGGATATTGCAGGTAAGTGAAGGGTCTACAAAAATGATTGGGCATTACATGGATTACAGTTGGAGGAAAAAATAAATACAAACGATGTCTACGCTGCAGATTTTTTCAGACACAGAGTGGGCTCCAAACCAGGGTTGCCAGGCTGATTTCTCAATTCCAAGCACGACCCACAGACAGATTTCTGTTTAAGAATCTGTCAAATTTTCCCTCAAAGTCGCAGAATAGACCTGAGGTCTCTAAAGTAGTTACCACAGAAACTACACTGTTTTTATCACTACCCAGAAATATTTATATTTCTGATCAGGAAATTCCAGTCAGCTCTGGAACAATTGGGTACACCAATCAAATCTGCCTGACACAAATCCCAAACAATGGCAATTAATTATCTACAGCAGAAATGGTGGTATGTTTGCTAATATTGAGCTTTCGTGTACCTTTTCAGACAGAAATTTTAAATAAAAAAACCCATTTTATTTAAACTATGAAAATATCCAATAGAAACAAAAAACAGATAACATGTTTCATATATAAGGGTCACATGAGCTGCTCCTCCCCCACCTCAACGTAACAGGCTTCATTCCATTTGCTACAGACCTCAGATGATCACCATAGCAACCCCCAGACCGAGGGACAGGTGGGTGTGTCTCTGGGCTTGTTCTAGCACTCTGCCTGAATTGCCTGGGAAACAAGGCTTGCAAAGCCCTATTTTGATGGTCAGTAACAGACCACATAGAATCAAATCAATTTTGAGGCCTGGTGCCATCCGAACCCAGTTAAGCACAAGTGTTAGAGAAGATCTAAGCCGAAGTCTTTATAACCTTATAATCTGTGCGCATTCGTATTTATTTTCATTAAAGAAAGTGCGTTCGCTGTCAGAGAAGAGCTGCTCTCTCCCTACTTTCCAAAGCATAGTTATTCATGACAGTATCAATGTGCTCAACAGACATCCCTTTCCACGGATGACTTAAACCCCTTCCTGGTTTTCTTGCGTAAATCTCACCAGTGCTTTTAACAGAAAGTACTTTGCTCAAATATACAGTATCAGTCCCATCTGGAATTGTCAAACAGCTGAATCCGTACCTTTATAATAAGTTTCCCCTGTGAGCTTGAGGTGCACTTTCGGTCAAAGCCCAGCAGTTCTCTTGACTGTTGCTGTTTTTTTTGCGTCTGCAGGATACGGCTGGGCAGGAGCGCTACAGGACCATCACAACGGCGTACTACCGGGGAGCCATGGGCTTCATCCTGATGTACGATATCACCAATGAAGAGTCTTTCGGGGCGGTCCAGGATTGGTGAGTGTCATTTCCATAAGACACCCCCCTAAGAGTATACTCCTTCCACCTATTGTGTAAGTGCAGCCACAGTGCACGGCATGGCATGGGTCTGGAAGGTTGAACACCGGTCCGTCCTAACACATCCAGTCACGCGGAAATCTGTCAGTGACAGCCACAGTCACGTCGTCTGAGTACCAGCAGGAACCTTGTCTTTGTGACAGATTGTTGAACAGACGCACCATGAGAGCAGACTTTCTGTCAGAGGATTTCAGTTACGGCGCATCATTCACTCTAGAAAACAAACCCTTTATTATATTCAGCCCAAAAAACGATGTTTCGGCTGCCTCGGTAGCCGTCATCGGATTTCATCTGGCAAAGGCCTCTAAGGACACTGAAATCTCATGTTTTTTGGCTTAATATAATAAAGTATTTGTTTCTGGTATGAGTGATTCTCTGATTAAACTTTTTAGGCAGCTCCTCCGCTACCTTGTTTGAGCACTAACCTACTTTGGTTTGTTTTCAGACTTCTTGTCCCCATATCATGGCCTTGGGTCTGGTCTGTATAGTGTAAAGAAAAATCATACCATAAATGGATCAAGCACTAAGCTTATTATATTGAACTGCACTGTTTATCTTTGTCATAGATATCAATCTCCACATTGATTTATACTGCATGTATAGATAAGGCATAAACTGCACTGTACTGTACAGTCAACAAAAACATTTTCAGCATAAAAGCCAAGTTACTCACATATAAAAAGCATATACTCTCTGTACATCTGTAAAATAGAATTCCTAAATTCAGTCTGCATACCAAATTATTGTAATAAAAATGAGGCCAAGTTACAACTAAACTATCGTCAACATACAGTATTTCACAGAAACAAAACAGGCACTGTTCTAAAGCAATGCTTCCCATATTTTCCTACATTTCTTCAAGTAACTTGGCCCTGGGTTTCTTCTACTTCCCACAGAAAAGCAATATGGCGTCTTTCAAGTTTTTTGAGCATGTTCTTCTATTGGCTGAAATAGCATCATGAAATAGATGTGCACATCTCTGTTCATCAAACTAATGATGCCACCTGGCCTGAAATTTGATACAACGAAGAGGTGATGTTATTGGTTTAAATGTATCTGAACAAATTATATTTTTAATTGAAGTAAATATTGCCCAACGGGGAAAATTATTAATTTGGGACATGGAGCATTTCTGATCATGTAATTAGCAGGAAAGAAGCAGAAGAAGAAGACAAGGAAGAAGCAAAAAATAATCAAAGTTTGGGGCTTTATTGTGTGGCTGTGTGAAGTTGTATCTGAATTCTATGTGTTTACATGAGGTCAGAAGGTACAGAAGTTAATGTTTGTAAGGAGAGGGAGTCTGAGGCCATTGTAGTTATTTCTGTGGGAGACCCTGAAAAGTGCGAAACTCTCTCCCTGTATAGCTATGGGGGCCTCACCAACCCGTAACTTAGCCGATAGCACACCTACCATCCCAATATAGATACAGTCATAAAACAGAATTATATTTGCTGCTTGAAAAAGACTGTCAGTTTCATAAATGCCACGCCCTGACTCTAGAGCAGTGGCTCTCAAACCTCTCCTTGGGGACCCCCAGCCAGTCCATGTATTTGTTCAATTTCACCACCAGCACACCTGATTCAACTCATTACTAATTCATGAGCATTGATTAGTTGAATCAGGTGTGCTGGTGGTGGAATTTAACAAATACATCGATTGGCTGGGGCTTCCCTGAGGAGAGGTTTGAGAACGACTGCTCTACAGGAGGTGAGCGAATGGGCAAATTCCATTTAAGTTGTGGCTCCCTCCACTGCCTCCCTCTCCTGGAAGTTAGACTTCATACATTTTTTGCTATGTCATACGAGTGAGAGTTGGAGTAATACTTCTTTGGAGTGCGAGTGAAATGAGACGGAGGAGCGACACCATTTACAAATGGAATAGCCGTCACAGAGCTAGCCCCAGTTAGCCCTTGTTAGAGAGCAGATGACCCCTTTTATTCCTGAACCGCACTGTTTTGTGGAACCAGACCGCCATTTGACCTTAAAGGCATTTGGGAGTGTGTCACAATTTTTTAGGTCCTCAGCAGGTTTGGTCCCCACTAACTTGTAAATGGGACAGGAAGCCAGCCTGGCGTCGAACCTTACCAACTTCCTGCCAGGGCCGTTCTCTTTCATCATCCACCGACTGACATTTAAAAGAAAAGGAAAGAGAAAAGACGCAAAGGACACAGAAGGGAAAGAGAGAACTGAAGTCACTGGAGGCCGTTAATATTTGATGGTATCGATTTTGTACCTCCCGGGATTTGGTGACCATTTAAAAACCATTAAAAAAATGTAAAAGGATGAAAGACCCTGGTACATGGGGCCTGCTCTGAGCACGTGTCCCCTGGAATGTTGCAGCCGCGTCCCCAGGGACTTATTGATCAGCACGCCCATCAGCAAGCCATTCTCAGCAATTCATTCTCTCCATTTCTTTATGATGGACTTAATGGCGCTTGAGGGGATATTCAAAATCTTTGAAATCTTTTTATATCTTCCCCCTGATTGGTGCTTTTGAAGAACCTTTTGTCAGGTTTTCTTTGAATGTTCTTTGGTCTTCATGATGAAGGTTTGTTTGGAAATGCACTAACAGACAGGTGTATTTAATTTGAAATCATTTGAAACACCTTAATTGTACACAGGTGGACTCCAATCAAATAATTATGTGACCTCACAAGACATTGTATTGCACCAGAGTTTATTTAGGTGTGTTTTAGCAAAAGGGGTGAATACATATGGAATCAATTATTGTCTGTTTTGTATTTGTAATTAATTAAGAAAAGGTTTCACAGTTGTTTTTTATTTGAAGCTATAGAGTATTTTGCATTGATCAGTGGCAAGAAATCGCAATTAATTGATTCCATGAAGTAGGAAAATAGAATGTGAAAAATACTGAGTACTTTTTATACCCACTGTATATACAGTATATCTATATAGGCCACCAGCGTTTGCATAACATGTAGACTCAAAGGCTAACCCTCATATGTGGTTCTCTGTGGCTCAGTTGGTAGAGCACAGCATTGGCAATGCTTAGGTTGTGGGTTCAATCCCCACTGGGGCCACATATACTGAAAATGTATGCATTCACTACTGTAAGTCGCTTTGGATAAAAGCGTCTGCTAAATGGCGTATATTGTATTATTACATTGTTGTTTGTTTGGATAAATTAACATTTCTAAAAATAAGGGCAAAGATAGTTTACTTTGGCGATGTCCCGATTTTAAATCTTGGACTTCATCTATCCAGCACACTCCTGCTTTCTAAAGCTCTAATTAGTATAATTAGTGAACAAAAGCTGCTTCACCGAGACATCTTTATTTCTGCCTATCGATTCATAAATGGACTGTGACTAATAAACCACCACCGTTCATACGGTATGCTAAACATTGGATATGTTTCAAAATGCTGTGGAAAACAAAAATTCTTATTCACACACCTTAATGGAGTAAGGCAATCCATCATAATCTTGTTGACCCTGTGGGGTCATGAGAAAATGAATTTCTATGAGATTGTAATGAATAATTAAATGACAGATGGGAGATTGTACCTGCACGCAAGTAGCATGCTAAGTGGAGTTGCCAGAAACCAGCTTGGAGTAAACTGAAGTGGTGCACTTTTGATCGTGTTACAGATTTGACACAACCTTAGAGTTGCATGATCTCTTATTACCTTTCTAATAAGTTGCATTATTATTAGAAGGCACGCGGTTGGAGGAGTGGAGGGGGTTACTTGTCATCATTATTTTCCTTTTAGTGTTAACAGTCTGGGGTATATGGTGTTATCTTCACAGTTAGGGGTAGAAATGTCACTACTTAATCATAGATCCAATTTAAATAGGCTTTTTTCCCCCACAGTCCTCAGGGTAAACACAAGTGTTCTAAAACATTTTAATAAATGTTCAATATAATCTAAGATATATGTTAATTATATATAAAACTATGTATATTGCAATTGTACCTCTTGATTAGGACTTTCCACACAGGGTATGTTCCATACAGCACAGTATGTATGTGTTTATATGCATCAGCAAAAATATGTCAGTGTAAGTGTTGAGTGAGTCTTCAATTGGTGCTCAACATTACAGGTTAATGTCAGAATCAGCTGCTGTCACAACACTAACATGTGTTTAATTTAACTGGGTGTCAGGGTTACTCTGAAGAGTGGGAAGAGGAGTGTTAATTTTGACACACTCATAATTTGAATTTGCACTCTATTACTGTTGAATACATGTGAGCTGTCACTGACAGCTTGCTTCCAGTGAAAATTGTTAGAAACTTTAGGGGATAATGTACTGGGGAAAGTGTGGGGAAATTGTAAGAATTGTGGAAGTCTACTCCTAGAAGTAAGATAAGAGCTATTTATAAATATTACTTGGTCTTAAAAATGCTTTAAAGACATCTCCTCTGGATCCATTTGACATCGACATGCAGTTTTAACCAGTTTGTTCATCCGTGCATCCTCTTTCATTCTATCATGAGTCAGGGTGCTATGCATGGCCACAGTAAGCCAATAAACCTTGTGGTGGGCGTGCCTCATCGCAAAAATGCTTATAAATCACAAACGGTGTGACATAAAGTGATGAAACTTGGTAAGTGCATTGATAGCTACATCAAGACAACAACCCTAAAGAATTACCTTAATCAAAACACATGGCAGCGCTATAGAGCTCCATATAATACAAAATATTGGAAAATTCACTAAAAATCGCTGTTCCTTTGCAGAGATTTGAAACTTCAAAGGATCATTACACAAACAATTATGGACAAAATAAAGAATTGTTTATCTTACATTATATTATCTTATATTTCATTGTATAATATATTCTATTTTTACAATTTGAAATGGGTATTATAGCATGTGATCATGTGTCAAATATAATCATTTTCAAGGGTAGGATTGCATAGCCCCTTCATTTCTTTCATTTGTTGCTCTATAATTTTGAACAGTGCTAGGTTCTGGGCACTGTCCAGCCCAGAGATGGTGCCATTTGCACAATCCAAAGATGCAATACCAGCACACACGATCTAAGATGCAAGCTGCACAATCTAAGATACAATACCAGCATTTTTCGAACCCCACCGGAGTGCAGATTGCAAAGTGAAATGGAACAAAGCATTTATTTGAGTTGCTATTGCCTTCCACCCTTCTGGGTGTGGATCATTTTGAGTTGACTCCATAAGTCAGACGCCGTTTAAATTTCCCATGCAATAGTTCTTCCGTGGTCACAGCGCTGTGCACCTTTGGCCAGGAGCCTTATTAATACCATGCCCCACTGCTTCCATTTTTGGCTTGGTGCCTTATTGACATGATACGATCTGCTCCCTTCCTCCCCTAAAACAGTGTGTGGTCCTTGGGGGGTTACAAGAAATTAGGGCTCCAATGATTATTCTAGGGCTGTCCCCGACTAAAACAAATCTTGGTCGACCTGTTTTTTTCGATTGGTCAAAACTTTTTTTCTATATGACACACCCTATTTGTTTTAATAAATACAACTATATGCACACTGCGCTTGTCTCATGTTTTATAACTTTCTTAAGTGAATGACACAAATGAGTAACAATAGGCTAATGACTTTATGTAGCCGGAGTTCAAGATTAGGCTACCTGAAAGAAAAAAAAACGTCTCCGTTCCGAGCCTCCTCTTCATGCTGCCCTTGCAGATTCTGCCGTTGCACTTGTAAAGTTGCGGTATGGCCACATAATAGGCTGATGCTTTTATTTGACCACAACCATAACACATTCTAATGCATAGGCTATGTTTTATTTAATTAACCAGGTTGGTCTCATTGGGATTTAAAATCTCTTTTGCAAAAAATAGGCTAACAAACGAATGATCACACATAGCCTAATGTCTTAAATTGTAGCCTAAAGCTGAACATAAAGTGGCTATAGCCTATCGAAAATAACTTATAAAATAAAATAACTTGAGTTGGAGACCATCCGATAGCCTACTTCCCCAGTCGTTTCATGTTATGGCACAGAAACACTAGCTTGTTCAAATTTTTGGCAAAAGGCTGCTCCTCGTTTTATTAATGATGAACCTTGCCTTGGAAAACATGCTTGCAAAGTTTACATTCCACTTTTTTTGGATTGTCCGCAACTAAAACGAAATGCTGCCATACTCCAGATTTTTTCTTTGACATTATGTTCTTAGGTTATATCGAAATGAGTAATTAAAGTATGCCTATATCACTAATCTTAACTGTAGGCAAATCGTAGGCTACAATTAAAATGCACATTCCCGTGCCTAAAACAAGAAGGATGAAAGGGAGTGTTACGCATGTTAGTTATAAATATATAAACCATACAATTAGCAAAACACATTTGTTATAAAATGTTACTTTTATTAGTTTTGCAGAATTATTCACAACATTACTATTACCTTAACTGCCTAATATAATTGAAAGAGAACATATATAGGCTTAGCTATGTTAAGAGTGAGGGACTGTCACTGCCATACCTGCAGCATCCAGAATGGATTATTCTACTGACAAGCGCGCCGAACTGTGGTGCGAATCTAGGTGTCTCATGCTGCGTGAATAATAATAATTTTTTTATTATCATTTTTTTAATTTCACGCGACAAATCTCCAAAACAAATCTTGGTCGACCAACAGCCCATCGACCAAACAATCGACCAGTCAACTAAATGGGGTCAGCCCTATAATTATTTTTTACTATTCAAGCTGTCAACTGACAATAACGAATTTCAGATAAGCATTCAAACATTAATTTTCCTTTTTCTCTATGACAACAATCTGACAATCTGACACTGACAATCATGGCCTGTGAGAGTTGACACTAAGCTTAACAGCCCTGGTCTATCCAAGCCCCTGCAAAGATTACACCCACGCCCAGCTGTAGCTAACACACTTTCACACACACACACGCACACACGCACACACACACACACACACACACACACACACACACACACACACACTCATACAGGCAAATACTGTTCATACACACACACACTTTCTCTCTCAAACTTTCACATGCAAGCGCTCTTGTTTTCACACAGTAACACGCAGTGCTACTAACTCAATCACACTCACTTTGCCACTAGACACCTAAACCTTTCCACTAAACTTAAACTCACATACGCATGCATGCACATGATATTCCTCCTCACATATAGCCATACACACAAACAAAAACACTCGCTCTTGCATACCCACGTACTATGCATACTATGCATATGGCCAGCAGCCATACCACCATACCACCATACCACTACTTCTGCCTAAAGGCTGAAACTAGGCATGGCTGGGCTTGACTAGTACTTGGATGGGAGACCTCCTGGGAAAACCAAGTTGCTGTTGTAAGTGGTGTTGGTGGGGTGACGTGGGCCCTGTGCTGCAGGAGACGCTGTATTTTTAATGAGACATTAAACCAAGGTCCTGACTGTGGTCATTAATGATCCTGTGGTGCTTATTGCAGAGTGGTGTGTTCTCCATGTCCTGTCCAAATCCCAAACCTGGCTCTCTCAACCTGCCACCTAATCATCCCCCAGTTTAATAGGGTGAATAATTCCCTACTTCTCCACCTCAGCTGATGTGTGGTGCAAAATGGCTGCCGTGCATCACCCAGGTGGGTGCTACACACTGGCCAGGTGGTGTGTGAATGCAATCCATTGTTATTATGTTAATCATTGTCGTTATCATATTGTCCATCTGTCACACACAAATGCACACACATACAATGTAATCTATGTCACACACACACACACAGGCGTACACAAACACGTATACACACAAAGTACAATCCCACTGTCATATACAAACAAATGGATGCTGCTGGAGCGGGGGAGTGCTAGTATGTGCTGTTTGTTTCTATCACACCTCTGGAGCCGAGCCCCTGGTAACGAGACGGTGCCCAACCCTCTTTCCTGACACAGCGAGGTGCTGCTTTACACCCTGTATCTGGGCGCCTCCTCCAGAGACGTAGATCTGGGCCCATCCCACGGCGTGGAACCGTTTCTCTGAGTTACGGCTCCCATTCCCATCAGCCTACCGCATACCCATCTCAGTCAGCAGAGCGCTCGCTGTGGGCTCGTGTCGGATACCCACAGCAGTGAGAGCGATTTAACCGCTCGCCACGGTTAGTCTGAGACCATCCCTGGCCTCTGTAGCAGAGAACACGAGCCTTTCTGTCTGCAATGGTCGTGCCTCTTTTCAGATGCTTATTAAACTCAGCTTTGTTCCACTGCCTTGTTTGTTGTGTGCTCGCGGTGACGGCCTAATTGCGCCGCTATCGAAGCGTAATTCAGCCTCACACCCACACAAGGGGCCCCGGCTGAGCTGATGCGGCTCCACTGTTGCTACGATACCGATTCCCGGTAAGGAGAGCGTGGCCTTGTACCCGGGCCATGCCCTGTACGCAACATGGATCTTTTTCATTATTCCAAAAATGAAGACTAGCGGCTGGTCCCCTGTCACTGTGTGCACCGCTCTGAGCTCACATAATTTAGATCACCGCAAATTTGTCAGGCCAGCGGTTGTAACGGCGCCGTCCTAAGCATAAAAACCTGTGCAACAGAATGCAATGGGTTTCCCACGCCAGGTTAAAAACTGGCTGGTTTGGGTGCTGCTGTACCCACCCGAGAAGCAGGCTGCTTCATGTAGACCGCCTCACCCTCTGGCTTTCGTGCCCCTGCTTGCCTGTGAGCGAAACAGATGTTACCTGAAACAGAGTTACCCTTGAACAAGGTACTTAAAAACTGCTTGTGTGAAAATACAGCTTCATGAACAGGTTACGTAATGAAAGATTGAATGTTGCCTTAACTGAGGGCATATGCTATGAAAATTGTGTAAAACTTACGTTTTGGTCGTTCGGTCAAATGCATTATTTTATACGCATAAAACTGGACCATCCCATATATAATTCTGAATGGACACACGGCACGCATAGAGAACGCACCTGTCACGTGTCTGCATTTGTTTTAGCTGATGAACACACCCATTCTGGTATTTCTATTTCTATGATAGTAGCCAGGACTCCAGGAAGGTGTAACCCCAATGTAACAAGGCCAGGGAAGAGCTGACAGCAATGTCAGAGAAAGGGATTGGGCTGCTATAACCCCATCCTCGCATGATAATGTCACCATGTCACTTATGATAAGCACCGATCACGTCAAAACAAAGAACACTTCTTACTCCAATAGGATTGTGTCTGTTGTGCTCAGTACAGATTATTAAAAAAGTCTCAAGTCATGGCCCAGAGCAGTCCAAATACGTAATGAGGTATTTTCTGTGTTTAATTCAATAGAGAGAATTCATAGAGTGCTCTCTATAGTAACCAGGATGCAACGCGATCCGAGCATGGAAGAAGGCAGGAGTGGACCATCTCCACTATCATAAAAAATCTCTCTATTTGGTATTTGTGTGATCTTGTCCTCAATCAGGTCGACTCAGATTAAGACCTACTCCTGGGACAACGCTCAGGTCATCCTTGCCGGGAACAAGTGCGACATGGAAGAGGAGAGGGTGGTGTCCGTGGACAATGGCCGACTCCTGGCAGAGCAGCTAGGTGAGTATGCCTTCTGCCCCGGTGTGATCGCAGGCCATTCGGACGCTTTTTACCATGTTATTAAGGTCACATTTTATCTGAACAGTTATAGCTATCTAGATGGAAAAGTAACCAATGATCACATTTTACCATGGCCAGAAAGGATGCGCTTAGGATAATTGCGCCTCGCTGCTTATTTGCTTGAATACGCTCGGTCAGTTTTCAGACCAAACGGGGGTGAAATGATAATATAAAACATTTGTTACAAGCACGCCTTCTGACACCACCACGGAGCAGTGCCACACACACAGCGTGTCTCTCTCTATCCTCTCCTACGCACATGAAACTACTTCTTCCTGTACCGTTTAAAAACTTGAAATACTTTTGGTGTGCAAAAGTGTCTTGTGATCTGCCTAAACACAGCAGATTATGTATTATGCGAGAGTACGACTTATTCAAATTAATTAGATTGCTCAGAATATGATCGCTGCTCCACTCCTTTGTTTAAATGTACAATGCATTATTTTTGCCATTAAATATATGATACACAGTGATTACACTGTTTAAAAGGCCCTTATAGGTAGGAGGCAATGCACTGCACTTCTAGTGTTAAATCAGTAAATAAGGTTTTTAAACAAATTCAAATGCAGCGAATTTTTGCACACAGCTCAGCTTTCTTTTTTTTCTTTTGAGCGGTGAGCGATTTTGAGCGGAGCGGGCAGTAAAGTTCCATGAGCGGTAAGCAGTTTTGAGCAGAGGGGAGGGAGTTCTCGGTCGGCAGGAGAGCGGTGCGGAAGAACATCCTCTTGAGTGAGGAGCGGTGGGGAGCGGGACACACTAGATGGCTACCTAGCTACCTATAATTAATGAACAATGTTAACTGCCTGGAAACATTGCCTTATGCATTTGGTGATGTTCTCATGGCAATTTCAGTGTCAATAACGCTGCAGACCATGAATACTTAAAAGGAACAAAATGGTTCTTAAATGGTACAAAACATGAAATTACCATAGGATATTTCTCAACTCCAAGTGAGAAGATTACAAAACGGACCTGAGAGAGGAGAGGATTCTCAAGTGAGAGATGCCGTGGACAGACGCTAACCATAGAATTTGACATATTGCCCAGAGAGAATATTTTAATGTGCCGCTACATTTTGCTCCGGTACTCCCCTAGTGTTCCATGGACTGTACTGCACTTTCACACGACACAAAGCAGGACAGTGCCCTACACAGATTTCAGTGTACCGGTACACATAGGCTGTGTTACAAACCGCTCCCTATAGTGTGTGTACACCATTTTGTAGTGTGCGACGAATTCTAAACTGTTCATTTCGTTCACTATATAGTGAACGAGAAAATACCCACAATTCACCATGATTTGTAGTGAACAGCGAATGTACCCTACAATTTATCCTGTGTACCACAATGCAATGCGGTCATGTCATACCATCATACATACACTTCCGTGTATGCCTCAAGAACAAAAGTTGAGCCAACAGCAGTAAAACAGCTACAGGAATCATGGTGATGGTAACGTTAGCTAACTGCTTTAGCCACCGATAGCTACCGTTATTATCGCTATGGGAGTGCTAGTCGTGAGCTCCAACTTTTTTATCCGGCACTTTTTTTTGACGCAAATGACGTTCAGTTGTAGTATCCGAAAACAGTTTTCTTGTTCGCTACATAGTACACTATATAGTAAATACTATATAGGGAATTGGGAATAGTGAACGAGTGAGCGGTTTCGAACACAGCCATAGAGTGTGCTGAGATTGTGGGACAGAACAGTTCATTGAAATCGGTTGGGAAATGTACTGCGTTTATATATTTTCTTTATTTTTTAACTTAAAATGAAATTGAAAGAAAAGATTAACATTTTAACAAGATGGCTAGCAAGTCTGCTTTACAAACACATACGGTGCATTATTTCCATGTTTAGTTATCTAAGATAGCAGTCCATTTATACAGTCCATTAGCTGCACTTTAAGTACTTCCTTACTAGTGTCCCTCAGATATGAATGTTAAGCTGGTTGAGGCAGAACAGCAAAAAGCTGTACTGTATTTTCCAGTAACTGTTCTGTCCCATTGTTTAAGCGCACTCTGTGTGTACTGGGACCCTGAAATGTGTGCACTGCTCTGTGTTCTCTGGACAGGACACAGGACAGCTGCAGCTGCTCTGCTTTGTGTCCTGTGGAAGTGAGGGACTCGTATCAGGGTACCTCGCACTATGCTGCCGAAGTGCAGCAAGCTCTAGTGTACACTCGGGGAGTACCAAAACAAATCTACAACCCCCTCTAGTTTCGACTTTAGCAGTAGAGAGATGGAACCTTCAATGTTAAGAATACTGAGCTGAGTATCTGGTGAGACTAAAGAATATGTGACAGTGTCACAAAACAGCCATGGTGCTTTGCTTATGGTTATGATGCTTGTTTGGGCAAAAGTGGCTTAAATGTGGTGCCTATTAGTAGCAGTGCTAATTGTGTGCTAATTCTACATTGTAAATGTGTCACGTCAAGTGGTTTTAGGGCAATCTCGAACGGCTAATTCTCTTCTATGAAAATTCCCCTTTAATTGAATTACTACTATGTCTGATATTTGGACGTTACCTTCCAGCATGGGTGTCAGGAGATATGCACTCTAATTGGAAGGCCCTCCAGTATCAGCATTTATTTACTGTCATGTGAATAATTCAGGGCCTTAATTAGGTGTGGGTGTTTTGAACCCTCTCGGGTAAAACAGTAGAGTGGCAGACATATTAGCACGACGATCAACCTTCTGAGTGTAGTCAAACTTTGGAGCCATGGCAACTAACAAACAGAAGCTTGTTGTTAGTATGAAGCGCTGGAGGGTTGCTCAGAGGAAGTAAGGGAGGCTAAGCATCCTCTTAAAATGAGTCGATGAGGTTTTTTAAAACTTCCTGAATTGTTTTCTTGTTACGTAATTAAACATGTGTACATTGTTTGCCACTGACTGCTGTCATTTTCACTGATATGTGGCTATCATGCATATTAAAATTCCCTCTTTTTAAGGTCAAGTTGTCCTGTGGAAGCATGGCTTCCCATTGAAATGTATTAGAAGGATGGATTTCATTAGAAGTCAATGGGATGCTTTTTCTGGTTCTGATTGGATGATAAGGACTATGGTGAGAATTTAGCCCTGCCCGGGGGCCCAACTTCTACTGGCTTCCCATTGAAATCTACAGGAAAATTTGATTTCAATAGAAGTCAATGGGATGCTTTCTCTGGTTCTGATTGGATGATGATGCCCGGAAGCCGGCTTCATTTGGCTTCCCTTCCCATTGAAATCTATCATACAAATGGATTTCATTTGAAGGCAATGGGATGCCTTTTCTGGCTCGGATTGGACGATAGCAACATTGTGATGAGAAGTTAGCCACGCCCGAGAAGCCCGGCTTCATGTCTACTCGTACTGAGCACGGACCGCAGGGGCGGTAACACAGGACCTTATAATACCCAATGTCAGTGTAGCCCAGGTTCAGACATCGTACGCATTCTCCCACCCAGCCTCCTCAGGTTTACAGCCCACCAGCCACCACTGGTATGCAGACACTGCTGTTGTGAGGTAGAGTGCATTGCTCCTGGACGCCTGTGTGGTTTACACAGTCCAGCTCTGTGAGTGATCCACGTAATGGTTAACGCTCGTTGAGTTATGGCTTTTTAAGTAATGCAAAGGTCCTCAGCCATCTCCGCAGACCTCAGCTGTGGATAAATTAAAGCGTACCGCGGCACTCTTCCTCTCCCTAAGCTGAGCTGATAATTAAACACCTTCTCTGGAAAACAGCACAGCGAGAGGCCACATGAGATGAAAGTACCCCAAAATACTTCCAGTGATTCTAGGCCCGCCACCCCCCCCCTGAATTGTGATTTATCGCGTGGAGGCATGGCCTCCAAACTGCACTATGGCATGTTCAGGCAGTGTCACATCGCATGCATTCTGTTTGGCTCAGTAGGTAGAGCACGGCGTTCGCTTAGGTGGGTTCAATTCCCACTGGGACCACATATACTGAAAAATGTATGCATTCACTACTGTAAGTCGCCTTAAGGATAAAAGCGTCTGCTGAATGGCCTATATTATATTATTATATATTAGCGCTGGAACTGTTATCACGTGTTCATGTTAAGCGTCAAGACACACTTTCGCACCTCAGGTCTCCTTCTCCTTTTCCTTCGAACGATACCATTCCATCCCAAATGTTCATCATCAAGGTTCTTACTAACACACTAACGACCGATTTTACAGGTCATGGAGGGGAAGTCAAGGAAGTCTCTCTCTTTTTTTGTTGTTGCCTTAGACACCCTTGCCTCTTGTCTCTTGCCTCCCTCAAAGGGTTTGAATTCTTCGAGACAAGCGCAAAGGACAACGTCAACGTCAAGCAAACCTTCGAGCGCCTGGTGGACATCATCTGCGACAAGATGTCGGAGAGTTTAGAGACTGACCCCGCCGTCACCACGGGAACCCCAAACGCCAGACTAACCGACAACCCGCCCCCTCTACAGCAGCCCAACTGCGGCTGTTAGTGGGCCGCCGGGCCCGGGACGGCGCTGCTCCGATGTGTGCCATTGCCAAGATATCCAGTTTCTTAGGTATAGTCTTACAGATTTAAATTTACTATCTCCATATCTTACTTTCACGAATAGACGATTCTGACGTAACGTGCCTGGTACAGTTTTCCGCAGGTCTTTTCTCTCTCGTTTCAATGTATGTAGTGGGATGCAGCAAACCTTGTAGTACATCCTGTACTTAGCCTGCCAAAACCTCTTACGAGTCTGCATTACGGAGTCTATTATTTAGCGTTTGCTTCCCGCACTGATTTGAGTATAGAGACGAATAGTGCATGAGTTCGCTTCCCTTCCCGAGTTGTGGGCGATGGCTCATTTGCACAGGTGTGCACAGTAGCTCCGCCCAATGGGCTGCAACACAGAAAAAAAAAATCGCAAACGCACACGTGAAGCGATGGCGCCCTGGCCGCGTTGAGGTGTGGGCGTAGGGCTTAACGCACAGCTGAATCCAACATGTGGGAACTTTCTGGTCCCCACTGCATGACCAACCTCCATCTCATGCAACATGTTAACATGTTTTGTCATATGAAAACCAAGATATAAGCCACGCTTCCTGTGCTCGGGCACAGTAAGGCTCAAGTGCGAAGGCCGGCTTGATCCCATAAGAGCCTTGTCTGAGGAAAACGCAGAATAGTACTTCATTTCTGATTCACTGATCCCACTGATCCCCTGGTGCGATCAATCCACAATACACTTTCCCCTCAATTTATGCAAATGGTGCTTTTTCATATCTTGCACAAAATTATGAGTTCTGTGGTGGCTGATTTATGCGGAAAAAAATATTGTAAGAAAAAAACAAACAGCATTTGCTTAAATTCATAACAGACACTTAAGGATTGAGTGTGCTTGTGACTAGACCCTTATGGTCTCGCGTGGAAGGTCTTTTAAGGTGTTTAAGGCATAATCATACATTATACAGCTACATGTTGCACATGCATATTCTGGTCTCACAAAGAGGTGGTTATGTAACACAGAATTTGAAATGGTAACATAATGGTCCACCACCCAATGTTTAAAGCCATTTACTGCTGTGTGATTAAAAAGAACATGTAATTTTGAACACATCTTTGCAGTTGTTTGGATCTGGAAATCTTGTTTATGTATCCAACCATGCTATAGCTGTAAATGGGGATAACATGTTGGAAAATATTTGTATTAATGTTATTATCAGTATAGTTTTTACAGCTCTATTTATTTATTTATTTATTTACGAAAAGGCATTTGTACATTATCTTGGATTTGCTAGAATGCACTAGACGAGATATTGCATTGATGTGTTCTGTAGAAGATGACTATGCTCCAGCTGATTAATTGGGTTGAACTGTCCTGCTATATATAGCGTGGAGTATATTTTGTGTGTATGTCTGTGTGCTCGTTTGTGTGGGTGTGCATATGTGCGAGAGTGAGCATGTGCGGTTGTAGGCGTGTGTTGGTGCCACCATAATTAATTTAACTCTACCTTAAGAAGATGAACTACCTTTGCAAAATGTGTGGCCTTTCAAACCTCTCCACATTTGCCTCTGTTACCCTCATTTGTACTTTACTGCATTGTTTAAAATATATGGTATATGTGCATGATTGTACACTATACAAATGTTTGCATTTGTGTATGTGTGTGTGTGTGTGTGTGTGTGTGTGTGTGTGTTTTTGCATTTTGTCTTTTAAAAATGGTGAACTCAAATGAACTCCCGGTTTGTTAGAAATCCATAACACGAAACACTTGTTATTTCATAAACGGTCAGTGGCTGGCATACCAGATGAACACCAATGCACAAGGAAAGGTCTCAGGCAACTTTTTGGAGAACTAATGGGTCAAGACATCAATATTTTATTTTTCAAAAAAAAAGTAACTTCTGCCTGGTGAGCAAGGGTTACTTTCATCTTTATAATACCAAGGAATAAGCGAATCCTCCTCAACTGAAGCCCCTGTTAACTGCCTTATTTTTACCTGTGTGTATTCCACTTTGACAATGTCACATTCCTTCATAAAATACTATCCAATCGACACGCTGGCTTTTGTAAATTAACCAGCAATTTTTCAAACATAAGATTCAATAGTGCCAAAATGTTTTACTTTCTAGCCATTGAGAGTGGTGTTTTAGGGCTTGTCAGATGACGGTGTTGAGTAGAAGTGAAATATAGACGCTGCATGAAATAGTGAGTAATCTGTCTCTTCTCTATCTACTGTATCTATCTATCTATTTATATATCTTTGTCTATCTATATCTATCTTATTTGTATGATTTGTGCACTCTCAGAACTAGTTTTGAGGTGCAATGGGCCAAAAAGTGCAATATTTTAAGACCTATTTCTTGTATATAGTCATCTGTCCCCTGTGTGCGCCTATCATACCCGAGTGACAGTGGTCAGTCAAAACCTAGAGTATCGTAATGCGGCACCCTGCACATTCTCCCGAGCTGCATTTGCACTGTGTGGGCTATATGCCGTATTCTTAAAGAGTGAGTGCTTTTCTCCCTGTGCTAGGCATTTGTAAGTGAGACTGCATTTTGACACATTGCGCAAGGCAAAAAGATAAATATGAAAAAACCAATGCATGAATGAATGAAGACCTCCCACTCATAAATTATTGCTGTCTACCAGTCATTTAAGTGAAATAGCTATAAAGTTTGACGACGAATATAATTCTATGTAAAAAATGTGTCCGTTGTCTTGTATCATAGGCTAGTTTTTGTGTCTGAATGTAGTTCTAGGGGGTAAGCAATGCCCAGGATGGGCGCTACTTACCTTTTAGGGTGATGTTGAACCTGATGTTTGAAACCTCCAGTTGGTGTTCTCCATTCAGTTTTTTCTGAGCCAGTAACCAAGGCATGCCAAGCCAAGGCATGCTTTTATGCCAAAGTCAGCCTCAGCATTAAAAAAATACACATATATATGCATATATGTATAGTCCAATGAATTCATAACTGCCAATGACCGTTTTTGTTTTCATGCTAAGCTAAAGCTAAATAAGGCATTTCGACTTTTGTGGTAACAGAAAACAGAAAGTGATGGTGTCTGTATTTTCACTGCGTCCTTTCTACAGACCAGGTCTTTGAGCCATTTGCAAGGGGGGAGTTCTGTTCTTTAGCTACAGTACGTTCCCTGCGATTGGCTCACCATACAGCAGGGCAGGCCTATTCTCCATTTACATGAAAAAGAAACAAATCCATCATATTTCCCTGCATATATAATGACCTCATTATGGCCAAAAGATGATCTTGATATATAAAGGGAACCTGGTGCAAAATGACTTTTTAATCAGTGTATATATATCATTTTATTTCATTTTTAGCTGACACTATTTAATGGTTGGAATGATGAAATATACTATAGAAGGTCAGTACTTTACACCCTTGCATGTGTTGTTTTCTTGTAGGTTGGACACTAACCACAAATTATTTTTTAGCATCCTGTTTCTCTTCTTTGTTTTCATTAGGCTCTTGACAATCCTGATGGGATTCTAAACACCATAGCAACCACATAGTCCCAGCTGAGAGAGAGAGAGAGAGAGAGAGGGGGGGGAGAGGGAGAGAGAGAGAGAGAGAGAGAGAGAGAGAGAGAGACAGAGCAAGCTGTACAGTGATGGAAAGACTCCCTGGACCTTTGAGTTCATTTGTGGTCAGTGCCCTCAGAATACACCTAACCTCTTTTGCTTTTGATATTTCTGACGCTCGCTTCCTTTCAAACGTTTCAAAGAAATGAATGCATTAGTATATTGATGACTCCAGCAGTAGTCTTTATTCTGAACCTTTTCTTATAGGCCATTAAACATTTTATCAAGTAAAGGCCGTGCCATCTTGACAGCGTAATGCACACATGGTGTAATTTAAGTTAAGTTTTGCCTTTCCCTTTGTGCACCCTCTAGGTTAGTTATCATAGAATGTGAATATACTTCCCGGCACTCTAAAATGTGCCAGCTGAACAGTTCATGTGCTAATCCAGCTGCTAACAACTTATTGTCTGGACCTTTCCTTGGTGTAATAATTATAATATAACAACTGCCAGCTTGTTTTCCACAAATATACCATAGACCTTTTATTGCTTTGAGAAGATGAATTAATTACATTTAATTAATTATTTTACTATGCTATGCTGAATGAAATAACGATAACCAACAAAATAGAGTTGATTAATTTCTACTGTATCTGTAAGTTACTCATGAAGTGAGGTGATGTATTTAAAATCCAGGTGATATAATTGCTAATGAACCTTAACACAGCTATGTCACAAATGTGTATGTCTTTCTTATATATTCCTATGGACCTATACTGATAATATATCATTGTACACTGGTTTATTCTATTTTCCTTGTATGAATTATTCTTGAGCTGAATATTTTGTTTGTATGTGACTTATGTACACCACAAGTGTTTTTGAGATGACAATAAATATGCCGATTGTATTAATGCACTGCCGTGAGGATCCTGTGGTTTGGTAAATTACACTTTTTAGAGCTGATTGTATAGAATTTATGAAAATGATGTGTCTGATCTCTGATATGTGTCTCTGATGTGTGTCTTTTCTGGTGCACTGCACAATCTATCATAGTCCTGTCCACTAAATATAACACACACAGGCACACTTGCACAGACACACAAATGTGCTCATACACACATATACACACTTTAAATTAAAAGGCAATGTAATGTAAAAAAAGATTGAATTCACATTCACATGTGGGCAAATTCATGCATGATAGACAAATCTGCCCCCCTCCGATTTTTTTGCATTTTTGACAATTCACCTAAGAAATCTATAAAAGAACATTGACATTGACATTGCACACAAAAAATCTAGTAAATCAGAGGGGGTCAGGTGGTCTGTTCTGCACGGAATGACCCGTACTTTAGTACATTTATCATAATAAAGTGACACAATTTCTATGTTCTGATATGGCATGATAAGAACTCATGCACGTTTCTGTCCTGTTGAATAATATAACAAACAGTACATGAGTATATGTGTATTAACCTGGAAAGAAATAACCCAAATTCTGTGGTTCAGCAAGACAAATCCAGTACAAAGTCCTTTGCCTCATGCGCAGCTAAATGGGTCAGAATTAATGTCCCCAAGGGGAGAAGAAGAAGCTGCAACACACGGAAAATGTACATTTGGTATTTGAGGAAGATGACATACACATGAAAGTCATGACTGAAATACAACTGCACCACCTTTGAGAGGCAAAGTCCTCAGTCAACCGACACATGCTCTTGTCACAAAAAGCATAATAAGCACAAATGAAGGTTGTACAAGGACTGAGGGAAGGTACCAAGATCATTACTCTCAACCCAAATCACAGTTCTCAGTGTGTGCTTCATTTTGACATTCCTGTGAATTCAGCACAGGTCTCACGTGCACTACCATGCCTTGCTTCCCTCTTACCTGAACTTTCCAAGGAGTGGCCACACCCATGCATTCCACAGGGATGTCTGCGTAGAGGTAACAAACAATGACATTTCCAAGCCTTTGTTCCAGTTAATCAATTATGGGGATTTCCATTAGCACATATGCAGGAGGGGGCTTTGTAACATCAGTATACTGACACATTTATATTTTTCTTTCCTCTATTTTAATTTTTGTTCTCCTCAACTTAGTTTCAGGCAACTTCGGGTTTTGTTATATATACTGTATATTTTTATCCACCAGTCAGAAAAATCTGGCGGTCTCTTGTCGTTTCAGTTTCTACTGCAAATCTGCCCTCTGCTGGAGAAAAATAAAGCTACTGTATCTTGTATTTGACACGGCATTACAAGCAGTTAATTTTACAAATAATTTATTGTACTATAGTCATGTAGTGCAGAAAACCACAGTTGCAACAATTATTATTAAAGTTTTTATTGAATCCTTCCAAATGTATGTACATAGCATGAAGATTAGGTATAATGTCACAATGGGTCATCGGTTTAGGTGTCCAAATGGTGTACTAAGCGAGAGAAGCAACAACCGCAATAAGGAAATATATTTGACTATATATATATATATATATACATATATATAGTGACTAAAACCTTCTTCCCCTGAGCAACACTATGACTCATTGTATGATGTGCTTATGAGGCTGCCAGCCACATTTGGCACTGACACAGTCAAGATTCAATAGCAAACCACGTGGTACCTCGCCATGTTGAAACCTGGCTGCATTCTAGTAACACAGGTCTCTGACAAGGGTCTGAACACTTACCCTTTTTGGTAAACTGGTTGAACTGAAATAGAACTGACTACAGATGGTCCATATCTTCTATATTCAGAGGAACCTGTGGTGTGGGGTCCAGAACCTTTTCAGAGAGCACAGGCAAGTTGAATAACCCGGAGGAGGCAGTATTCAAACAAAACAATGCTTTTATTAAATTATTTTGACAAAAACCACATAGAATGGTGGGGTAATCGAAAAACAAACAAAGTCGTTATCTTTGTTCAAGTCCGCAATCCGAAGTCAAAATCCAATACAGTTCCTCAATGAAGTCGGTACACAAAACGGGTCCTCAAAGCAATCCAAACACAATCAAACACCACTCTCCACCACACACCAACCTACTCCCTCCCCAATGTGACACAAAAGCAGTCCTTTATACATTTCCAAATTGACTGCCCGCAGTCGTTTCTTCACTTGGTTCAGGTGTGGGACTGCAGGCTGCTAGGAACTGTAGTCTTTTGGGCTTTAGTGGCTCCAAGGAGTTAAAGAGACAGGCAGCCATTTCTTCATACTGCCCCTTGGGATGCCACAAACCAAAGAATGTTCTCATTTACTCAATTTATCAATTATCCTGCTGGCCAAATTAATTTACAGGGAACACTCAAAAGGTGTGCAACAGACCAAAAAAAAAGATTGTCACCCCAATTACATATACACTCAATGGCCACTTTATTAGGTACACCTTTCTAGTACTGGGTAGAACCACCCTTGCCCCCAGAACAACCTGAATTCTTTGTGGCATGGATTCAACAAGGTGCTGGGAACATTCCTCAGAGATTCTGATCCATGTTGGCATGATAGCATCACACAGTTGCTGCAGATTTGTCAGCTGCACAATCATGTTGTGAATCTCCTGTTCCACCACATCCCAAAGGTGCTCTATTGGATTGAGATCTGGTGACTGTGGAGGCCATTGGAGTATACTGAACTCATTGTCATGTTTGTGGAACCAGCTTGAGATGACGGGTTCTTTGTGACATGGTGCATTATCCTGCTGGAAGTAGTCATTAGAAGATGGGTAGACTGTGGCCATAAAGAGATGCCCAATGTCAGCAACAAGACTCAGGTAGGCTGTGGCATTTAAACAATGCTCAATTGGTATTATGGGGCCTAATGTGTGCCAAGGAAACATTCCCCACACCATTACACCACCACCACCAGCCAGAACCGTTGACACAAGGCAGGATGGATGCATGGATTCATGTAGTTTATGCCAAATTCTGACCTTACCATCTGCACGTCGCAGCAGAAAATGAGATTCGTCAGACCAGGCGAAGTTTTTCCAATCTTCAACTGTCGAGTATTGGTGAGCCTGTGCCCACTGTAGCCTCACTTTCCTGTTCTTAGCTGACAGGAGTGGAACCCGGTGTGGTCTTATGCTGCTGTAGCCCATCCACTTCAAGGTTCGACGGGTTGTGTGTTCAGAGATGCTCTTTTGCATACCACTGTTGTAATGTGTGGTTATTTGAGTTACTGTCCTGCCAGCTTGAACCAGTTCGGCCATTCTCCTCTGACCTCATTAACAAGGCATTTTCACCCAAAGAACTGCGACTCACTGGATGTTTTTTTGTTTTTCACACCATTCTCTGTAAACTCTAGAGACTGTTGTGCATAAAAATCCCATGAGATCAGCAGTTTCTGAGATACTCACACCACCCCATCTGGCACCAACAATCATTCCACGGTCAAAGTCACTTTTCACACAAGATCACATTTCTTCCCCATTCTGATTTTTGGTCTGAACAACAACTGAACCTCTTGACCATGTCTGCATGCTTTTATGCATTGAGTTGCTGCCACATGATTGGCTGATTAGATAATTGCATTAAGGAGCAGGTGTACAGATGTACCTAATAAAGTGACCACTGAGTGTACTTGATATAACTGCACCCAAAAGCAGGGATGTGGGGTTACCTGCATCAGTATCTTTCAACAACAACAATAAAAAAATGTACCCTATCAGTCATGCAGTACAGTTACCATCATACAGTCATATTTAGTTACAATTTACAGATACACTGTGCTGACTTTAAAATAAAGCACCACAAGATGGCAGTATTTCCCTACAGTATAGTTTTTACTCTCAAACTATAATATACATTACAGTACATAGTAGATTATGTTAACTAATACTATGTTTTGCAGAAAGTGCATTACAAATCTTCTTTCCCTCAACACTGACAATACACATAACAGTACATGTAGTATAAATAATTTGGTGACTGCAGTACAGATAATGGACATAGTTACACACATTACACACTACATTTACACTACATTTATGCAGAGCAACTTACAAAAGTACACAAAAAGGTTAGGCAACAAGAAGCAACCTTTCAAAGACACCAATAACACCCCTGGAAGTATGTTTCACTAAGTTACATATCACATTTTGTTAAGTGCCATACTGGGAGTTTGAGGATATAGGGCTCTAGATTTGTTGCAGCGCAGTTGTAAAAGGTTAAGAAGAATAAATTACCTGTGGGTGTGGTGAGGAGTTGGTTCATTATGGTCAATCAGATCATCAGATTTTTTCCCTTTAACACCTGTGCCATAGTGAACTGTAACTGTAATTACCATAGTAACTTATAATGATAATAATATATAATAACAT
The DNA here is from genome assembly GCA_029706075.1 of Aldrovandia affinis. Taxonomy (NCBI): domain Eukaryota; kingdom Metazoa; phylum Chordata; class Actinopteri; order Notacanthiformes; family Halosauridae; genus Aldrovandia; species Aldrovandia affinis. The sequence continues at coordinate 1,938,778 of JAINUG010000115.1, forward strand.
ATACCATTTAGCAGACAAGTTGTTTAAAACATTTTTTTATACAAGATACACCAGTAATTGAGTCAGAATATCACAGCAGCCCAACAACCAGTTGCTCCAATTCCCCAAGCAAGTGCCTGATCCTTACTATAACAGTGAAATGATGGTGTGAGCTCCAGGATGAGACAAACCTCTTCTCTTTTCCTCTATGGCCACAAGATGGTGCTGCTCTGGGGAAAATATGATGCAGTTACCAAGTGCCAAAGGAATTTATTCTCAAGCTCTTGAGTGCTCAAGCAAAACTGCAAGCATTGTTTGGTGGAAGATTCATTGCAATCACCATAATCATCATCATTATCATCATGAAAATTATTATAGGGATGTGCAAAGACTGTGCAGAAGAATATATACAACACCCCTCCCCCAAGATCCCTACACCCCCAGCCCCTTACCCACTAGGCACTGGGTATTATCATCTTCCCTAAAGAACTTGGCAGAAATTCAAGTTTATTGTATGGATAATATTGGTTGGCTGATTATCCCTACATAAAATACACAAAGTATCTCTCTATCCTTCTTGAAAATTGAGAACCATACAACTCTCACCAAAACAAGGCTAACAATATCGTCCACATAACCCTTAAGGAAAATCATGAGACATAAGGGAAAAAATCATGGTATTACAATAATTTAACATTTAAAAATTAACATTAGAGTGACAATAATCACCTTCCCTGCCATCCATATGTGGAAACTATAACACTGTAGTTCACCCATGTCTTGAGAAACAGGCATCTTATCCAATCAGATAACAGTATTGAATTGAATGACTGACTGTCAGTCAGCCAGTCAACTTTGAAAACTTAAAGTGTTTTGAGTCTTGACTATGTAAGTATTTTATTAGTGCTGTTTTCAGTCTGTGTATGTCGTGGTGGGTAGGGTGTGGATCATTTCTAGAAGTACATATAGCCCAGTGGCGACTGGTGGGGTCCACAACAGGTGAAGCTGAGGGCCAGGCCAGGGGGTGCTGATCTGACCTCCTCTGCTGCTCTGGTGATATGGTTGCTCACTGCCCCTGATGCTGCCTGCCTGCCTGCCTCACAACTGCAAAATACAGGGATTATCCTCATATTAAAAGCCTGACATGATATAATTTAAGACAATCCTACCATCTTCATTCAATAACAAATTAGTATATTTTTTTCATCAAATGAGTACTTTGATGAAACATTAGAAACAAATAAAGAGATACACTACCGGTCAAAAGTTTGAGTACACCTGCTGGAAACTAGGTTTATCTCATAATTGACAATGCTTTACACCGTATACATTTCTGTAAATACTTTAAAATGACAAAAAACACATGTAACAATGAACAAAATGAACATCAAAGAAATGTTCAAGAAAATTATATTGAAAATTGAATCTTGGATTCCTCAAAATAGCCACCCTTTGCCGTGATAACAGCCTCACAAACACGGGCCATTTGGTTAATACGTTTCAGCAGGAAATCACCCGATATGTCTTCCCAGCTCTCCTGCAGCAATTCCCAGAGAAACTTGTGGGTTGCTTTGCTTTGACTCTTCTGTCCAGTTTGTCGCATACAATTTCTATAGGATTGAGGTCTGGACACTGGGCAGGCCAGGTCATCAGTTTGAGTTGTCCTTCACGTTCCTCCTTCACCAGGTAGTTCGGGTCGTTATCTTGCTGAAGAATGAAGGAGTGCCAGATTAGCCATAGTCCAGATGGAAGGTGTACTCAAACTTTTGACCGGTAGTGTAAATTGGCAGTTTATTAAAGACTTGGAACATAGGTAATGCAAATGTTATTCAACATAACAGTAAATACATTTTGGTACACTTGGCAATACTAGCCTCACAAAGAAATTGTTTACCTTTAAATGTCAACTCTTATAGAGAAACAATACACGGTATGGTAGCTAAATAATTTCCCTAATGTAGGTAAGGTAAAAGGTAACACATTTATTTTGCAACATGTCAAAACAAATATTATGGGCTGTCCCCTTACCTTGTAAGCAAATTCTAATCTCCTTTCCTAACAAAGTGCTCGATCACTCGGTCATACCAGTGAGGGTTTGTCTCCAGTGACTTCACAATCCTCAATGTCAAGCAGTTAGCTAGCTAACGTTAGCGCAGTTCAGTTGAAGCATGCGAGATGAGACAAATTATTTGCTAGATAACTAGTAGCTAACTTTAGCTAGAACAAAACCGCAGTTTATTATTTGACATGTTGAATATACAAAGACTTTCTTCTAAAACGTCATGCTAACTAGCTAGCTAGCTAAAATCTCATGTTTGATCTGAACTGCAAATGTCAGCAAGCTAGCTAACATTAGCTAAATTAACTCAAGTTAGTTAGTAGACTGACAGATCAATGCAATTATCTAACATTAGCTAGCTACTGTGGGTAACTTTAAAACTCCAACTGATCAATTTAGAATAGAAATGATTAACAGTTCAATTAAAATAGAGAATTACAATAATAGAGGACTATTCAAACTATTGCCAGCATCACCTGTAACAGACCTCACTCTCCAAAATCTCCTGTGCCCAAGCTGCAAATATTGTAGCTATTGGATGGAACCACAAACAGATCCTGATTGACGGAGACATGTCAAAATCTGATTGGACGTACGGCTAGGAAGCTCAGCTTCCAGGCAAGTCAATATTGTCCAATTAAATTCCCCAAAACCCATCACATGTTATTCCATTAAATACAGTAAGTCCATAGATACCCAGAGACAACTGCGACCAGCTGAGCTTCCACTGACAGCTTCAAGCGTGTGAGGCGATAGATAGTGCTGGTTTAAACAAAACATTTCAGTCTAAGTGACATACCATGGAATTGAAATACCACTTTCTATGTGTGTATTTTGTAAAATAGATATTAAGTAAAAATGTTTATTAACATTGTATTTAAAAAATATTTCCCATCCCCCAAAAAATTAAGCCGACCTTCCCTTCCCAGAAATCGACACACTGGTGAACTCGGAAAACCAACATTTTATTGTACGTTATATGAGACATGAAAACACATTTAGTCTTACCTGGACTCCGCCCCTTCAGCATACTACCAACTCAGTGTAAATGCACTCACACTGAGCATGTTGTAGTAACAAGCTAAGGGATGGGGGTTGAACAGTCCTCGGTTACGTGAAGCCAGAAAGCAGGTAGAGGCTGGGGTGGAGGAGTGAGTTGCAAGCACAGCTAGCATAATACCTTTCACTACTTGCTACCGGATAGCTACAGTACAAGTCCGTACCAGCTACTAGATACCCATTGGGGAGGGGGTAGGTATACTTGTATTATGGTAGAGATATATATCGATATATATACACACACATATATATATATACGTATATATATATAGTGTCCCTTTAAAGACTCCACCCTGTCTCAAAAATGTCACCTTTTGTTGCCTTACAGCCTGAAATTGAAACATATTAAATCAGTATTTTCCCACCTTTATTTTGACATTTTAACTTCCAAGTGAAAACAAATTCTCAAGGATGTGTCAATAATTGGAGCATACGCATATAAGTATATAACATATGGAGTAGCATATAAGTACATGGAACTTATTGCACATCAAGATTTTCTTTCACATAAAGGGCCCCCACCACTTTATTTGTTATATCCTTCCTGATCAATTTATATCCCTCCACAATATTATTCACCCCCTCCACTGCACCAAGCCATGTCTCTGTTGTAAAACATCCAATGGTGACAAAAAAGACAGAAAAAAACAGAAGGTGGAATCAACCATGCTTTTATTTCATCTGTTGCATATAAAAATGTTTTTTTCAGTTTTATTGTTTTTTACTGAAGGTTCAGAGCATGATCTACAGTTCTATCCAATAGACTGTAAGAGACAAGGAATCCATTAAAATAATTTTTTTGTGAAATTTCCAGACAGATTGGCATTCTAAAGACATAACCTATAGAAAATAAATTATGGTTGTTCTGGTGTTTTTCATCTTTTTTTTTTTTAAGTTACAGTTCATGTATCCCTTTTATACCATAAAAAAAGAACAAAAAAAAAAATAATATTTAAAATAAAAGCCACCGATTGCTTTGGTCCAGGGCTGCTAAAATCTACAGTATGCGTGTCAGAAAAAGAGGCTCTTTTGACAAATAAATCTTTAAAAGACACTCCCTTCACTACACAAGCAAATATCCACAGGGCTGGACAAAGGTAGATCACAGAGACAGTACCTGAACTGCTTTCTCGACACCATTTGTGACAGCACAGAAAAAAAAGACAAAAAAATACACAAGGTAGTTCTACAGTCTCGAAACGTACGGGGCTTATATTCCGTACTCTCTCTCTCTCCTCCAAGCAGAGATGTGAGTGTGTTTTGTATTGCATTCCACTGTGTTGCATACTACGCCTGGTCCCACACAGGTGCGGGGGGGGGGGTGGGCGAAGGTACCCGCCCTGGCGCCTCTGCCCGGATGATGCAGCAAATGGCTGAAATGAAAATGCTTCTAAGTCTTAGCTTTTCGTGCGTACAGCTTATTTTGGCCTCGGCACTGAAGCATAGAGCAGGGCTTAAAATGCCCCAGCCTAGTCTCTTCTAATGCAGCAAACAGGAAGAGGAAAAAAGGAAACACATAAAAGGAAAAATATTTTTCAAAGTTAAGGCACAGCCCTGGGGCCAAAGACCTGCGGCTTTTTTTTTTTTTTTTTCATTTATCGTATTGTTTGGCTTTCCCCCGGTTCTCCATAAACAAGCTCTAAGGTGACATGTTACAGAAGTCAACTTTACATTGAATAAGTATGTATCATAAACATTCTCTCAACAAGAGTTATCCAAGTACAACAACACCATCGCCATAAGGGATGATATAGTAAGAATCGGTCATTTACAATAAACATTACATAATATGTACAGCACAATAAATACATGGTTGTAAACAGAGACAAACGAGAAAACTCCATTACAGGTAAGGTTGTCTGGTGAGAAGAAACTAAAATGCATGGCACAAAAAAAAAAAAAAAAATTAAATAATGCATTTAAAATAACCTATTTTTTTCAGTAAGCACTCTTTAAAAGCCAGATTCATTCAAGTTTTTGTTTGCTTTTTTCATTAATATCTTAAAAAAAAGATATTAATATTTGTTCTATGTACATACTCACCGTGACCAGAGAAAAAATAAAACATAAAGGTGTTTGGGTAGGGTAACTTGCAAGCCTATATGTACTGCTGTCTATGCTACGGTTAATGATCTGCAGTCCCACTTTCAATTATGGCAAAACAGTGACACGAAAAAAATGAATAACGCGATAGAATGAAAATATCAGGGGGGGGGAACTGAAAAGCCACGTTGCTGATTGTTGTGGTAGTGTGTGTGTAGCGTTGTGCAAGTCCAGGTGAAGGGTGCAGATTTGGCAAAGAAAGCAAGACAAACAAGTGTACATCTGAGAACTTCAGTGCATCGAACCTTCCCTCCTCAACCTTCGACTCTACCCTCTGTGACTGATTGTCATGTGTCGGATACTTTGAGACACGGGAATGACGAGTGAAGCAGAATTAAGGGCAACATTGTTCCATATCCTGCTGAATCAGAAGCGTTGATCCACATTTAAATGTCACGGCTGGTCTACGGGTGCAATGTTTTTTGTTTTTTTAAAAGAAACAAAAAATATGAATGCAAAGCAAAAACGGAGTAACTGTCTGTTTTTAACAAGTTATAGTAAGTGTCTCAATATCCACTTGGTATTCATTGTACGTATAGCATAACACAGTGTGAGTATAAGCATGGTATACAGATAAGTTGACAGCATTTAGACAGAGGGTTAACAAAAGTGTTTCTCATCTACTGTAAGCATCACAATATCATAGAAGTGAATACATTTTGTAGGCATCGATGACTTGTCAAATTCAAAGGCTTATTGAAGGTCAATAGCAAAAAAATATTTTAAAAATCTCATAGAGTACAGTGATATATGCATATAATGACATATCTTCGCAGTCATAAAACCCTCTAAATTTACAATAACCCGCATATATTCAAATGATAGAAATAATACAAGGAAATAAGTCAAGAGCTATCCTGCAGAGTTTCAAATCCACACAGTGAAAACATACCTTTCCCAAAATAGTTGCCTGGCCATATCACACAGCACACTTGCAAGTTACTCAACACAAAATAAAATAAAAATAAAAATAGCAATGGCAGATGAAATTGTCAAAGATTCTTTTAAATATAATGTCTCCATATGATTTTTTTTTCAATAACAAAAGTAAAATCTACAAAAGATCTCCATTTTACATACAATACAAAAACTCAAGAGGTCAAAACAGCATCAGAGCTGTATGTTTTTTTTTCAGTCAGGTTCCAAGGAAGACTTGAAATTAGAAAAGTGTCTTGATAAATCAACGCCAAGCTTCTCTCCTGTTGTTCTTCTCGATCCCCAGTCACCGCGGTTAATTCACCGGGCCGTTTTCCCTCCCTCTGACAAAAAGAGTCCCAGGCATCCAATCAGACAACAGCTCAACACTTTCCTCTGATCATATTGTAATTGAACTTGAAAAAAAAATATCATGAATTTTCACCCCATGCTCCATCTAAAGAGTTTTAATCCAGAATCAGGAACACATCCTGTCTGTTTGCAAAAACGGGGACAATGGTGGGAGGCAGGGGGGCATATAATCCAGGTGACTTTAAAACATCAGACCAATGAACAGACACCTCACTCCCATAAGGTGGAACATCCCCCTCAAAAAAAACAACAAAAAGAAAAACTTAACAAAACAAAACAACTGACTAAATATTCCTGAGTGCAAAATTGTAGAACTACCAGCGAGTCTGTGTTTACTCTGCTCTGGCAGATGAGGGTGAGGAGTGGCCAAGGGTTGTGGAGTGCAACGTGCGCTTTGGAACTTTCATAAAAACAAACCCAATTTTTTTTCATTATTATTATTCATATTATTATTATTATTATCATCATCATTATTTGTCATTTATCTGTTACTAAATATGACAGTTTTTAGAGGCTGTCCACGCTGTCATGTGTCGGCAGGCTGCTCATCATCCTCTTCCTCCTGCTCCTGCTCCTCCTCCTCCTCCTCCTCCTCCTCTACCACCGTGCAAGGCTCAGTGGAGACCACCCCATCCTCCTCCTCCTCCTCCTCCTCTTCCTCCTCCTCCACCTGCTCATCCAGGGGGATCTCGGTGGACTCAGAGTCCTGAGTGCAAAGCGTTTTGGAGTCACTGCAGCTATTGTCCTCCTCCTCCTCCTCCTCCTCCTCCTCCTCCTCGGCCTGGCTGCCACTGTCCTTCTCCGTGTCAGACTCGCCGTCCTCCTCCAGCGTCAGCTCGAACTGGAACTTCGTCGGCCCCCCCTGGGCGCCCCTCGGCAGGGTCGTCGGGCGCCGGCGAAGAAGGACTCTGTGGGATTGTGCTCTGGTACCACTCGCGGTTGTCCTCCAGGGTGTCGAGGATGTCCTGGGCGTCGGGGTGCACCAGGTCAGCCCACGTCTCCCACAGCGGGTGCACGATGTAGTCAATGAAGCCCACCTGCGCAGCGGGGGGGACAGACGTCAGTGCACACGGCTATGTGCCATTTCTACTTCTGCAGCCTTTAAAATACACAGATACTATGCAGGTAGTGAACAAGACATTTAAACAACCATTTCCCAACAGTGAAGGGTTCTGCTGGTTCTGTAGTGGTGTGGTATGCATTTTCCTTGCATGGTTCTCTCACTCATACCCTTAGAAGTCAAGGTCAATGTCAAACATTACTTAATGGTACTGAGTGATCATCGTTTCTTTCAAGGGGCATCTTTCGAGATGACAATTCCCAGTCTACAGAGCACGGGTAGTCACCCAGTGGTTTGAGGAGCATGACACTGAGGTTATCGATATGTCTTGGCCTTCTCAGTCACCAGATAAACATACAGGATATTCCTCCTGCAGAATTCCAGACCCTTGTAGAACATACCACACACATACAGGCCGAAGTGGCCACATGTGGTGACCCAACACCATATTAAGTGATTTTACATTGGTCTTTCCATTTTGTTCAGTACATGTACATATTAACATTAAGATACTAATAAAGATATTTAAAAATATGATTTTTTGCCTTCAACACTGAGGCCTGGATTCAATCAACACTTTTCCACGACTTTGACTTTACTCTCATATTTCACTGTTAAGGACAAATGTTTACGGGATCCAAGCCCGTGTGTGATATCCGCATGTTAAGTAGGATAGTATTTTGAAGCCACTCGTTCATTTTGATATGACGCCCTTTAAAATCTCTCCCTGGATACTGCCACACTGTCGCTGGCTGCATTGTACTAGTACTACGGACGGACGGATGGATGGAGGGGGAGGGGCACGGCCTACCTGGGTCTTCTCCACGGAGGCGTTGTGCTTGTCGCACATGGGGCTGATCTCCATGCCCCTCTCGCGCTCGCGGTCGCCCTGGCTGAAGAACTCCTCCATGATGCGGTCGGTCCACTGCCGGTACAGCTGCAGGGGCTTAGTGGGGTTGCTCAGGTCTGCGCAGTGAACCATGTTCTGGAGAACCTGGGGAGGACCGGCGACAACTCGATTCAGGTGGCAGTCATGAACCTCACCAGTGCTAAACCCATTTCTTTCTCTCTTTTTTTGCGATGGCTTTTTTTCTGCACGCGTTTGTGATTTTACGGCCCAATTATGACTCAAATCGTTCAGGGCGTGACTATTTCCGATACCGACTATTTCTCGCCGACTGGAATATCTCATAGATAGATAGAAATAGAGAGAATAGATAAAATAGATAGAAAATATGAATATACATATTAATGTATGCAATGCTATGCATATATCTAGTATAATATTATACAGTATACTATATAGTAATTCACACTCTAAATGCATGCACAGTGGTAGTAACTTCTAGACATTTAATCTCTATGTACTGTATATTAAATGTATATTTCTTATATCTTCAATATTTAACATATATATTTCTATACATTACTATTTCATCAGGGATACTGTAGCAAAGACCCTTAGGCACAAAGGAACCATTGTACTATCGATGACTGTCAATGAAATGTATCTCACCTGTATCCTGTCAGAATAGTTATCCAGGAGTAGAACCCCAGAGCTGGTCACCTTCTTTGTCTCCACCATGGTTTTTAGGTCAGCAAGAAGGTTCATATGTTTGGACATATCAGTAGCAAGAACCTTGGATAACAGAACAGAAGAGAGTGCCCTTAAATGTTTATTATAAATGAATGTGTAACATAAATACGGCAACGTTCATGTAAGGGTTCAGACTTGGCCACCAGGGGCCTGCTACTTACGATGTCGATGACCATCTTTCTCAGGGATTGTCTTTGTTTTTTGGTCAGGTTTTGGAAAATGTCACAGTTCTCTTCCTGCAGCAGCTTGAAGCCCACCGCCAGGTGGTGATTCTCCAGCACCGATGAGTCATTGTACATGAGAGCCAGCTCAGAGTCTACAATGACACACAAGCACACACACACACACACACACACACACACACACACACACACACACACACAAACGGGTGAGACAGACTCATAGTCATTTCCTCTTCTCACTCCTTGCTGACTGCTTTCCCTTATGAAAAGACAATATACATATGTCACACAGAATTCTAAATATTATTATAAAATATAAATACTGGCACTTGCATACAGTACATACGTATATTTGTGTGCTTATATTTTATAATGAAGTTATAGCCTAGAAAGGATTTTTATAAATAAAATGTACACATCATTATGATACCTTTTACAATTCATGCAGTTTTGCAATATATGAGAACTGAAATGCATGAAAGGAAAATAAATTACATATACAGCCATGCCCTGTATATTCTTTGAATTTTCTATTCTAAATTCTAAAATTCAATATTACTTTCCAGTGATGGCCCATTGCTGCCCGTCAATCTGCTGGAGGGCATCAGAGGTGCATTGGTGACCATTCTCAAATGAATCTCCCTGTCACCACAGACAGTCTGACACACACCAGGGAATGAGATGAAAATGAGACTGGCAAGCTTAGGGCAAGCACCGTCACCCCTCCAAAACAGCCTTAAAAACCTCTAGTTAGCGGAATCTAATTTTCATGTGGCTTCCCTTTAAGGTATGTCATGTAATAATTTTGGGGGGCGGTCTGGTGTGACTTTTACCCTTTACAGTGGCTCCTCGCATAAGTGCACTTAGAGCTGCCTCACTATCCCGCCGATGACTCATCGCGCGATGTCTGCAGTGGGGATCCCCCCATCACAGAGGAACACGTAGGCCGGGAAAATGCCTTCCCTCAGCTTGGATTCTGTCTCAACTAAGTATCTAAGAGTGTGTGTGTGTGCATATGCATGTGTATGAGTTTCTGTGTTTCAGTGCGTGCGTATGTGAGTGTTTGTGTGTGTGTGTGTGTGTGTGGCGACACATTGGATTCACATGACAAAAAGGCTCACTGCTTGCCGTTTTTTAAATTATTTATAAGTTGTTTCAGATTGTATCACATTTTCTTCCAATTTAGTAGCCAATTCCACCCTCTACTTTTCATGTCAATCCCCCCTCGTATTGCGAGTTCGCTGCCGTAGCCCCGTGACCGGCAGTGACACGGGCGGAGTATCCTCTCCTCCAAGACGGCACTCGCCAAGCTGTCGACCATAACTCCGGTACTCGAACTTCATGTCGGCTTCCCTCCCCCCTCCCTGGGGGCAGAGAGCCAGTTGCCGCTCAGGTGGCACTCCCGGCCAGAGCTGACTATGGCGTGGCCGGTGGAATCAAACCCTGGTTGCAGTGGCCAGCATTGAACATTGTAACCACTAGACCACCCGGGAGGCCCCCCTCCAGTGCAGCACGGTCGCTCAGGGCAGCACACAGAATGGAGATGTGACTGGTTAAACAGAGTGTGAGAACACAAAGGGAAACTCACTGGTGTTGATTAGGAACTGGTTGGAGACACCAGGGTGGTCCACGTCGTGAATCGCACTGGCAAAAATGGCAGCAAGAATCTCGAGGTCAGTGAACACAGCCTGAAACAGACAGAGTAGGTGTCCGGTTAAAGTATAGTCAACATCGAGCCATCTGCCAAGTCCCACAAACTCTTCAAGCCCACCAACAATAATCTATCGACGGAGTATCTGTAAATCAGCATTACTGGGAACGATTCCATTCTATCCAACAAAACGAAAACATAGTTTATGTTCATTCTAAAACACATTTGCGTTCATCTCGATACATTTAATGCACATCTTCTGGTAAAACGCATGATTGAACATGGAGAGAATTCTTTTTGATCCCAATGTTAGAATTAGAAAACTTTTTTGAAAGTTTGAAAAGCCTTTTGCTTGAATAAAATAAAAAAAGTGTATATAAAGCCTTAAATATGAATAACATCCAATGTGTTATTTTTCACACAGATCTCACCATCCCCACCTACATTTTAAGAACTGTTACAAATGTTCGATTGGCCAGGAGCCGTCAGCCATATTTGGCGACTATAACAATGGTGTGAATCTCCTTCTACAGTCCACTTTTTCCCTCTGAGCAGAGGAAGAGAGGACGGCGACAAAGCTTGACAGGCTTGCCAAATCCTGCAGGCCCAGCTTGCCGTCTGCAGCGGTTTGCTCAACACCTCAAGGAAATCACACGCTTTTTTAAAGCTCTCTTGACGTCAATGAAAGTAGCAGCGGCTCAGAGGTTTGTGCTGTTTCTGCACGCTCCAGTTCAGCGAGGTTTCTACAGTGACCTCAGTACTGATGGGGTAAATGTAGACCTAAATGTATACTTTGAAGATTTTCAAAAAGATTTTCGATTTTTTTCACACGGATTGAAGGCTAAATGTATTAAACAGAATCTATATTGGTGGGGGATTGACAAGCTCTTGGTATGTCCAAATAGCAAAGAACATGCCTGCCTCACCACCTGCTTTTTAGTGAGCCATTGCTGTTTACTTGCCATTGACCTTGGTTGTGAAAATTCTGTGCTCTGAACTCTCCGGATTGTTTCTTTCATGAGCCAAAGACAAAGACTCATACTTCCACTCACAGCTACTTTTGATACAGCGTGTTCCACATTCGTGATTCTGCGCATGCCATCATGTGTACTGCTATGCTCTGCCTTTGTTGTTTAAATGAAAGGGACACGTTTGTGGGATGCTGGGCAGGTATGCTCTGCTGCTGTGTACAGGCATCCATCACAGTGATGCCGATGGGGTGGGGGGGGACTCGTCAGCCTAGTTTTAGTGCTGTCAGTGGCATCTGTGCTAATTATATGTGTGGCCGGCTCCGACACTCTCTCTGGGTCTTTTAATTAGCAACGTTGTCGCCTGCTGCTCCAAACCACAACCCCCCCCGTACAGATCCTACTAAGAGCAGGACAGCAGTGACATCTTGTCTGGGTGCCCCCGAAGCCCTACCACGTATACCTCTGTCAGCGTGGGAACACGTGTTCTCGAATACGCTTAGGAGACACTAACATCTGGCTTTGCAGAACAGTAGGCTCCAGTGCCTTACCTCTAAAGCAGGGGTAGATAGCAGCACATGTGTAGACTGGGCAACATCAGCAGCATGGATGTTGTTGTGGTACGCAACATCTCCATGGTAATGGTCTTCTAAGGTCATCAAGTAGGTTATAAAGGTGTCTAGTGGGATTTTGAATGTTTTTAGCAAGTCTCTTTCCTGAAAAGGAAAAATAAATGACTGAGATGCAGTCAGCATGCTTAACATGGTCAAACGGCCAAATTTTGGCCGCAGAACATTCTGGATCACAAAAACTGTATGGATATTCAGTATAGCCTCTGATTTCACTGCTTTATTTCTTTGAAGAAGGAAAAACCCTTACCTGGAGGATTGTGTACATCATGACTGTTAAAGGCCTATTTCCCGAAAATTCTGTCACTTTGAAAACATTAAGGCCCCATTTATTTATGTCTTCTAGCTCCTGAAATGGAAAAAGATCTGTGCAATAGTTTGCTACCACCTAGATATAGTACAACTATATTGCTACCAACCAATCAGCAATCAATTTGAAATTCAACACGATTGTAAATCAAACAATAACAATTAAACAATAAGCACTTGTGAGAAAATATCGTGGCTACCAGAGATGGGGTCAATTCCATTTTATCTAATGCAATTCAGGAAATTAATTGAAATTCAATTAATTCATTGGAAACTCCCCAAAGGAAAAGAAACGGTTGAATCAAATGGTTTCTTTTCCAAATGGTGGACTTTTGAGTCCCCGGGGGTATTTGAGGAAATGGCTTGTGTGCCTCCAATGGATCCACACAGACTTTGGGGGGCGCTCACCTTGGCCAGAGAGTCCTCTGTGTCGGTCTTCACTCCGAAGCGGGGGATGTTGGAGTTGGTCAGGCTGGTGCTGTGCATTAGCTTCTTCACCCCGCTAATCTGACACATTGGCTTCTTCTTCTTGTCCTTCTCCTTCTGCGTCTGGGGAGGCGGCATCTCCACATCATGCTGCTTATCTGGGGAGCGCGGGGGGAGGAGGGGTGGCGTCAAAATTTGGCATTTTCCTCTTTTCACTATTAACTTCATTAGCATTTTTCTTTTTAGATTTTGTTTTCTGATTTTCTCCCATTTTTCTCCCAATTTTATAGCCAATTACACCCGCTATTTTCAGGTCAATCCCTCCCTCATAGTTCACTGCCGTAGCCCTGTGACTGGTAGTGACAAAGGCAAAGTATCGTCTCCTCCGAGACGGCACGCGTCATGCTGTCGACCGTAACTCTGGCACCCCAAAGCCACTCCTGTGCACAACGAATATCTTGTCGGCTTTCCTCCCCCCTCCCTGGGGTGGACAGCCAATTGCTGCCCCCGGTGAGAAATGAACCCCAGTCACCATGGCCAGTGTCGGACGTTGAAACTACTAGACCACACGGGAGGCCCTTCATTTGCATTTTAATTCATTTTGCCACATGTTGTTACACATGTTGATGGATGTTCGGTCAGGGTTCCGTGTGGCCGGACTCACCTAAGAATGTGTTTGATATGAATTCCGAGACCTGGTTTCCAGAGCGACTCATTTCAGAGAGGTGGGTGAGCTCCCTGTTCAACATTCTCTTGAACTGGAATAGAAAGACAAATGGAGAGGGTGTCAGTGGCTGGTTTCATTTCAGGAACAGAATAGAGTACCCCAACGTTTATTGTAAGGCACTGCGCTCAGTGGTTAAGAATCCAACACAAACATGTGGTTTGAATACACATACAATCACATATATTCACAATAGCTGGTGTCGGAGTCCATTATATATTTCTGTTGAGAGGCTCGCAAGAAGAATGTGCACAAGCCCTCTGAGCTGCTGCATACTATATTTTTGCATAACATCACAAAAAACCTTCAGAAAGAAGGATGTAAATAACTGGATGAGAAATTTGTTAAAAATCATGCAAGAATTTTGCATGACACTGACAATAAGGCATGTCAGTGAATTTGTATTCAAGCAGATCTTAAGATATGTGTCTCTTTGTAGTCCAAATGGTAACACACTACTTTTTTTTAAAGTGAATAATTCACTTGTATTTCCACATGGACAACATTTTATACCCATCTGACAAAATTCAGAAGCTTCCTTTATTTTCACACCTCTGATGAGAATACTGAGGAGAGTTGTACTGTGCTGTATAGTCACTAGACAGCATCCTCATTTGCACCTTCTGATTCTGGATGACTGAATTCAGCAAAGCATGACTTACCCCACGGATACAGACTGTGGGCCAGATTTACTAAGGAAATAGTCCCTGCGCAACAACAGTCACTGTGTTGCGGCTCTTTCGTAGACACCAACACATTAAAAATAAATGTACTATAGCAAGGATATATATTTAAATTTCTGAAACGATCCTTTCAAGGTTCTACCTAACAGCCAGGTTACTCTGTAGTCCCCAATACTTAGCTGTGTATAGATACAGCTATTCCTGAAAATAAAACTGCTGTGACATGAACCGGGATACTTTGCAACAACAGTTTTGTTTTTCATTGCTGGGACAAAGTGAATAGCACCTTGGAGAGTGAAATACAAAATGCAGATTGTAAAATTCCTGCAACCCAAGCAACTGTACTTTAAAAGATCCGGATGCAAGAAATGTAATAAAGTTGAGAGCTTTACCATATGCGGCAGGGAATTTGATCTTTGGGTGCATGGCTCAAGTTTCACTTCTATATCCTCCAGTAGTGCTTTTAACGTGTGGTTGTGTAACGTATATCACTTCACTATTTGGTCTTCAGTTAATCAAAAGAGGTCATTCTTGGATGAAAGACCCTCTCCTGTCTTATTGTTTTGCCTTTGTCCTCTGTGTCTTCTCCTGGCTTTGATTATTGCAGCCATGTTTGGGAGAGATAACTCCTCATTAACATACCTTTTATAGAACGTGAGCCAGGCTACATCAGTGGTCAGCAAAATACCACCTGAAATTTCAGGTGTTCTTAAAATTCCCATGCAAAGAGGAGAGTCACAATTATTCCAAAGCTGACCAAAAAGGAATTGTGACGGACACATCTGGGAAAGCAAAATTGTCATTGTGACGGTACGTATACTGCAGGAGTGGTGTTTTTAGAAGGATCATCATCAGGAAACTGTAGGGATGAGTGTCATACTGTAGGGATGGGTGGGCTGTATTATATGCTGCCACAAAGAGCTTGCAAAGTTGAATATTGCTAAGGCAATTGGGTCAAGAACGATGCACCTGACACAGGAGCCAGTGTTTGTCAGAGCCAATGGGTGACTCACTGTTGCACAGAGCAAATCTATTCCCATTCATGTGCATTGCAATGTTGGAGGGTTCAACCATGGGAGGTTCATACAGCTAATGCCCCCTGGGTTCACTTAGTACAGTCAGAGCTTTTGCTTGGGGTTGGGTGAGCTGATCCAGGATCAATATGTTTTTCTTCCACACATCATCATCTAATTGGGCCGCAAACATGATTTACAGTTGCACTTGAACTTCAGATTGAATTAGGTTTTCTTCTTTGAAGTTAATTGTTTTGATGCCATTTACCCATGCTGCTCAGGATGCTAAAATCAGACCCATAACAAAATCGAAATTCCATTTGTACTTCTTTGCGCATCTGCTGAAACAGTGGTAGTGTTTCATTCGATTTAGTTCTCATTGCTTGTCTACATAAACAGTGCATCCTTCAGCTCGTGAGCCAGACCGCAAGTGTATGTCCTGTACAAAGCCCAGAGAGAAAAAAAGCAACAACAGCAAAAAATTATTCTTGAATACAAGCAAATACTGGCCAAAAACCCCACACACAGCAGTCTCTCTCCATACACGAACATTGAGCCTCCATAAACAGCTCCCGCAAGTCACCCGTGAGCTCACAGCCTCGGGTTCTGTTATCCTTTATTGATCCGCTAACCAGGTTTCACAAAGACTTCACACACCTTCCTCGCCCCAAATGTTTTTTTAAGCATTATGCATCTCAACAGCCATGCAGTACACAGCATTTTTAATTAGGCATATCTACGGGTGTTCCATTCCTGTTCTATTCATCTCCAGGTGAGCATTTACAGAGAGACAGGTTTTCTCTGGTATAGAAAAGCTTAAAATCTAAGAAAAACCCTCAAATAAGATTACTCATCTGTATTTCATGAATACAAAAGGAATTAAAGGAATATCTGAAACCTTACCTTTATATATCCCCAGGAAACAGTCAGCAGATAATTTGCCTCAGGCATTTTGAGAAATGTCGTTAGTGTCACAGAGAAGGAGGAAAACGCTAAGCCAGGACTGAGGCAGATATGTCAACAGCAGATCTACGGTCTATCAGAAATGCTGAAGACGAAACGAATCCATCCTGTGTCACTCCGTAGAATATTCCACATGTTCGATTTCAGTGTCCGCATGTTAAAGGATCCATCTGCACAGCTTCGTTTAAGGGGCATGCAGCAGGTACAGCCAACCAAATCCTGGGACTGACGGGAGAGCCAGAAGCCTGGGCAACTGCGTTCTCCCCTTTGCTTCACACATTTGATGAATAATGGATGCAAAAGTAGGCTAGAAAAAAAGGTCCCCTGTCAACCGCTTCTAAATAAGGGTCTGTTCACCTAAATCAGTCCGCCCCACCCCCGAAACACAGCCAATCCAATCCCGCTTATCCAAAAGAATGAGCTAGCTCAAGACTCTCATGCTGCTAGCTGATTGGTGGAGAACAGGAGGAGAATCCTTTGAGAATCCTTTTTTTTTTTTTTTTTGGCTCCCTGGCATTCATCTCAGGGTGACATCCTCTGAGAAACGCCTAAGAGATGCATTGCCTCATTCTGGGGTGAGTGGAGATGTTGTTGTGTGAGTGAGCTCACCATGGGGTGGTGGTGTGGGGGGAGAGAGCGTTCTCAATCTGTGTCATACTTCCACCCAAAATAGGTACTGTCTCACCTCCTGTCACACAAAAATTCACAAAGGAGAAGAAATTTGCCATGGTTCTCCTATATGTGCTATATTTTCCATTTTGATCATGAGTCAAAATGGAAAATATAGCACATTGTTGGATGCGAATAATTAACCAAAGGGTGAGTCTGTGTGCAACCGACTGAAAATGACCATGCCTGCGAAATTGGTCCTGTGAAGCCATCACGGATGAAGCATCACTTGCCAGTCAGGACAAGAACAAAGAAAGACTCCAAAAAATGCATTTGAAAAACAAATGACCAGTGCAATGCTATCGGTGCACTGTACTGCATTGGCCATTTTTGTGGCAAGTGGCCACCCACTCATTGTGATCCATCATTGAGAATTCTACTGTTTTACACCTCAAACGCATATTGTCTGGGCGGAAATCACTTTGATAATGAGTCCACTTCACAAAAAAGAGCCAATTAAGGCAACTGACACAAAACAATGGCATGTTATTCATATGGAGATAACTCATCCTGTCTTCATCGGGCCTCAACAACACCTTTCATGTTTGCCCAGCATGAATGTTAAACACAGTTTGTCTTCATCTGAAAAACAAATCAAAGCGTTGCTGTGTCCCCATTTTAAGCCGATGGCAGAGAAGCTGATAACAGAGGACTGTTAATGCACAGAGTCTGGCTTACTGGGAATAAGTGCAGTGGGTAAGGCATTATTTCATATTTACATTACAGTAACATTATTGACACATTATTTATTTTATCCAGGGAAATTTACAGTACAAAGCGTACATTTGGCGCATTATTCATTAAAGCAGCTGAGTATTTTAATAAAGAAATTAAAATAGATTACAAAATACTCAACAACAGTGTACAAGAGTTACAAGTCCATTTCCCCTTGCCCTGTAGTCCCCAGACCACTGCACCTCATTGCCACTCTGTACCACACACGTGCACAGATAGGGTCCAAGGGGGGCTTCAGCCCCTGCCCTTTTTCCCTCAGAGTCAAAAAGTGCCCTTTTTTTGGCTGGTGTTAATTGTATAATTTTTTTTCTTTATTTGTTATCGAAATTCTATCAAATATAAAGACGGAAATGTATAGTAGTATCCACGAAAAAATACACCTTATCAATTTAAAAAGTACTCCGTAGGAGTAGGACTTGCCACCTTCATGCTGTAATTTCGTAATTACTAGCCTCAGTACTCGCGAGCAAGTAAGCTAGTCTAATTATAATTAAAATTACGTTATCTCCGTCATGCAGGACAACTTACAAATATGCAATGAATTTCTGAAGCAGGTAGTTATGTTTTGCATAGTTCTGCTAGTTTGTGTAGTCACCCCCTTTTCTTTATAGCCAGGTTTCTAAAAACGTGATGTTTAAAAGTATATTATTGTTTGGCATGTAGCAGTGTGTTTCCCTGTTAAAATAAAAGTTTCAATCAATCAATCAATCATTTTGATTTTTTGGGAAATAAGAAGCAGCATAAACGCTGCTAGAAGAGGCAAATACACCTGTCTCCAATGAAAGGAAAAATACTTATCACCTCCCTGACCCTGGATCAGCCATATGCATAGATGTAACAAATATATAAGAGTGTGTTTAAGTAGTGTGTGTGTGTGCGTGCATGCGTTTTTGAATATAATATAATACTGTGGTTTATTTTCCTCTCAGTGTGAAACATGTTACTAAAATCAAACTGTAGTTCAGTAGTTGTACCATATGTCTCATTTATAAAATATATGCAGTGTAACAAAATGATACAGAACATGAAAACAGAAGGAAGTTTTGAAACCCCAAATTCAGGGGGCTTATGTATCAAGCATGTCAGAGTAGGACTGCTGATCTAGAATCTTATCATTACTTATAATGAAAGGTAAAACAGGTCCCAGGTTCTTTCTCAAAGAAACCACTGATCTAATGTGACTGAATTGGTCTAAACAACTGAACACTGACTGACTGCATTACTTACACTGACTGACTTGCATTACTACATCAAATCTGTGGTTTCTTCATGGAATAATGTGTTTCAGTAGAATTTAAACAGGTCCCATGTTATGAACATAGTGCTTGATTATGGATAGCGGCGGTGTGGCAAACATCGGGGTGGGAACAGTGCGTGTCGGTGGGGTGAGTGCTCTTTTTTTTTGCTTGAGCCCCTGCCCCCCAAAATGTCTGTGCACAGCCCTGCATATATGTAACAGTTTGATCTGTTCTATCTGTTCCCTTGTTGTCTCCTGTGGCGTTGTGCGTAATTTTCAGCTCTGATCTTCCTGTCGGGCCCAGAAGCAATAGCGCCTCGGGCATCTATTGTTAGTTCAGCTGAGTCAGTGTGATAAGGCACCTTGGAATTATGATCAGAAAAGATCACACCATGTTGGTAGGGATGGCTGGACAATGTTCTTGAGAGCATAACCAGATAACACAAGAGAGAGGTGAAATTATGAGCTTTTTACAATTTAACAAACTTGTAATGTTTGTTGTTGATGTCCAATGCACAGAAGGGAGCCCTTTATCCCATCATGAGCTTCCCCAAAAAACTCATTTTTCATTTCTCGGTGAGAATGATGCAGAATCCAAGCAACCACAACTCCATTCACTCATAAAGCACATTAAAGAATGGTGCACAAAGGGCTGGCACCTCATTGATGTGCGCAGAGGTAGCAAATACATGACACACAAGTGGAACTATGTATTTAAAGATTACAACATTACAGCTGTGCTTTCCAAAGAGGGCTCTTTAAACTGACACCCCTAGTCAAATGAATGGCCTAAAGTGCTTTGGGAGGGTGGATTCCTTCATGTCAAAAGACACTGTAAAACTTAATTGATATGATCCAACCCAATTGCCGTGCCTTTTCCAAGAGAACAACTGGGAACAATGGACCTTCTCCATATTAACAACAACCAGAGGTCTCCTGCATCAATAAATAGCGAAACAATGGAATGTACACACAGATTTGGTTTTAGGTGCTCCAAGTGTCCAGTAAAAACAAACAAATGCTATTTGGCGTACCGCTCAAAAACCATAGTCCAGCTGGTCCTTTATGAGAGACAGTCTCACTTGGTCACATGGTTTCATGGATAGGGACACACAGTCAAGCTGATGTTTCGGCAGGGATGTAAGCTGCAATTTCATTTGTCTGCCAAAACCACAATATTCCCAAGATATTGGAAGAATGTCCCACAATATTACATACAGATGTAAATTCATTACATTTAATGTTAAAAAGGTAATATAAACACAGTCGACCCTTGCAGTTACAACTTTAGAGAGACAGTTTTCTTCATTACTGGCAACTATAGCATTAAACTGTATTTGCAGAATGGTCATTTACACAATTACTAGGTTTTTCCTCCGATGCTCAATTATCTACTGGCGGATTATATTGAGCTCCCCTAATCTATAATGAATGAGTGATACTGTGAGGCATTTTACTTTTTTTGTTGTAAACCCAGCAGTCACAGAGACATGCCGACAATGACGTCAATGTGGTTGGAGCAGGTGCTTTGAAGCGAAGCATCAGTGGTTCCTGTCTCACAATGGGAGGGAGCACTGCTGTACCCCCAAACTGCAGGCCCTTTCATCTCCCTCATCGGGGGGCTTGCTATTTACAGAGCACAGATTAAGACTCACGGATACTCAGTGGCACTTAATACGGCAGCAGCGATACACCGAACCCACTGCCCAATCTGCCACCATTACGTTGGAAAAACTATGAAAGCGTTTCTGAAAGCTTCTATAATTTGCTCTTCTGTCATGCAGGCTCACCTTACCCTAGGCGTCCTGCAATGGGATCTGAATTGATGCAAATATACATATCTACACAAAAGAATATAGGCTGCATAAACATACAGGAATAGGAAAATTCAACAATAAAAAAAATGATATATACAGTGGCCACTTTATTAGATACACTTGTACACTTGCTCATTAATGCAATGATCTAATCAGCTAATCATGTGGCAGCAACTCAATGCATAAAAGCATGCAGACATGGTCAAGAGGTTCAGTTGTTGTTCAGACCAAAAATCTGAATGGGGAAGAAATGTGACTTTGACCGTGCAATGATTGTTGGTGCCAGACGGGGTGGTGTGAGTATCTCAGAAACTGCTGATCTCATGGGATTTTCACGGACAACGGTCTCTAAAGTTTACAGAGAATGGTGCGAAATACAAAAAACATCCAGTGGGCGGCAGTTCTGTGGGCGAAAACGCTTTGTTAATGCGTTGTCAGAAGAGAATAGCCAGACTGGTTCAAGCTGACAGGAAGGCGACAGTAACTCAAATAACCACACGCTACAACAGTGGTATGCAGAACAGCATCTCTGAACGCACAACATGTTGAACCTTGAAGTGGATGGGCTACAGCAGCAGAAGACCACACTGGGTTCCACTCCTGTCAGCTAAGAACAGGAAAGTGAGGCTACAGTGGGCACAGGCTCACCAAAACTGGACAGTTGAAGATTGGAAAAACGTTGCCTGGTCTGACGAATCTCGATGTCTGCTGCGACATGCAGATTGTAGGCTCAGAATTTGGCGTAAACAACATGAATTCATGCATCCATCCTGCCTTGTGTCAACAGTTCAGACTGGTGGTGGTGGTGTAATGGTGTTGGGAATGTTTTCTTTGCACACAATAGGCCCCTTAATACCAATTGAGCATTGTTTAAATGCCACAGCTTACCTGAATCTTGTTGCTGACCATGTGCAATCCTTTATGGCCACAGTCTACCCATCTTCTAATGGCTACTTCCAGCAGGATAATGTGCCATGTCACAAAGCACACGCCATCTCAACCTGGTTCCACGAACATGACAATGAGTTCAGTGTACTCCAATAGTCCACAGTCACCATATCTGAGTCCAATAGAGCACCTTTGGGATGTGGTGGAATGGGCAACATGAATGTGCAGCCGACAAATCTGCAGCAACTGCGTGATGCTATCATGTCAACATGGATCAGAGTCTCTGAGGAATGTTTTCCAGCAGGCCATAATCATTGAAATCGGGTCAAGTCAATCCGGGCCACCGAAACAATTTGGATGTTGCCTTTGCACTGATAAAAAAAATCATGCATCTACCTGTCCTTGTCGAAGAGGGAACAGGGTCTAATTGCTTAAAAATAAGCTCCCTTTAGATAAATAACGCACTTTATAATTCCCCGAAGCGGTAGTTTTGACAGTGAGTTATGGGGACCAAAATAACTCACAATTTAGCAATAGGAAATCCTTGTGTTATTCAATTATATTGGCCCTCTGCTAATTTGCTGCATCTCACAGGGCTTGATCTGACACGCAAGAAGTCAATTAAAGTGCCGGGGCGAGGGAGCCAAATATCAATGAAGAGAGGCGGCGGCCACAGGCCGGGTCTTTTAAGGACCAAATGAAAGAGGTTTTCATTTTCTTTTTTTTTTTTAAAGGGCCATGATGCAAAATTATGGCTCCACGGCAGAGTCGGTGGAGTCGTGGAGACGGCGAGGGCCGGGTGCTCGTTTGGGACGGGGTAAAAATGTGCAGCTCGAGCTCGCTGGGGTTCTGGTGTAGGGTTCATGACACCGGCCGAGCGGGGCTTTTCAGGGGACACAGGTTTAGATTTAGCAAGTTTTTTACGGCTCCTATTTGGGGCAAATATTGCGGCTGCCCGACACGCAGCGGTAATCATGCTCTGCAGCGGCCGCTCCTATAAGGCTTTCCCGTGACGGTGGCGGGCGTTGAAAGGTCACGTTTGGGGGGATGTGACGCGTGCGCCATGGAGGTTAAAGACTGGGAGGGGAGCCCTGCGGTCACATGCCGGCGGACGCAACCTGTGATTACTTGTTCTTTTTCTCTCTCTTTTTTCTTTTTTTCACATTGCATCCTGGCACCGGGAAGCCGCAGAGCCTCGGCACCAGATGTGAGCGTCGCTTTCGCCTCATAAGAAAAGCTTTCTGCAGTCGAGCGCTTCGATCCTGCGCTCGGTGGCGGGGAGGTTATGGGGCAGCGTTTCAACAACAGTGTCTGAGATTTCAAACGCTCATCCATAATGGCACGGCTACACGCTTGTGTGGCTTTCCCACTTGTTGACTGGTGCGCGAGGCTGTCGAGAAGGTCAACCCACAGATAAAGTTGTTGATCATTACGCATCCGCAATGCCACATTTGATTTCAGAGCAGCAAACTGAAGTTATTCACTTTTTCCTGTTATTCTTAGATGAGAACTAAGATTACACTACGCTTGAATTGAACAGACCAAATACCACGACGACGGACAGTTTTGTCTAGATCGACTGCGTAAGGCACTGTCGAAAAAGGATGCCATTACTCATTTAAGGGTCATCGAGGGCTACTAACAGATTATGGCTTTATGAAAGCAATCAAGTAAGAACTTGTGCAATTGCTCAGACTGTCTTTTACAGGCCTACTGATGGATTCTGTATGCTCTATCGTGTTTTAATTAAAAACTAATTGTCAAATGAAATAATATATTCACACAAAAAGATTTTCAGTTTTTAAGCAATTCCTCCGTTTGTGTTTTGACAAATCAAACATGGAGTACCTCACAAGTTATGTGTACGATCTCCAGCTCAGTGCCCTGTGACACACTTGCACTTTCAATTTTGGCCTGTGCCTTAGAAGAATAGAACGATATCATCACACCTACAGATTTCAAGCCATGAATCGCAAAACTAAATGTAAAAAGTTGCTGTAACACTGGGGCAACAGTGACATGGCCGAGGGTCACGTCCCCTCGTGCTATTCCTCTTCTGGCGACCACGTGACAGATGAAAGGACCAATTAATGTTTAACCCAAACTGAGCAGTGAGATTGTGGAAGAAAAATACATAAGGTTTTGAACGCTGCACATCACACGCACCCACCCCATGACATCTCACTTGCCCATCGCTGAACGCCGACAGGCTTGTGCTTTGTGACAATTCAGATGTGGGACACGCCCACTTCCCCATCAATCTCCACAACAAACCAAAACAAATAATTAGAATAAATCAGCAATCAGGCTGTCCATGGTTCACCCTTTTCACTCACAGGGAGGTGTGCCTCTCCGCTAGGCCAGCCCGCCTCGCCTGCGCTCGCTGGCGGGTGTGCTTTGCACCCGTTGTCATGGAGACGGGGTGGGCGTGGGCAGCTGCACGCCACTACTCTTGCGCGGGCTTGTCCGCCAAACGCGCCACTCATCAGCATGCTGCCAGAGATCCCTGAGCACGTTGTTGCAGACAGACAGCAGGGAGAAGCAGGCCAGGGGCACGGAGACATCACCCTGGTGGTGGGGATGCACTGGTCATTTACAACGCCGCACTGGATCCCCCCAACTCCCCACCCTACTGGACACCCTATGGAAACGCCATGCCACCATGCTATAAACACAAGAGGATCGCAGCCTGCATGGTGAGGGAACAGGATGAGGGCGGACAGTTTGTTTTTACTCCTTCCAGCGAGGCATGCACAAGGTTTTCTGCAGATGAGCCTGACCTGACTCATCCCTTCTGACAGAAGAAGCGTGCCGCATCTTTACCAACAACACAAAAAACTTTCTGTCACTGCCCTTCAACCTCCTGTCCAGCATGGGTCATTTTAATGCTTTACTTCATGTTATGAAGAGAGAGAGAGAGAGAGAGAGAGAGAGAGAGAGAGAGAGAGAGAGAGAGAGAGAGAGAGATGGCCATCACCTTGGCGATGGGGATGTCATTGCTGCTGAGAGTTTTGGAAGTGTTTGCAACGTGGAGAGAAAGCCTGTGAAGTCTGTTGACCAGCCAGGATTAGGAGAGGCTTTGGGTAAGGGGTTAGCACCTTTCGTTTAAGTGTAGAGATTTTGCTAATTATGCTAATTATGAATATGTTACTGCTATAAACTACCTTTTCAAATCAAAGCTTTCATATGCGAATTTCTAAAGTGGCGTGAGAGATCTAACAGATTTTGAAAGGGATCAAATAGTTGGTGCCGAAATTGCAGGTGTGCCAGTCAGAATGATTTACTGTGTCAAGGGGAACAGTGTCAAATGATGACTGCATGCGCCAAACAAGGAAAAGCTGATATTTGAACATGCGGTCATACTCTTTATTTACTGCTGCCTTGTGTAAATCTGCAAATACCAAACTGACAAACAGAGCTATTTTTATACTTTCAAAATCATTTGTCCACTGTAAAACTGGTTTTAAATTGAGGGTGGGTGTAGATTTTGATGGTCTATGATGTTTTTAATCAATGTTTCTAATTAACGTCCTAATGTTGTGCTTCTGATGATTTTCAAGCATGTGATTTGTATTTTATGTAAAGAATAGCCCAACATGTGAAACCTTTGAACATTAAACTTAGCATCCTATAGGAAGCTGCTGATTCCAGAGCATTATATGGCACTTTTATACCTGATAAAGTATTTGCCATTTTAAAAAGTCTGGAGGGAGAGATTTTAATCTAAAACCATACAGACCAGTTTGAACTTGCAGGACAGTTTGTGAGAGGAAACATTTTCTTCCTTCACATTTAGCTTTTTTTCTTTAAATGAAACATTTAATCTTCAAGATTATGGAGGAAATAATGTGCCAATATTCATTAATGTAATAAAAAATAAACCCGCAGCATCATTGACATTATAATCACCTCCATGAAATCCTCTACTCGATCTAGTACAGAGTCAGGGGTCGCAACATTTGCTTCGATTAGGTCCGCTAGTACCAACATTTCTCCCACTGTGACACAAAAAATCTCATAGACATCCACCATGGGGGGCGCCATATTCAAAACCCTTCAGTAGGCAAAAGCAATCAAGCCAAGTACAATCACCAATCTAATGTTAGATCCCGACCACTGACTTTGATGGATGAAGTTGACGGATTTAATTATTTCCCGTTTCACACCACAGACAAAATGTGCTAAAATGAATTCATTAATTTAATATAGAAATAATGTGGAAATAAAGAAATAATTAAATCTTTTACAATTAATTATTTATGTTGACATTTCACTTTTTTATTTAATTAATTAATATTGGCACATTATTTCCTCCGTACAAGATGAGCTTTTAAGTTATTAAACAAATATCTAAAATATCGTTGTTCTCCACGAGAACACAAAACCTCAAAACCTTGCATGACCTTCAAAAGCTCTTATGACATATGCTGTCTTCTTCCTTTCTGGCTACCAAGAAACAGAAATACTGAGGATATGCTCTGCCACATTCTATTCAGTGTTTTTTAAAATCGTAAACAAAATAACAATCACATCACATCTGTCAAGGGTGCGTGCGCTTCGGGGGTAAGACCAAAACATGAAATCAGTATTCTGTGGGACAAAGACAGGGCCTGTGTCTCACTCAGGACAATGGCGCTTTCACAAGTGGCAACGATTCCCGCGGATCAGTAGATCAGTGTTTCTCTGCAAAATCTGTTTATCTGTTCCTAGAAAGATTGGCAGAGATCATTCCAGCCATTCCAAGGGGGGAGCTGTAATTGGGCCAAAGAAGATTATGTGATGTGGCCCTCGGACAAATGTTTTCACTTGGGATAACATTTTGGTGCTCGGATGCTGCAAGTCGTCGCATATTGAACAGACCCAAATCCCGCACACCAGGACAAAATGAATCAGGTTTGTCCTAGTACGCGCTGTGAGAATAACGCACAACTGATGAGGCAGACCCCCCAATCTTTGGAAGAAACCTGTCTCTACGTTAATGGCTGACCATAACAATGTCGGGATTTGTGGAGGGAACAAAGCCAAATGCCCTTCTTCATTGGCCGAGAATTCATTCAGTGTAGGGCAAGGATGTTTAAAATGCTCAGTCAAGAGTCCGGCGCTAGGCAATAACATGCACAATTAACATAGCGTCACTCTCGTCCTAGAGGGCAGCAGCTTGCTACGTGACACAAACAAGAGCCATTTATTGTACTACTGTGAATCCAAATGAATCGGCTTGCCCGGCTGCTTTAAAAATGCATTTCTTTGTGAAATAACCATCGAAAACGCCACCGTCTGAGAACCCACACAAAGGCAATGGCTACAAATTCTAGCCCAGCAATCAAGGAGTAAGTACGTCACAAAAGACAGTACAAAACAGAGGGTAGCAATTTCACAAAGACGACCGGGAAAAAAGGGTCTCTCAGCTGCCACCAGCTTTGTGTATTCTGTGACCAGCAGGACAAGGGATCACTCTTGATTCGTACATGAACGCATATTTCAAGTCCCCACTGAGGGCAGAGCATCAATATGATGATACTACCAATAACAACAACAACAACAACAACAACAGCAGTGCCCCTTTGTCCTATCAAAAAAGTCTAGACTGATCAACAAGGTTGCAGGTTACACACACACACACACACACATATACTGTATATATATACAGGTAACTGCCAAAATAAAGGAAACACATAAATAAATGAGGGATACTGGCAGCTCTGTTATGGTGTGGGCTGCGTTTTCCTGACATAGCTTAGGTCCACTTACAGGGTAAGGTAAACACAGAAGTAAATACAAAGCCATTCTGTATGATCACATTCATCTGATGGTGAAGCAATCAAATGCCCCTATGAGTGGTCACTGAATGGTTTTATGAGCATGAAAACAATATAAACCATATGCCATGGTTATCTCAGTCACCAAATCTCAACCCAATTGAACACTTATGGGAGATTTTGGAACAGCGCCTGTGACAGCGTTTTTCCACCACCATCAACAAAACACCAAATGATGGAATTTCAGTAGAGTTCCAGACACTTACAGAATTTATGCCACAGTGCATTGAAGCTGATATGGCAGTTCATAACCCTCTATTAAGACACTTAATGTTGGCATTTCCTTTATTTTGGCAGTTACCTATATGTATATATATATATATATATCCGTTCTACAATGCTTAGAGATATTACTAGTAATAGTAGATGTGTGCAAGCCAACAGGAAAACATAAGCAGATCTGGGACAATACCACATTCACATTCACTGTCCCGCTCTTGCGAAGAAAAATAAAAAAGGGCTTGCATTTTTTTTAATTCACATGGTTTATGGAGGTTTACAGTTTTAATTAAGGTAAGCGGGGACATCCCTGTGGCAGCACAACAGACTGACAGAGACACGGTACTGGAGGCTATCGTGTTCCGTGAAAGGAGGGGAAAAAAGGAGTGCTACGGGCAGCGCTAAGTGCCATTTAAACAGCCCGCACGTGACTGGAATACGCGCACGGATCCGGTCAGAGCTGTGGAATCGGATGCATGACCTTCAGTGCTGCTGCGACAAGGCAGCCAAAACACCGGCCAAAGCCTCCTCTGTGCGTTCACCCTGCTTGACCAGCATCACTCCACAAACCCTGTTTCTCCCCTTCCATCACAGCCCCCTAACGGTCTCTCCTGATTACCATACGAACCGGCGGAGAGCCGGATGTATCTTTCCCCTTCAAAATCATCATGGTTTCCCAGTAAGCAACAACATGTCGTGCAGGAGGTGTCATTTGTGCCTCAGGGGAAAAAGCAAAAACAGTACGTGTGCTTTACAGCACTCGGAGCAAGGTTCGTCGTGACATCGAAACAACTGAGCAATATGCAAATGCTAACACAGTCCCCTGTAAAAGTATAGCCTCCAGTAAAGGTCTCGCCGCCACGGGAGACAGAGATGCCGCACGCGATTCCCACGCAGGATGCGCGTCTCCCCCTCCCTCACACCCCTCTCCTCCCCAACTCAGCACACACACACACACATGTACTTACACAGAAACACATTGCGCCCGGTGTAGTGGTACATCGCGGGGAGGCTAGAGGAGAAAACCCCCCAGTCGGAGGGGAGGTGGGGGTGGGGTGGGGGGGGTGTGCGTGGAGTCGTTCCGTGAGCCCCCCTCGCGGCCGGGGCGAGAGCTTAGCGCTTAACGGCGGCTCACGGCAAGCCGAGCCGCATACGCGCGTGTGCGTCTGCCTGCGACTGCCTCCCTGGGGCAGCCATCTTGGTTCTGCGTGAGACGCTCTCTCTCTCTCTCTCTCATCTGATCGCTGCGTGAGGTACCTGTATGAATCTGCCCAGCCGCAGAAACCATGGTGACGCTCAGCACAGAGGCCACCCAGACAACGCTGTCAACCTGAGCATGAAATAGCACTGAGCCCTACACTACCAGCATGGAACACAGGCAGGGTTTGGGTGATGGGGGGGGGGTTTTGGGGGTTACACAGTACACAGGCAGGGTTTGGCGGAGGGGGATGGGGGGTTGGATATGGGAGGATAGATGTGGGGTGATTTGGGGGTTCTGCAGTAAACAAACAAGGTTTGGGGGGATAGATGTGGAAAGAAGGGGGCGGGTGAGGGAAGGGGGTGATGCAGGGGTTATTCAGGAGATGTGCCAAAGGTTGCCTTACCTTGTTAGAGGCCATCTCGCTGACAGAGTGTCTGGTCTGTAGTGTCTCCAGCTGGTCCAGGCACCAGTCCAGCTCCTCCAGTGTCTCGGTGGCCAGTTTCTGGTAGGCCTCCTCTGGAAGGAGACAGGGGAGGGGGTGATCAGTTTTGAGGCGCTTGACAGGACTAGCGGCGGCTTCCAGAGGGTCCTCCATGCCGTAGACAGCCATGTCGGGACGCCTGGAGCAGACACATGGGTGGCTCTTCATGCTGTAGCAAAACCTCCAGAGAATTGAAAAACAACCCAAAAAAAAGCAAGTAACCCAAGGTAGTTCTTCCCCCCCAAAGTCCACAATGGTGCAGGAATATGAGGGACAGTTTCACAGTGAAGAAGAACAAGAAAAAAAGTTATGTTAAGTTATGGTCGGTCCGACACGGGTGACCGTGGAACACGCCACGGCGAAGGAACCCTTGCGAAGGTGGGAGAACAAAAACAGGCGCCAGCTCACACATGAGTCATAAAGTGGTCCCGAACGGCCCTTTTAGAGCCAAAAACACATGCGGTCCAAGAGCGGGATGAAAATCCACCCGGCGGACGGGTCCATGCCGTCCCGGGGATGTCCAGGGGGGTTCTCTTGTCCTTTAATTATGCAGAGCCACAACAAAGGAGACGTGCCATGGCACAGCCCCCGGTGAACCCGCACTCCATGCAGAGCGGGGATGACGGTAACGGACGCTCTCGTTTCCTGTTCCTCCCCGCGGAAGCCTCCCGTGACAGCGCCGATGCGAACGGGGAGAGTTGGGGGGTGAAGGGGGGGAGCGAGGGGGGTGGGGGGGGGGGCGTGCAGTGTCCTGGTCGCCCCGGCCCGACAGTAAAGCGGAGGAGGCGAATCACTCTCCACTCGGTCCTTCGGTGGCAGCTCGCAGCGTGCACGGCATTGCGTAGCCAAACATGAGTGTAGCTCGCTCTGGAGCACAAACCTAAAGCAGGAGAGAGTGCAGAGCGGGGAAGGGGAGGGGCGCTGCGAAAAGCAGGCCTGGATCATGGACCTGGATCCAGAGTCGTACACAAAGAGCCTGCTTCTCAGTCACAAACAGTGCCACTCATCTGCTCTTATCACACAACAGCTGTATGCACATTTACCAGGCTATCGGACTGCTACCTCCTTTAGTAGGAGATTTGTATTTAGTTTGCACAAATAAGTTATATAGGTTTATTCATTAAACTGAAATGTGTCAGTCTATTTATTTATTTTTTGGCATGGAGCAGACGCTCTTATCCAGAGTGACTCATACAGTTTACATTTCTTTACATACAATCCATATACAGCTGGATATTTACTGAAGCAGACAGGTTTTGGATATACCTTGCTCAAAGATACAATGGCAGTGCCCCACCTGGGAATCGAACCTGAGCCCAGCTCCCTAACCATTATACTATACTGCCGCCTGTTTATTCAGGTGTGTTAACAGGTATCATAGAGTACAAAAATACTCTATGATAGGCAGTATGCCATCTAAATGGATTTTAACCAGAGTGTTAATTGGGGATATCAATAAACAGTGACTGTAGAGGTAGTGAAATAAAAAAACGAAAACACCAAAGTAAAGTAATTGGTGTTAGGCCACCATGTGTGAATTCTACAGGAGGAATACAAGACTTTATACTACTTTATACAATTCTTCCATTCCCTTTCAGTGGAAGACACTGTCACAGGTGTCATTCCAGGATATCCCGCAGATTCTCAATCGGGTTCATATCTGGGCCATGACATATGGATAACGTCAGTGTCATTCTTCTCAAACCATTGGGCAACTACTCTGATCTGTGGATGGGCATTGTCATCTTGAAAGACACCCTTCTCTGCAGGAAAGATAATGGTTTAATATGAGGTGAAGATAACCCACCTGGTACCATTAAGTAACCAATGACATCAACCTTGTCCTCTAAGGGTATGAGTGCACCAAAACCATGGCAGGAAAATGCAAACCACACCATTACAGAACCACCAGAACCTTTCACTATTGGAACACTGTTGCATTTCAATTTTTGTTCACTACCTGTATCTGAGTACAGGGTCTGGTGTAGTGTAAATGAAAGGTTTAAATGGGAGCAGGTATCTGAATATCCCCGTCAACAGAAGCATGACTATCAGTTGCACAAACCGGAGTAAGAAACAGACATTGGCCACAGAGAAAAATGACACACTGACTCGATACGTGTCGCAGCAGGACCACATTACTAGATCGAGCAAGCCCAAAAGCACCACAAATTGCATGGCTGCTTAGTTTGATAACATGCATACAGAACTAACCTCATATTTCCAGTGCGCTGTTGCTTTCAATAGTCAAGGTTAAGCCATATTCCATTAATTTAGAATTGTTATGTCATCAAAGCTCTTAGTACGGGCCAGTATCAAATATTTGTCCAGCCTAAATATAGACTGCGCTTCCAGTTCAGACTGTATAACCCGGTGTGTCTTTCCACAATGTCAGTCTATTTACGGAAAATGTCACCTTTGCAAAGCCAATTAATGAATGGTTCGGTTGCTAATGTGACTGACGGGAAGGCACATGGGCTGAAGCCTGACTTGTTGGGACGGACCGATGATGCAAAGCGGTGACGTTTTTAAATATTTTCTCACATGAATACGGTCTTTGTGCGAATGTATAAATAACTCCCGCATCAAACATGATGTCAACGTTTCGATCAAGGAGATGCTTTTCAACTATGTCGACAAGGTCTCTTTGATTGAAACGCTGATTTGTGTCTTTGCGCGATAACGGACGACAGAGAGAAGACATACGTGTGTGAGGCATACATGCTTATTTATCCGTTGAAAATGTAAGGGCTTTCTCCCATGCTCCACGGCCAAGATTGCTTCAGCATCTACCGCACCGTTAAATGAATAGAGTCTTAAAAACTGGCATCGGCACAACGTGCGACTAAACTGGGGGTGGTCAGGTGGCAGGTTGAAAGAGCCATGCTGGGAATTTCACCAGGGCACCAGTGAACCCCCTACTCTTTGCAATAAATGACATGGGATTTTTAATGACCACAGGGAGTCAGGACATCGGTTTTTAAATGTCTCATCCAAAAAGCGGCATGTCCTACAGCACAGTGTCCCTGTCACTGCACTGGGGTATTGAGGTGTATAAACTTTATTTCTTTACTTATTTGCTGTTGGATTAAAATGCTAAATATGACATTGTTTATTTGCTTAGCAGGAGACTTAAATGGCTTATTAAAATATGAATTGGATATTTGCTAAACCAATTGAGGTTACATACCTTGCACAGGGGAAAAGGCTGCAGTGATGCACCTGGTGCCCAAGCCCACAACCCTTTGGTTACAAACCCAGTTCCCTGACCACTACACCACACTGCCGCCACTAAATGTCTACAAGGATACTTTACTAACACCCGTGTTGCTTGGCCCCCTAATTATGAGTGATTAAGGTGTGCTAGATGGGCCCTGCTTCTGAGTAACTTCTAAAGGAACCCTGCCCATGGTACATATTATGTACCATGTGCATGGTACGCATGTCATTTCCTCACTGAAACTGGAGGATGGACCACATCCTGTTTAGAGGTGAACTCAAAAGTCATGGAACTTTAAGAAGGGTGATGTCAAGCACAGCTGCCACAGAAAGCAACCGGAAAGCAAATGTCAAGGTGCGAGATGAAAGGTTGGGAGTCTTTCTGTACAACACAGACAAAAAAAGCAGCATTTTCTTTCTCACTTTGAGATGACACATGGGATATATGGATAATAACAATATTGGCTAACATTCAATCAACATTTGTCCATAGCTTTGACTTTCAAATGAATGCAAGCGTTTGTTTTTTCTTCATAAACATAGGCGATCTTGCTAAACTGTGTTTGTGAAGAACAACACAAACACAACGTTAAGAGCAGATGTTGACTAAATCCAGGCCGGTGTGTCTTTCACGTTAGTTTATCACTGAACCACTCATGGACATTTTGTATTCATTATCTTAAAAAGAACAATACAATTGGCCACAAAAATGTATATTACTGTTACGAGAGTTTGGTTAAGTTTTATTAAGTTACTACAACATAATTGTTTCAACACACGGCACCCTCAAATCGAATCAAATGGTGTCCATTTTAAATAGGTGGTTGATGAAAGTGTTTGCAGACCTTCAGTGATGCACACCATTCGATGAAAGCATCACAGAAAGGTCAATAAACACATGTAAAACCCGGCAAGCACAAAATGTTCTCCCAACACTTATTTAATGATGTAGCAACATTATTACGAGTACACCATTGCAACAATGCTGCGTGAAATTGATTAACTCAAGTGGTTCTCTGTGTGGGGAAACCCTGGCATAAAGAGTGTAATTTCCTCATTTGGAAATAAAGAAACTACGAAACGACTATAAGAACAAAACCTCACCTTAATGTGAAAGGGACTGATTCACCTACATCGCTGTCATTGCGGTGACACTGTCTAGGACATTTGGAGTGATGACACAAAGGCTATTTAATCCATTTACCTCAATTACAGACACAAGTAGCCGCCCTGAGCTTTATTGGGCAATACCGTCACGAATGAAACTAATGAGATGGCTTCGTAAGTGAGCTATGACGTGCGAAAACCCCCTGTGCAGGGCTGAAATAAATTTGGGTTACTTCACAACTCCCTTGGGCAAACTCTCAAAGTCAAACTTCGACACTCGGCATATGGGTTAACTCCTCTGAATGCAAAAGCCCGCTACGAAAGTCACGCTCGCACAATGACACATTCCTGCGTGAAAGGAGTTCCATTTGAGGTGAAAAAAATCATACCCGATGCCCTTCGCAGCAATATTAATAATCGTTTGTTGTCTGCGGAGCACTGTTAGAAATACGGTTTGAGAAAGGGAAGAGACCTAGGAGCCTTCGGTAGAATATATATGTCAGAAGACGTGTAAACGCACGTCCTTTTCAGCAGTTCCACAGATGGTTTC
The DNA here is from genome assembly GCA_029706075.1 of Aldrovandia affinis. Taxonomy (NCBI): domain Eukaryota; kingdom Metazoa; phylum Chordata; class Actinopteri; order Notacanthiformes; family Halosauridae; genus Aldrovandia; species Aldrovandia affinis. Next base: position 1,973,412 of record JAINUG010000115.1, read on the forward strand.
GAGATAACCCAGTGGGCATACGGGTATGGGGCCTCCAGCTTTAACACCTCTTACTGTAAGTCTGAAAAAGGGCCTGCAAAAACACTTCTCTCCTCAGTGAAATCGCTCAAAGCTAGCACGATCAGTAGGTTAGGAGCCATACACGTGAGAGACACTGGTATCTATTGATGCATGACGCACTGCAGTGCGTCATAGGGATTATGAACGGTCCGAACCCTCACATGCATGCCATCACATGCAAGAGTTTTGAATGAATACTCCTCAGGATGTCTTGATAAAGTACAACTATGCACCTAGTTCATTCTGATTTCCGTGTATTTTTCAGTAATTACAGCGTTGGGTTCCCATTGGGGTAGTGTTTGAAACCCAGGACAGTGTAACATATCTATAATCTATCTACCTACTGGTCTATCTGCAAGTATTGAAGAAAATTTTTTAAACACAACAGTTTTCCAACAGTGAAGAGTTCTGGTGGTTCCATAGTGGTTTCCTGGCTTGATTTGGAATTCGCTCATACCCTTAGAAAGAAAGTCAGATGTCAGTTGCTACTTAACGGCACTGAGTGATCATCTTCACCCCATGTAAAAGCATTTCTTTCCTACAGAGAGGGGTGTCTTTCAAAATGACAACGCCCCATCCACAGAACACAAGTAGTCGCCCAATGGTTTGAAGAGCATGACACTGACGTTATCCAAACATCGTGGCCTTCTCAGTCACCGGATCAGAACCAAACTGAGCATTCAAGGGATATTCTGCAATGACACCTGTGACAGTTTTTTCCACGTACATCAACTAAGAGTGAGTTGATTGACTTTCTCGTGGAAGAGTCCTGTCATATTTCTCCTGCAGAATTCCAGTTGCTGGTGGACTCTATTCCATGACACGTACAGGCAGGCCCGGTTCCAGAACAAAATCACTAAAGGTGCATCTGAAATGAGTGTGGGCGCACTAGTAGCTAGTTACAGCGCACGCTGTGCTGGCTGGCACAGTCTGCCTCTGTGTCTTTGGCTGTCGTGGTGGCAGCGGTGGCGGTGTTGCTGGTGATGCTGTAGATAGCTAGGCCTAGCTAACCATTTGCAAAGTGGTCTCGCACACTAAAAGTTGACTACGGTAGGCCGGTAGGTCAAAATTCTCTGTAACACCAAACAAATGCCACGTGACAATGCGTGAGACAAAGAATGCCGCCTGCTGCGTGCGTTATGAGCTTGCAAGGTCAGGCATTCATACGAGTAATGCACAGAAAATGTGTAGTGCTTTTCAAAAGTTTTATTAATATATTCAACAGAGGGTGAAAAATATTAATCCCACAATGCACACTTTTGCACCCTCATAGAACCAGGCCTGCATACATGGGGAATCTATACATTCCCCATCAGGCAGGGAAATGTGTAGATTCACCGGTGCAACCGTGCTATCCTATCATTAGAACAATCACGTATGTTTTCATGCCTGTTCGTTAGCCTGTGCTATGGGAATGATTTTTCATGACACTACGCTTATATGAAAAGATATCAGGCTTGTTTTCCTGTCAAATGGATGTTGGGTGTTGTTATAATTAGGTTTAACAGTCTTGAAATAAGTTCAAATCTGTTTCGATCATTACTTTCTGTTCGGTCTGGCTTACAAGAGGTTTTGCGCAACTGACCACAGGGCAGAAAGCTGGTGGATCTCTGCTCACGTTATAACCTTAATGCTTCAGCAAGGTTTCTACACGTTTACTGTTGCACTGGTGAATCCGCTGATTCCCCCCAGGAATCTACAGATTTCCCTGCATGACGGCGAATGTATAGATTCACCAGGGAATCTACAGATTCATTGATATTACACATTTCACTGTAACATATACAATTTTGGCATTTAATATTTCGGAATTTGGCTATTTCTTTTATGCGAGGTGACTTACAAGAGTGCAAACGTATCTATGGTGTATCTAAATATACAGTATGTATAGTAGGTGCAGAAAGGAATATATTGCCCACTCAAATTGAACATAAACTGTATTTTGTAGTGTCAGTTAGGGTCCAATTTTGAGAAAGCTGATTAAATAAATGACTTATGCAGAGGACCCTGATCTTGAGATGCATCAGACCAGCTTTCCAGCTATGCTGGGAGCCATTTCTTTTGTTATGGTTATCAAACCAGCTTTGATGTGCACATTGCATGCGGCGCACGACGCAGTGAAGTCATGGCAGCCATGTGCAGTGTTTGTTTAGGCTCGGCCTCGGCAGCAACGGCAGTGGCAGGCGGACGCCTGCGCGAGCTCAGGGTCCCTCTGTCTGCCGCGTTCAAAGAGGGTCAAACGGCACCTCTCCGGTCACCACAGCATGCGCTGTTCCGGGCTCACAGAGTCAAGGTTAAGGGGGATCATCAGGCTCCCATACGCACAAGCAGAGTGTCTGGGTGTGTGTGCGTGTGCATGCTTGCCTGTGTGCATCTGTGTGTATGTGTGGAATTGTGCATGTGTGTGCGAGCCCATGTGTGGGGATGTGTGCGTGTTTGTGTGTGTCTGTGTGTTGTGTCCGTATGCATGTGTGTGCCCATGCCAGTGCGTGGGGATGTGTGCCTGTTTGTGTGTGTCTGTGTCTGTGTGCGTGCCTGTGTGTGGGGATGTGTGCGTGTTTGTGTGTGTCTGTGTGTGTGTGTGTGTGTCTGTCTGTGTCTGTATGCATGTGTGTGCGTGCCCGTGTGTGGGGATGTGTGCGTGTTTGTGTGTGTGTGTGTGTGTGTTGTGTCTGTATGCATGTGTGTGCGTGCCTGTGTGTGTCTGTGTGTGTGTTGTGTCTGTATGCATGTGTGTGCGTGCCTGTGTGTGTCTGTGTGTGCGTGTGTGGTGTGTACGTGTGTGTGTGTGTGTTGCGTCTGTGTGAGACGCGGGGGGAGGAGGAGGGAATGCTGCCTCTCCTCTCCCCTCTGAGCCGCTCGGTGATCGCTCGGCTGTGGTTTGAAGAGCAGGGCTGCCTTTCTCGCTGACGTCAATGGCATTCTTCTCATGCTTAGTGCGACATCAGAGACCGGCCCGCCGAGGCCGCTCTGGTGTAGAGGCAGCTGGGCTGCTACCAATCTCTGGACTGGAGTCCCAGAGTGGACTGGAGCTTGCAGCAGGGGGAGAGTGTTTGGGTGACAGGGAGGCTTTCTGCTGATTTAGGATCAGTTTCCCTGTCTAATCCTGACCCTGCACGGACTGTGAAGACAACTGAAACTGATCCAGAGACAAGGCATGAAGGCAGAATCGGCCAACAAACAAAGCACACGCACACACACACACACACGCACACACACACAAAGCCAACTAGCAGCGCAGAAAACCTCCAGCAGGACCAAGGATTCTCACAGCCCCCACCACTCTAAAATCATGCTGCGGTTTGTTTACAAGTTCATAAACACTGCATTGTGTCTCTCTTTCTAAGACGAACTGATTGTGTGCATTACATTACATTTAGCTGTTAAATTATGTTTTTAAAAACACACACACATATATATATATATGGGTATGGTTCAGCTACAGACACATTCAGTTGGTTGTCTCTTCATATCCTCAGTCAAATATCAGTTTAAACAAAAGTGTTATGGTGGGTTAACCCTGCTGCAGCACCGGCTTTCTTTTCTATCCCTCCAAATTCATTGTAGTTTTTCCAGGAACCAGGAGAGTGCAAATCAGCAATTTAATCCACGTGAATGATACCCTCTGGCCTCTCTGGATCAAGCCAAGACCAAGAACTGTTGGAATCCAAGCTACGGAACGCCAAAAGCCATCCTAGTTTCTTCATGTTTTGTTAACAAAGTGCACACACACCCAAGCATACACACACACACTCACACACATACGCACGCATGTGTGCACACACAAATGAACACAAATACAAAAACACGCACGCACAGACACACACATGCACGCATGCCCACAAACGGGGGAAGAGGGAAACAGGAAGGAGCCTTGTCATACGGGACAGGACATGTGAAGCACCCGAAACACAGCCTTGAGCAGAGGCCAAATTCCATAACGGCTGGACATGGCTAAAAGAGGCCGTCACTCACATTTCTCCAAGCCTGCTTTCAAATACAGTTCAGAGTATAAAGGAGTTTGCTTTTGTCTTGCTTTGTTCAGATGTTAATCAAGCACAGAAGTCACATAATATTTATTTTCAGACACTCATATCCAGAGACAGTTACATACTTTCAATCTGACATATCTTCGATGTCTCTGGATATTTAGTCAAACAATTCAATTGAAGTAGCTTGCTAAAGGGTACGACAGCCATGGATTCATAACCGCAACCTTTTGGTTATGTGTCCTGAGCTCTAACTACTAGGCCACCCCGCTGCCTTGCTGCTGTAATCTATCTTCCGATACTGCAAGATAGAGTATTTTTCAACAGCTGCCGTCTCTCCCATCCCCACACGAGTGCAGCCAGGCAACGGGGTTGTACAGTGTGATTAAAAGGCGAGGACTGCAGGCTATTTTTAGCTGTTTCCATAAATAGCCCCGCTCGGAGTGGGCCTAATCGATCATTATTGGCAAATACTTGAAAAATTAAGCAAAGTCGTGATTGCAGGCCAGGATTCGGCCTCCCCCATCCACAGAGCCTACTCTGGGAAAATCAAAGATATTGCACAATACACTAAAATCCAGGTGCTTTGAAAAGGCACAGGGACAAAGTAACCCAGAAAAGACATAAAAGCTAAATTAATACAGGGAGTGATTACATGACAGTTCTATGACAGCATAATCATTATCATCACATGGCGATCCCTGTATTACTCATGACCTAACTTATGTTTAAGGGCTAATTCAATTAAACCATGAATAAATTTGAGCTTCGCCACTTCTTCAAAGGACAAACCAGCTCTGAATCAGGTCAACAGTTGTTTAATGTCTCCGTTTGAACCTGTTTCTATTGCACAACCATTGAATAAAGGGGGTTTTATTACTGAGCATGAGGCTAATTTGACCTATATATGTATTTTTTAACATTTGTTCATGTTGAATCAATCAGCAAATAAAATACAATTTTTTTCTTTTCTGACAGTCGTAGCACCATGTCAGCCTTTGAAACATTGTCTTAGAGACCAGATCCTTGGACCGTGACGAGCACATTTCCTGTTTGAGCAGCAGAGATCCGCAACTTCCTGTTTCCTCTAGCAAAACCCTAGATTACACGGAGTAGTTCTCAATAACACTGTCTAACAGTAGCAATTGAGCACAATGGTGTTCCCAGCATCCACTTAGTCAAGGTTAACTGGCAGCCACAACAGTGCTGGGGACATGATTTTGACTAGCCCTGCACCCCGTCCACTCCTTAAAGCCTATAAGAAACTCGATGAAAATGGAAGGCAAGGTTCCTAATCACCAAATAGACAGCGATGCATAATTTATGCCTTTCTTCAAGAGCGACTGACTTATACATGATGCGGTTAGCTGAAAGCCAATGCGAACGATTGCCTGCGCTGCTGTTCGTCCACGCTTCTCTGTTAAAGGTCGGCGAGGCCGTGTGAGGTTAAGGGGAGTGGCTCGCCGAGGCTTGCACCCGATGAACTGTCTCCCTTCGCAGGTCTATTTTCAGTGCCTCCTCCGGCCTTCATCGCCATGAGGGGAAGGGGGCCATTGCGCAGATCTCTCCCTCCATGGACATCACCGTGAGTGCTGGCTGCTGTGCACCGATCTCCCTGACCTTGCGCACATGTGTGGGTGGGGTGAACACAAAATCTCATTCACGAGCTGTCACGAGCTGTCACTGTAATACTGCTGATGCCATTGGCTGGCCACTTCAGAGAGAGGCGGGGCTTTTATGAAAGTTTATTTTCTCAATGTAACTGGACACTCGACTGAGGTCCCCTAAGATGAACCTGGCGACCCCCCTGCGGTCCCCTAAGGTCCCCTAAGATGAACCTGCTGTACCAGGGGACTGTCCCTCACCATGGCGCTCCTCGCACAACGGGACCGTTTCGGCCGGTGAGGGACCCTGTCATTCAAAGTGAGCGGGCATTGTTACCAGTCTGCCGGGGCGGGGCTGATAAAAAGGGAGGGGTGTAAGGGGTGTTGTGAGTGTTCGGTGGATATCGTGGCCAGCTGTGAATTGGACATGATGGGACTGCTTTGTATTTGACACCTGTTTACCAATGGTGATGGAGCACAAGTCATAATCGTGGTGCCCAGTATGTTGTGGATTTCCATGAAACTGGCACATCCTTATGTTCCTTAAATAATATGTCATGAAATATTAAATCCAAAATATATTCAATGCATTTCTTTATATGTATAAATGTGTTTTACACACTATAAAAACACATCAGCTATTGACACTGTCATGGCATGTCATATACACATTTAGACAAACTTCTGAATAGCTGAAACATTATTTGACTAATTTTGCATCTAATCTATTCAACAAAATGTGTATAAATTACACCAGTGACAGTAACATAAATTTGTGGATGTTCTGATGTTAAAACAAAGCAATATGTTCAAATATATGTCAATAAAAACAACTGCCACTGTGTTTTGTTTTGTTTCAACCAGGGCTAATAGTGCTGGTTCAATCACCGCTAGTGAGCTTCTCCTCTGCATCTTAAACCAGAGGTAATCAAGAGAAAAATTCATAACAGGAAGTGACACAAGGCCATAGTGGCTGCGACAGCCAGTGTGATCATGAGTCATATCAATTAAAAAGCATCACCTGCCCTCCTTATGTGAAGAATATATTTGGTGCTTCCGAAATTGCACTGTGATGCCACTGTGCTTGGCCCAGACACAAATGGATTCCAGTCATTTTCTGTGCTCCCTATTTAGTTTATTAGATAGAAATTCAGAAGTATATTCTCACAGTACTTATGAGCCAGTACTTATTTTGCCCCTTCATATATTTTTGAAGTGCATTCTGTGAAAAAAATACATCAACCCTACATAAAATGTTTGGTTGTCTTGTCAAGGGCCACTTCCTAGGTGTGAGCTTGCTTACTACATTGAAATACTCTATACACTATCCCAATTTCTCTGTGACTCATTTTCATAATATTTTAAATTTTCAGTTGCAATTAGATGCAAATTTTGTATCAGGCAATTGTAACATAGAAGTCCATATTACTGTGCATTCAGTTGCAGGGGGTATTTCCATTCCAGAGTGATTTTTGTGCCAATGTCTGAGTGAATTCTTGGGGACATGACTGAAAATGAACCACTGCATTACCCACATTAAAACAATCCTGTAGACAGAATTATTTACTTACATATTTAGTCTATGTAAATCCAAAATAAATTCCATGCATTTTCCACAGGCGACTGCTGAACTTTCAATCTGTGGCACTGTTTTTGTCTGTTTGAGCACCATTCTCAATAACAATTACAGTGACATCTGACCCAGATTATTAAAGCAAATGAGTAAAGAGATTTTCACTCGAAAATTACCATACCCCACACATGACATTTGAATGGTGGTGTCAGATGTACATAGTAATGCAGTAATGTTTTGAAGGCCATCGCAGCCATCCTTGATCCACAACCTGAAGGTTGAAACATGGGATTTGTCTCCCCCTATAGGTCATTCCTGGTATATAATAATTATCCGTCCCGTGCCCAAACCATGAAACAGCTGTAATCATGTGACAGAAGAAGTGTGTCACTGCAGAAGAAAACAAACTATAGCCCAGCCATAAGCTATTTTGCCAATTGTCAACTTTGTCCTCTACAGATGCACCCTAATTCAGTCAAGACCATGCCTCACAACAAGCAGTTGTATTTCATAAGATGTATTCACACATGCAAACATGACGGGGATGCTTCACATATACGTAAATCACACATTTGGCAAATTATTTATTATCATTAAAGATAATCAGCTTTTGTGAAGCAGCCTTTTTCTGGTACATTTACCCTTGCCCTAGTGAACAGGATAACATAGGACGATTGTAGGACACAAATTCTAAGGAATATAGTCCACATACTACTGCACAATGACAGATTTAAAAAAATGCTGAAGTTCAAACAGTTCTAGTTCTGTCCATGCAAACATCTTGGTGATTTATATGTCTTTCAAGCTTAGACCCTGTCCAGACCTGGCCTGTTGGGTATACGGTATCTCAAGGAAGATATGGTCTTACCTGTGAAGGAGGTCTTGGCAATGGGGGGCTGGTTACACATGGGTGACCGCCTGCGGACAAAAGGTACGAGAGAAATAAGAGATACTGACACTCTTTCCTCCATGACGTGAGCCTGCCACTCACACACACACACACACACATGCATGCCTGCCTCACACACACACACACACACACACACACACACACACACACACACACACACACACACACACACACACACACACACACACACACACACACACACACACACACACACACACCCAACACACACAGAGACATGTGCTCACACAGAAATATGTACTTTGTGTGTGCACACACACATAGGCTCACAAACACATGCATGCAGGAATACCAGCATACATGCACATACAAGCACTCACAAAAACAAATGCATATACACCACCGGTCAAAAGTTTTAGAACACCCCCATTTTCCAGTTTTTACTGAAATTTAAGCAGTTCAAGTCCAGTGAATAACCTGAAATGGTACAAAGGTAAGCGATAAACTGCTTACCTTAAAACTGAAAAATAAAGATTTTTTTTTTGCCAGTGAGTAGTTTTCTACACCATCAAAAGGCACTTGGAAACTGGAGGAAACTCTGACAGGAAGAGGTCTGGCAGACTCAAAGCCACAATAAAATCAGAAGACAAGTTTCTGAGAGTCAACAGCTTCCGTGATAGGTGGCTCACAGGACAAGACAACAGCTTCAAGCACAGCTTAACACTGGTCGAAATAAGGAAGTCTCAGTTTCAACTGTGAAGAGAAGACTTCGAGATCAGGTTTGACAGGTCAAGTGGCAATAAGAAAGCCATTGCTAAGATGGTAAAATAAGAAAAAGAGGCTTGCCTGGGCTATGAAGCACCGCCAGTGGACTACTGAAGACTGGAATCAAAATGAAATTGAAATCTTGAAATTTTGAAAGGTTTTTGTAGGTTACCCCAGGTTAACCCATTACTTGTTCCATGAAAAGGGCCTTTTTTTATAACTCTGAAATGTACATTATTTTTCAGTTTTTGGTAACCTAAACTTTTTTTTTAACCTCTGGAAGTTTACCGCATACCTTTGTACCATTTCAGGTTATTCACTGGACTTGAACTGCTTAAATTTCAGTAAAAACTGGAAAAATGGGGGTGTTCTAAAACTTTTGACCGGTAGTATACATATACACAAACACACACACACAAATAAACACCCACATTTTCAGATGTACACATATGTACACAAGACATACATGTAGGCAGATACTGTATTATTGCAGGCACACCATACACATGTGTGTGAGCACAAACATGCACACATTCACATGCATACAATTGCACACACACACACACACACACACACACACACACACACACACACACACACACACACACACACACACACACACACACACACACACACACACACTCAAAGACCCTGTGCAACAACAATGCTAACCATAAGTTCTGAGAATTTTACAGCCTTAAAATATGAAATGCAATATGAAAAATAATATGAAACTGCAGAATTTACCGTCCTTAAAGGAGGGATCCACTGAAAATACAAATTTGGGCCAAACAAAGATACTGTTGCTTGGAAATTTGCTGTTCAGATTATGGCCATACAATGAATGAAGCATTCTTTTGGAAATATTTCAATATTTATAATTTATATTTCAAAAAAAATATTTATAAATTTATACAAAAATATACTACTGTAAAATATTTTGCTGAGTACTGAATTCCTGTCATAGCAAAAAAAAAACTAAAAAATTGAACTTACTTGTTTGAGGCTCTGTCTTGTTGCAAGTTGGTTAATGCTGCAAAGTTATTTCGTACGGTTCTCAAACTAGCCAGTACCTAGATGCGATGGGATATAACAGGCGTTTAGTAACAATTCAATTTCTTAATAACATGAAGACATAAATCATTTTAAAACTCCAAAGAGGAGAAACCAGCGATTCTCTCAGCACTTTATGGTCAAGGCGGGCCACCTGAACCAAACAACGGCAGTGCTGAAACAATTCACAATTAATTGAAAATCCTAAACATGCATCCACAAATGAGTACCTTCATGCACTTGTCATTAAGACAGAAGTAATGTCAAACAGCTGCATCTGCTGGCCAAAACGGGTATGGCTGATGATCTTTTGGTCAGCAGATGGCACTGTTTGACATTGCACAATAGAAACAGCCTTGATGTGAAGAAAAACTGTTCTGGTTTGAGAAAAACAGTGCCTGTCAGCTACTGTATAGTGCATGTATGGTAACGTTAAATTGACCCCATGACGAATACATGCACAAAACAGGCTCACCTGTGCGAACGGTGTTACAATCATGTCGTCTCCATGGCTGAAAGACAAACACAAAAGAGCTGATTGTTGGCCTCCTGAAAACAGTCCAAAACCACAGGGTCACATGCAGTCGTACACACAGAAGAACCATATTTTCATATCAAACAAGCTTTAAAATACACTTTGTGATGTGTGGAAGCCACACAACTCGGACGTAGGCCTTTACGTAATGATGTCCAACGTGTTGTTTGGGATGAGTTTGCCTTACACATAGCGCATATTGTACTATGATTCTTCTGTGTATTGATGGAGAGCCAAGCTGAGGGGTACGCTCTTCTTCAAGGGGTTCATGCTTGTCAGTTATTCCTCAAAAAGAGCATCATGATTAAAAACAAAATGCGTCATTTCAAAGTGCACAGTGATGCAACCTGTGAGAGGGATATTTATAGGATATTGATATGGCAAAAAGAAAATCCATTCCAGCACTCACAGGACAGGAGAAATGGTTGACTTTTTTTTGTGTTTGGGGAAAAAGCAGATAAAAACAATAACAGCACCTGCACTTGAACCCATGAAAAATAAACATTAAAAAACACTTAAAATGTTATACATACAATTTATAACTAAATATGTGAAAATGCACTTCATATCAAATATTAAATATGTTGTAAAATTGCATATACTACAAGTTATATTTTACAATCTATGCATAAAACTGCCAACATCTATATTTTATAATGTATGTATTTAATTACATATTTCTTATACTGTGTATTTAATAAAATGAAATATTGACATACTGTATTACTTTTCACAAGAGCAGTCATTAAGCAAGAGGTAGTTTTTAGGCAATATTTTCAAGTTCGAATGGATCATCATCAAACCGATAAAGACCGCGTAGGTCAAAACATTGTAAAACAGTGTCAACTCTTACCCTTCATCCCTTTAAATTAATGCACGGTTTTGGGATTGCTATTGAAATGACGGCATAACAGAAGCTGGAATAATTCAATCAACTTCCATAAAATGTATAATGTATTTATTTCAGCATGGCACTGTGTACATGTTCCTCTGCAAATCAAATCACAAACTCAATTTTCGTTATAATTGAGATGTGCAAAGGTGACGGTGAAGGAGCACTCGGGTTGTGCTTGCAGGCAGCCGAATCCCCCCAGAATGTTCTATGACTAGGTGGGACTGCCTCTGTGTGCAGATAGCACATCTGCTGAGGAGGAAGTTGTGTGAGGGAGTCTCTGTGTTGGCAGTAAACCGACACCCAGCTCTGCAGATATGGACAAAGACAGGCAGGCTGGGTGCTGTCCGTCAACAACAGCGCAACCGCTTCCAGAGGCCGGCCAGCCATTCGCTCACAAAGGTCACTTCTAAATCGATCTACTTTACAAAGCGGAGGCAAGCACCCCATCAGGAAAGCTATTCTTTCTCTCTATCCATCTTTTCATCCCTCTCTCTGTTTTCTTAATGGCCCATCTTTGGCAGGGGGAGCAAGTGCAGGATGAACTGTGACCAAACAAGGTGCCCAGCAGGACCTGTGTGGTTTTTCTTTGGTTCACAGTGTGCAGACATTACAGGCTTTCTGCCCTGTGCATCACGCTTCAGCATGCATCATTTCAGATATCCTTTTAAGAGAGCAGCAGGGCTTTCTGGAGATCCCAGACATGGGCCTTGACGGTGGGTTAGTTGCATTTTTGGTCCAGCTGAAAACTTTGGTTGTGGGGGCAGAGTCAACATCCTTCTGACCAGGACAACTGTCGGTCCAAAGTTTGTTACTCCTGAGCCTGGGTCAAATATGTCTATGAAATACTTTAACTCTTTGGTAGCTAGGATAATTCTCCTGTGGACGCCAGAGAATTTTCAATGAAACGTTGAACAAAATAAAACTAAAACAAACATACAATCTGAATATTGGTGGAATAGATGTTCATTTTTAATAAGATGTTGGTAATCTACAGGAATTGGTGTGTAAAGAGTTTTCCAGGTCTGGTTATTATTACATGACAAATGGTAGTGATGTGTGGAAAAAGGACAGACTAGAGTTTCAAAGATTAGGTTCGCCACTCACAAACTGCAACCCTGTATTTTACAATGGAGTTTACATTACTGAAGGGTATATACGAGGGAGAATAGCAGAAACCATTGGGCATAGGTCTTGGCTGTTCTATAGCAAACTTTTTTTTAATCAGCCTTAATTTGATGGGATTTCTAAGTTAAATAAAGGGAGACAGGGACAAACATTTTATTTCTTCTTAAATTCCTTGTGATCTCGGGTGCTGTATTAACCCACATTGCTGCCTGCAAAACATTATCGCCAAACATCTCACTACATTCTACAACTGGTCAAACATCTAGCCAAGTCACAAAAGACAGGACAACTTTCAGATGGCTCCTGTTTGTTTGCTCCAATTTCCCACCCTCTAAATCAAACATCTGGACAGCTAGAATTAAAAAGTGCGTCCAAAAAGCTTTTAACAAAGCTAAAGGCCATGAAATCCAAAAGCTTTACTCCTCACTTTTCAACAGTGAACTTTGGACCGAATTGTTGACGAGTTCCCTCTGAAGCCCACGCGTTAATTGTCAGCTTCGGAAATTCCTGCCAGTTGTTCAATCCAACCTATTTACATTTTTAGCCAGGAATTATCATGGTTTTGTTTATGTTCTCGGGCCAGCATAAAACAACAGCGCATGAAGAGTTCTGAATACATATTCAAACAAATGTCAACACTCTCGACATCAGACACAGACAACTGTCATAAGCAAGTAGGAAAGAGGCAAAAAAGACAAATTGTTTTCAAATTTTTTTCATTTGCCTTTTGTTTAGTTCGAGAGGAATTAAAACCACAATAAAGGGACAAAACGGCTCTTCCGTTTTTTATGACCCTCAAACTTATTTGAGGGTCATAAAAATAACAACCGCCTTACATTTTAAAATGGCATTAGATAAATTACATTAAATAGACAGTTCAATTAATTCAGAGGCACTTCAGCAATAAGAGAACACATTTTGTGAAAACAAGTGCTAAAAAGCAGGGGTGTGGGGATCTGCGGAGGAGGCACGGGTCCAGGCAGGAAGGGGTGGGTAGGGGTTTAGAGTTCACCCCCGGGGTCTCAAAAGCAACACGTCCGTCATTAGGCTCGGTGATGAACCTTCCGATGCCTGACACTGTCACTACGTGCAGCAGCCACACCCCCAGCACTGACACCTGAACTGCTCTCTCTGTCTCTCTGTGTGTGCAGTCATGCAGGGGTTAGGACCACCATGCGCAAGCATCCCCCTATCTCACCATCCTGGAAGGCTGAAGGGCTGACAGCAGCCTGGAAGAGGGAGCGTCCCCAACACGCTCCAAACGGAAGAGACACGGACGGCATGCGCCACAAATAAAGCACTCTAAACATAGCGAGTGAGAGTGCAGGCCACCAGAACAACAGATGCTACGCGCAACAGACTTTTGCAATGACATACTTGTGTAACCTAATAGCCATTATTATTATTATTACTATTACTAACTTTTTAAATTACTATATTATTACTGGGGAAATCTTCCACATAAAAGGTAAACATACTTTAAAGCTTGTAAGTCGCTCTGGATAAGAGCATCTGCTAAATTCTTAAAATGTAAAAAAAATGCAAATGTAAATGTAAGCTTTTATTGTAGTCCCCCAAAAAAGAAGAAGCTTGCACCGGCTCTAGGCCTTCCCAGATACGATTGGTCACCCCTGCTTCAAAGCAACTGTAAAGAGTTGAGTAATGGTTTTAAAGGTGTCTTTTAATCTCTTGAGACCAGCGATGGAAATGTAACTGATGCTCTGCCAGCAAATGCTTCAACTCTGCAACAATGTGACCTGCTTTACATGAGCGATTCAGGTAAGAGCACTCGGCTTACAACCCAAAACTGGACTGTTCATATCCCCAATCATGTGCTTTTTGTTCTGTCTTTTGGATTACCCCGAGGGCGGGACGTTCGATTGAAAGGAAAGGGAGAAGGCCTGGGTTTGGCATGTCCAAACTTCAGTAGCTGAGTAGCACGTTGTAGCTGAGTAGCACGTAGTACAGTACATCCCAGGAATAAATGAAGACTATACACATTAATTTCAAATGGATTTCAAATGGATAGTGTAATAGTAATAGTAATAATAATTCTAATAATAAGCAATTACATTTTTATTGTCTCTATGTCTTTGGCAATTACACTTATCCAGAGAGATTTAAACTAATTAAATACATTTTAAGGGATGGCCTCATGATATCACCCGCAATCTTTTTTTATTATTTTGAACTTTTGTCCACATTTTTGATGGATCAAACGTCGTGAATCTGGTGTACGTCTCTGAAGCCTGTGCATTATGCATGCCATGGTGCCGCGTTACGCTGACTGAGGCCCTGAGCCTGAGGGAAAGCAGATGACCATGCGGAAAACGTTCTTCCAAAGACAAGCGTCTCGACGATCCGCAGGCTGAACGCTCGCAGAGGGCGAATCAACTCCCGTGCGACCGTCCTCGCTGTCGTCATTCTCCCACTCAAACAGTATTTATATTTTAATGTTTATATTTATATTTTAATGTGATATTAGTCTGTCCTCGGGTAGGTATACTAGCAGAATATTGGTCGTCTGCCAAGACCCTTATGTTCCTTGTTGTGATCTGTGGGGGAAAAGCTTAGGAACCCCTGATTTAGACTGTAAACTAACTCAGGCACAATAATGTTGCAATTCATGACCGGGATTGGTTTTGGGGGTGGGGGTGAGGGTGAGGGTGGGGGCTTTTACATCGTAATTAGTATGTCACATGCAGTACAAGGCCATGGCAGAGATGAAGCTTTACACAGGAGCGGAGAAGAAAAATAAACCCCAACCGGCAAAGCCGATAGAAGCCATTTATGTCCAAGTCACTCGCGACCCATGATTACTTGATCATGTTTTTCTCAAAGGGTTCTGGGGTAGGAAAATGGATTTATTTTAATGCCCAGAATACGAAATGTACTGCCAAGCTTTTCCCAAAACCTCCAGGGGAGAAAGTTAAGTAACAGAGATACATCGGCAAACTCCTGTTTCTGACAGGATCTTTACATCTTTATTGTGTTCTGTGCATTAAAGAGGGGGAGGTTCTTCGGCATGTAAGGAATAGCTAATGTCGGATGCAAAGCAAGGCAACGGGTAGAGCATTCCATACTAACAGCATAAACAAGTCTACTGTTAGGGGGTAACCTGCACCATCACTTACGTTCCACTAATAACCGGCTCGGATCTCCGAGAAACCAAGCCTGGCCGCTGCAAGTGGTTATTCCTATCAATAAGGACACAGTAGTCAGAAAAAACACAGCTGCGAATTCAAAAGATTGACACAGAAACCTTTTTTTAAAAGCTCTTGTACTGCCAGTATTGACTCCCGCAATTGTATTCATTCAAACGGGAAAGTTAAAACTACCAAATGGGTTCACTTGATCTGGTGCTGACCCACTGCATCGCTCCAATAAGTCACTGGAGGATTGCTTACAGGCATCTGGTAAGAAGGGAATTTGCAGTTGCATTGCTTTTAGTGTGATTTAGTGATTTTAGTGTGTTTAATTTATTGCTTGCCTTTTTGCATAATTAATAATATAGAGCTCGATGTTTATAAGAGGCGGCACGGTGGTGCAGTGGATAGCACTGTCGCCTCACAGCAAGAAGGTCTCGGTTCGAATCCAGGCGGGGCCTTTCTGTGTGGAGTTTGCATGTTCTCCCCGTGTCCGCGTGGGTTTCCTCCGGGTACTCCGGTTTCTTCCCACAGTCCAAAGACATGCACGTTAGGCTAATTGGAGAGTCTAAATTGCCCATAGGTATGAGTGTGTGAGTGAATGGTGTATGTAGTGCCCTGTGATGGATTGGCGACCTGTCCAGGGTGTATTCCTGCCTCTCGCCCCAATGCATGCTGGGATAGGCTCCAGCCCCCCCGCGACCCTAACTAGGAATAAGCGGCTGAAGATGAGATGAGATGAGATGAGATGTTTATAAGGTGTGATTGCGTATGCTACTACCGGGGTCATACCGCGTTGGGTTGACTGGTCATAGTTCAGTCCGTAAGGTTTGTACCTCGGGCTGTGCTGTATGATATGTGGCTACCGTTGGACTGGTGGCACGTGTAAGCATTAATGTGGATATTTCTCTATTTCTCTCTTTTCCAGGGCAGTTGCCAGGAAAAACAGACCCTGTTCATGTTGAGCAAGAAAACAAGGAGAGGCTGCCCCGTCATTTGCAACATCATCGGCAGCGGCCGTGCGAATGCACAGAGTGGGAGGCCATGGGAGGCCAGAGAGAGAGAGAGAGAGAGAGAGAGAGAAAGAGAGAAAGAGAGAAAGAGTGAGAGAGAGAGAGAGAGAGAGAGAGAGTGAGAGTGAAAGAGAGAGAGAGAGAGAGAGAGAGAGAGAGAGAAAGAGAGAGAGAGAGTGAGAGTGAAAGAGAGAGAGCGAGAGAGAGAGAATGGACACGATGAGCAGTGATGTGTGTGGTTCTGGTGGGGGGTCATGTGACATGCACACGAGCATGCACACACTCACACATACACACACAAACACAAACATGTACACACAATGATGGCCAATAATGACTCAGCTGGGAACAGACTGCCTGTAGAGCGACAGATGCCCCTGAGTGCCTTGTGTGGCACCCTGCATTTTCTCCACATATGATATATGCATCTCAATTACCCACAAGTGATTTCTTCATTAAAGTCTCTTTCTTCCCAAGAGTAAAATAATACCAGTGGATTTACGTATGTATTTATTGTGTGCATTGAGAACTAAAAACAAGCAAATTCAGCCCGCTGTGCTCGAGAGACATAAGGAAGGGTAACTGACTAACACTGTTTTCATAGGAAAGGATTCAGTTCTTGGAGGCCAATAAAAAGAACAGAAATGATCATTTACAGTTGTGGATCAAAAGGTCCTTTTCCATATATTTCAGAACATTTTGTGATTAATTCAACATTCTCAAGGTAGGTTTTTTATCATTTGATTTATTCACTAACTGCTTTTGTGTGTGTGTGGGGGGCAGGTTTTATTCCATTCTACAGCGAGTGACTGTTGTTTTCTCTCCATTTTCTAATTTCCACATGATGGCTTTCACTGTTAGTGGATTCTGACAAAAAAAACTGAACAGAAATATTTATATACAGCACCGTCAAAAAGTATTCCCTTGACAAACACGAGAAAAGAAGGCTGTATAAAGAATACAGGTATGAGCTATATTGTAACACTCTGTGTGTAAGAGTTTAATGGTCAATAGTTTAGGGAGTTCCAACTTTTTAAAGTTAATCTCAATCAAGGAACTGGCACCCACTGTTGTTGTTTTCCACCACGTGTTTTCCGATGAGTTAACAGTACTTCACTACCCAAACAAAAGCTGGAATCGAGCTGGCGCAAACATGGCCTTGCTATTCCCCAAAGTTAGATTGCGCCTACTGTGAGCCTTGCTGGCTTTTTGCAGATCGCTCTGCCCCATCCTTAAATCTTGCATGGGTAAAGGGTGTGTGAAATTGGCATTACACTCTGCACTATTAATATTACTATTCTTAATTTTTAGCAGGATGGGGGCGAAGGGTGGTTGTGTGGTAGTGGACCCGGCAGCCCGGTTTCTGCTCCGGGGCCCAGGCTCAAGTATTTACACCGCTGTATTGAGAAAATACATTTCTGTCACCTGTGCATTGACAGGGAAGGAAGAAGGCCCAAGCGACAGATTTACAGAACCTGTATTTATATGGGCTCAGTTACTTTGAGGAGGCTTTTAAACATTACAGAATTGTTTGGTCTTGTGTCACCATACTGTATGTACAGAGTATTTCATTACCTTCCACCAGGTGACAATGCTGCTGTGCAACATGTTTCTCTGCATATATGCAGTATCCTATAGGCTACCTTGCCTGCGTGAACTGCAAGACTGCTTTAACACGATTGATCTGTGAGGGATAGAAGTGAGCTTGCTGATGCTATAACATGCGCTTGGTTTGTTGTTCATGTGCTCTAGTTTTAACCACGTTTACCAATGTACCAATATACTGTATATACATATATTTATTTGTGAACATAAGATGAAAAATGGCTATGGAATAATTATATTATTCTTTATTTTTCTATGATCTAATTAAATAAGACATTGTTACTACATTAGCACCTATGTGTGGATGCCTCCACAACATATTCAACAAATCTTTATTTTCTCATAATCGCTGCCTATCAAGGAATCTGGTATTGCTGCCGCACGGTTGACTCCGCACTATGACCAGGTTTCTGGTGACAGACTTTTTAGATTTCTTAAATCTGTTAAAATGTCAGTTTGGCATGCGTTAACACCAATCCCCACCCCCAAACGACTGACCTAGCCCCCTTTCCAGTCAGCCAGGGCAAGTGCTAAAAAACAGGGATGAAAATACCAACCTAGGGGAAAAACGTATTTGCGCCTCTCTGTGCCACTCGTAAATATCAATCTGCCCTTATGACAGCTTGTGAAGGGCTTTTTGCGTCCTCAAAATGGAGCCTACAGTCTCCAAATCTACCATCAGATGCCACCTCCATGCCAATAGACTTTTTGGAAGGGTTGCCATAAATAGATGTGGCAATCTACAAAAATAAGCATCTGGAGTTTGCTAAACATCATTGGAACTGGTTGTTACGGTCAGATGATGAGTTTGGCATCGGAAGAAAATAATGTCTGTTGAAAAGAATGTCATGCCTATAGTGAATTATTGTGGTGGATATTTAATGTCATGGTGGTGTTTTGCATCTATTGGTCCTGGGGCTGTTTTTAATGTCAATGTAATCATGAACTACAGCAAGTACCAAGACATTTTGGCCTAAAACGTGATAACCTCTGCCAGGAAGCTGAAACCTAGCTGGGAATGGATCTTGAGATCTCAAGATAACGATCCCAAGCACACATAAAAATCAACCATTAATTGGCTACGGAATGATTGTTTTGCAATGGCCACCTCAGCCTCAGACTTGAACCTGATCAAAAACTTTCTGGTTCGAATTGGAGAGGGCAGCCCACAAGCACAGACTGAAGGATCTGAAGGATCTTGAAACATTCTGTATGGAGAAGATCCCTCCCAATATGTTCACTATCTCATAAAACACTCAAAAGTGTTACCCTTGCAAGGTGAGGGTGCACAAGTACTGAAAACAAGGGTGTGAATAACCGTGACACATATCTTTTTGGGAAAAGTTATATTGTTTAACAAAATCTTTTTCTCTGAGTGATTGTATTAGCATAAAATAATATTATACTTTTATGCACAGCCTCAATATACAGCCGTCTTCGCTCATCTTTATCAAGGGTGTGAATAATTTTGGAGGGTACTGCATGTAAACAAAATAGGACGAGGAGCAACCAGCATCCTGGGAAAGTAAGTCGGGGATTTCCCTCAGCAAAGCCTTAAATTTCAAACTGCACTCACCATGCCTTGAAGCTATCTGGAATTCTTTTAAACTTTCATGGAAATGCATTCCTTTCACAGGACACAGATTTCCTGTGGCAGTAAAACTTTGTTGTGTGCTGTGTTGATATATATCAGGGGTGTCAAACTCATTCCATCTAGGGCTGAGTGTATGCAGGTTTTTGTTGCAACCAATGCACTACTCCAGGTGATTTCAATTAGGTCCCTCCCTTGGTTGAAGAAGTGGGCTAATTAATGAAATCACCTGGAGTAGTGCATTAGTTGCAACAAAAACCTGCATACACTCGGCCCTCGATGGAATGAGTTTGACACCTGTGATATATATGAAAAACTAATTCAAATATGCAGGTCATCTGGTAGACTGGTCTCACAGTGGTGCTTGGCCTGTCAATCGAACATCTCACAGGTGGACATTCAACATGAAAACCCTCTATTCTGAACAAACTCAGAACTGGGGTGTTGGTAAAGGACACTAGAAGCTTCCAGGGGGTGTGACTCTGGCCAGGGAATGAAGTTGATTAGACAGTTGGCTAGAAAGATGGAGACCTGCTTGACACCCCTGCCCCCCCAATGAACTTACATGTCACTGGCAATGGATGAATTCCTGGACATGGACTTGGGAGACAGGTCATAGTCGCTGTCTGAGCGATACAGGAAGGACTCCCGCCGCTGGCTGTGAACAAAGTTGGCCTGGAGGATGAGGCCCGACCCGGGGCTCATCATGGGATCCAGGGGACTCCTTCCCGAGGACGTGCCATTGTCCACGTCGAAGCTGGGGGGGAGGGGGGGACAGAGACAGATGGTCAGAAAAAAATGCACAACTGAGAACTTTTCCCACAACCACAAAAGGTGGCTGGGGCTAAGACACGAATATGGGTTGACCGTACAAATAGAATTCAGCACTGACGTGAAATATGAACTTGAATTTAATGTTAAGGTTTCAGGGGAAAAGGCAGCATTAAAAACAAGTCAGAATGATTCTTGCAGGACTGATATATAGATGTGTAACATATGCCTCAAAAAGGGCATTACTGTGCGCAGGAATAATACACCAGCCAAGTCGATTTCCACAGAAAAGTCAGACACCAAAAATGAACTGAACCTGGATTTTTATTTGAAACAATAGACCAGGTAGAGGGTGGCAGCTAGAGGTGCAGTTCTGCTTAACCACAGGTTAGAAAGTTCTGCACTGCAACATAAAGCACCAATAAATATACAATTCACAAAAGGGTCTCATACCAAGTGTCATACCACGTGCTCTATTATGCATTTACCATTCAGTTAAATAGGTGAGACTTCACTACAAAATCCATCAATATGGCAGTTTAACAGGCTGACTTCCAACGCTGACCCCTAGAGGCAGGGCCGGCTATACACATTTTGGTGCCCTAGGCAAGATTGGCATTTGGGTGCCCCCCCCAACAAACATCAATCAGACATCACCATGGAAGCTAGCCACATTATTATCACTGATATAATGTTGTAGCCTACCACTCATTTTGGTAGCCTAATAATAAAGCTTGAGACTCAAGGCAAGCATGAGGGTTTTGCAACTCTGCAATTCAGGTGTAGTAGCCGAGTTTTGGGAATAACTACAGGTGGGTACTAATAAGCTTCAAGCCAAAACGTGAGGGTTGGGTAACTCAGCATCAGCATGCATTCATCCTTCAATCTGTATGAGTCTAGCAGTAGCTCTTAGCATCGCATTATCTAGCTAGTATTAGCTTGTTTATTACTTAGCTAGTTAGCTCCCTAGCCTCCTACAATAACACAGAAACACAACATGATGACATAGCCTACCCCTTAATTGGGCTCTCTTTTCCGCCTCCTCCTTCCTCCGTTTTCTCCCCTGCGCACCTGAAGGCTTGTGCCTTTTCAAAATCATTGTGCAAATATAAAATCTGTCATCGATCTGATATCTAATTAGCTAATTTAGTTTAATAATCTTAGTATACAGTTTATACGCAATGTTAGTTAGCCAGCGATTTCTACTTTGGCTGCCTCGCTACAAAACATTTAGCAGCCATGCTTGCTGGTTGTTGATTGTTGTTAAACGCCCGAGCAATTGAAGAATGGTTACGTTAAGTTAGTCGTCACACAGATCAGTGACACTTGACAGTTGTTATTAACTAGCTCGCAATTGTTAGCTAGCTTAGGAAACCAAGATTGGATGTCTACCCCTAACATTATTGTGTAAGTGTCACGGTTTTACCTTGTTCAGCCGCTGGAGGGCGCTTGACCATGTGATGGTCTGTTGTCTTTTGTTTTGTGTGAGGAATCATTGTCATATCCACCTTCCTTATATGGTCTTTTGTCGGTGTGTTTTCCGATCACGACCAGCTGTGGATTATCAGTGTTTATTCCGCCTCCTATTTAAGGTCTGCGTTTTCCTCATACAAACACTTCTGTGTAAACCATTGTTACGCTCTAGCCGGTACTAAGAACTAAGGTATTGGTTTTCCACCCTGTGGTCTCTCAGTTAAAGAGAGAAGGTACTTCTTATCATCTCATTAAAAGGTTTAGCGTTACCACTCCGTGGTTGCCTTTTTAGGAGGATTATTTCTTTCCTATCTAAAGGTTTCATGCTCGCCACTCTGGTGGTATTTCCTTTCGAGATTCATTCTTTGTTTTTTGGGTTAAAATCTCCCAGAGCTAAAGTCTCTAAAATCATTTTAGTTTCTTACCTCTTCGTTGAAGAGTTCTCACCCTTATTGGGTTGTTTTATGTTTAATTATTTTCCGTGGACTTTTATGCCCAGAGTTTTCTTTTCTTTGTCCTTCCATTTTTTCCCCTGCTCCCTTATCTGTTCGCAGACTTAGTGGCTGACTACTCGTGGTCAGCTTTTAGATATTCGTGACATCTGCGTGTGGCTCTTCCACCCTCGACCCACACTACAGTAAGCAGTGATAACGGGTTCTCGAGGTTAACTAGCTGGCTAAACATAGCTAGAAGAAAACATACTAGGTCAGAGTTAGCTATGCTGAACAATTAGCTAGATGGTTAACGTTAGTTAACCAGGCTCGCTAATGCGTTTCCAAGCTGTTTGCAGAGGGAAGATAAGTGAAGTGTTTCAAACGAGCTATCGAGCCAGCTCAAGGTGTCAACCAACTAAACGTTTCTACAGTTTGTAGAATAGATTATGACAGTTTTCAAGTTCAATAGCTAGCTCAATTGAGCAATAGATAACATGAACGTTTTCTGAATTGGCTAGCTACATACCAAAGCGGATACACACTAGCTAGCTAGCCAAGACTAGGTCTATGCTACCGTTAGCTAACTCCGTATAAGAAATGTTAGCGATAGCTAGCGAGCTTACTAACCGCTAGCTTATTTACCCTACAACTCAGACTTTGGAAAACATCAGCTAGCCAACTAGCTAGTACTTGGCTACTTTAGGACTAAGATAACTCCATAGACGCTAGTTAGCTAACGGTAGCTTACTAACCTAACGTTTTAAAAAGCGGTAAATGGGCAAAAATGTTCACTGCTTTAAGTGTTTTACAGAATAAATGGAAATCAAAGTTATATTTGTCTCCTTTTTTTTTTTTTTTTTTTTTGCTGATCCGAAAAATGATCCGATCCGTGACTCAAAACCGTGATACGATCCGAACTGTGAGTTTTGTGATCCATTGCATCCCTAATCAAAGTGCAGGCCAGATTAAACATTGTGTGAGGAACAGAACAGGGGTGCAAAGTGTATTTATTTTTGTTTATTTGTTCATTGGGAGGAAAGGAGAGGGCGCACACCAGCCACCAGCTGGTGTTTTTTTCTTCTTTTTTTTGTGAGGGCGACCTGGCACCCCTAGCCTACATGGCGCCCCAGGCAGCTGCCTGTATTGCCTGTGCCTTGAGCCGGCCCTGCCTAGAGGTCTTATTTTTTTCAATTTTCTCTTTTTGCTGTTTTCCCCATTTTCTCCCAAATTTAGAAGCCAATTATACCCTCTTTTTCATGTCACCTATCCCCTCCCTTGTATTGAGAGCTCACTGTTGTACCCCTGAACCTAGCAGTGACATGCGCGGAGCACTGTCTCTTCCGAACCAGAACCCGCTAAGCCATCACCGGAACCTCAGTATACACACAGTAGGCCACTCCTATACGCAGCGAGCTCATATCGGCTTCCCTCCCCCCCACCCTGGGGCGGACAGCCAATTGCCGCTCCCTAGTGGCACTCCCGACCTGAGCCAAAACTGATGCGACCTGGTGGAATCAGACCCCGGTTGCAGTGGGCAGCATCAGACGTTCTACCGCTACATCACCCGGGAGGGCCCCCCTAGAGGTCTTTCTAATTGGACTCCATGATTGATAATTATAATTCAACTTAATTTATAAACACTAGATTAATTTAGAACACTACTTCATTAAATAGACAAATAGTAATCTTCATATAAAATATGTGTATACATGTCCTTGAAAAATATCTCTTTTAAGAACAAAGCTTAATGGTGCAATAGAAACTAACAACCAGGGAGCTACAATGTCAAGTACAAGTTTCACGTCATACATTACGTCATACACGTCATACATTACGTCATACATTACGTCATCACTGGAGTGAGGGAGGGACAGGCAAGATCCCACAGAACAGGTCAGCTGTACCTGCATGCAAAACTTAACAATGGCAAGACAGCACACTAACGTGCGATACGTTAACTTCTTACTCAACTACACAATGTGTAAATACACCATCAATCTGTAAAATGAAATGAAATACTTGCCAGACTGTGCGTCTCACCCTCATACTGAGCCCCCTCCTTAAATGAGGAATGTTTTTATAGCCCGCATTTCCGCCTGGTAATCATCCGGTGCATTCAATTTCCCCCTCATTATTAGTATGAGAAGGAAAATGTGAGATGTACTTTTAAGTCTTAATACAGTAATATTGGGTCATACAGTAAATAATCATGCAACATGTTAGGATATAAAAACAAAAATATAATGAATACTTAGGGATACTTTAGGGATATAGAGTGTGTAAAATGAATGCCATACATATTGACATAAATTAAAACTTTGTTTACATTTTGTCCTTCATAATTTTTCATGTATTGACATAAATTACTTTTATCACTTTTATTACTTTTACCAACACTTGAAATGGTGAAAGACTGGAGTAGTTTGGCCTCATTACAAAGCAAACACTTAATTCAAATAATCTAATGCATTGTTGTTCAAACATGCTGATTTCCAAACATTTGAACACTCCACAATGATTCTCATTGTAAACTACTGGCATGTCCCCTGAACAACCCAAAGCTACAACACATTTAACCACTTTGGCCCCAAGCCCTGGACTGCAGCCAGCACACGAAAGTAGCTGTATGTGTTGAATTCACCCTATAGCTTTGACTGGACGGGTGGGGAATATTAATGTGATATCTCCACAAGAAAGCACCAGTAAGATAAGAGTATTACACAGATAACACAGTCCAGCCCTTTACATACACCAAGCTCATGTCAATCAAACGTGTGTTTCCACAAATTTTGAGTGGATGGAATCCAGTCAGAATTGAATCACTTTTGTGGATCATATGGGGTGACTGTCATTGCATATTACATTGCCAAAATAATTAGTAAAGAAGAAACTGTCAACCTTCTCCAAATCTTTTCAGATTGGGAGCCATGGTTGAAATAGAATACAATAAGAAGTTTAATTCTTGAGACAGAAGAGATGTCACTCGGCTTGAGTTTAAGGACTGCCAACATGCATTAACCCATACAGAAAATGATATCATAAAGTAATATCCTTTCATAGTCACAGTAACTATTTTGAAGTAACTTGCAGGAATAGATTAATCTCAAGATAAATCTCAACCACACTTTGTGTCTAAACTCATTACTAAAGAGTATCTTGGGTTCTTCACCTAAAAAACGGAACCCAAAAAAGTATTCACTGGGACACATCAAGCACTTCCTCTCTTCTAAAACGTACTAAAAGGTTCCAAGGTAATGTTAAAGCAGTACAGGTATAGGGCACAACAACACCACCAAGGTTGACTGATACGTTTAAAATATAAAAACATGTAAGAAATACCATAGGGTGCACTTTAGAACAAGCTACTTCCACCCTTAAAAATTCACAATGCCATGTAAGATATCTACAATGCATACGGGGAAGATTTAAACTGAGGAAGATGAAGACAGACAGACGGCAACATTAGGAGACCGGGTTCTGTAAGAACATGGGAAATTGTGTCTCAGTCAGACAGGTGAATCACAGCGGAAAGGAAAGCAGGTAAGCGGCTGTTGCCAGGGAGTGGTGGAACAGCTGCTGGCTGTTCCTGCGTGGCGATAAAATATTCATGCGTAGGCCATTTAGTGAGTGACGGAGGTGACTGGCTGGTGACAGATACGGTGAGCTGGCTTAAGGAGGGATTTCACCTGGAGGCCCCTGATTATAGTCGGCCACGGAGAACCAGGTGGCGGGGTGGGGGTCCTCATAATCGCCACTGGGGTTGCCTGAGTGGCCGCCCTGTACTCTAATCCCCAGCAGGACGGTCAAATATAGACAGCAGGGCACACTCAGAGGGGATTCCCCCTGTGACGTCCGAGGGAAACAACATCACCAGGCTTATCCTTTAAAACCCCGGGCACTGTGAATCTGCCACTACAGCACTGCACTCCCACCTCTTGCCCTGTGTAGCCATTGGTTCGATAACTGAAAATGGGCTGACACAGCGCAAGCTATGCCATCGTTGTAAAGTGGTTCCCTACGCTGGCCAACCCCTGTAAATGAACGTTTGCTAATTAAAGAGCCAGCAGCAGTTTCATAAGGAGGAGCGCTGAGCCATGTTCCTGTTTCCGCTGGGATGTCATTGCATGTACAGTACAGTGTATGTTACTATAATCCTGACCAACAGTCCCCCTCAAATAATAACCTGGGTCAAATACATATTTGAAATACTTGAAACTCTTTAGATGCTGGTAAAAATGTGAAAAAACACTTGTATTTCACTAAAAACAACAATCACATGGAAGAATAATTTTTTCTGAATATTGGTGAAAATACATGTTTCTTTTAAAATTGTCAGTACTATGCATACATTTCACTGGTGACTAAAGGGTTAATTAACGTATTTAAAATAAAGCATTTGACCAGAGGCTGATTCATGAAAATTTCTAGAAATGTGAATTTAATATTGAGCTTTCTTGAAGGAAGTCAGTCCCAACACCAACAACTGCACCAAGGTGCGCTACTGTCTTTTGGCACAAAACTACTGGAAAGGACAAGGACACACCTTTCTCCTGGATTAGTACTACTGTTTTTGCATTGAACTTTGACAATGAAACTAGAGCCCATAGTGTGCGGTGATATTTGAAGTGTGAGGAGCTTTAACTTAAAGTGTGAACATATTTAAGTTATTGTGTGAGGTGAAACAAATGAATGTGAATCCACTTTTTAATAATTTGTGGTGTGGTATCTGAAGTGTCTTAGCGTCCTTTCTTGTTAACCTTAAAAGTAGTGCTTTGCACAAGTGCATTAGACTGCCTTTCTTAGTGCCTTAAGCTCTTAAAAATAAATTCTCAGTAAAGATGAATGTTTTTCTTACTAAACAGTGGCTTGCCTGTGTGTGTGTGTGTGTGTGTGTACAATCGGAGACTTCACCCGACCTCACTGGTTTACAAATTACGGTGGCAGCCTTATGCTAATTGGTTTATTCAGTTAACCTTACCCTACCTTGGTTCATTACAGACGCATTATGGCCTGCTAATTTATATAGAGATGAAACAGGTTTACAATGCTAAGCTGTAAACTTAAGTGCTATGGCTTTGAAAACCTAGTAAACGTGACAGATTTACACATGGCCCACGGTACAAATGGCAACAGGACAATTACTTAGCTTTGAGGCTAAACATAAATATAATCAAATATTTCATTATGGACCTTAATAATAGCCTACCTGTGGAAAGACAAACCACCTGAACGATTACTATAACCAAAAGCTGCACATGACAGAATTTTTAGCACATTTACAACCAAGCAATTAATTATAATTAGCCTAATGTCAAGTTCAATCAGATCAATGTATCACATTTCACAAAATTAAGTAGATAGGGAAATGGGAGAGTACCCTCAATTAACTGTTGCGTGAAATGATTGAGGGCAACATTGGTTTTCCCACGGAAGTCAGCAGACCGGTTTAGACTAATTATAAGGCAGTTTTCACCAACACAGTGACAATTCTGGTGAGTGAAGCTCTAAACAGACAGTCCTAATATGAGAACTAGAACAACAACAAACAACTAAAAAAACGGACACATTCTCGATGTTATAGACATAATTTGCATTCATTCCGTATGTGAAAAGAGGGACAGAATTAATGATTTGATAGACACAAAAATTGAATGGCACAACTACGGGTAGATGGCGCTGTAGAACCCCCCGGAAGTAAATGTCTCCTTGATTGCTTCAAATCGTATAACGGGGGGGGGGCTCATTTAGTCCACTACATATACTGCCTATAGTGAACATCTGCACTTCTTTGTGAATCGAGAACCGAAGCGCACCGCCCTTGCTGTGAGAGCACTGTCTCTGGGGGACAAACTAAGCCAGCCAACGTAAGCCTCTGAGGTGGACAGGAATCGGGCCGAAGCAGAGGCCGTGGCTGGAAATGCTGCTTTGTGTAGATAAGTCCCTTCATTCTGGAACAGAATGGTGAAAAATGGAGGGGGGAGTTATCAGAGGATTGGAAAAGACTCAGAGTATTGAAAGGAGACAATTAGCGGGCCTAGGTGCAAGTGAGGGACAATGGGTGGAATCCAGTCCCCTGGAGAGATTGCTTCAGTTTGATGCGCCTCGCTCCCGCCCACTGAGAAATGGCAGCATGTCCACGGCCATGTTCGGGATCCACGGCTCCCTAATACTGCAATAACAAAAGCGTGAGCAAGCAAGAAACGTGATAAGATTTGGGAAAGTCACGCGGTCCGCCCGTTACAACCCATGGAGAGCCGCAGCACTGCCTCTGTATTGGTTTTACAGGCATCCCTGTGATGAACAAAAGTGCAAACCCTCAAAAAAACAGGGCTGACGAACTGACAATAATGGTCACGATGGACAAAAATGACACCCTTCGATGGTTTCAGCCTTTCAGAGAACTGGCCTAAAAAGGAAAGAAGGATCTGCAGGATGACAAACTGCACACATCTTGGCAACAGGCTGTAATCTGTCAAGTCATGTTGACTTTATGTCTTTCTAAGAGAAGACTGAATACAGACCTTCACCTTTTAAACCTTTCCTGCATCCAAAAGATGACTGTAAATTAAGTTTAAAAAATCACTTTGGCCCTAGTGGAGAATACACATTTAGCTGGAAAAACAAAACTTCAGGAAGAAGTAGCATACACTCTTCAGAAAATGTTCATTTAACTTCATGTGATAGTTTTAACTTTGACATAGAGACCAATAGACTTGTCTTCTCCTTTTGTACAAAGCAATATGTACAGTCAGTAAAACATGCCACATTCTTTAGAAAATATACAAAGGAATGCAACTTTTAGTAATGAAATAGTACATGTGTACAGAGCAGAATATATTAATGCATGTCATAAACTATGATGACAACGATCCCAAACATATGTCCAAAGCAACTAAGAAATGGTTGAAAGAGCACAAGATCAATGTCCTGACATGGCCATCTCAGTCTCCAGACCTGAATCCAGAACACAGCATTATCTGGGTATCCATTTTAGAGAGGTTTGCCTCCCCATTAAAATGGACCTATTATCTCATAGGGTTCGGATTTCAAATGGAATGGTTCTTGCCTACATAACTGGGAGGTCAGCCTCCCTGTTAGAGTCCCCTGGCAGAGTCCTCACTTGGCAGAGTCCCCGCTCTCCCAGGGCCATATCGCTGATCCTATCACCATTACAACCTGTAGAATATCCCACTGTACCCCCTATAAACACATGAACACGCACGCACGCACACACACACATCTCCACACAAATATGCATGCACACACAGACACACATACACACACCATTTCGCCTGCATTATAGATGAACTTCCTCACCACCTGAAACCTATCCTTGTCCTCGGCCCCTGGGGGTCCATGGGAAAGACATACAGGAAGAGAGGAGCCACATAGTTAAAAATAAGTTAATGTTGCACATTAGCTAGATAAATACTGTGGTAGTAAACAGCCATTAAGAATACACATTCAGAATTAAACTCTAAGCTCTCTCTTCTAGATAAGTTCCCTGTGTGAAAACCATGTGAAAACTGAGATTTGTTTAGGAAATTGCTAAATAGTAATGTTTTAATAACTGTTTTATTAATAATAATCATAATAATATGTCCAGGCCAATTTATAGGGCCTTAGATGCTTGGTTTGTATTGTACATACACAAGCAGTAAAGGTGTGCAGCACACATTACCAGTGGTGGACGAAGTACACAAACCCTTTACTTGAGTAAAAGTACAGATACCCTAATCAAATATTACTCAAGTAAAAGTAAAAAGTCCTACATTTAACCCCATTTGCCATTAAAATGTAGGGGAATGAAAGTAAAAATAAAAGTAAAAATGGAAATACTTAAGTAAGCCCAGATACTTGAAAAAAGTACAGTAATAAGTAAAAGTAGAGTAAATGTACTTTGTTAGTGTCCACCACTGCACATTACTATGGCCCATAAGTGTCCTGCATCTGGACTTTCATTTTGAGAAACAATGCCAATGCCCTCTGATCTTCTACATTACACATTACATTACAGGCATTTGGCAGACGCTCTTATCCAGAGCTTCTGCATGCTAAAACCATCCTGTCCTTTTGGATGCAGCTGTGAAATATATTATGTGGCGTCCGATGGAAGCCTTCCCTGGTGCGCTTAATATGACAACCCCTCGGCTATAGAATTACAAGCCAAACAGCTTCCTTCCCATTGGGCAGTGTGAACGAGCCTGACAGCTCTTTGTCTGAGCCAGCATCTGAGGCAACAGTAATGCAAGGCCTATACTGTTATGGCAAAACACCCATTTCATTAGCAAAGCTAAACCATGCTAAAAGCTGTTAGCATTTGATGATCAGACATGATCAACAAAATGATCAGACATGCTTTTTTAGGTATTTAGCATTAATCAAAAACACTGCAGTGTGTATATTACAACGTTCATGTATGAAATGTTAATACAGTAGAATGTAGAATATATTGTGAAATATTTTTTAGTCTTTGATACCATATAATAATAATAATAATAATAATAATAATAATTATGATGGTCTAATGAAAGAGTAGCAGTTTCCTCTACCCAGCTTTATACTTCCTTCTAGTTGTGACTGACAATCTGTTTCTAAGCAAATGTTGAATTGCACTTTTAGGTATGATATCCAAACACAAGGGTTAGTCTACATGTTGTACAGTCAAAAAGTCAAATCTAATTATATATAATCTCAGAAAAGAAATCACTAAACACAATGTATTGCTGTGATGCGACAGTCCACCTCATGGTTACAGGCGATGCCATGCCAGACATGTTTCAATGCCAATGAAGGCCACGATCAGACGATTATTTCTTTAGATCACTAGTCTGTGTTGTGGCTCGGAAAGCACCTCCTCCCTCAGCTAAATTAGTACGGGCTCTTAAAAAACTGCCCTAGAACTTAGCCTAATGAGGTACTGGAGTCTGCAGAAAACCATTCCAACCATTTCTCCACCCTCTCTTTCCTCTCTCTGGTTAGCTCCCCAGCAGTCATTTGTGTGATCGTTTCCATCTGTTCCCAAATTTCATTAAGCCAAGCTTATCTTAGCATTCGCTCTGACATTCCAAGCACCCGCGATCATCCAATATTCAAAACTGCTTGTCGAGCATGTCTCGACCAAAAACCCTGCCCACAGATTTATGCGTCAGTGGAAAGAAGAGCTTGCGATCCCCTATGACTTATGGAGATCTGACTGGCTGCTCTTTGGGTGACTAAAGACACATGGCGTGTGTACGTAGGATGCTGGAGCCTTCGCAGTTCAATTTAGTTTTTACTGTAAAACACCCTCGTGACACAAAATCAAGAGGAACAGACTGGGAATTCTCAGGTGTCAAAAAGGTCACCATGGGGATTAAACCTGGTTTATCAGCAATAAGAGGCCTGGCAGGTCTTCAGAGAACAAGGTTTTAAACTCCTACATATACTGTGGGAGTAAGCAGAACCAAGCAGGGGCTGTCTAATTAACCCGGTAATAAGTATATGACCCATACACCACTTGCAGAGGCATATGGTTGCATGTTTACTTTCACCTTTGGCATAAGGCCACAGGTGTCCGGGAAGAGGCCTGCGTCTTTGTACATATAAAACAAAGGGCGGATTATTTACATACAGTGTCAAACTTTTCAGTTCAGGACAGTTCGCAGTAGCTCTGTGTGGATGAATATAAGGCACCGAATCTACAGGTGGCAGTCGACGGTCTGCCTCTCTCGGCCCACACCACCAGGCAAGGATGAGTGCCCCTTTTGGCCGGGTGAGATCAGAGCGTAACGATCGGCGGGCAGGTTAAGGGCTGGGCACTGACGCTGGGAATTGGATGCTGCAGGGAGCCCCACCAACAGGGAGTGTGGAGGGTTACTGCGTGTTGGGCTAGTCCCTCTGTGGCGGCCAGCAGCACGTCGCGTCTTCATTAGTGGGTCTGAGATGACGCAAGGCAGGGGCCTGCGGTTCCCAGACGGGCTGCTTAATTGGGCTGAGGGCAGCCGGCTACGCTGGTTGGCGGGCGCAGACGACAAAGGGTTTATTTTTAACAGTGGTAAAGATGCAGGGAAGGGGGGAGGAGCTGCTGGGTGCAGGGAGTTGCCCTTGGCCCAATTCTGCAGAGGTCACTGTAACAGAGATACAAAAAAATAAAAGTGTAGAGGGAGGGGGAGAGGGAGAGAGAGAGGGATGGGGAGAGGGAGAGAGAGAGAGCAACAATGGGGGGGGGGCATTGTATTTCCAGAACCAACCTACAAGGGCTGGTGTCTCTATAGCAATGTAATCGAAACATGCAGAATCAGCACACTGACATGTCCCTTTAGGTCTAATTAAAAGCAGCATCACCATTTTTAAGGGCACTGTTTTTGAAATAGAAAGTCTAACCCCCACATAATTCAAACTCAAAAAAAATGGGAAGAAAAAGACTTGGAAAAGTCCTTGGCTAAAAGCTTTTGCATCAACGCAAAAGTGTCATCACCGTCAGTGAGGGTATTTTCATTCGGAATCATTTGAAAACAGCCATTTGAAGAGACATCCCAGACTGTGGCTGGAATCAGTCAGCCTAACTGTCACTGTTAACAGAAATTGTTTTTGTTCTGGGGCTGCATTCTTGAAATCCTTCATAAGATATGCCTAAATGCTTACGCAAAATAATTACACTGTTCATAAGAACAAGTTTCTATGTTTAATTAGTCAATCAAGCTTTATTTTTGTATAGAGGCATTTACAAGCAGGTTTTTACAAAGTGCTTAACAATGGCCATTTTGCAAAGGGAATTTTAAAAAAGCTCAATTGAGCCAATATGGGAAGTGTCCATGTACCCACAGGTAGCATACTCGAAATTGGATGCCAAGATTACCTCCAAGTAACTTCTAACCAAGCCATATGGTTCAGTTGGAAGTTGAATATGTATATGACATCAGATGATACTATAGTAGTTTAGAAAAGTATGCTGAGTGCAGAGTACTTTCATTTAGGTCACACTACTACACAACAATTTTTTTCGCTTCTATCTGAAAAAATATATCATCCAAGACGTCATTGCATCATGTTCAACTACCATATGAACCACATTCTGAGTGACTCAGAAGTTACTGGGAGGCCATTTTAGCATGCAATTATGAGTATGCTATACCTGAAGGCACATAAACTCCCATTGTTTTCAGACAACAATGCTAACAATGCTTGCCAATGGTTGATTCGCGGTCCAGGTAGACAGAGTAGTGCATTGCAGTATATATATATATGAAAGGAGTAAATTATACTTCAATCGAACTATCACTAAGGGCGATGAAACCAAGGGCTGATTCCTTACAAAGAGGGAAGGGGTGGTGATTTACAATTCTCTGGGGGACTCATCCAGGTCTAGGTGGGCCTCACACACTTAGGTGTGGTGGGATACTAATTTGCATGAACAGCTGCTCACAAATCATTTTGTATACTATCCAGTCACCCAACACCAATACTAAAAAGATTGATCTTACCATGTATACATGCACATCTTGTAAGTCGCTCTGGATAAGAGCGTCTGCTAAATGCCAAAAATGTAAATGTATTTTAAAAAACTCAGACATTGTCAAGGTGATTTGTGTAGGCCTACTTCAAGCTTTGATCTCCAACAACTTGACAACAGTGCACCATCACGAAAAACAAAAGCTGTCACTTTATTTGCTTAATTCACTTAGCGACAGAAACCACATGGCAATCATGCACATCCTGGAAATAACAGGTGCTAAATGCAAGTGTTAATTACAGAGGCTGGTACGGCACAATATTACAGGTAGGCCTACGTGAAACGTCAGAACCATTTAGGAACGAGGGCAATATGGAAAATATCATATCACAATATTTTCTGACTTCTGGGCCATACACAATACATGTTAATATTTCACACTTTTTCACCAAAGTACGCTTTATGAGACCCCTTTCAAGTTGTAGCTCCAACCATTGCAGTAATTACAGTAAAACATGACAAAAAAATGATTTAAATGCAATAGCAATTAAAATAGCAAAGAGAGCAAGTAAATATGCATTATCATTATCAACCAGTAGGCTTCTGAACAGTATTACATTTGAGTTATCTTAATTCCCCTCTTACAATGGCACCGCCTAATAGCGAACCTCTTTACAAAAATACCACTTGTTACGGCCTGAGCCGCCTGTTTCGCGGAAAATACAAAGCATATGACAGAGCAATGCATGACGGTTGAATGTTACCGATCGCAAACCACATATTACCAAACAATACATTACTATTAACAAACCACATGTCCCTTTAGTAGGGGTGACAGAGCAATGTCCATGACGGTTGAATGTTGCACTTGACTGAGTTGTAATCTTAGTTTCACCAAACCACATATTGAAAACTCCAAACAATACATTACTATTTACAGAAATAAATGAAAAAACCGAAATAAACATGTCCCTTTAGTAAATGTTTTATGCCGGCGCAAGGAAATGGCCCGGTTAATTTTTCTGTATTTGGCCCTCAGTGGAAAAAGTTAACTTTAGTAAAATTAGAAAGCATAATGATGGTTTTTAAGGTCTTGCCCAGAACTCTAAACAGTGTATGCGAATATAGCAACCTAACTTAAATACGTGGTGAGCAATACACCTCGATCACAACAGACAAAAGATAGCCGTAACCGTTAAATGTTCCGTACAGAGATATTATTACTATCGGCAGTTAAAAACATGGAACAGAACAGAACTGCAGTACCGAAAGCCATTTATGCCATGGTTTAATCCGTGAATATACTGTACTGGGTTTATTTTAAACTACTGGTATTTTTTACATCATGTTTCCCACACCTAGAACCAGGTCACTGTTTAAAAAAAAAAGAAGCATGATCCGTTCCTACAAAGTGACTATGGCGTCCGTACCATGTACCGCAACACTACAATAATTCAATAGGTATGTATTTATTATGCTGTGCTTATTGTTTTTGTAAGAGGCACATCTTACTGTATCTCCACTATCTCCTAAAACAAACACAGAACCCAGAGGTAATGGCTCCTCTATACGTTCCTCTGTGAACCGGAGGACCACAGAACCGAAGGGCATGAAATGAAATGTAATCAATAAGGTGAAGCTGAGGATTTATACATAATCCCAGATTGTTAATTAAACAGTCACTCTGTTCAATGAGTGACTGATTTAGCCACTACAAATCCACAAGGCTGACTCCCATTTAAAGCATGAGTAATGTTTAATACTAATGCCAGAACATAAGACAACAGCATTGTGTAATCGTTCTGTCTCATACGCAGGGAGCACGTGCCTGTTTACGCACCAAACACCTACCCCCACACATATCTCACCCCCCATCTTGTGTCATGCTTATTCTGTCTTTGTTCAACATGATTCCCAAGGGAACTCCAGGTGTTTTTTTTATAATCTGGTCACAATCACAAGTGCAGAACATGGAGTGAAACCAGAGGTTTTACTCGCAGGTTCAGGTTCAGGTATATTATAAGCAGGCTATTTACATACCTTACAAAACAGTCGTTTTCATACAATGTGAAAAGACTCTGCTGACTCAGACTCTCCCTCCCTCCCTGGGTCACACTATAGCCAATGGTGTGTCACTGTACATGAATCCCAGCCGCCGTCAGGACTGGCACAGCCTGGATTAAATCTCAGCCGTAGAGCACGTCACTGAACTTTGTACTGTAAATCGATGCGCCACTCTTAACATAATGTTTTTGCCCATCATCTCTCTTCCCAGTTTCATTGGATTTCTAATGAGATAGCAGATACACAAATACACATTTGTCATGGATTTTGGTCCATGGAACTGGTCAATGGGGTTGAACATGATCTGAGAAACATGAGCTGCAACACAGGAAGAAAATGTATCACTTGATGTCACAAGCATGATTGTCACTGAAACACCAAACCAGCTCAGAGGAACACAATGATACGGGGATGTCTTTCAGCGCAGCAATCCAATCACACATTTTATGTGAAATATGTGTCTCTGACCAACAGTCAGATTTAATTCCCCACCATCAGCTGTTTTACAATACACTGTTATTCCACTGTGTAAACCTAAAGCTTTTCAATCAAACACACAGTACAAATACACAATGTCCAATGACAGCACTCAAATAGATGTTATCTGTAACTGGAAAATCTCCAAGCAGTTTCAAGATTTATAGAGGCTAGAAGAAAGATCTTGTTGGCTGTTTCAATCGCTCTCTGCAATGTTTGTGACTCTAAACATGGTTGCACAATGAAAATGCCTGCTTTCCCCCTCTCCTGTATACACACATACCTTGTTGTTTGAATGCACGTACATAGCTCTGTAGAAACGTTGCATAAAAAAACTGTTTATGTCCTCACCCATTGGCTAGAGAATAGTGAGAATTAAAAGCAAATCACATGTGTTAGGCAAACATTGATCAATTGCGTAAGGATCGAGATTTGGTCATGACTAATATTAAAGACAATACCTTTTTAATGCCCAAAACAAAAACATGAAATGTGTAAGAGATTATATCTTGAAGGATGACAAAAAAAATCAAATTTTCTAATAGCACACAAAGCTGCTACGATAATGAGTGACTGATAAAGAATGAAGCAGCTCTGATAACGTGATTAATGGAAGGATAATCAAGCTCCACTCAATTCAACTAACATATAGACTCCATTAAAGATGAAAATCACATTCGGTGTTACCAGCTCATTATTTTGGAGTGAGATCGGATACATCATGCCTTGTCTGGGATGTAAAGGCCGTGTTTTTTGAGAGACAGCAAAGCTGGCATGGGTTTGGGAAAGCAACCAAGCTTGGATCCTGTGTCAGTCTATAACAGAAGGGATTCATCAGCCTGTGCAGTCCTCTCGGATACACCTCCTCTCATCCTCTGTGCCCTTTGTCTCCTAAAGAAAACCAAATTTGCATGACCAGGGCAAGACCAGACGAGGTTATTTCATACCGCTAACATTCCACAGTCAAATCAGCCGAGCACTACCTGCCTCAGTCAAAATGACACCTAACAACAGCAGAGCTAAAACAAAAAACTATAGAAACGCAGAAGCTAACATTAAACTGTACCCACAATCTACTCTCCCTTCAAAGAGCAATATTACCATCAGAAATGGATCAAATCGACCTCAAACTTAAAGCGACTCTGTGTTCTATGCTACCTTCACGGGCTGATAAGTGTCAGAAATAAATCCTGAGCCGTCTGCGCGCCACTGTTCCCACTGAAGCCGCGCAGAGGCCGTTCCAAGAGAGCACGCGTTTAGTAAATAGCAGAAGAGCGGGAGAGAGATGAGAGACAAACTTTACCAGATCCCTTCTGTGTTCCGCAAGGAGCTGGTGGATCGGGACCTCGGTTTCATAACAATGCTCATGTTGAAGCAGGACCCGCCGCCCCTTGCGAACCCCACCCCCCTTTAATCCGTGGCCCTGGCAGGGGCTCGCATGGCTGGATTGGTGCAGCGCGTCCTGGGGTCCCGGCGTAAATCCGCTCACGCTGTCCACCGCTCTCCCCTGTCTCCGGACTCTCTGAGGGATTGAGGCGCGGAGGGGTGATTGGGGGGTTGCTCTCACGGTCTGTGGCGTTTACACCTCAGTGTATGTCCCCCGCTGGTGATGGAGGCCCCCGGGGGAAGCGACGGGGGTCCTGCCTGCGTGTTTACGCCGTGAGGCTGTTGGGCACCGGCTTGAGGAGTGCGCTGCGCTCTCTAACTCTCTGACTAGCACCAACGCTGAGTGCCGTGCCTCACTGGGATTGCTGAATGGCAAGGATCTTGCAGCAGGAGGAGAAAAAAGAAAGTGGGAGTGACCAGGAGGGAGGGAGGGAGACAGAGAGAGGCAGGGGAGTGCAATGGAGGGAGGGCATAGTGACAGCTCCTCTACCAGATCCAGGGTTAAGACAAACGAAGAGCCACATGCCTTTCTTTTCAGATAACATTTACTTCAGCAAATTTAGCTCAGTGCTGACCTTAAGTCACGCACTAGGATCCTAAAGCATGGAACAACAAGCCTCTGAACGCAGTTCAGATTGACTTATACATAAGCTGAGCCAGTGTAGAAGTGACTGTTCATATTCTAGAACTACTTATTATCAGAAATCCATCTTACTATTTTCATATACAGTATATAGTTCTATTTCATCCATTTTTTCATCCATCTATTTCATTCTTTTATCCAAAGCAACTTACAGAAAGTGCATGTGTAAAGTGCAGAAGTTGGGATTTTGTCATTAAACTTGCACCATTGTCTTTATAAACACCCTCTGAGATGCGCTGGGTCTCTGCTACATTCATGTATCCAAATCATGAAGCTAAGTTTTGTATTCTAATAGCAAACCTGCTATGCAGGGTATGTGTGCAGGCCATTGGGCAACACCCAAAGAAGGCTAGCAGCGCGGTCTCTTTTTGCCATAGGCTATCATGTCTACACTGTTGCTAAATCAGGTCCAGTGTTAAAGCCTTGTATGAGTTTATAAAACAATGTATATTTTTCCATAGCTTATTATCATAGTTTCTTTCTTCTATTAATTTACTGAAATTAAGAAAGGGGGACTCGTAAACGCACATTTTGCACCTTATCATGCATCACACTTTAAGTAAATGATGAAATGATGAAGTGGGTGAGGAATACAAGTTTTTTTTTAACATTTTCTTTACATTTTTTACACGTCAATGAGGTTATGCAACATGCAGTCATGGTGCATTTACAGGTGGTGGTGGTGATGGTGTGGGGATACAACTTAGGGGGTTAATCAACAGGAAACCGCAAATGGGTGAGAGGTGTCAATTCAGACGTATTCAGGTGACACTTTCCCACAATGCCCTCTGCTGCCTGGCAACGGCTCAGTGCAACCAGCGTCGTAGAGATCCTCTTTTTCCATTTGTCACAGGGGACAGGAGGGGTGGCATCGATAGGTTCATTTAATGATGTAAAATATACAAAAACAGGATCCCTACCCGTTGCCTCTACCTGCTAGTAATGCTGAGCACAGAAGATTAGAATCTCTCAGGAGCAGGATATTCAGGATATTTTTTCTCTAAAAGAGGTTGCTGCCTTCCAATACAGGACTACAGTAATATTAA
This sequence comes from Aldrovandia affinis, assembly GCA_029706075.1. Classification (NCBI taxonomy): domain Eukaryota; kingdom Metazoa; phylum Chordata; class Actinopteri; order Notacanthiformes; family Halosauridae; genus Aldrovandia; species Aldrovandia affinis. The sequence continues at coordinate 2,012,962 of JAINUG010000115.1, forward strand.
AATATGATTTATCTGTTATATTTATTTACTTTAAATACACTAGAGGATGTATCTGGCAGAGCATTCACCATACTATTATCATTCACACATATGGGGAATTTCATGGGACATCATTTCCCTCAAACAATTTAATAAATATTACAAAAAGAAGCCCATGGAAAGAATTTGCTTGGTCAAACATGCAACAATGGGATGGCCTTTGATATACTTTACCTGCTAAGAGATGATTGGCTAATTGGCGTTTAACAGAAGCTCTTACCCAGAGTGACTTCAGAAATGTACACGCCCTGTAACCTGTTCTTCAGAAGTGTATTTTTACAGAGTGGGGGGACCTTGCGCAAAGGTATAACACAGCCTCACCCCATCTGGGATTTGGTCCCATGACCATCTGGGCCACTGTACCATATGCTGCCCCAAATACATTCTTACAGTGCTCGAGTGAGCTAACAGGCCATGGAACCTCGCAAAAAAAGAAGAAAAAACCCAAACAGTGTGGGCGACCTTGAGAGTTCTTTCGGCACCCCCTTTTAAAGTCCACCAGACCGTGCTTCAATCAGCGGAGGGTGGTGACTGAAGGGGAAGTATGAATGTCAAGTGTTTGCGTACTGTATTACTTGACGCCTCAGCCCTTCGACCCCAATTTGGAAATGTTCCTGGTGTGACCCGGGTGAAAAGAGCGCTGTTCTCCGCTGATAAACTCTTGGGAAACAAAGGCGCCCTGATGAAAAAAGAATTCTGTCAACAATCGCCTGGCAGCCCGGGAAGGCAGGCTAATTAAAATAATTACAGAGGGGCCGATGTGATGTGCAGCCATTAAAAATGACACAATCCTACAAAGGCAAAGGCTGGGCTGAAATCAAATCTTTGAGCCACCTGCTATTAGTGGTTAGTCAGAATTTACAAGGAGGGGTGCCCATATCCCCTAAGCCTTTGGAAATTGGTAAGTGTGGGTGTGTCTTGATTCAATGTGGTTTGATTCAAGGTACATTCTTTCTCTGTACAAATGCATGTTAAAAGTCATGCCCGCCATCATTAACACCCCTACAAATGTGCTTGTCGTCTCTTATTATTATTTTAAACGAGTACCCCAATGGTTTTCAGTTCTCTTGTAAATGTTTTGGTATCAATAAAACTATGGTCTTTTTTTGGAAGGCAAATTTATCCATAAACATTAAAAAATACAGCTGTCTTTCAAGCCAATTTTCACCTGGGAAATACAGCGTCCGACTAGTGTGGTAATTATATTCTTGAATAGCCTGATTGACAGACTACAGGATCATGCACATATATTCACTCTCTTTGAATAGTAAAGCAATTCACATCAATATCACCCCCCATTCAAAAGTACCTGTGTTATGATATCATGACTCTGAGAAAAAAAGACACATTTGTGAAACCTGTTGAGCAGGAGGTCTTGAAATCTAAATCAGAAATTACCACGAAACAACATTGATTTTCCAAATTTGTGTTAGTTTCATCCACTGTTACACAAATATGATATAAAACTCTGGAATTCAGGATTTTGACAGGAGTACTGCTTTAAGTGAAGTGCAAGTTCCAAGTTCAATGTTCCACAGCAAGGAACAAACTACTCAAAACATACCTTAAAAGGCAAAAAGATTTCACACAATGTACATCACAATCAACAACTAAGGAACCAAACTCAATTTAAGATGTTGTGAAACTTTCATAGAGCCAATGGTTTGGTAGTACAGAAAAGACAGCAGGATGGCATATTCATTCATTTGAGTCAAAACGACTAACAGAGATTCCTGAATGCTCAGAGCACTTTGTAAAACCGCACTGCAATGTTACACCATTTCAAAGGCTCTACCTGGTGACCTCATTGTAAGAGTATTCCTCCTGCAGGTTTGAATCCTACGGTAGTCACAGGGTCAAAGGTCAGATAAGGCATGTTCTGGAAAACAGTGCGGAGTACATTCTTTGGGAGCAACAGGAATTCATATAAAACCAAATATTATAGAAGCAGCAAATGCATTTAATCTGGTTCACCCAATAATTTCCACATTACTGAGTTTAACTTTAAGTTGTCCTGCATATACATTTATGACTAAATACCCAAACAAAATAATAAATCAATTAGAAAAATGTATTCTGTGTACTTTCTCTTGCTGTAGTGATGTGCCTTGCTTTATACAGTATACTGTATATAATGCTATATTTTCTTTGTCACAATTATGAAATTATTTCCAAAAATGGAAGTAAAATAAGACCACCTATTAAATAAACACTCCACAATAAACAACATCATCATCATCCTTAACAACTGCATACAGCAAGTTTAGGCTATGTGTAGTAGAAAAGTAGTTTCCAGGAAAGGAATTCAGTTTTAAAAAGTGCCACTGAAAATCTGATAAAGAGGCCTATGTCCGGGCCTGCACTTAAACATAAACACCCTTTCTTTCAAAAGCAAGACAGAAAAACATAACACCCATTCAAATGGGATTTCAATAAACTGAAAAAGAATGCACAATTGGGCCGGTCCTGAACCTGTGAAAGGAATGACAGAATAGCTGTGAATGATTCACACATACAGTATGTGTCTGTGTATGTAGAGTGCCCCGAGCTGAACTTGTCGGTTCCATTATGTACACGAGACTAAACATCAACGATAAAATCGGACCACGTAAAGTTCAGTTAACTATGACTATTGATACTTGTGAACTGTGCTCCTTTTCACTCAATATCTGTGCAAGTCCTGTGCATATTGGAACCCTGTTATTATACTGCATGCTATACAATCACAGAGCTGCTACTTTCAAATTTCACATAATTTTTTTGATGTCCTCTGTTTCTAGGTGAAACAAACTTTTTAAAAGGTTTCCAAAGTAGAACCTAAATAAAGCCTGTATGATTGTACTAGTGATATCTGTGTTTATGCTTCAAGGAAGTTGGCTACAAAAACACCCCAAAAAATGTATCCCACAGTTGCCAGAAAACCTCTGAAAAATGAACATGTTTTGTTTTCAAATGTGAATGTGAATGCTGTCCTATTCTCAGCTTCGTAGGGCTGTGCTTCTGTGGCATAACCTTATCTCATTTTATGTACTAAATGGACTGTGGAAAGAGTATCTACACATGAGGACATTCATGTAATCTATAAGCCTAGCCGTTACAGTTACTGCCACTAGCTGAGAACTAGCCTTGATTTAAAACCATGTAAGACACAACCTCAAGGATTAAACGACCCGGATCATTCACAAGATGTAGATTTACAGTAAATTAAAATAGGCATAGTGCTTGTAATTCACTTGATAGTCATCCGTGACAACAAACATCCCGCCAAAAAAACTTGACCCCTTGGATATAAACTGAAGAGACAAAAGAGAAGTGAAGACAATTTCTGTGACAGCTGGGTCCTATTCATTGAAAATATTGAGATGACAGATTTGGAAACAACAAATTTTTTATGAAAACAAAGCAAATTGTAAAGGAAAAGCAAATGAGCAAATTAAGAACTGTATTTACTCTCCTATTTCTGTTTATAGCATAAACATACGACCGAGTGGGACTCCCAAGTGGCGCACTCACTAAAGACGCTCACCATGAGCACAGGCTGGGCCCTATTGTCGCGGGTTTGAGCCTCAGCTATGCCATTGCTATGCCACCTGCAGTCCACAGTGAAGAGTCACAATTGGTCTCTTGTTTTGCCACAGGTATGGTGGGTTTAAGTTGGCCAGGGTTCCTTGGGTAACCGTTGAATTAGTTCCACCCAACAACACACCGGGTGCCCACAGGCTACCAGTTGTCATCAGTGAGAGATACGCCTCTGTCTGGCACTAGCTCTCTCCTGTAGTACTGTGTGGCCTGTCATGAAGTAGTCACTGGCTCACAGGCCAGCACATCAGTGGTGTGCATGCACATTAGCTATGGCAACTGGCTGTGGTTGCATCAGTGTAGCACAGTGGTGATTCGAGAGGCACGACTGGCCCATCCAAATGAAAAAGAATAAAGGACATTTAAAAAAATAAAAATCTATTAAAAAGTACGGCCAGACAATAAAACAGGCTAATATGGTTTTACGGGTTTCTCTGCTTCTCATAAAGTAGGCTGCAAATGATTCTGACAGCAAGCAGCGTGGCCCTGATCTCGCTTCATTTGGTAAAAAGCTTAACACTGTCCCCATCATTAACCATGGCCTGGTCCAGTAAACGCAACACTGATGACGTGAGCAGCACCACATTCATTAAACAAAATGTCACGTTGGCAGATCTTAACGGGGATTGGCTTTTTGTTTCCTTCTCCAGCTATTGAAAACACACGCCTAAAGCCATAAACAATATCTGTGTGTCATTTAGAGTCATCAGAATTTCATTTAGAGGATTACTGTATTGTAAAACCTAAAAACTAGGGAGAGAGGCCATGTGTTTGTAAAGTTAGCTAAGAAGTATTTGTACCAATGAAAGAAACATCTGACACTGTCAACAGGTGTTTGATCTCAGAATTGCTACTTTTAAACATCACAGCTTACATTATAATAGCACAAACAGTGATAATAGAAACAGTGCTTTACAGATTTGTGTACATATACACTTTGTGAAGCTTACTGTAAATGTCATTTAGCTGGCAGACTGAATGCATTTGAAAATGTTTGGGACTGGTAACCTATGGAAACCAGTCAGAAAGCAAAAGCATTTCATACTTCTCAAATGACCACTTCCCAATGGAGGTATGAAGCGTCTTGAAGCACCGTAAAGACATGGGTTCCAGTCAGCCATAAAATGACCTGGAAATCTGTTGCATAAACTCACCAGTGGTGGTCGAAGTGTGTTTTGGACAGAATACCATGTATAGAAAAATTATGTCAAATTACCAATAATAAAAGGACAAAAATGCATGGCTCTGGCACCAGGAAAGCTGATGTAGACTACAATGCAGTGATATTCACAACACTAGTCACAATAGCTAAATAATGCCACAACATTATTTGGAGGAACACTACTTGGGACTTCCTAGTTTCATAAACCTTGACACAAATGCAAAAAACATGCACATTTGTAGAAACAGCCTAGTTTACTGAAATTATGTCATGCTATTTGGACTGATCTGCCTTGCAGGGGTGAAGTGAAGTGTAAAGCATTCCTGTCCTTTATCATTGAGTGGGCAAGGGGGGCAGAGCTCTGCTTTCCACTGAAATGTCTCAAAGGAAAATGTTTTTATTTGTACGTAAAGAATTATGGGGCACACATATGTCACGTCCTTCAGGCCAAGTGCTGCGCGTTCGCCTTATGTGGCTTTTTTTTTTACCATCGATCCAAGTCACATCTGTCTTACAAACCACAGCATAAAAGAGAACATGTGTTCATCATATACCAGGGATTCCCACAGCAATATATAGCCATGGCAGAACGCCTTAGCAAAACAATGCCAAATTAACAATTGGTTTAAAATGTATGCTCTTTTATTCATCTGATGTGTAAAGCAACATCAAACCACTGTCACCTCTTCAAAAACAGCATAAAAAGTATAGTTGATAATGGAAAAAACAACAAAAAACATACTACACGGTTTAAGCAAGGTCAAGTTGTGAGTGCCACTGCAAACCTGCACCTCGGCTAGCTTTATAAAATATTGCCTATATACATAGTTAGCTAGCAAGATGAATTTCAAATCTTAGATGAAGCTAAGGAGACTGATGGCTAACATGCTTATAAATGGTCCAATGATTTTTTCCCCCTGTTGTGTGTAGTGTATTTTTAACCATGATGTCAGAGGAAAAGGCAAGAGCATTACCTGTGTACCTAAATGTGCTATGCTATTTATTAATAGTTTGGCCTTAGTTGATTTTTAAGCTTCACATCGTTTATGCTATTTTCAATGTTATTATTTTTCCCAAGGTTGATGGAATTAGTCACAATAGAACAATTTGCAATGCCTCCTACTGTACCTCAGATGATACCTGAACAATTTTGCAAAAATGTTTCATGCTGAATTGAAAATGCTGATTAACCTAAACTGTGAATATATATTTAGCTTCAAATCAGTAAATAAGACCAGATAACTATCCAAAAAATCCATAAAGTGGTCTCAAAATAATATGACTATAATATAACACTCTGAAGGATGTCACCTATAATATAACATCCTGAAGGAATTCAATTACAGTGCGTCTGAGTTTCCTGGAATAAAATAGTGTAACTACAGTAGAGCTTCAGAGCCCTCTTGTGCTCAGTACAGAAACTGACATGTTTCCAGAATACCATACCAGAAAATGTACCAACATAATCAAAATCACCTTTTTATTATTCTTGTTTATTATTGTTATTTCAAATTGCATTCTGAGTAGCATTTTAAGAAGAAACATGTCTCAAGAAACAATTGACTTGAAAAAGATCTTAGCTTGAGATGGAATTAGCATTTCTATTGGCTGCTTCTATTGTGTTTGTCCATTGTATTGTAAAATAGCAATCGTGAGTGACTGTTAAATGCAACTTAAAGCTTGAAATGACATAAATGAATAATTTCTGGCATGGTTAATTTTGATGATCAAAATTAAAAACGTTTTATGATTAAAAAAAGGTGCCGCGAGTGCGATTGTCCCCAGACAAAATGTATAATTTTGATGAGAAGATACATTGTCCTGTCCTCAATGTCTGTGTGCTAAGATACAGCTTCTGTACCATCAGACAGCTTGCTTTTGTTTCTGACTGATTTTGCCATCTGTTCTTCAATTCCGATATGGCCATAATCGAATAGCTCTGCAATACACACACACTTCTGTCAGTCATGCAAGTGAGGGACGGCAACAGTCACCCTCCATGCTGCAACAATTTCTATGACCACAAGAGTCACAACATTTATTTTCCCCATGTGTCCAATCAATGACGGCTCTCTCCTTTGCCATTTAACTTCTTAACTGCATGCCGGCTTCCTCATACAACATGCTCTTCTTTAAATTCTCAGTGTGATTCTCAGCGTCACAGAAGTGAATTGGGCCACTTGGAGACCCGTTGAGCCATCGCATTGGTATCTTTTTTGTAAGAAAAATAATGATCCATAATGGTTTGGGTGATAGAAACATATTTTTTAAAATCTTTTTAGTATGTTTTCCTGTGTCAGTTAAGTGAATAGAAATCATTGGCTCAATTTAGCCACCTTGGAAAGGTTTTGGGAAACTTGGAGGTTACCTGTGACACCACTCACTAAAAGCCCTGTAGTTCATGAACGATTGTGTCTAGAAGTCCTAGTTTACATTCTGTATGAGGCATGCACACAATTCCATAGGTCTATCATGAAATGTGACCCCTTTATTGCTTTTCATCCATACATTTCCACACGAAAACTATTCGCCTACTTTAGTACTTTATTTATTGGTACTTTAGGCTTTTTTGTGTACACACACAATACATGCTCATAAACTGCAAGGTGGTTCCTTTGATATGATACCAAACTTAGGCATGTGGCCTAAGTGTTATATTTGGGTATATCTAAATAGACAGGAATTCAAAAGTAGGTGGTGATGGTTAAGGGGTTAAATCCATCATCGCTATCAATGCTGTCTTTCACTCTTCAACCAGCCTTTCAAATTCACTACAAACAGGGAAGTCTGGGCTGGATTCAATCAACATCTCTCCTTAACTCCTGACTTACAGTGAAATGCAAGCGTTCATTTGTTTCCTTCACAAATGCAGTTTTGCAAGTTCATTTCGGTGTTTGCTGAAGTCATCAAGCTGTGTTTGTGAACAAAATAATGAACACTCACAGTTAATTGTGAGTCAATTTAGGACAAGTGTTAAATCCAGGCGTCTGTGTCAGTATAATTGTAATTGAGAAGAATTTTAAATCAAGGGACAAAGAAGAAACCTGAAATATCTCTGTTGATATGTAGCCTGTAAATTGTTTTATGTAAAGCTGAGAAAGAAAAATAAAAGTTGGTCAAATCGAATATATCAATTTTCAGGGAGATTTTCAGAAAAATCTATTCAAACTAAATGCCATGAAAGGAGATGACGTATTCCTCCTAAGCAGCTTTTCTGAAGACCCAAATGACCTTTCACCTTAACTCCATTTAAACCTGCAGTATTAGATTACAACAAAGTACCCATTTTCAGGGTTCCAAAATGCACAAATCAAGTTATACATTTTAAGATCAGATATATCAGAAATCAGATATGTACAATCTACTTTTTGAACACTTATTTTGATGGCTTCATATGAAGCATGCACTGAATGTTAAGAAATCACTTTTAATCCACACATATCTCTCCAACATAATAGTACACCAATTGAAACCAGAATATGATCTGGACATTTAAGACCAGAGCAAGGGGAAACTAATACATTTATTACACAACAGAATGTGTACATGTACTTAAACCTGTTAACTTTTAGGACTCATTATATTTGACACTACACAGAATTCTACAAAGTACTTCTTCAGAGAATGGTGTAAACGTAAGAGGAGCTCATTAATCTATACAGGGCTAATGCTGGAGCAAGAATAGAATTTGGCACTGCAACACGGTAAGGCTCCAAATAGCCTCGTCTTTCCATTCAACATACGTAATTGTGGAATCAAACCCTTTGAACTTTTACATCTACAAGTCCAGAAACCCAAGTTATGAAGAGGAAAATATTAATGAAATATTAGGAAGATATTAACTGCAGCAATTTTAAGAACTTGGCTGACAGGTCTCAAGCCTAAAAAACGATGGTATGAACAGAAAGAAAGCCGGCAGCTGAGGTTAGCATCTACCTGTACGACCTGAGAAGACGCTTCCTCTTCATGCCTCTGGCCAATGAGAGGGGCACGAATGTCCCAAAAAGGTCCCTCTGTATGTCCATGATCTACCAGAGGCTCTCTACTCTAAGGAATGGGGAAGCTGGGGATGGCACGTCTTCCTGTGGCAGTACCCACTTCCTGAGACAATCACGTCAGTCGCTGCCCCACTGCCCTTTTTCACGTATCTCACACGCTCAGTGACGCTACCCCCCTGCCCCCTCCCCACCCCCCATCTCTAATCTCATTACTGACAGGGGACAGACAGCCCAGCCCAGAGCAACAGCTCACAGCTCCTTTCTGCATCCCACCCCCCTCTGTGGTTAAACTGAGCGATTGCAATTCATTCCTCTGACATCATTTTATTACAGGCTTGTGAAGGCTGTTCTCTCAAAGGCTGGCAACCTCTTAAATAGTGGCATTTGTATATAAGTATTAGAATAAGCATTTTATACATAGCTATATAGTGGAACATCAAAAACATTCATCATCTAAAATAAAATAACCCAATTCATACAGCTGAGAGACCATTTCCAAACGAGAATACGTGAATGAATGTTCCAAAGCCACTAAAAGGGAACATGTAGTCTGCAAAGCATGCTCAAGCTCAAATGGTTGCTGTACAAGGGATCTTGTGCCTTTTAAATGGATGGAATCCTTCACTGCAGGTCTCTCTGCGATGCACTATTTCATACTGTTCACCACTTGCTTGGTTACAGTGTAGAACTGAGAGACACACAGGCCTATGCCTGGATCGCTGTTCATAGATAATCAAGGATAGGCTCAAGGACCAGCTTCCCCTTACAATGCATCACATCTATTGTCATATCACCTGATATGCTGATGTGTCTATCAGGATTAGGGTGAATTTGATTTCTGTTCAGTCAATTCAGGAAATGAATCGAAATTTGACGGATTAACTGAAAAATCTCCATTTAACATTATTGGCATTTTTCAACTCCAGTGTCCAAAACAGGGTGATGCAGAGCTGCGGTAATGCACTGAAGAGCGTGTAGGTTGAAACATGCATTTATGAATACATCGCTGGGAGCATTCAAACAGTGTGCGAGTACATTATTTCTCCTCCAGTTGTGCTGAGAAACAAACAAGTGATGCTTGGATCGCTGTTCTTAGGTAATTGAGGATAGGCTTCCCCTTGCAATGCTGTCCCCACAGCAGGCTGCATATAGCATGCCTTTCTGGGTGCTGTATATCCAGGGTATATCCCCGGTTCTCAGGTCCATGTGTAAGATGGGGGTTGTGTCCTCACGGTGGGGTAGTGACTTACTGTGTGACTTACTAAGCCAGGAATCACCATGCAGCTTTGAGTGTCTGCTAAGCCTGATCTGCATTTACAAGTTTTTTTACTTTATTTTATTTGTAAGGGACAGGCACAGAGAACATTGACATTGACTACCTTTCTCATGAATGACACTGATTTCTAAGAAATGGCAAGTCTAATGTCAGGATAACTTAAAAGTATATGTAAGACTTTTAAATAAATGGTCAGTATAATTGTATTTGTACTGTATGTGCATATCTATGCATATCTTGAAATGATTCATTTTTTAAAAATGTCAACAAATATTTGAAAATAAAATCCAGCAGAAGTGTTTCATTGGATGCAGCGAGCACAGAGGCTTAACAATGCTTGGCATGTCTAAAGAAATGCTTTCTCTGGGTTTTCAATGTTCTCAGGAAATGAATTTGAATTCCTCCTCGTGTGACGGGCGAATGTGGAAAAGGGTGACACGTTTGCGGAGAATGCAATCAAACCCGATCATCAGGGATCCCACTAAAGAAAAAGAAAAAACTTGACATTATATGAGCAGGGAGTGCTGTGAGCATGTATGATTACTCTGTGTGGCCAGGACAGCTAGAGGTGGCTGAGTGTTGGGAAAGGAGGGTTTCCTTTCACCGGCTACTTTGTACTGAAATTTCCTGACTCTGCAAACTCATCTGACGTAAGCCGCTTATGTTCCTCGCAGAGAAGCAATCAGATTACACCTGGCATTTCAGGGGTTGCTCAGACACACACGCACGCACACACACACACATACACACGCACATGCACACACACACACTCACACATGCACATAAAGGCCACTCCCGTACACTTCTCTGCTGGTGTCCTTACCAGCCCTAATGACTTGTCAAAAGTCCTCCCCTGAGTAGAAATTAGCTATGGCATTAATGCATAAAAATTAAAATTAAAATTAAATGTTAAAATTGAATATCTTCTAAACCTTTCTGTGGAAACAATTCCAAAAATGATTTGCTTACAAAGCGGTGCCAAAAGCTTGAGTATTTATACATAGTATAAAGACCAGAAACATACACTTTTTTATCAATACAGATCCTGTATGTCCACCGGTCAAATTCATTTGAATATTTGGATTTGCTCACGTCTACAGCTAGATTCAAGGAGCAATATATCTATCCGTGGTAAACAAACAAATTATATGATAAATGCATTTGATTCAGCTCCAAAGATCACGATTGGTGGTGGTTGAGGTAGAATTTAAACACAGACAGGTGGTGATCTTCAGATTGTTTTCTTTTTTGGTCAGAAAAAGCTAGACATAATTTATCTTAACGTGCAACTGAAATAATTTTTATTTGTTTGCGAAAAAAAACAAAAAAAACACTACATGTGATTTTAATCCTTTTTTTCTAGGACAATAACTCAGCCACTCGTCATCCTTTGATGAAAGGCTCAGCCGAATGGCGCAAGCGAGTGCGCTGGGATCGGAGAACACCGTGTTTCCAGGAGGCTTTGTTTTTCAAATCGGCCTTTGTGGTTCCTGAGCCCGGGCTCTCAAATGAATTGCTTAAGCACATTAGGGCGAATGCGATCAACGCCCTGTGCCTCCAAGGTTCACCCTGGGGCATGCTACAGCACCTCTTTGCCACCATCCTAGCAAGATTGGTCTCTCTGCAGTGCGAGAGCACCCCATTCAGTATGTATGGGAGTGTGGGAGAGCTTAGTGGACTCACAAAACCGGCGGCGCAGAATTGAACAAATTACAGTAAAGAGATTTGCCCTAAGCCCAATTAGGCCTATGGCTGTGTATAACATTTAGGGAGGCTTAAAATAAATAAAAAATCTACCTTTAAGGAGCTGAGAAGATACATTCTCCTCAATATTAATTGTGAACAAATTAAAATGTAGCATAAAGCTGAAATAAGATTGACATAAATATGTAAATGAGTACACGCTGTTCACATTTTCGTGCATTTATAGTGGAGCCCAATGTCACGTACGTCTCAGCATTTTGTAGCAAATAAAGAAATAATTTCCTGGTCTTCAGTAACAGGTTACTGAATTACAATTTTTTTGTCAAATCTTGTCCAAAAATTATTTGTCTGTGACCAACAAAAAAACATCTGAAGATGTGTCAAATGTCCTACGTCAAATTATGTCAACATCCGATTTAAAAATAAGAAGGGAATAAAACATAGCTCCATGTAATTACTGCACCTTGCTCTTTCCTGGAACTGCTATAGTATGCATGGTTTTATTTTGTAAACAATGCCCCCCCCAAAAAAAGTAAAATAAAGACTATTAAATGAAGACTTCCATGCTTTACAAATACAGCCATTAAAGATGGTACTATTCACCTGAGCCTTTGCAACTTCACTGATGACCCCTCGTGAATTAAATTACCATGCATATAAAATAACCAAGCTCATTACTTTTTAAATTAATGTCTGACTTCACCCAGCCCTTCAGAATTGACTTCTTACAAGAAGTCAAGCAGCCAATAAAATATGTATTTTGTGTAAATGTAATTTACATTTAAGGACTTTCAGACATTTAGGCCTTGTTCAATGGTACAGCTGCAGTGCCCCACCTGGGAATCAAACCTGCAACCTCAGAGCTATTCTGACAAAAATGCAACTTATAAGCACTCTGGAAAACATTGAGGTATGAAACTCAAGGAACAAGTTTAGACATACTAACTAGTCTTGGTGAAACTACACCATGTGCTGTGAAGGCTGTATGTTGGTAGTTTTAATCATGCAAATTGTTTAATATGTACAAATCATTTTTTACTTTACCATATCTGTTTTATTCGGTTACAGACCAATCAGATCATACAATCAAAACCAAATACAATAAATACTATGAGTATATTTTAGAAACATGGGAAATCAACACAATTAGTTGTTATGTGGGCAGAACTACACGTTCTATCAGATTTGTACACTTCAGAAATGATTTCAATATCACAAGAAAGGTCCCAAAGACCTGTTTTCTTCCAAACATCTGCTGCTTTATGCCAGCTTCTCAACTTGGCAGGAATGCAAATATGTACTACCTGATGAATCTGATTAACTTTTCTATAAAACACCTGTCAACCCCTTTTCACAATCACATAGGTTTGATCACTTTCAAACCTGCAGTTTTGTAATGATCAAATACACTTGTACATACACAGTGCTTTTTTCACCTATTACCGTACATGCATACCTTTCATCTAATGACCATTAAAATGCAATAGCTGCAAGGCAATAGCTGGAAAAATAACATCTTTAATAAAAAATAATTGTATAGTGCCACCTTAGCAAGTTTTCCATTCAAGACATTGACTTGACAAGTACGAGTTTCCAGAAAAAATTGATTTTTTCAGTTTAAAGTTATCCAGTATATTCTGACATAACACATGATCTGTGTTATGTCAGAATATACTGGATAACTTTAAACTGAAAAAATCTATTTTTTTCTTGAAACTTGTACTTGTCAAGTCAATGTCTTGAATGGAAAACTTGCTAAGGTTAGTTTTAGAAACAAAAAAAACAATGTACAGAACTTTTCTTTCATATACCCTTACAATAGTCATTTTTTAGTCAAATCCCCAAAATGCAGGTTGACAGGCATGCTATAGAAAGGTAAATCAGATACCTTGATTATTTTTTACATATATTAATGAGAGGTAGGGGAGTACAATTAGAAATAAGAAGCAAGTAAGAACAATCTACCTTTCCTGAATTCAGAAACAAAAGCATCCTTTACTGAGGACTGGCCTCATGCCTCATCCAAATAGTCTGCCCCTTAAGTTATTACCATTATACTGTGCCCAAGATGCCAATACATGAAAACCAAAATGCGTAAAAGAATGTCACGTTTATAAGAACAAACTGAATTCATAGATAACCCTCTTTACCTTGATATAGCTCCATGACATTTATGTTGAGTTTCATTAACGCTTCAAGAACTGTACTTACCTGCAAAAGGAAAAAAAGATGGCGATTAGTATAGATTCAACAACATTTGTTTCCTTAAATAAGGATACTTCCTTACATGATATATTTGGTTGGCTATATGGTCTTGCAGAATACATCAGGCTTATTTAAACAATTACAATTCATAAAAATGTTGCCTTAATTTATCACATTGCATGCAATGGCACACACAAGCATGTATACACTTTGGTGCGCGCGCACATGGTCGCACAAGCACACACACACACACACACACAATGAGTGTCTATTTTCTCAGCCCCATATAGGCCTACGCTTTTAGCGCTTAATATAATTACTCTTAGGCAGTGAGGGAACACGGAACAAAAAGATTTCAAATGAATATCCAAATGTCATCGCTGCACTATACACAATTAGTGCGCATCATCCAGTGCAATTTCCCGTGGAACATTGCTCTTCGCGTTTACCTAAATACCACGTCGAAAAGATATAATATTAAGCTCTGTCCACTTGGTCACAAAATCATTTGTCCTGTCATAACGCAAATGGATTGCATATTACTGTTCATGGAAGCAGGCCTGCTGATAAACAAGTCGGGGTTGAAAGCCTTATTAATGACAGAGCTATCAGCCCTCCAGCTGCTAATCTCAACAGTCTCTTCCCGATCCTGCTCCCACTCCCGCAATGGTTACTGTGTGCGCTGCACTTATTGCCTGCACCAAAGACTGCTCGCGCAGAGCAAACAACGGCATAACCTTTTTTTCCAGGTTTGAATTTCGACCGTCTTTAAATACAGACGTTGGAAACCATGGCACTCTGTATGCACTCGGAACACACCTCTGACTTTGTTCTAACATTTTCGAAGCAAAACAGGTGGACCAATGTGGTTGTTGAGGAACTGGGTTGCCAGTTATGCAAAATTTCCCATGAAATGTTTGAGCAAAGTTGAAATAGAAGCGCCACCAAAGTAACGACTACGTTGAACTACCCTTAACCACTCCGGCCACAACGTGAATACTGAACTAGTACTAGTGGTAGGGTTAGCTGGCCAACACAGAGATAAACATGGTCACCTGAATTCTCCAGTATTCCAGTGAATGACAATCCTTTCTGATCAACAGATTTTCAGAGATAACAGATAGGCTATAGGAAGGCACTGCATTACAAGATAAGTGTCTAGCTATAAATGAATGAAAACTCTTCAGTGGAGGAATTAATCACATCACAAAATGCTTCAGTGTGGAATTAATTGTAGTTCTGGAAATGACAGCTTCTTGGTACTGTAAGACTTATCAAGCTAGAAAGTGTTCCTATTAATATTACCTGCATTCAATTCATTGATAGGTTTAAGCACCAATGCAGGGATTTGAGGTTGTTTTAGAATAGTTTAAAGGAACTGTGCAATTCACACTGGAAAAGTTGCAGGCAAAAATAATTATTATGACGTGTATGCTACTACTATAAATGTAAACTATTTCCAACACAAATGATTGACTAACTATAATATTGAAAACACACAGAAAGAAAATATTACTAGGTTACTCAATACTTACTATGAGGTCATTTTTAAAACATTTGTATTTATTGCAGTGTTACTCAAAGTGCTTAAGAAAGAGCAAAACAATTTGATTTTGACATTATCCCTTCATTAGTCACACAAAAATGTAGGATTGTGTAATTTACATGGACATTATAACTATTATCACATGTTTCTATCAAAGTAGATGTTTTGACTAAAGAATTCTGGCCAAAAACAACAAAAGTCACAGCACTACGCTGAACCCCTTAAACACACACACACAAAACCAGCAGGTGACATTACCATCTCCTCCTGACTTTGATGTCGATGGGCTTGTTGATAGCGAAGGGCGAGCCATTGTTGTAAGCACAGCGGTGCCTCGACATCTTCTCCAATGAGAGGAGCTCACTGCTGGCTGGCAGGCTCATCTTCAGCCACGCACCAGGGTAGCGGCCCCACACACAATGCGCAGACAGCCCTGCACCCCTGCCCAATATGTACTTCCATGCACCAAAGGGGGGGGGGGATGCGTGGGTGGGGGGGTGTGGGTTTCGAAATGTGCGGCTCCTGATGGTACTAAGCGCAGGAAAGGCGACACCCCTCTGTCTCATGCATGGAGAACAGAGAGCTCAGATCCATGCATCTGATTGTTTGCGGCCGCTCTCTCATTCCTGGTCCCGGGCCATCGTGTGACTGAGGGCAATGGATTTGATGCGCAGAATTGGCCGTGTCACCCTCTCTTCCCCCCTCTCCACCACACGCCTGGCTGGTAGAAAGCCCCTTTGGTTGGCTGTTGCTCCCAGCCCTGGTGCAAGTTGACTGAGCGTCCACTGACACAAAGAAGGCAAGGTAGTCTATCAAGCCTTCTGGGCTTACACAAATGATTTAATAACTCTGCCTAGCTCACCTTATCAGTACCATTAACGGGGGGGGACGGGGACATCCATATGGCTAAGGTTTCCCCTTCCACACACACACTAAATAAATAAACAAATAAATATGCTGGAGGTCTTACTATTCAGGTGTACTTAATCAGCAGGGCGTTAATAGCTGCGCCGGCCGAGCAATGTAAAGTCAGAAAAATAGACAAAGCCCACATGTAAAAACAGAAGGAATCTGGGCAATCTGTTTCACAGTCTGTGTGCTCTTCATTGACAATATTACTCACTGTCTGGCAGAGGTGTCTTATTATGTCTTATTATGTCTTATTACAGGTCTGATACAGCACTTAGCTAGATGATTGACACAAGTAAGTAGTGACTGAGAAGTGAAGGACAAGAAGTGAGTAGGAAATGCATGGAAAAAAATACTGGGCATAAATACAGCCCCAAAATGATACTGCTACAGTTTAAATATAATTGTCCATTTAATGACTGATTTACCCCCTTTCCCCAACCAAATGCTAGCAAGCAGTTAGTCTTGTTCAGCAATTATTTGTGACTAATACCATTTAAAAAATATCTATATAAATAAAATATTTTGTCTTTGAGGCAAAAAAGATGTCAAAATGCACAGAACTGCTTGAAATATCCCCCCCTCGCGCCCCCCCACTCTAGCCCCGCATGGCCTCACCAGGGAAAACCCTGTTTGAATACTGCTAGGCAATGTTTAAATTCATTACTGCTAAACAGAAGACACAAATGCAAGCTGCCTGTACTATTGAACATGACTCCTGCCTGATAAGCCCAGCAGATGTTGAAGATATCGAGAAACCGCTTTCCCGGTGACTATGCATCTCTGGCGAAATGGAGGAATATGACTAATTTATGTAACTGACTGTAAAACAACAGGCAGCCACTGTAATTCTATCCAGCTCCAAAAGCGATTTAAGGTCTTTGCTTTTTTTCTCTCTCGAATGTGGGCCAGTGGATGCTTCTGTGGTGTGAAGCTGCTTATCACTTAAGTACACCCCCATAGAGACTCCCAAGTCTTCCCTGTAACACCACATTTCAAGCAGAGACAATATCAGGAGCCTTTTATACGACTCACCCGGAGAATTGAACAGATAACCTTGCTGTGTCAGGACAGGTATTGTTCACAAGCCTTTTTTGTCTCTTTCGTGTGAGTGACTACATTCATAAAAGATCCACAGTCATCGCTTTTCAGTTATGATCAGACTGAGGATTCAAACGTTTCGGCATATTGCCTTCATCGGTGAAATGTTCTATGCTGATGGCAGTGTTATATACCAAACTAAAAAGTCACCACAGGTGTACATGTGAATTAGGGAGGAACTACCAATATATTTTTCTTTCAACACAAGAAGGACAGTTGCGATGGTTTGCTGAAAGCCGAGCCTTCTGAGGACTTGAGCTGAGGTCTGCCTCATGCAATGCTAAATGTGACCGAACACTGTGCCGTGCTGACCCCCCTCACCCCCACACATCTGCATTTTTGCATGGCAAACTGAAGTGCTTCGTGTTCTCCCCCACGGTAGCCCATGAATTGTGCAGCACACAGTGCCAGACCGGTTCATTTCATTAGGGCTTCATGTTTAATAGGGAATCTGAATGAGGAGCAGAGACACTTTTCATCAAAGTACAAAGGTATAGAAATCTATATTCACTCATAAAGCACCCTGAGCAAGCATTTATGTATTCCACATACAATTCAATCCTTGACTAGTACACTTTCCCACAAGAGAATATACAGTGCCCTCCAGAATTATTGGCACCCTTGGTGAAGATGAGCAAGAAAGGCTATTCAATTTTGTATTTGTTGCTCATCAGCTTGATCTTACACTCAAACCATGAGAGAAATCTAACCTTTAATTGAAATACAATTATTAAAATTAAATTAAAATCCTTAAAAATCATTTTTTTCTCAAAAACATGTCACAATTATTGGCACCCCTGTATTTAGTACTTTGTGCATCCTCCCCTTGCCAAGATAGCAGCACTGAGTCTCTCCTATAATACTTGATGAGGTGGAAGAACCCATAGCAAGGGATTTGAGGCCATTTCTCCCTACAGAATCTATCCAGAGTCCTTGGTCCTCACTTGTGGACTCTCCTCTTCAACTCACCCAATAGGTTTTCAATGGGGTTTAGGTAAGGGGACTGGGATGGCCATTGCAAAAGCTTGATTCTATAGTCAGTGAACCATTTTTGTGTGGATTTGGAGGTATGCATTGGATCATTGTCCTGCTGGAAGATCCAACCATGACCCCGTTTTAGCCTCCTGACAGAGGCAGACAGATTTTGACCTAAGATCCCCTGGTACGTGATGGAGTCCATGATTCCAAGGTTCCCAAGGCCTTTGGAAGTATAACAGCCCCACAACATCACAGATCCACCACCACACTTCCTAGTGGGGATTAGGCTATTTTATGCATGACCATGACCTTTTTACGCCAAACCAACCTCTGGTGTTTGTTGCCAAAAAGCTCTATTTATGTCTCATCTGACCATAGAACCACTTACATTTGTGGTTTGATGACAGCAGAGGCTTTCTTCTGGCAAGCCTTCCAAATAGCTTGTTGGCATTGAGGTGGCATCTAATGTAGTTTTGGAGACTTGGTGACCCCGAGATGCAACCAACTTCTGCAATTCTCAAACTGTGATCCTTGAATAATCTTTGCCTCTCGGACCATCCACCTAACTGTTCGTGGGGCAAAATACACTTGTGTCCTCTTCCAGGCAGGTTCATCACAGCTCCAGTTGTTTAAAACTTCTTAATTATTGCCCTAATAGTGGAGATGGGTATTTTCAGGCGTGTAGCTTTTTAATAGCTTTTTTTTATTGCCTTTTTTTCAATTGCATTTCTGATTTTGATGTTGATGGATGACAACTGTGTATCACCATATTTATTTTGTCCATCATTTCATTTTGTGTATTCTCTGATCTTCCCCATGTTGATGGATGACTAAGCCTAACGGATGTCTTTGGCCTGTGTATCACCTCACTATTTATAGGCCCCCCTGGTAAAACAAGAAGTCCACTGCACCACCGTGCCGCTTACCTCATATTTATACCCCAGTAAAACAAGAAATCATGGTTGACCACTTAAGAGTTCCTAAAGACTTTATAAGAATTTCTAGGGGGGAGAAAAATGATTTTTGAGAAAAATGATTTTAAGTTGATTTTGTTTTCTTTTAATCATTTAATTTAAAATGTACATTGTTCTCATATTTTGAGTGTAAGGTCCAGCTGACATTTTTTCATAGCCAATAATTCTGGAGGACACTGCATATACTACTACATACACACAAGTTTTTATATTTTTTGATAATGAACACTCTCTGCATTTTGGTGACACACTCAATACCTGGATGAACAGAACTATGAACCTAAGGAGGATGTTATAGGCTGGAAAACCAAATTATCTCTGCTTATCTTTATAATATATCCCTTATTCTATACACATATTACCAAGAAATGAGGAAATGGTAAGATGAGAGCTAGGATGAGAAGAATCCCATTTTAAAAGGGCCTGAAACATAAAATGCATATCAGAGGGCAATCAGGGCCAAAAAAACATGAATGGGTAAATGGCTTCCATCTCAAAAAGCCCCTAATCACAAAACCAGCACATGCTCTAATGAACTAGTGTGGTTCAACTTGCCGTTCAAGCTCAAGATCCTGTGTGTGACACGTAAACCACGGCCTTACAAGCGCACTCTGTGGTTCTCATGACAACCATATCAACTGCTTGCTCCACTCAGTGCAAGCAACCTGCACGTCTGCTGAGGAGACAGTGACATGATAGGCCCACCCTGCCTGCAGCGACGGCCAATCGTGCGGCAGGGTGCGTCACACGCCACAGTCAGACTCGCCTGCCCCCAGCACGCTGGAGGGAATGGAACTGTCCTTTCATCAGCTGAGCCTGAAAGCAAACAGGTTGAGATTGTCGTCCCGGCAACAGTTCAATGACTCTGGCAGTTCTTGTTCTTGTAGGCCCAGACTGGGATGACATTGCACCCCGTCCCCTGATGAGCCAGCAAAAACCTGAGAAGGGGCATCTTTCTATCGCCTTATTGTGAGTTTGGATTGCTCCAATGATAAGCAATCGCATCTAACCAGTACCCTGGTCCCTGTGTGGTCAGACGAGAGCAAGGTAGTGCCTAATCCAGTCCCAGCTATGAAAATGTTACACGTCAAATGGGCGTACTTTTAGAAGTACACCCAAATATACACATTTACATACGCAGAAATAAACATTAACCATATCTCTAGATACCTCACCCCATCCACTGAAGAGCCTGGAATCTCAACGGCAAAAACCTGAAAAGGAGTGTCTTTCTACAGCCTCTTTGTGATAGAGCCACACACCGTAGATCCGATTCAGGGTGTCTTGTGATATTGATTTGAAATTAATGCTGTGACCATGAACATGGTCTGTCAACTTCTGGTTGCATGACTACAGTTTTTTCCCACCGTTATAGCTCTTGCTATCATGTACAATTAAATGAATTACCATAAACAATACACAGAATACAAGCTTTCATTCAGCCATAACATTACATGAAGCAAAATATTTATTTTTTCAAATATTATGAAATTGAAAATAATCAAAGTGTCCTTACTTTGACAGAGTGAATCCTGGGGGGAGTTATTTAAAACTGCATAATTTCCACCAGAGGGCAGCACAAGCTAATACGATGATGCTTATCCCTGACGCTTAAAAGTCTGATCAACCTATTCATTAGCTGGTGAAGAACGAAAATGTCACAACATGGGGGACCCTACCATCTGCCCCTCCCACAAAGAGGTGCACCCCAGACATCATAGCATGCAGTCTCTTTTCCAATCAGACCGAGGTGGAGGTAGGGGACCACAGAAAGTACACAAGGTACCCCCCTGGGTTGAAGAGAGTTTGGATCGCTCCAATAACAAACAATCGCATCTAACCCAGTACCCTGGTCCCTGTGTGGTGAAACAGAGGATAGAGGGAGGGAACAGAGCAAGTGGTGCCTGCTCTAGTCCCAGCTATGAAAATGTTGTGCGTCACAAGCACAATATACAAAATTACATATGCATAAAAAAATCATTAACCATTTATCAATATCAAGAATTACAAATGTATATAATATTCTAATAAACAGCATATAAAACAAACAGTGAAAGTATAGCACTAGCGTAGCATGTTTTTTCTTGACTAAATGTAAAAAAAAAAAAAAAAATGTCAGTGTCCACTAGAGGGCAGTCCATTCATGTCAAGCCCATCGAGGGCACTGCATTATGGCTCATTAAAGCAGATTTTTCCACCTGTAGTTCATACCATGAGTTAAATACCTTATTTAAAAAGGCCAGTGCTCAACGTTTAACCGAAAATGACTTTTTGCAGTTGCTAAATCGGTGCATGTGCAAATATAGAGATTTTCCAACCGAGCATTAATCTTGACGATTGGCCAAAACAAATGTCAGGGGCACCCCTGGAATTCCTAAAGCAATCAAAGGTAAGTTCTCAAAAATCTCCCAGAAGAGCCCCCGTAATCCACCAGCCTCAACAGAAATACTGTTGGAGTGAAGGAATTATCTGGAAAGCCAGCCACTGAGGTTTTCAGCGTGGCTGGGCTGAAGAAACTATACAAGGTAAAAAGCCTCAGCTCAACACCCAAACTACTATGAACACCGAAAGAGGGAAAACAGCTTTATCAGGGTTTATTTTTATTTTTATTTTTATTTTATTTGCCATGATTGAGAGTGCACAGCATTCAGTTGGTCATTTCTACTATTAACACCATAAGAAGGACGAAGGCATACCACATTACATCGCATGCCTGGGGCAATTGTCCAAAATAAGGATCCTAATAGTTACATTTAATTCAGCATTGTACAGCATTTCATATACAGGAAGTATCGGTGTGTCCAATAGCTTGCAAACCACATGTCTATGGTAGCTTGCAAATTGGCAGAAAATTCCAGATGTGCCACGGAAATCCCTGGATGTCCCCTCCGACGCAATACCCACGCACACCCCCAAAGGGTGGCCCAGACAACCATGCACATGTGACGGTGTTGGTTCTGCCCGCAGCAAGTTTCGAACCGAGGGGATCTCCGACTGCGATTGTCCCTGAGCTAAAGACTCAAGTCCCCAAATCCGGGAACTAATCGTACTCTTATCCACGTCACTCTGCAGCGGCCTCAGAGCCCATCCGCTACACCCACACATCAGCCACACGTTTGACCCCGGTCTGATTTTGTCATCAGTCAAAAGCGGTTGTAAGAAAAGGGAAACCAAACTGATTCATGCTTCATGATTTTTCTTGAAACTTTTTTGTTTTTGCATGCCATCTTTGAAGCGGAGCCCATTCCTGAAAAATTCTAATGAATGCAAAACTTTTGCTGGAGTAACTAACATCGCAGGTCACCAGATTGCTTTTGGCAGTGATTTCCATCTTGATCTCTGCTTACAAAGAGCTGGGATAACCAAAGTTATTTGGTTTTTCTTATGAATTTGAGGGAAGTTTTAAACACGGGTAATAAGAATTCAGCCATTCCAATTCACCCGTGACATTGGAAACATTAACCCCTGCAGAGACCCCTTGGGAATGACAACAACAGCTCAAACTGCATTGAGGAAATCACACCATTTACGACAACAAGGCCGTAGCTTAACCGGAAATGTCATCATGTTCCATTTATCTCTATTTTTAACTGTAACTTTTTCTGTTTTTTATGTTTGAACAATTACTAACACTCCTACCCCCCCAACCAATGGGCAGTAAGCAGTTTTTAAAGTACAATAAACAGAAAGATGGCTATTTTTGGCTAATATAAATGAGAAAAGTAATACCAGCTGCGAAGCATGGAAACATGCGACTCCAAGTACACATTTCCCAGATCATCTTCACTCCAGTCCAGTGAACGGGTCACCTGGAGGGATTTAGATCCTGAATTTCAGGTGGGGTCCTACTTCTGCTGCACCACTGAGCAATGCCCAGCACTTAACCTGGATCGCTGCTGATAAAGTTGTTAAAATAGATAACGTGAATGTTGTGTAATGGTAAACAGATACGGTGGACTGCTAGCCAATTAAATTAGGTATTTTTTATGCTATCGGTTACCTCCCACAGAGCTACTGTATATGGATGCTGTTCATACCATGAAGGACAGTGCAACTGCCGAGGGAAAGTTGTGTGGGAACTACTGAATAGAAATTAGAGAGGAAAGTTGCCAGGCACCTGCAAATATCCATTTCGGCCGGCCTTGAATCAAAGAAACCCCACAGCATTGTCAGCCACTCCATTGATTACGTTTATTTAATCTCTTCAAAGTGGGTTCAGGTCAGCTGGGCGCTAGCTCGTCCAGCAGCACTTTATTTGCCTCCTCGATGGGCAAGACGCAAGACCACCTGTGCCCCGATGCGTTGCCACGGCAACCCACATTCTTTCGCCTTCTCTCCCCGTATCTCATCCGGGCTTCGGTAATTGAAAACAGGTTTCCATGGCGACCGGCGGAATTGCCGAAAGTAGCCGGCCTTCGGTAGCTTCTTCTATTAATGTCCTCATCCGGGGATATTGCGGACACTGGAAAATTGCCTATCAGATACGTGCGAGCCGTGGAAGACCACGTGTATTGCTGCGTTTCGTGGCTATTTATGCATTTATTGATTTAGTAGCTAACTATTATTTACTACCTTGCGATAGCGTCAATAAAATGAATGGGGAAGGGGGGATAATTGAGCGTGACTGTTTAGTATTAATCTAATGGTGGCCTCGGGTGAGGACAGTAATGGAATATGAC
Source organism: Aldrovandia affinis (assembly GCA_029706075.1). Classification (NCBI taxonomy): domain Eukaryota; kingdom Metazoa; phylum Chordata; class Actinopteri; order Notacanthiformes; family Halosauridae; genus Aldrovandia; species Aldrovandia affinis. The sequence continues at coordinate 2,037,112 of JAINUG010000115.1, forward strand.
AAAGAGGAGATGAGACAGGCTCCCCTTGACATTGGCAGAAGTGGAGATTAATCGCTGTTTAAGAACACACAGAGCAATTGGAGCCTTGCTTATTGACAGATTCATTGCCGAACATGTTTACTTGTGATTCGCCACCGCATTAACTAGCATAATTTAGTATTTTGTCGAACTGTGACTGACATTAAAGCCTGCGCAATTAACAATGTACAAACATTTAATGGTCACACGCCAATAAAAGGTGTAAATGGTCTACAGGCAAGGCTATTCTCCTTAAAAACAAAGGGAACATGTTTGAACGAACCCAGCATTAATCGATCTGCAGAAAGAGCTACACGAATGATGATCCTGCTTCCCAGCACTGACCCTGAATCAGTGTTCAACATTTGTATGAAACGGCTATGATTAGGATTAGGAGATGTTAAGATCCTGGATCATTTTGTTAAGGGTGGAAAGACCCTGGAGATTAAGGGTTGTTTATTTCATGTGTCCTTGGTATGTCCAATCAAACACTTTCCCTGTGTTTAATGTATAAATACTTATTTAGAACTTTAAATTAATTAACATTAAGGGGCAATTCCTTTCCTTTAACACAATGACATTTCATTATGGCTGGAGTATTCAGACCTGGGTAAAATTCAGTAGGCTACTTATTTGAAATGCTAAAATTTGAAAACTCACCTGCAGATCCTTGAGATCATGTTTCTAGCTAAACTGCAATAAAATGAATGAATATTTTTGTTCCTAATATTTGTGAAAATTGTCTACTTGTGTCTGTAGGTTTAAAGTATTTAAAAAAATGATTTGACCTAGATCTGAAAGTATGAATGTGAGAACTCATACTTTTGAGTTCTCACAAGAATAAGATTTATAGCCATCATACTGGAATGTGAACTGCATTTTTTATGTCTGAAGGAAAAGGTTAATGTAAATACAAACACTTCTACAGTACAAACATGGTGGTATGTGTCTTTTGCATCTTGGGGGGTCACAGCTGTACTTTCCATTAATGTTCACACTTAATTTACTGCATAGGCACGGAAGACACTTAGCTGGCTGAACTTAGTTTGACTTTAAAATGTTAAAACCGGTCACTGCAAAGACAAGGCTCACAGGGCTGAATCTCAACATTCTTCAAGCATATGCGTGTCGTCTTTTTGCCAGCAATATTTTCAGCAAACAAAGGCTGAAAATATTTGTTTGCTAACCCTAACCCTAAAAATCTATTTAGGATTGGCCTGAACAGGAGCGGAATACACACTGTTGTTTTGCGCAGTATCTGTGCTTCGTGGGGGATATGCGAGGGAGATGCCTTCTCCTTTTGACCTCTGACAATGATCATTGAGAGCCCTGGCAATGATCCCTCAAAAGAGGCAGATAGAAAGCACCTCACCCCTATCCGTCTGTGCACTGCCTGCCCCGGCTGGCATGGTGGCTTTTCAGAGACAACACGTTGCGAAGGCACTCCTGTGAAGGAAAGATAGGCCTCATTCTCACTGCCACCACCCTGAGGGAGGGTGTATTTGTGTCCATTATAAATACAATGGCATAGAAATACAAATATATGTTTGCATTTAGGCATTTATCAGACACTCTTATTTTAGTAACTTACACAGCTTACAATCCTTGTATACAGCTATAAACTTTTTAACTGAAGCAATTCAGTTTAAGTACCTTGTTCAAGGATACAACAGCAGCACCCCACAATCCAATCAACCATTGTACTGTTTTATGTTATATTTTATAAAATAAATCCCAAACTGCGAGGAACATATTTAAATGAGTAGAGGAGAGGAGAGTAATAGTAGAGCAGGTGAGTAATAGGATGGATCTTTATTGTCCAAATGGGCCATTTGTTTTGCTGTGTTCCCATACATTACAGATGTATATACATATATGTAGCGGATGGGCTCTGGTACGTGAGCGCCCGCTGCAGAGTAACGTGGATAAGAGTATGATTAGTTCCCGGAGTTAGGGACTTGAGTGTTTAGCTCGGCGAGCTTAATCGCTCTCTTGTCGCGTCAGAGATCCTCAGTTCGAAACTCGCTGCGGGCAGAACCAGACAAGACCGTCACATTGGTGCCGTGACTCGGATCATACAACTGATGGTAATCGGTTGGGCCGTGGTTGCTGCTGCAGGAGTTTTGAGGGGGAGAGTGTAGCGGATGGGCTCTGGTACGTGAGCGCCCACTGCAGAGTGACGTGGATAAGAGTACGATTAGTTCCCGTAGTTAGGGACTTGAGTCTTTAGCTCGGTGAGCTTAATCGCTCTCTTGTCGCGTCAGAGATCCTCAGTTCGAAACTCGCTGTGGGCAGAACCAGACAAGACAGTCACATATAGATGTATGGGATTATTTGGAAAATGCACAAAAAAATGGACTACATTACAACATTACAAGATGTCCCCACTGGTGCCACATACAGTATACTGAAAAATGTATGCATTCACTACTGTAAGTCGCTTTGGATAAAAGCGTCTGCTAAATGGCGTATATTATTATTATTATTATTATTATTATTATTATTATTATTATTATTATAAGATAAATTGTACATTGCATATATGACAGTTGGAGAGACTTTTTCTTAGTTCGGATTGAATTGTTTCATATATAGTAACATACAATAAGTGGCTTTTATATAAGAAAGAGGATGAAAATGATGGTGTTTACTATCTTATCTCTTTTGTGAGAAGTGTCCAGTCTTTTATCACCTGGTTCTGGGGACGCCTTCAAATGGGGCATACCTGCCTATGTAAGCCATGTTTTAGTGCATGAACTAAAGGTTGTAATGCTCTTGCCGGGGGGGTGGGGGTGGTGTGATAGTGACCTATCCTCTCTGTACTACAGTATGTTTCTCCTCTCTACTGCTTCAAATGAACTGAATTCACCTACATGAATCCATGCGCAAATACAACGCAAGGCCTTATCAGTCATTTGTCATATGCAGGTGATGTGATCTTATCTTAAAACATTTCATTTTGCCCTGTTATTTTTTGGTGACACGTTTGGAAACATCCATGACCACATTCTTCCATGGAGGTGCGTAGTCTTGGCAAAACCTTCTTCCGTGAGAAACCTGTTCAAAAATGCAGGCTGCTGAAAGGAAGCAGTCAAAAGAATGTGCACTATGAGTACCTAAGTCTATGGGACTATTCCCACAAGCCTTTGCAGCCACTGACGTCAGGCCTGGTGGCATAAAAGCAAAAGGCCTACCACAGAATTGCAGTCATACCCGTCGCTCTACTGCTTGTCTTTCTACTTCTATGTTGTTGTTCTGCAACCAGACAAGCTCAAGCTAGAGCTAAAGCTGGCCGACCTCGCATGCCACACCTGAACTCAGCAAGTCTGCCTGGTTGCAGCTCTACGGTGGAAAAGAGGTACAGTATGACAATGAATAATAGCATAGCAGTGGCCGACCAGGAATCCTGGACTTGGGAAGTTTGCACTTGCATGTATGCGTGTGTGTGTGTGTGTGTGTGTGTGTGTGTGAGAGAGAGAGTGATGGGAGCAAATATATACAGAGCACTCTCCAACAGGGCTCAAGTCCATCTTCATGGGTCATCTTTTCACTATAGTTTAAATGCGTTTTTTGATCTGCCTTTCCCCAAATCTTGTGTCAGCAAAGGCACATTCCTATACCACATTTCCTTTTACACTATCACCAAATATGTCATGGAGATATTTCTGGTGACAATACATTCCACGCCACTACATTCCATCGGCTACACACTTCAGTTGCATGCGCAGCGAGGGGTTGACCTATGTAGCAAGCTAAAAGACAAAACAGAGTTACATTCAGTAAAAGTTTGAAGATTAGGACACACTTAAGAGGTAAAACCCTCTGTTATCTATATATCGTGTTTTGCACAAAAGCAGAACAGATACATGGATCTTTACATCCTCTATGTAATATGACCTTGAATTTGGGCATGGAAAACAAAGCGAAGCTGACATTTATCCATTTATAAGTTAAAATACTGGATAAAAGTAAATGCTGCACAATTTTGTGATGTAAAGAAAAATTGTATCACAAAATCACCAATAAGTTATATTCCAGAGGTAAATTTCGACACATTTTGGGGGATGTGCCTTTCGCAGAATTTAGACTCTGCAATGGATACTTTTCATAGTCTAAAGACGCCCATAGTGAGACAAACACAAAAAGTGTGAAGAATGCCAAACAAGACAATTTTCGGAGTCTCACCTCTCAAGACAATATTTATCATCATGGAGACACAGATAATGTAAGTCTGTCAATTTGCCCCTTTGAAAAGATAATGGCACTGCAGACACTGAGGCCCAAACTTACACAAGTGCATAATTATATTTATCGCAACCACATGAAAAACTGCTGCAAACGTTTAAAAAGGATAGTTTTTTAGCATTCCTGAAAAGGAAGATCAAATGGGTGCTAAAACATAAGTCAGGCAGGAAACAAGTACAAGCCCAGCACCAAAAAATAAATAAAAGAACACTTCAGCATGCCAGGGGAGTGGGGGCACACTATGTCGACCCAATGGCAGAATGCCACTTTTGGAAACAGCAGGTCTTCGCCAGTGTCATACAGGGAAATATTTCTAAGAAAATTGCACCTGTAAACAATAACTGAGCAAAGATCTGTGACATGCAAGTAAATCCTCTTGACCACATTTCCCCCCCTCTCTTGTAACTTGCTGGAAATGATCTTTCTATCCTTGCAGTGAGGCTGACCATTATAGAGCCTTGTGAACTGCAGCCCCAACTGATTTGTATGTGCCATGTGGAGACTGGTGGGGCAACATAGCCTGGCAGAATGGGGGCAGAGACAGCAACTCCCATGGAGGAACATCTTGAGATGTTCTCTGTGGCTCAGTTGGTAGAGCACGGCGTTAGCAACACTTAGGTTGTGGGTTCATTCCCCACTGGGGCCACATATACTGAAACATGTATGCATTCACTACTGTAAGTTGCTTTGGATAAAAGCGTCTGCTAAATGGCATATATATTATATTATTAATTAGCTATACAGCAGGGTAACAACCCTGAGTGAACAGCCAAATGGGCTTTTCCGATACTGACAAGCCTGGTGTCTGCCGAAGCCCAGCAGCCCACTGGCTGTATCAATTGATGTATTGAATGCAAAATGGAAACTCTTCATGAATGGAGGGACCATTACAGTGAGAGGACATTGCCACTGGGAACAGTGTTTAAAGTACCAGAGTGTACGGCTGTTCGTTCTCCTACCAGACAAGATTGAGGGAACATTGTAAATGCTGGGTTTTGGCCAACTGTCATGTATAACATTATGTTAAAATGTTAAAGCAATGTTAAAACACAATTATAAATATGGAATGTATTTCAATAGAGCATAATTATTTCAAAATAGACTGCGTGCTTTAGAAAATATGTAAATCATTGCCACTTTCTATATGGAATTTTCATACAGTGTACCATGAAATGCTTCATTACTATGGATGGTGTTCGGCCTGAAAGGACGTTAATTGAATTTTTGTTTGTTTGTTTATTACTTCCAGCTTACAAGAACAAATACATTTCCACAAATACAGTACCAATTGAGTTGTTTAGGTGAAGACAGCTTTGGAGAGAGAAAAAGAGAGAGAGTACGGGATGGAAAGATGAAAATAAACAAAAAATAAATAAATAAACAGTCATTTCCCTCCGGGACGGATTCCGATTTCAAGCTCTCCTTAATCTCCAATAGACGTTTATTTGTCTGGGAAGCCTAATTTGCTGTTAAAATCTGTCACCCCCTCCCCATCCCCCCTTCCCTGGAGGACCACCTTGAATATGCCATCAATAAAGAAGAGAGAAGCTCATTTAACTAACAACCTGGAACCATGCTGCCTGCGTACTCTAATGAGGGGTATAAATTTGCCTCAAACTTATATTATTTAATTAGCAAATGGGGTGTACATTATCACCTGTGAGATCTTCCAGGCGGGGGAGCAGAGGGGGGGGGGGGTTCTGGGGGGGATAGGCATCCGTCCGTCCGTCCGCCTCACAGCCCAGATCGAAATCGATCCTACTTTTATGAAACCCCTCTCATCCCTCCAGTTGGCCCAGGCAACGGGTGGTTGTGAGGATACGCAGGGCTTCGTCCTCAGGTTACTTTTAGCCGTCAGCAGAATGCTCGCAGTGAAAACCAGAGCTTCATTGAAATTAGATAGACTGTGCACTTTTTTGAAGCGGTGGTTCAGGGACAGACTAAAATGCTACTATGGACAGTAATCTCTCTTGACCCGACTTCTTCAGGGATGGCTGTGAAGTCCAGTACAACAGTGTTACAAGTCTAATGCTGCTCCTTATATTAAGATGAAATGTAACTACGCTTAATGTCCTCAGGCCTGAGCCTTACCACGATGCCATGCACCTCTCACTGGCTAAGAGGATCAGACTGGATCAGGCCCACATCTCCCCCACCTCAACAGCAACTGACCAGTGTTAGGCTGGGCCAAAGATTGAAAACAAGGGCTTAAGTCTGGCTTTTTCCAGACCATGTATTATTGAACATTAGGCAGGGGTCCCAAAGAGTTTGTTTTGGTGGCCTTCACTTTTAGCCCTTTCTTGTTGTCATGTGAGGATTATCCCAAAAATTGTACCAAAATCTGGTGATTAAAAATATAAGCATATGAATATATTCTTTGAAAGGAGCTGCTGCGTGCGTGCTTACTGTGTATCAAAAAGCTGTTTATTATGTTTTTTAAGAGACGTTCCTCTGTTAAATTCGATCCGTATGTATTTTTTTTTTTTACAAAAGCTTTTTCAGAATCTAATGTCAGTCAGGATGTATTGTGGTTTGAAACAGTTTGTCGGTTTTGAACAGTGTTGTGCGTTGGTGAAAGCCAGGCCCATGACATTGAGAAGGGCTAAACTATGTCAAATGACACTGGTTCCTTCTGTCAATTGAGAAAACTGCTGCCTGGAACTTTCTCATTAGCAGATTCATCAACATAGGGTATCGCTTTCTAAGTTGAGCCTCTCTGGATATCACTGCCATCTCCAAAGAACCTACAGCGATATAACAACATAGGACTGGAACTAAGCTTCTTATGGATTAGAAGCTAAAATCTCAGGACCAAATGTCCAGAAGGATTTTTTTTAAATGGGAAAGATGATACCAGCTATGACTGAGCTTTGACCCTTGAGAAATCTGAAACAAGACACTGCACCATGGCACTGCAGTTGGCCTGGCTGGGAGAGTAACTGAGTGCACACTTATGTCACTTACGTAACAAAATAGCCAGACTGATCTATTCTCAGAAACAAGAGGCTTTCTGTTACATCACTTAACTGCGGTTTTACACCAGCAATGTTATAAAGACTGCCCTCTCTTGTGCCTTTACGTCTCCTGTTACACTTCAAAGCCTATGGCAACCGCCCCCGCCCACAGGGGGCAGCACATGTAAAATGTTAGGTGTCAAATCAGCTCTTTACAGTTTAAATGAGTCCAGGAGAAAATAAATGTACTGTCTCAGACTTGAATGTACTCCAGCAGGGATGATTCAACACTGAACATTCTGCTGTGTATTTTTCCTCTTAGAGACCCACAGCCCGCGCCAGCTATGGTCAGGGAATGATCTCTCTTCTAGGCCTCCACTATCCCAGGGTGTTATGCGCTTTTCCCCAGCGGTGTTTGCATGATCCCAATGCTGACATTACGGCAGGGCTGCCTGCTGTGAGTCGGCAGGTCAGATTCCATGCCAGAAGCAGGCAGACGGCCATTTTGACTACGGAGCGAATCGCAGCGTGGAGTATCAAACGCACGCTCATGTGTCATCCGCACGGTGGGGTCTTTGATGTTGAAAGCCATGGCATCAGTTCACAATTAAACCTTGTTTGCATTTCTCTGTAAGAAGCACATGCAAATCAGTTGTAAAATATGCTCTCTGATCCTCTGGTTTTGGCTGCAACTAGAACAAGCAGCCCTAGAAATCTTTCATCGTTCACCGAGCAGCTCCTGCAGTAATTATGTTTATCACTAGAGGCACTATAGGATAAAAAGGCCAGCAGAGAAGTCACAGCCAATCTACAGATTATTCAGTACTGGTGACTCCATATTACTGTACAGCATGCATTTCTGTTAGTGAAGTTGTGTCATTCAAGTTTCACTGAAAATACACTGAAGCCCATCTATTGTTGACATTTTTTTTCCAATATTCTCTATTTCATTGTCAAGAGTACAACACTCTTGATGGTTTATCTATGATAAGTTAATTTAGAGCATTAAGTTGAGGAACATTTGTTTTTTTCCATATAGAAATATTTACAGCATAATAATAATAATAACAACAACAAAACAATAATACTCATACAGTATAATATACACAGTACAGGCCAAAACCGCACAATCCACAATATTTTTTATTAGAGAAGAAGCAGGACAGTCACATTTACTCTATATTATTTATATTTTTTTCGAAAGGGGCTTTCCAACTGTTTAGTAAAGCACAGCCATTTGGCCTTTTACGGGGCAAAGCAGTGAGCGAATCTCTTCCGAAAACAGAAGGGGTGACACCGCCTCTGCCATCACCATTTCCTGTCATCCACTCATATCTGGGAATACATTTCTTAAAACAACATTTCCAGATGGAAAATGTTACACTTTTCCTCGAGGGGGTATGACTTGCTTATTTTCTTGTGAATCCATGTCTTTTTAAACGGATCTTTAAAATAAAAAAGTAAGTAAATAAAACAAAAGCAAAATTGCCAGAGACAGATATTTCCAACCCACAAAGTTCAAATGTTTCACACTTCTGTCGGGCAACACTGTGTCAACAGCAACATTTGAAGGGGCAGTTATGATCTGATGACCAACATGGTACTTACAAAATATATATCATGCCAGCCATATAGGCACAACTTCTGTAAGTTGCTTACCATCTAAAATATTATTGTTGTCGTGGTTGTGAAGAAAGCAAACACTTCAGTAAAGATCACAGACACAACAACCAAACAACAACATGTCAATAATTAATAGATGGAATTTTCCATAAGACAAAATTGAATAAATCAATATTTATAATAATTAGTATATATATTATAATATAGTATAATTAATTAGTATACTCTAACCCATAAAATATTTAATGATATGTTTTATTGTTTGCCTTGCCAGATCAGAAATGGCAGGCTGTGAACACATCTTACCTATAATGCCTTTTTCTAAAAAAGAACACAGATGTATCATTGCAAATCACCAAGTCCATCTCGTTGGAGGACCATTTGGCTGTACAGGCCCAAAGCATGAAATACTCAATCCGGGGCTAAAAACCTGTAAATCAATGATGAAAAAGAGGCTACACATGCCAAGGCCTCATACGGTGGCCTTGTGAGCCATGATAATCAGGCCTCGTTTGTGTTTAAGATTTTACCGCATTCCCCAGGGCTTCGACATCAGCTCCTGGCTATATCCGTGATGTTAGAGTACAGGTTACACACCGAGTCCCGGATTACAACGCGATGGCAACGTAAACAGTCACGCTGTCAGCCGCTATGCAGGGTAGAGGAGCTCCCCTCCCTGTTGGTGACGGCGCACTGGCTGAGGTAATGGGCTTAGGCATTCGGCGTAAGCCTATATGACATCAGAGTAATCCCGCCTATAAGGCTCCTGGCGATGTCAGGTCAGCCCAGGTGACAGGGAGGCGTGGCACGTGGGGGCCATGTGAGTGGAGAAGCCGGCAAGGACCTTGCATGCCGCCCCGCTCCCACTGGGCCGGGCAGGGGGACAGCCCGTTCCTGAACCCCGCCTAATCTTCTCCGACAGTAATCAGCACACCCATGTGCAGAGCCCACCGTGACGCCACCGGCTCTCCTCTCCACCGTAGATCTAAACAACCGTCATACAGCTCCTTAAAATAACCGCCGCAAGAGGAGTGACAGACTTCAGGCCAGATCAGACGTTGCAATCTGCCTAAAAGGATAGCATTTGCGCACTTGATAGAACGCTGTACAGCATGTGTGAGTCTCAATGCAAACACAACACTGCTGAAAAGGCATTCGACAAGCATGTGCAACTAAATCTATTCAGGCAACTAGAGTAGCGCTCCAGTAACGTCACATTCTATGTCATAAATGTAATGCGTCTCCAAAATATCTCATCCACAGCCATTAACGGGCATTAAAAATCTTGCACGTATGGTCGCACAGCACACTTCACTTCAACGTCACAACTATTCATTTCTATTCATGGCTAAACTATCTCCTGCACAGGCATTATCGGCGAGCACTGAGGACTTATACTTGAGACTGGTTCATGCATCGAAACCCCGCTTCGTGAGACGAGGTGACTGGAGAGCTGCGTGCTGGGTCAGTTCAAGTTCTCGGCGGAACAATCACTTCTTTATATCTTGCCAATTTTCCACTGTTGGCGATGAATGACATCCAAAGAAACTGAGACCAGTCCCAATCACTCAGCTTCCCTGCGCCAGCGTACAATGGCAAACGAGCGGTTAACTGTGCAGCCCCATACAATGGCCACAAAAAACATTTCCATGATTCTACATTGATCCATTCATTCTCAAAACAACAGGCAGCTCAAGACTGGTCAAATGTGAAATAAGAATCGTTGCACTGCGTCAGCAGTCTGACACCACGCGGCCTCATTTTTCATTGCAAACATTTGTGTGTCATTGTGCGACATTTTGATACAACGTGTATATTGGGACAGATTATTTATTTTACCTCTGTTATTGGTCACTACTTTACCTATATGCTTGGACCTTTTCACTTGCAGGGTTTGACTGGACGTTATGTTCCCAGTCGCACTTTGCATTCAGCAACTACTGATTTTTGGCGATATCTCACAATTCAATTCCAAATAATTTTTGAGGTGCAGCAACAATTGTCTCTTTTACATCATGTCATATAACATATGTCTAAGACATGTGTTCTTGTGCGCCTATTCCTCTAAGTTTTGACTTTTAGCTGATTCTTATCTCAAATTTGATCTTATTGCTCTGGGGTGCTCACATGAAGCATCGTTACAGTATATAAGACCAAATTGTATTTTTTTGTATGCCAACAACCATCATTGTATCCTTGTAATACAATAGGTTACTAGCTAATGGGATACCCTTTTCAATGACATAATGTTTCTTTTGGTTTGCGTTTAATATCATGAATGGGCTTTGTGTGCTGTTATTGAAGACATGCGTGGGGGCGCACACGATCAAAAAGAGTGCACACACTTCAGAGTTTTGGAAATCTCGTTATACTTTTTTCTTGGTTTATTTTGATTTATTATTTGGTTTTACAATGCCAAATGCCCCAAGGAAGACGTGGTTCACTGAATGTGAAGCTTTGGATGAGATCCAACGTGATAGAAATGAAGTGCGACCTATGTCCCTGAGCAAGAGAGAGGTCAGCAGTGTCGACTCGGTTGATGAAAATATATTTATTGACGGCCAGGATCCTGTTTACGACCAGTGAGTAGCTACTGGTCAGCTGGTAGGCGGAATTGCTGGCTCTGCCACCAGAAGACACCTATCAAATGCAAGTCCTTTGATGTGCCCTTGTGCTTCATCAAAAGATGGATTGCTTTAATGACTGGCACAACCAAAATAACCTATAGCTTTTCCTGTGTTGTCTAACAAAAGAACACTAACAGACACTGAAAATAGTTTTGTGCAATGAGGGCAGACAATTGCCAGAAGTGCTGTTGGAATGCAGTCTTGGTTAAAAATATTTGTTATATTATTTATATATGATATATTGTTATTATATTTATATATGATTTATTTTGATCTTGGTGCAATATTTTGATATATTGTATTTATTTTGCTAATGTTGACAGTTTTTTTGTAAAGTTGATAATGGTAAATGCCTGGTATTGGAAAAAGAAAACTGTTTTTGCTATCAAATTCTTTGGTTTGACTTTGGTGTATGTGTCTCATAGGCAAAAAAAAAGAATGCAGACGTTAGAGAACATGCACAAAATAGTGTTGTGTTGTACAATAATATTATTACAAATACAAATTATTTCCTTCACATATGTCTAATATAATTCATACTTTTGATCACAATTATGTTACACGTGGGTTGTGTCCTTTTCTGTAAATATATTTATGTCCGGGGCAGTAGCAAATCCGTTCGTACTTGAAGAGCATTTTTAATGAAATTGATTAATTCTAAATACTTCAGATTGATCACATGCACACATTACACACAGATCTGTTTGTGAATAATATTTGTTGTGTGCTATGCTCATCAGAATGTCTTACTTCCAGAGAAAATGCAAATGTTAATAATGATAACCACATAGCACAAATCGACTGAAGCAAGAGCTTACATTGTTCTGACACACACACACACACACACACACACACACACACACACACACACCTACACACACACACACACACACACACACACACACACCTACACACACACACTCACACACACACCTATACACACACACACTCACCTATGCACACACACACACTCACACACACACAGACACACCTACGCACCTACGCACACACATACACACACACACACGCACTCACACACAATAAACTGGGAAAACGTTGAGCAATCAGAAGTTAATAAGCCTCCTCCTGGCTTCACATGCGTCACTAAAGCATAACCCAGATCCTTTTATTAGTCGGTCGCCGTTCCTGGGGGGAATTCTCAAGGGAAACTACTGTCTTTCCAGCCTGAAAAATTCATATTGTCCTTTCTCCCAGGGAGCACAGGGCAGAAGCTCTCAGGAGATACATTTGTTCGCAGAGGACTTACTGTGGATTTAGTATCAAAACCAAATCCAGAAACTCCAATTAAGGTAGCTATTGTCAAGATGATGTGCTGGACACATCAAACCCTCTCCCGGAAGTGGAGAGTTCAATTCTGATTGGTTTCAAAACCCTTCAGGAAGAGGGGTCTCAAATATCCATACAGTAAATATAAACATCAAACAAAAAGTTCGGAAATTTGTGTTTGGTAGATTATTTCTCTGTTGGAACAATGCTTCCTGGCAATAAATTGTATACCGTTGGAAAGCCTGTTTATTTCCCTTTTAAATGGTGCCCCATTTGTAAGGAACATGCATTTGTGGGATGAGCAGCACAGCTGAGTATGTGGGTTGTGCCCATGAAAAATTTGCCAAATCTTCTCTGCCAATGCCTAACAGCTTATTCTGCTGTTGCTATTGACTCTTGTTTTGAGCTTCCAGTACCCCCAGGTGCTGACGGCACCTGATTGGCAGCACCTGTGAGCATGGGCCCTGCTACAGTGGCCAATTGGTGTCTGCTCCAAGAATCGGCATGCCACGTTTGTCTGATCTCGATAAGGCCCTTGCGATAGGGCAACTTCAAGCTGGTGTTCCGCAAAAGCAAGTTGCGGCATTATTTGGAGTGAGCCCTAGTACCATCTCCAAACTGAAGGCCAAGTTCCATGAAACGGGGGATGTCAGAGACAGACCGCGAAGTGGGTGTCCCAAGAAGACGACGACCCAAGAAGACCGGTTCCTCACCCTTTCAGCACTTAGGAACCGTAGGCTGTCTTCTACAGATTTGCAGTCAAGGTTTGCAGGACGATATGGCACACGGCTCTCGGCCGGAACAGACTGCACGCAGCCAATCTCCGGGCTCATAGGGCTGCCAGGAGGCCTGCCATGACTGCCCCTCACCATCAGGCCCGTTTGTGCTGGTGTCGGCAACACCTGCACTGGAATCTGAACATGTGGAGGAACGTTATGTTCAGTGAGTCCAGATTCTGCCTACGGAAGTTGGATCGTAGGGTCAAAGTGTGGAGAAGACGGGGAGAACGATAGGCTGATTGCTGCACCGATAGAGTAACACCTTTTGGTGGAGGCAGTGTGATGGTGTGGGGCAGCATCTCCATCACTGTAAAAACGAGGCTTGCCATCATTGGAGGAAATCTCAATGCAGAGAGATATCGAGATGAGATTCTGCAACCAGTGGCAATCCCATATCTCCACCATCTGGGACCGAACTCCATCCTCCAAGATGACAACGCTCGCCCCCACAGAGCGGGGTTTATCAGAGACGACCTCCAGAATTAGTAGAGTAGAGAGAATGGAATGGCCTGCCAACAGTCCTGACCTCAACCCAATTGAACACTTGTGGGATCAGCTTGGGCGTGCTGTTCGTGCTAGAGTGACCAACACAACCACGTTGGCTGACTTGCAACAAATCCTGGTTGAGGAGTGGAATGCCATCCCACAGCAGTGTGTGACCACGCTGGTGACCAGCATGAGGAGGAGGTGCCAGGCTGTTGTGGCTGTGCATGGTTCTTCCACATGCTACTGAGGCTCCTGACTGTTTGAAAATGAATAAATTGTAAAATTGCCAATATGTCTTGTTTCTTCCTTGTTACTGATAGACTTCAATCATCCAATCCACCAAACAACACCAAACAAGGGTCAATAGCAACAGCAGAATAAGCTGTTTGGCATTGGCAGAGAAGATTTGGCACATTTTTCATGGGCACAACCCACATACTCAGCTGTGCTGCTCATCCCACAAATGCATGTTCCTTACAAATTGGGCACCAATTAAAAGGGAAATAAACAGGCTTTCCAACAGTATAAAATGTATTGCCAGGAAGCATTGTTACAACAGAGAAATAATCTACCAAACACAAATTTCCAAACTTTTTATTCAATGTTTATATGCTTTGGTCTTAATTGAGAATTGCAGTGTAATTGCGGACAGAAAGTGCAAGAGCATGTTGTCATTTTGTTCTTCATTAAAACTGAAATTCTATGACCTGGTTGTAAATGTATGTTGCGGTTGAATTTCAGATTAAAAAGAAAAAAATTTAAATCGTTTTCTTCTGTAACCTGTACAAATGTATAAAAATATGTATAAACGTATACAATACTGTAGAATATTATTCAAATATTCCTCAAAGCCCGATTTTAGCATTAAACATGCATATGCCCAGAAAATAAACCAGCTGAAGGATTATGAAATATGAATATGAAAAAAAGCTTACCACTAATAAAGTCCCTGAAGATACTTCAGCCACAATCAAACATTTTCCACTCAAACTCTACACACAGCAGACAGAAGAACTTACCTAGAAGAGAAAGAAAATAAATGAGGTATGTAGTTACTACTAAGGTTAGCTGGAGAAGCATCCTTAAACACACATTTCCATTCAGATTCATTATTATTATTGTTTTTATTTTTGTTGTTAATAATAATTATGATACTACTACTACACTGCTACTACTACTAATACTAATAACCATAATCATCATCATCATCATGATCCAGCATCCCCTTAAGTATGGTGGTGGTGGGAGATAAATAAATTGAGGTATGTTTATCAATGTTTGGTTACTGTAAACTGCTACTATAAATCTTACTTAAGTGCTAGAATTAGGCAATTAGCAAAGCAAGGCCAAATGAACAGACACAAATACAACCGAGCCCAATAGTGGGGTTTTCCAAACTGACTGTGCCTCCGAGATGAATCGATTTACAGAACTGTAAGAGAATACAGGACCCATTCTGTGTTGCACGAGCCTTCTGGCTCAGATGGACATGCTTGTGTTAGTCTTGGAACTGTGTATCAATGTGTTATTTATAAGGAAAGGTTACAGACATTATCAGTCCCTCAATATTGCTTCTCTTATGCCCCATTATTGTTGCCTTTACAATTAGATCATTTTTAACCAAATATTTTAACAAATCTATTTATTTAAAAGTCACCCTTGGAGCCTTAAGGACCGATGGACAATGGCTCCGTTCAGACCACTCATAATAATCCCTTGTTCAACAGGAAGGCCTGTTTCGATAGTATCTTGTTGGAGACCATATTGTTCTTAAGGTGACGTATTAGCTCTACTGAAAGCCCGTTGTTGAGCGTAGGAATACAATAAAGATAATGATGCACTGGCACTGGAATTCATCAAGTTATTTCCATGTTCTGATTTTAATACAATTGTGAATTGAATATTGCCATATTTAGCTTAGAGGGATACAATGGCCTGGATTCAATCAGCATTTGCCCTTAACTTTGACTCACGATTAAACACAATTCTTTGTTTTTACCGTCACAGACACAGTTTAATGAGTTCAGAATGAACCAAAATGAAATGTGTTTGTAAAGAGAAAAACACTTATTTCTAAGTCAAAGTTAAAGACAAATGTTTGAATCCAGGCCAATGTCTGAATTTCTCAGGCAGGCTTAATTGTGGCCGTAGAAATTGGGGGTTTTGGGGGGATCGATTCTGCGGCAATGCTTAGGTTTGTTTCAGTTTGTTTTTCATTAGTGTTGACTGAACTAGTTTGAACAAACACACATTGTGGGAAATGTTAGGAAATCCATAATGTGTTTCCATGTGGCAAACATGCGCCAAAGTGACTGTCCCCAACTGTCACATAATTTGAAATTGATTGATTCATTGAGGAACCGAGGTCAATTATGTGTTTGTAACCAACAGGACACAAAATGTTTGTTTGAAATAAAATATAATGTATTTGTAGTAGTAACAGACAAAAATGCACTCCCTATGTATTCATTGGGTTTTATTATTGAGAAATAGTATTTTGCGTGACAGCTTTGTTTATGCTCGTAATCTTCACCACAGGTTACATACACAATGGGAACTTGATGTTCTATCAACCCGACTATTTCACAGACTTTTCTTTTTTGAGCAGATGTCTGGTTGATAATATTTTGTGCAGGCATAGCTGGTATCTTCAATCAAACAGAAACCAAAAATGTTGGATGTCACCAATAGACCCACATTATGCATTCATGAAAACAGAATGACCAAGTCTCTCCAGTATCATATGTATGCTCATATAAATGATTATATTATTATATATAAACAATATGACCCTTGACATATGTATAATTACTTTTTTTTTGAATTTTTTTCAGAAAACCCTCAGGCAGAAGAATAACTTAGGTTTTAATAGGCGTTTTTAGCAGGCATTTTAGGTCTAAATGGGTTAATTGATCCTGAGAGCTGTCAAGTGCTGGCATGGCATTTGACCACCTCTACCTCATGGTGTATCATCTATATTGTGTACACGTAGGCTCTGTGTACAGAGGTATTCCATGTCAAAACCCCCCAGGGGCCATTTCTCTCTGTCTGAGGTTGTGTATTAAGCCTTCAGAGTCAAGAGAACACTGATAGTGATCTCAGACATTCTGCATCTGTGACCAACATCTTCAAATGACTTACACAGGATAGAGTGTGCTCAGGGAGCAAATGATCCCTTCTCAACAGGCCTGTCTCTAGCAATATTTGCTGGGCATACTTCTTATCACTCTGAATTTTGTAGCTGCATTACATAAGACGCACCCAAATAAGTGTCTTTTGAGAACTGCTCAAAAAAATATATAACTGTTATACATTGGGGTAAGCAATAATTGTAAACCTTGCTATTTTAGGCTCCAATTTCACTTGTGACAACTGCACACTGTGCATAGAGAAAATCTGCACAGAAAATCAAGTCTCATTTTGGTATAAAAGTGGATTATATAAGATTTTCCAATGGAAATGAAAATGTGTCTGTATGTATCACAGACCCATTAGTCTAATGGGTGAGAATGTGTGAGGGGTGGTGAAAATATCAATGCAATATTATAGCGTAATTACCCATTATCAATGTAAATAAAACTGGCTGGGCCAATCTATTGTGGGGGTAATCTAATTAAAATGTTCTAACAGAAGTTTGGAAATAGACAAAGATTTCTGTTTGTGTTGACTGCAAGTAGGGAATGGAGGAGAGCAACAAGTTCTACATGAAGAAATAGACAGACGAACAAAGGTCCATATTACCATGGGCACATCCAGGGGCGGTGAGAGGGGGTGGCTTAATGGGTGGCTTTTTTTAATAACGGCACGATGTGTGACATTTTTCCTCCCTAGTCTTTCTTCTGACTCTGTAATCAGAACTATAATGTAATGGAACAAAGTACCGCGATAAAACACTGGACGCCACAGTCCCGCGTCATGTGTGCCTTGTCTCTGTCCGTGGGCTAAGCCCCGAATGTCTTCAGCCCCTAGCACCGCCCCTGGGCACAACCAATGTGTTCAGCTTTAACAACAAATTACTTTTGGACTATTTTATATCGATACTTATATTGACTCATATGTACACTTTTTTAAAATATTGCTTTACATTTATTATATTTTTTCTTTAATACAATCAATGGCTCTTATGATGACAATGAGAAAGGAGAATCATTTTCATTACACTGACACATGGATATGCGCACAGTATATTTAATCCCTACAATAGACATACATAGTCTACGATATACTTTTCTATGATTGCATTCACAACGTGTGTTTATGTGGACTAAATTTCCATTCATGTTTTATGTGTGTATTTAAATTTGCCTTTTCTCTTCAGAAATTGTGTAAATTTGACACCATTTACACTTTAAACCCAACCCAAAAAGCTGGAAGACTCAATATCCCACTAAGATTTGTGGTACTGAATATGTGATATTATATTGAAAAGCATTTTGGGATTTGTGTCTTCACAAATACATGTGAAGTGTCCCACCCAATCCATTATCCTTATGATGCACCTATATTGTCAGATAAATGTTAATTACTCACTTGTTTGAAAAAATACCCTTGTGGACCTTCTTTTTCTAGCCAACACCGAATGCGTACATTTGATTGCAATTATATTAAAGGGTTCATTTTCAACAGGACCTACCACTTGATACTCGGTACTTGATACCTGATATGCTTGATACGTTAATGTTAAGGAAATGGTAGAACCTGTGCATAGATGCAAGTTAGAAAGAGTAAGATTACAGAGAGCTACCTTAGGCTTGAGGCAAACACTGTTCCTGCGTGGCTACGATTTAGCCATTCACGGCATGTCCAGAGGCCAAAAACTGCCCGTTACACTGCTTTACACGACCAAATGAAATCCATTCCTCCTAGGAGTATGTCTGAGGGAGAGCTTGTCACCCTGGCATGAGATTGATTTCCATGGATTTCGACAGTAAAATCAAATCGACTGGATCCTAGGGCTCTTTAATGACACGGTCAGTATGGTCAGGCCCCTTTCAGAGTAAAACTAAAACAACACTGTAGCCGTGGCCTATCCTTTAGGCCTCCAGAGTTCCAGTGTGAACCGCAGATGCAGTGTCATGTGCTCTCAGCCCACTGCAGCATGCTTCCCAGTGCTTTGCTATGCTCAGGAAAACTGCAGGTTCCAATTAGTCGGGCCTTATAAATAACTTGCTGTGGTCACCCTTGACGTAGGCCTGCTTTTCCAACTCCAGGCAAAAAATAAGACAACAATGGACACTCCGACACCTCCCGTTTTGTTTGGGGCTGCCATAACGACATCACGTGGCCAAAACAAATGGCGCTATTTTTTCCCGCTTGTTTTCAAGGGAGGTCATTGGTCGGCCCGTGCACAAGCCCATGGTCTGCTGAGCAGCCCAGCTTTTTTGAACATCAGGGGGCTACTGCTCCACAGCACTGCTGAATCTGCTTGTCTATACTACATATCCTATATTTGATATTTAACATACAAAATTGATACATTTTTGCAGTATATTTCAAATATATTCCATGGATTTTGAATTTTATGTTATATATTACCATATTACTTTTTTTTGCAAGTGTCCCTACCCCTAACTCTTCTTACTGTGAGGAGATAAGTGCTCCAGTGCTATGGAATTCTACAGAACCGCAGAACTGCATATTAAGTCACTATGGAAAAACTGAAACTGAATGCTGAAAAATACATTTTTTAAATCTAACATTTTGTAATGTTGATATTGTGACCTATTGATCTGTCTTATGAAGTCCCGGCCTGTAACACCTCAGAAAGTGTGCCCACACAATAGAGTGAAGCAGCTTATGAGACTGTTCAAAACCATTCTCAATCCACAGCTGCACAACAACAACAAAACACATTGGAATTACCAAGACTGCAGTGTTTTAACCTGAACTCCCTTGAAACAGAGGACCGGTAGACATTAATTTTTCACACTGTGACTTATTTATTAACTTGTTAGAGCTCCACCCCCTGGCTCCACCGCCCTGGGTACCCGACTGTGCTCCTCCCAGCTCTCAAATGCTTTCTGCAGCTGTGCTTCACGCCGAGCATTAGTCACGCAACCTTCCGTGGGGAGGAGGGGTCATTCACATGTCGCCTCCAAGTTATAGTGGAGAAAAACATGGTTCATGGTGCGGCGGATGCCCTTTCACAGCTACGGCAAACAACAACAACCATGTGGCTCACTTCACTAACAGGCTCAGATGCCAGTAGAGCATTCCTGGTGTAAGTTGAAATACAATTTACATAACCAAAAAGAAAGACTGCATATACTGTATTGTCAAAGCGTCTATGTACTTGTATGAACATCTTGTGGAATGTATGGTGAAATGCATACATAGCATTGAACATATTAAAGTGGCAATTATTTATTTTACTGTATGCATGAAATTGACTGTATGAATGACATGAAATATTTCGAATTTCTTTCTATCTTTTCACCTGGGACAATAGAACAGCACTGACATCAATAGCAGCAAATACTGCATGACATCACAACAGAACCTCAACAGATGATCCTAAACCTCTTGATATTATTCCTCCCCCCCCCAATCAATTACAATCAATAAGCTTGCACGAAACAAAAGGCCAAGATTCCTAAACAAGGACTGCAATGGGAGTAAAGAAAAATGTAATCACAAACTCATGGAAAGGCGTCATTTACACCCAAGCCTTATGGGTACCATGATTTACACAGGCTGTTTAGCTTTAATATACGGCCTTTTCAAAGGGGAGATATACAGAGAGTTCAGCGTCTTTGGAAAATAGAGCTAGGAGGTAGAGCTAGCTGCAAGACAAAGCACGCTTAAATCACTTAATTTCTTTATTCTGTAAATTTTTTTACTCTTTTTTTTTTTTTACCTCAGAAGGGATGGCTGGGCGCCCAAAGCAGTCGTTCATTTGACATTTTAGTCATTTATGTTTCAGTGGCAGACCTAAAAGTGCTGCTGAACTCATTAGGGAGGCTTTTAGCTTTTTTTGGGGTGGGGGGGTTGGTTAAATGGTTCTGCAGCTTAAACAAAATTATTTATTTGTTTATTTGGTTTCTGGGAAAAGTGCCTGAGTAAGATGTACTCAGAGAAGTCGGCCCATGTCTACTCTCTCTGAAATGTGAAGGTGAACAACAAGAAAAACACTGATTATGGGCGGAGCTTAACCGGGTATGTCTGACAAAAAAACTAAGAAGACTTCCTCCCAAGTAAGGAAAGAAGCAGGCCGTTGAAATGTGTGATTGGGCCAGTTCAGCAGGCTAATGTGTGACTGTGAATCAAAATCGGCCCGCTGGCGCGAAGCTAGTGGATGCTAAATGGAGAGTGCAAGGGCCCATGTCGTGACATGTTGAGTCTCTGTTGAGGACGCCAGACCAAATACTTTATTTGAAATACTATAAACCTTTAGACGCCCTTTAGAAAAGTTCCTGCAGATTACTGCCAATTTTAAAAGAAACATCTACTTTAACCAATATTCAGAACAAAATTCTTCTTTCATATTATTGCATGTTTTGATTAGTTAAATGTTTCTCAGGGATCCGCAGAAGTGTTTTCACATTTCCAGGCATCTAAAGAGTGTTTTCACATTTCCAGGCATCTAAAGAGTTTAAATGTTTCAAATACATATTTGACCCAGGTCTGCTGGAAGCACCATCTAAGGCCAAACACTTTCATCTCAATAAAGTTTTTTCCCTAAATTGACCACCCTGTCCCCTAAATTGACCACCCTGTGGCCAAGAACCCCTACCTCTGAAATGGTTCTGTTGGCACCTTAATCCAAAACCCACTGCAGCCTGCAATGCAGTGGATATTTAACACACTAATGCATGGAAGCATGTGTAAATATATAAGTCATTATATCAGAAATCTATATGCGGTAAGACATAGCTGTGTTAGTAGGATATCAATATTTAATCATTACAATGATCACAATATTAGTAAGGATATGCATAAGACGTATTGCGGCAATTATTGTCATGATGTGATGCAGCCACAGGCCCAAGGTAAAGCATCATGCAGTGGCAATAATCCCCACAGCACACACCCCTGAGAGCTTTTATAAAATGGATCCATCCACAGATATCTGCATCGGAAAAGTAAGACCATTTTTAAATAGAATACTGAATATAAGGTGCATTCTTCTGCTAGCATTTTTTTGGTCACTAAAGCAATGAGTTCCATTTCTGAACGTAGCTAGGATCAATTTAAATTGAAAGCTTACAATGTTTCATAATAGGTGTTTTTGTTAGTGGAAGGCACAATGATACCAAAAGTAATTTGGTCATTTTTCACTAATATCACATACTTGATGTCATTGCAAATAATGATTGAGGTAGGTGCAAACTGACCAATCGAAACAATGGACCGGATCTATCCATTTGATAAAATATGTTATATATGAAATATGAAATATAAACTATTAATTAGAGGGGAAAATACTAAATTGACCTGCCTGGAACTTCATGATCCCCAGTTTTGGATTCTCTAATTTAAAGGATGACACACAGAAAAGTGTTCAGTGTAAAATCAACTCTGATCACTCTGACTTTGAGTACTTTTCATTCTGATAGTGTAAATTTAGTCTCTATTGAACTTAATATAAACTCTGTTATATGTTCTAGTGCACCCATTCTCAGCAAAGGCACCTACCGTTTAAAGCCAAGCTGCAGAAGACATGCCTCTCTTTCATTAGAGGCTTAATTAGAGGGGAAAATACTAAATTGACCTGCCTGGAACTTCACGATCCCCAGTTTTGGATTCTCAAATTTAAAGGATGACACACAGAAAAGTGTTCAGTGTAAAATCAACTCTGATCCCTCTGACTTTGAGTACTTTTCATTCTGATAGTGTAAATGTAGTCTCTATTGAACTTAATATAAACTCTGTTATATGTTCCAGTGCACCCATTCTCAGCAAAGGCACCCACCGTTTAAAGCCAAGCTGCAGAAGGCATGCCTCTCTTTCATTAGAGGCTTATTTATCGATTTCTAAATACATCGCAGTGATCCCAATTTTTATGCCATCTCAAATTATGTGGGTGCAGCATTGTAATTCCATGAGCCACAGTATGAGGTATGGGGCGGAGATGAAAGTTGCTGATTCAGGGTTGCGTCAGTGCTTCGTGGGAAATTAAATGCCAGCCGCATCTGCCGTATTCAGCCCCATCCCAGCTGCCAAACTGGGGTGGGAGGGGGGATCAAATCATGTCCCAGACTTGGGTCAAATAAGTATTTGAAATATTGTATCTCTTTAGATGTTGGTACATTTTCAAAAACTCTTACAGATCCCTGAAAATGTTCATCAAAACATGTCACTGACCAAAACATACAATCATATGAAAGAATAAATGTGTTCTGAATGTAGGCACGAATATATATTTTTATTTTACAATTTTCTGTAATCTGCAGGACTTTTACTGGTATCTAAAGGGTTAAAGTAATTTGAATAATGTTTTAACCTAGGTGTGGAGGGTACATCCTCCTGGTGTATGCTGTCACGTGACAGCATGGACCCCTACGTTGCCATATGTGTATCTCGGGCTGGCCAAAGGCCATTGCTGACGTACACAGTCCCATCTGAGCCCTGATTGGTCTCAGGACTTGTTTTGTAAATACATCCCAATGGGGCTGTGCAGGCCTTTTCAAGGAAAGCCCTAGTCTCCTTAGAGTATCCATTTTCCACCATCTCAAATTCATTACAGAGCGTGTGGGGCCACTTTTCATGGACCAGGGTGTGGACCATGGGCAAGGCAGCGGTGGCCTGCATTAAAATTAAATGGTCATAAATCATAGTGAATCATGGTAGCAGACAACACAATTGCCCGAGCGTAAGAAAGTGTAATGATGGGAACGGCACATTCAGCCACTCTCGGGTCGTCGTTTGCCTGTAGCATGTTAGGTTCAGTCATGAAGGATCCCATGGTCACTGACTCCAATACAAATCCTGGCAAGTTGTTTCGTGCTTCAAGCTAGTGTCCGTTTGAAATTCACTTTGAGATGATTTACACCTGAACCCTCCAGTTTTATTTGCAGGACTTTGATTGAAATAGCTTGATGTTGGTAATTAAATTCTTAAATGCACAAACCCACTTGTGCAGATACTATAGTGCACTCTATATTTGACCCTGGTGTTATCACTCTCACATTTTTCATGATTTCACATTCGATAAAAGCACCAACCTCAAGCAAAAACATCATCATTACAAATCAATTGTGTAACCATACTATTTCTTGTAAGCTAACTTAGTAGAAATCCCATTGAGTAAAACAATAGAGAATACATTGCCAGGGGTGCCATCGGGTAATTGAATTGCGTTGTTGTAGCTGGCATGTTAGCGAGCTAGCCACGTAGGAAGCAGTTCGGTACTGCTGTGGGGGATCTATCACTCGGGCAACCGGTTAGAGCTGGACCAGGGCTGGACCCCGCAAGGTTAGGCAATGCTGCCTCCATGTACCATCTCAAATAAAGGCGAGCTTCACGCTCCCCCTGTGCAGTGTTAATAAAGACCAGCTCTCCGAGGATGGGCCAGTGCTTTTCACCGAGACCGGCGGTCGGGACCTCGCGCTATTCCACCGCAGCCGGGCTGTCTTTTCTTGGGAAGTTTCAATGGAGCCTCCTCTGGAGAGGAACACAACACCATTTGTCATCTTTTAAAACCCTGTTCAATGTTCTTTTTATTCGGCTTCCTGGAATACAGAGGGGACTTTCAGCTGGGGCTTATGTCTTTCCCTGGCCCTCGTGATGTACAGTATATTTATGGCCTGCCACCTGTCTTCCAGTTGGAAGGCAAAACTCATTTTCGCATCTTGCAGTTATAAATATATTATCAGTTTATAATATCGTATTGCGCAATTGTTATTTAGCTGTTGTTTTTATGACAAAATGTGTGGTATAAATGTGTACTTACACATTTATACCATTAGTACAAAAGCTCTACACCCTAGAGGATTAGTTTTGTACATTCAACAAATCACTTTCCCTGGGAAAGTTCCTTTTCAAATGCTATTGTTTTGCCCTTGGAGGGTAAAACCTCTGATACGACACAAAGTACCATTTAATATTTGAGGAGCATAGAGTAAAAGGGGCCTAGTATTGATCTCCCCCTTACAGCATGTCTATTACACACAAAAGCAGGCTCACAGTCAAGTGTCGTACATACTGGGAATGGTTTCCAACCCTCCCTTGCCTGTTCATTTGGTTCATGGTTTATATCGGAGTTGTCTTGTAGCAGGATGTGTCAGTGCGGGGTTCCTTTAGGGCAATTTTTTAAAGCGGTTTGAGCATGTGATATGGCTCAATATCTAATACCTCATGGTCCGCACTTAAGGAGCAGCGATTCATTCATTTCTGTTTGTCACGACCACCAGCTTCAGAAATAGATCAAAGCTCCCCCTCTATCATCACACAAATGCTGGAAATGAACTTTTCTCGAGCAGATGTGATGGTATCTATGGTGGAGTGAAACGCCCAAAATACGGAACTGCTAAAATCAACACAGCGAAGTGCATATCAATTTGTTTTGCCCTACAGGAACAGAGCCAATGGAGGTGGAGGTAGGCACGCTTGAGGAGCCCATCCATACGCGATCCCTTAACCGCTCATCAGTCAAATTGGGCTGATCGATACATGCCCGGCATAGTTTTGTAACTTGAGTTTAGCGGTGGCTAATCTAATTATGGCCAGGAACTCAAAACTGCAAGTGTAGCAACAAAAGATCCGCAGGAGTCAGACCTGCCCGATCAGCACTAAAAGAATGTGGGAGACTGGTAATTCTGCAGCCACTAAAACCTGCAGACACACCAGGCAACCTGCTGCAGAGACCGTTCAAAAAAGTACGGATACAGATACAATCCAACGTCCCATCCTTATGTTCACGGATGGACAGATTGACAAAAAGACATTCATATTATATTGCAGACGTACACTCACATCATATTACCTTTGCTCCACCTGTGGGTTTTCTATTTAGAACCTATATCTGTTGTTCTTGTTAGGCTCAGGCCGGGAGCCCCGTTCGGGGGCGGCGATTGGCTGAACGTCCCGGGGGGAAGGGGGAGAGAGCCGGCATGAGCTCGCCGAGAAGCAGAAGGGCGTTCCTGTGAAAACAGGTGGGCGAGTTCCGTCTCAGAGGAGGCAGATCATTGCCGGCCTCGGGGTAAAATGTAAAATGTAAAATGTGCTAATGGCTTGTCCCATAGTAATGGGTGGCGGGCTCATGGGGGAGGGCGAATTGAAGAAATAAAGGGTACAATTGGCCACCAAATTGGGAGAAATGGGTCAGCATGGTCAAGTCCACGCAACACTACAGTGCCCGCACACCAATCTTCCAGCAGTTTCATGGGACTGAGTCAGCACCGTGGACCTCCCTGGAGATCCTGTTCGGCAGCTGCACCTGCAGAGCAAAGGGCAGCTACAGCGCA
This sequence comes from Aldrovandia affinis, assembly GCA_029706075.1. NCBI lineage: Eukaryota > Metazoa > Chordata > Actinopteri > Notacanthiformes > Halosauridae > Aldrovandia > Aldrovandia affinis. The sequence goes on from JAINUG010000115.1 coordinate 2,063,535, forward strand.
GAAGGGAAGACGCTTCAGAAGCAGTAGCTGCCAAGTGCATTTTCATCGGCAGTTGAGTGGTTGTTTTTGCTGCATCGTGCTTTACAACAGTGTCATTGAGAGGCTTTGTGATACGAATCTGTCCCAGTGTGTTTGTAGGCCCAGGGGTTCCTAGTTTTGGGAAAATGTCACGGCAGCCCAAACATGGGGATGCACGAGCGTGTGTCGCATGACAACAGCATCCCGAAGCGACACACCACACCGCACACACAGATGTGTTTTGGGATAAACAAGCCCTCTCGCTGCCTGTCTGAGAGACGCGATTACAGTCTGCAGGCTCATTACACTCCTTGTCTCGCAGCCGAAACAGCTGTCACCTCCCACGGGGCCAGCAGCAAGGGTAGGGAACCAGCCTGGTTTCCTCCTCTCCTTTCCCGGGAGATTTTGACAATCCTTCATCTTTTCAAAAGGTCACCAGACACCTAATGAAGTAATTGACTTGGCCAATTCGGTCTTTGAGGCCAAAGTCAAAAGGCCGCCTAAACAAGCGTAGCCTGCTGTTGATGTTTAACCTTTTACATTACAAAAAATATCGTCATATTTTGAATATATATTTTATACTGACATACTTCATGAAATATCTTCTGCAATACTTGCAAAATATGCATACAATACCCTCCAGAATTATTCAAACCCTTGATAAAGATGAATAAATAAGGCTGTATAAAATAAACAATACAGGAAATTAGCTATATTGTATGCCTAAAACATGGGACATTTTTCATAATACAATTGCTCGGAGAAGAGGATTTGTAATATTATATTATAATATAATATAATATAATATAATATAATATAATATAATATACAGGGGGTAGACAAAACAATGGAAACACCAACTCAAAAAGGACTATATTTAAGTAACTAAATCACAATAAAAGGTAGTCTACACATGTGTTTCATATTAATGTCAATATTAATTACCAATTGCTGGTTCCTGTTCCTGCTATAAATACTTTTTAAATCTACCCTTTAATATGTGAGTTTCTAAAGCAACATGAGATATCTAACAGATTTTGAAAGAGGCCAAATAGTTGGTGCCCGAAGTGCAGGTGTGTCAGTCACAGAAACAGCAAGATTATTTAATGTGTCAAGGGGAACAGTGCCAAAAACCATGATGGCATGAGCCAAATAAGGACAAAACTGTATCAGGAAAGAGGAATAGTGGTTGCAAGTCACCAATAGGAATAGGTGGAAATTTAACAGGATAGTTGCTAAAAACCACAAAACAACAGCCTCAAAAATGACCACCGAACTGAATCTACACCTCTGTGACTCAGAACAAAACTATACATTGTGAGCTTCACAAAGATTATATTTATGGTAGGGCTGCCATTCGGAAACCACTTGTAACCAAGGCAAATGCCCAACAATGCATAACCTGGTGTGCTGAGCACAAAACAAGTCCTTCTGAGAGGTGAAAGAAAGGAATATGGTCCGATGAGTCATCTTTTACTCTTTTTCCTTCATCTGGACAGGTTTATGTTGGGAGAAAGCCAGAGGAAACCTTTAACCTACATTGCTGCTTTCCAACTGTTAAACATGGTGGTGGATCTGTTATGGTATGAGCAGCCATCTCATGGGAGTCATTGGATCTGATTTTTACTGGTAGAATGCATGGTAGAATTACGGCCAAGGAATGCGAAACCATTTTAGGTAACCCTATGGTGCAAACATTTATTCCTCAAGATGTTCCCATATTCCAAGACAATAACACCCCCATACACACTGCTAAATTGATCCAAGTGGTTTCATGAACACCAGGATGAAGTCAAACACCTTCCATGGCCTCCCCAATCACCAGATCTAAACTAACGGTAAGTTCTGGAACATCGAGTATGGAGTAGATTTCTACCGCCTTCATCTCTCAAAGAACTGGAGGCGAAGAATTCATTTCTTGAAATTAATTTCAATCTTTCTTTAAACTCCCGTGACACGGAGTCTCCTTTTGCTGGAGTATCATCTGGTTACGTAGGTAATCTCAGTTTTATGAATGAAAGAGAAAACTGATTTTATCTACATGAGAATTGGCAAATTGCCAATGACAGGCTGTACAAACCTAAAACAGCACTAGCACATTATTAACTATTGAGTATTTGGGCCACTCTTTGCCTTCAGAACAGCCTCAATCCTTCTTGGAATGCAGTTACACACATTTTGAAGTGTTTCTAGTTCAAAATCAAATGTAGCTTCTCAATGGAAGAAATGTTGCATTTGCAATGCTGTGTCTCCTCCTGCTTGTACTCGTACCTAAACTTTGTCATCAACCCCTATTCCAGTACTACCACTAATACTGCTACCACTATTAGTATTCATGTACTTCCCCAAAGCATATTAATTCAAATTTGTCATTCTTAATGCCATTATCACTAAAAATGACAATACCACTAATATATCTGGTAATATCATACTGCAGATATCAAACAAATATACTGTAATTTCTTGAAAAAATGCCAATCCTATTCATGGCAAACAACGGGCTTGTAACATTACAAAAGGAAAGCAGGAAACACGATAAGAGCCAGGCAAATCTCAGCAGTTATTTGTTAATGTAGACAGGAGAAGCTCTCCAGGGACAGGAAATTGAATTAGTCCAGCTCAGCTCGAGCCTTAGTCATGACACATGACGGCTGACTGGTTCCGACAACAGAGATGTATGTATCAAATTCCATATTGGAGGCAATATATACAAGCCAAACCTGCATTTAGTTATGCATATCTGGGTGTTTTTGAATGTATAATACACTTTGTCCTTTGCCTTTTCCAGGGCTACCAGGGTTGAGATTTTGCAAGTTCAAATCCCAATTACTCCCAATGTCAGCTTTTTAAAAAACAATATCTGTGCAAGAAATGTACAGCACAACTTCTGATTATCAGCTGCTTATCCTTCCATTACTTAATGATGTCAGCCTGGAGATGCAGACTTGTAAAAATGCATTATTAATTGTCAAAAAAAATGCATGCATAATTTTGAGTGTAAATTAGGGTGTTGTCTTTTAGATCATGGTAGGACTACTTTAACTACCATTCTCGTCACTACAATCGAGAAAGAGCTCCCAAGAAGACTAACTGAATATGCATAAGCATGAATATACCAATATTGCAATGCTGGTGAATGCACAATCAGGCAAGGCAGATGATTGATTGTGTGAAAATAAACAAACATACAGTATATACATATATGTATCCAAGTAATTAATGTTCAGAATAGTTTTTTCACTTGGAAGTTAGGGTAAAATGTGTAAATACAAGTGGAAAAAGTTTGATTTAATATGTTTTCATTTCAGGCTGTAAGGCAACAAAGGGTGACATTTTTGAGACGGGGTGTAAAAGGGACTTTAAAGCGGCACTGTGTATTATTCTGCCACTGAATGTTTGTTTGAAACTGCCCAACAAATGCAACTGCTGCCATTACGAGAACACAATGACAAAGTTTTGTAAGCTGGGTAAAAGTGTTCCTGCCTTCCAGGGAAACTACAGCACCAGATTGTACCATGTCCTTCGTATTTACAGTGAGACGAGCAGAGGAATGGAGACCCTTGGGACTACGGGCCGATAATGGAGCTTTTGTGTACGCCACAGGCTGAAGCGCTCTGCGTGGAAAGGTTGTCTTATAAAGTGATGCAAAGCACACCAGTGGCCAATAAACACAGTGTGGAAAGGGGGCCTAGGCCACGCCAGGGAACCAAGAAGAAAACACTATCGCTTATTAAGACTTAATGTCACGCTGATTCATTGACTTCTCTTTACTCACCCCCCTGCCCGAAACGGCAGGTCGGTCCTGTTTGCCATGCCCCAGGCAAAGAGCACGCTCAGCCTGGCAACGACCTTGACAGCTGGATGTCACAACCAAAGGTGGAGGAGGGTTTGTCCACTGTTTATTTTGGTTTCCCCCAGGTTTCCGAGATCATCTGGTACTTGGGCAGGGGGTGGCAGGGGTTGGGGTTGATTGTGGTGAACCAGTTGGAGGTGACTTTGCAAGTAAAGCGCATGGGTATGGGCATGGCTGCCTACTATAAATAAATAAATAAATATATAAACACGTTTTAACAAACATGCGGCTTTTATTAAAATACACAATCTAAACTAACCAACATGTGCCACACACCTTTTCCTCTTTCTCTTCCAAGACACCTATATCAGCTTTCTACTGAGAAAAGCATTTTAGTGCATACATGCATGTTAGTTTAATTTAGTTTAGTATTGCCGCATTATAACCTCCAATTACAAGCCATGGCGCTTTTACTCCTACTATCTGTGGCGCTACTTACAACTGCGCCACAGGTGCCCTGACAAAATTACTGGAATAGACAAGGACACGAGTTAATTCGCCTTCGACTTGGATTAGCGCTACTGTCTGCGCATTGTGCTTTGACAGCGTAACTAGAGCCTGAGAGAATATCACAGGCTGAAGATAATGGATAAATCAGTGCAGGAAATAATAGGTAATGGTAATGCATCCATTATCAGGGTAGAATCATCCTTTGAAGGCAGAAATTCAAATGAGAACCAAACACAGCCTCTCACAAACACTGCTTTCGGCCACAGCAAATCGCCAGAATGTTCCTAACCTCTTCTGTGAGGAGAAAAGAAAGCAGAAAATCTCAGTAAATACCATTGCTCCTGTTTCTCCATCAGGTGCCGGCCATCTTTATTATTCAAACTTCAGTGAACGGACTTGCCCAGATTCTTCGATTGCCTAGAATAACCCCAAACCCTGGACCAGTTGGGTCTCATTTTAATCATACAGGTGTGAGTACCAACAAATGACTATAATAATAATAATAATAATGCATTTTATTTGTAACACACTTTTCATTAAAAGTTAATCTCAGTGTGCTACAGATGCATAAAACAAAAACAAACACAAAGATGCATAAAACCAAACAGCAAGTTAAGAAAAGGCCTTGTTAAAAATGAAGGTTTTTAGGCCTGATTTAAAAGCGCCCATATTCTGTGGTGCCCTCAGGTAGGCCCGATTCCCCATGGTGTGGAGCTTGGTCCTGGGGGCATGGAGGAGCAAGCTGTTGGTTGATCGTAGGTTGTGGATGGAGGTTTGGGGGGTGAGCAGTTCCTTGAGGTAGGGAGAAGCATTTCCATGGATGCAATGGTAGGACCGAGAAGGGTTTTGAATTAGATCCTGAAGGAGACATGGCTCCCTGCAGTGCAGTGAGTGCAGGATGGATTATATGTTGGTGTTTTTACACTCCTGGCAGTGCTGTTTTGGATGTATTGGAGCTTCTGGAACCTCAAGCCAGGGATCCAGATGAAGAGTGTATTGCAGTAGTCCCGCCTTGAGATAAAGGCATGGATGATTTTCTCTGAGTCTGACAGGTTTAGAGTGGAACAGAGTTTTGAGATGTTCTTGAGGTGGTAGAAAAAGGTTTTGCACAGATGTTTGATGTGGTCATCAAAGGTCAAGTGAGGGTCGAACCTAATGCCCAGGTTAGAAACTGATGAGGAGAGGGAGATGTTTTGGCCAGAAAAAAGGTGAGGTGAGTTATGGGAGAAACCTGGACCTGGTGTGGGGTGCCGACCAAGAGAGCCTCGGTTTTGGTGTTGTTTAGCTGGAGTAAGTTGTGTTTCATCCAGGCCCTTATCTCAGCAAGGCAGGTAAGCCTAAGGTAAGGCTCATGTTGATGAGGCTGCAGAGGGGCTTGTTGTTTTAGGTATAATTGTGTGTCATCAGCATAGCAATGGAATGGTATTCCATGCCGACTGATGACACAGCCGAGGGGGAGCATATAGAGGGTGAACAGGATGGGGGCAAGAACTGACCCTTGAGGGACACCACAGGTAACAAGGTGCATCCGGGACTTGCAACCTCCAAATGAGACATACTTCATTGTGATAATCACTTGGACCTGTTCCTCTGCCACCTTAATGAGCCTTTAGCTATTCAGTCTGGAAAGTCCCTTCATAGATAAAACTTGATTGTGACTGTCAATAATCTTAACACAGCTCCTCGTATCAATTTCTGCATAGGTTTATTTATGGATGTGTGAAGCATTGAGTCAAAACAGGAGCTCCAAAGTGACATAAAGTGGAACAGAATATATTTGTCAAAAACCATAATTCAGCAACCAGAGTGTCAAAATGATATCTCACCAGACTCCTCCTTCAAACAGCAAGATGAGTGGTATTGACAAACTATTGTTTATGCCAAAAGGTTAAAGAGTTTCACCTGGCAAAGGTGTTGGACACGGGCCAACATTTTGAACACGGAGGTGTGCGTGTGTGTGTGTGTGGGGTGGGGTTGGGGGAAGATACAAATTCCTGCTGCAGTAATGCTTTGAGTGATAGCTGCTGTTTCGCTGCCAGCTTTATGTTTTCTGTTTTCTGTTTGAAGAGCTTGTACCAGATCAGACAGCTGCCTGAAGGCCAGGCCTAAACTCCCCAAATGCGTCAGACAGGGCAGGTGAGAACTGAGGGGTAGACTGCGCACCATGATCTGACAACAGATAGATTTTTCTTCAGCAACCAGGCCCAGACTCATTCGTGTGATTTAATTTGTAAATTTCCACAGAAGTCGTTTAAAGTTGATCTCTTTAAAAAGTTTCCCAGCTGATTGAACGATCCAGTGGGATTTGATTTCTCACGATGAAACAGCAGCAATTTCCAAGATGACAGAAATAAGACTTGACGTCATATCATCAAGCTTAATCAGTGCAAACTAAATTTGGAGAGCTGAAGAAGGTAACTGGTAATATGTAATTTGAGCTATTTGACTTTGGCACAGACAAAGCCATTATATTGGTCAATAGAAAGAAAACCAATTGTCATTCAGTACTGTATCAGGTTCATTGGAAATTATTCATACAAGACACAGTAGTCAACAGAACTGCAATTTAGCTGAAATATGATAATTCTACCGCAATTAGGCAAGATACTTTACTGTGGGAGATGAAACAGCCACATATATGAAAGTAGTAATAATTGCTGCATTTTCTAATATACTGTATGTACATGATATTTAGTATTTCATATTTAGCCATATTGATATTTCTCTATCAGTACAGAAAGACAAAAATATATTTTATCCCTACTTTGCTAATAATTGTACTCTGTTTAGAGCTCCAAGTACTGGGGGATATTCAAATGTTCTCTTTTCTTGGCTTATGCGTTTAAATAGCAAGACAGGAGCAGTTGTCACAGCAACTCCAAAATCCTTACATAAAAAAGAAACAAACCTACAAACTCAATACCAACAACTAATTATAAATTTTTTTGTTCAAGTTATAAATATTGATGTACAGGTAACTGCCAAAACAAAGGAAAAGCCAACATAAAGTGTCTTAATAGGGTGTTGGGCCACCATGAGCCACTAGAACAGCTTCAAAGCGCCTTGGCATAGATTCTGCAAGAAGAACTCTATTTGAAGGATGCAACACCATTTTTACATGAAAAATTCCATAATTTGGTGTTTTATTGATGGTGATGGAAAACGCTGTCTCAGGCGCCACTCCAGAATCTCCCATAAGTGTTCAATTACGTTGAGATTTGGTGACTGAGACAGTCATGACATATGGTTTACATTGTTTTCATGCTCATCAAATCATTCAGTGACCACTCGTGCTCTGTGGATTTGGGCATTGTCATCCTGGAAGGGACCACACCCATCAGGATATAAATGCTTCACCACAGAAAGAAGGTGATCACTCAGAATGGATTTATATTTAATGGCATTTACCTTGCCCTTGAAGGGGTTGGGTGGGCCTAACCCATGCCAGGAAAATGCACCCCACACCATAACAGAGCCACCAGAACCCTCATTTACTCATCTGTTTACTTTATTTTGGCAGTTACCTCTATATACAGTACAGTACACAAAACCCAAACAGGTTAACAGTAGCTATATAAAGCCAGCTGATGTGGCATGACAGAGCAAAAGACAAACATCAGTGGCAGAAGAAGATCACTCATAAAAAATAACCAATAATCAATCAAGGATAACCAAAGTGGAAGAAAACAACACCAAGAAGATCAGAGTCCAAGCACATGACTGATGATCAACACATTCCTCAAACTTTGTAATAACCAGTGATTCAATTCTGCATACACTCACGCACTATAAGAAAGAGACCCACAGGTAGACTTCTGCAGGCAAGGTCCCTGGGGTCCTATAATATTGGTGCAGCCCATGAAGAAATATTCTGAACCTGTGCCGGCCTAGAGTGTTGCTTCTTTCCTTCCATATGGATTCTTGGACAATTTCCACTACCCAAGCAAACTACTAGTAACCCCCCAGACAAACCGTACCTATGAATTTCCTATTAAAATGTGTTCATGAGGCTCATGTATATTCACTAAATAAATAACAATTTAATTGCACTGAATGACACAATGAAATCCAGCCACGGCCCCTCGTTGTATCTTATATCATCACCACAGTCAGTGGAGTCTGCAGTGAAACACCCATTGTTTTTGATGGACAAGCTAGAAGTGCACCATTTCAGAAAATAAATGGACACCAAGGTAGTGACCTTTCTGGGTGAAGTCTCTGGGTTCCTTGAAAGGATACGATCCCTGACCTCAGAGGGTTCTGCGTGTGCTGTAACTTGGCCCTTCATGTTCTGCTCTTACGAGAACTATCTCTTGAACCGTCAAGGATACTCCGTTTCAAGCCAAGCAGAGTGAAGCGCAGGTCTGGTTACGGAGGACAAGGCAGGTGCACGTAGCCTCTCCGGTGTTCGCCGCTGGCACTAGTGCCTGAGTTCAGGTGAGGCAAATGAGGCGCAAAGGCCGGAGTCAACACTTTTTAAATGTCATGCCACCGATGGAGGAGGGCAGCGTTCGGGCACTACCTGTCTCACCACATGTCTCAGTTGTGGCATCTCACCAATGAGTAAAAGACTCTGCGACTCACAGAGCCCTGGATGTGGACACCCAGGATGCAGCCCCACCCCACTAACAAACATCAACAATTATAAATGCTTATAAACACATTATCCTCTGAACAACAAAAGAACAAGAAAACATTTATCAGATATTGTACTCAGTGGTGTAGTGGTGAAACAAAAGGTGGATATACTATTTTTTCGGGGGGGGCGGGCTAGTAGCTTAGTAGTAACTTGTGTAGCCCTTTGCTACACTACAGGTCCATCCTTGACATCCATGTGCACCCTTGTTTTGAGTCCTTATTGATTTTATTCATACATTCCCCCCAACTGGGCAAACAAACTTGGAATGATAAAACACAATGGAAGAACATTGCAGAATACAGACAAAGGTTTTATTCTGCTACAGCTATCAGCACTGAAGATACAACATTAGCAACATTTGTAATTGATAGCTAAAATGCAATGGGGTGACAATATTTTAGTTGGCTTTAGATGCAACGTTAATTTAATTGGTCTCCTCGCAACTTTGAAATGGGTGTTATACCCAGCAAATAACCAAGGGGGTGTTCCAGCTTTGCTAACTTTATCTGGCAAGGCTGCTGCTTTGAAAATATTACATGCTGGTCACTGCTAAATTTCAGGATGAGACTGCTTGCTATGTGGTCAGTTTCCTCAATCATGGATTCAGAAAGAGAGAGGAGGGGTCAACCCTGTGTTTAAACTTAAGTTAGAATGCGTTCCCTCACAAACCTAAAGAAAAGGCTATCCGGTCGGATTACTTGAAACAAATTTGCTTGAATGGGAAATAATAACTTAAGTTAGCTAGATAGGAGAAAAGAGCTTTCAGTCATTTTTGTAAATATACACTTAATTTATCTGTAAATATATCACCATTCCCACACTTTAAGGGGTAAAGCTTTTTATTTTTATTTTTTATTTTTTATTTTAAGTTTCAGCATGGGGCACCTGAGGGAATAAAAACAGCCATGATTACCTGTCAATCAGTGGGTTGCTATTGTGACGAGCCTATTATGACATAATTGCTGGCAAATGGGGATTATAGGGGCATGTCTGACCATTGTGACAATTCATTTTGTGACCACAGACCAAACCATAATCTGAGACTGCTGCATCTCTGGAATTCTGTTACAAGTCATTGCTACGTCTCACATAGCTATACGCAAAACGTTGTGAAAGTAAGGTGGGTATGCGATCACTAGCACTACACCACTGACTGTACCTCTCCTGTTCAGACAGGCAACGCAAGCATGTTGCCTGACAGCTACTGTATGTCATCTCAGACACATGTTTCTTTCTCATGTCACCCAACTCTCCTGCTGTTGTAGTCTTCAGACTCAGTCTCTGTCAAGCAGCCCAGATCCACGGGAGACCATTTATTGCGGCCTCTCTGTGGGTTCCTAGAACATGGAGATATTTTACATATTTTCTTTCTTCTTTGGGGGGTGGGGAGAGTGGGGGGTCTGTGTTAGTGGAGAAGGCAGACATTGTGGCTCTGATGAAATCAGCTCTCATCCATCTGCTCTGCATCTCAGCAATGAAACGGTCCCCCACCCCTGTCACAGTTAACGTAATTCAATCAATGAACATACTACCTCAAATGATATGTCGGTCCACTCTGCAATGATTATCAGCTGTCAAAACCTAAGGGGCATTTATACAACTTGGAGAAAACAAAGAGGCAAGAATATCCCCTGAGAAGGAGGTATTTATGACCATAACTCTCCCACGTCACCAGTTCTAGTAAACAATTAAATGGCCTTCCCTGTATGTGTAAAGAATCCTTTAGATGGCACAGCCAAGACAGCTCTCTTTTATGGCCTCTCTGTTTACTGTGCTAGTATAGGATAGGAGTAGCACATTCTTTCCCGGACTTCAAAGATAGTACGGTCATACGATAGTACGCTCTCCCTTTGCTCCTTCCTACCTGCTTATTATTATAATTGTATTACCCTTGAATTTCCACCTGCTTATTATTATACAGAACCAATATATCACATCTTATTGAGCAATTTGAAATGTTGTACTTTAAATATGCTTCGATGTTCCCATCGTTGACAGCTCTCTGTAGTCTAAGACGTTCTCGAGACAGTGACATTTTCGTCGTAGCGGTCGGAGGCCTTGTATATTACGGGTCACTGCTAATGCAGCTCTCTCCGGTGATTCAATAAAAGGAGTATGTCCAGCACTGAGACTTTGAACTGGTCCTTTCAATTTATCTGCAAGTTGTTAGGGTCTTTCTTGAGCACTCAGAACTCAGACAGCAACACCTTGAACATGAGGGCAAAACCGGAAACTGCTGAAATCCATCCGACCCTCAGGATCCATCATTCAGGAGATCATAAGGGGATGTGACTAGGATGTTCTGTATTCAAGGAGTGCATCAACCCATAAAGAAGTGGGTAATGGACAAGGCCTTTATATATCAAAGGTGTGTCTCAACAATGAACAAAGCTACTCCTCCCCTCCACCGCTATGACATCATCAGCATGATATCAGAACTCCGGATGAAAATGTGCCACTACGACAAATGCGCCAATGTTACCCAGGAACACAAAGACAGATGACATGCCAGCCTCTATCCTGCAACATCTATCCTGCCCTATGTGAAGTAAGCCTGAAAATGTCCCTCGCTGAAGAGGGAGGCCTAGAGCTCCATCAGCTGATAGTGACGGGTGCCCTCGACGGGTGGTCTTGGCACCTGTGATGTGACGTGAGTGGCCGGTAATCCTTGGGTGCAGTCCTGTCGCCGTTGTGTCAGTAACCGCCCCATCGCGCCTCTCCTCCTAGCCTGGCCCTCATTTACAGCCCGCCGACTCGCCAGTTCACTTGATATAGCATCACAATTACAGTATCAATCCATCCCAGAGAACCATTACTGTGGCCTGGGCCTTTGGAAAATGCCTTTGCTAAAGAATAAATCACCTTGCTGGGTCTGGATCCTATTGGGCCCTGACCTATGAAAAAACAGGCCCATAAAAGATCTCAGCTTTTTCCAAAAAGTTAGAGGTAAAGTGCACACTCTCACAAAGACACACACACACATGTGCACACACACACACTCAACTACATTCATACACATAGGCACAGTAACACTACTACATGAATGTACACACAGAAGCAAACACATGTAGAGTTGTGCACACAGGCACACACACACACACAGAAGTACACATACGTGCACACAGACACACACAACTACATTCATACACGTGTGCACACTGTCTCCAGACACACACACACACATGAAAGGTCTCATTACATGCATGCACCCACACACACAACGACATGCATAGGCATGTGCACACACACACACACACACACACACCGCCCCCTCTGCTTTTCCATGGCCAAATGCCTAACGGGTGGCTCTTAAAGAAGGCAAAAGTCAATGTGACACAAGCTCCACTCACCATATCCAGGAATGCCTCCTGAAAGGAAAATTGTTCACGTGCATCATTTTCTTCTCCCGTCCCGCGTGCGTGCGGCCAGGCTTCATTTAGCAACGTTTGTTTTTTGCTGCTACCGCCGTTCACAAAAACAAGAAGCCCCACGGTAGGGGTTCTAAATCCGGCAGAATTTGGGAAGCAGGGCAAATGCTGTCATTTTTCTTCCCTCCAAAATCATTAAATGTCTTCCAAAAGATTCCTGGAGCGTGTGAACGTGGCTGCGGAGTGCATGGCCAGTGTGACAGCTTAAGCCATGGTGGGAGCCCTGGGGGGAACGCTGCTTTCAGAATTTTGAGTCTCTAACCCCTCTGCCCGCCCCCCCCCCCCACCACCACCCAAATATCACCACAACTTGACCCTCTAAAAATATAACAGAGTGAGCAGGTCCTCAGTTCGTTTTAAGGCAGCCGAAACGTAAATAAATCCCGCCGTGCATAAGGCGCGCTCGAAAGAAAGGAAAACTCCCCCGGGGAGTTAAAGCGAGCAGTCACAGGATGGCGACCGTATCGGAGGGGTAACTTTGTGGTAATACAGCAGAAACATTAGCCCGAGATTTGCATGAGCTTCCCTCTCTTGCCTTTTCCGAGGTATTCTTCTGACGAGGGTTTCAAAGTCCCGCTGGCACATCTTCACGGAGAGCTCACAGCATTGTTCCCCGTGGGGGGCAGCCCAGTCTGTGAGGCCCGGGAGAGAGAGACCAGGCGGGAGGCTTCAGACAGACCGTGGAAGAGCATGCCGTTTCCTCCGGGAAGCGCGGCGCGGGAGTCCCCCCCTGTCCCAAAGTCCAGAGGTGCGGTCTGCTGCCGCACGCAGGATTGTTTTTCCCTCCTCTGCTCCCTTGCAGTCATTTGTATGTCCCAGCAACGTAATACGCCTGCCTGATCCTGCTCCCTTCATGAACAGCAAACTAAGCTATTGATCCTCTTAGCGCGCGAGCCTCCTATTAATTCATCACCCGCTCCCCTGCAAGAAAGGGAGGAATGCAGATCGACGGGGGGGATCAAAAAGCTGAATGTCATCTGAGGAGCGCTTCCCAGCCCTCAGTCTCCCTGCCGTATGTGCCTGCCAATCCCACAGTTATCATCCCTCTGGGCTGGCGACCGTCTAGGAAGAGTCCACCCGGCAACCCACTCGCTCAGCCAAATGGCATGCGCAAAAAAGGCATACACACACACACGCGCGCGCTCTTTCAACACACACACACGGAAACACGCGGGCATGAGCAGCAGCCCCGTGTGGCTCGTCGCTCCCTCCCCTTGTGCTTCCTCTTCGAGTGCGCACACACACACACACACACACTCTCGCAGGGGAAAGGGGCACGCGCGCCCTGGTCGCTCCTTCTTCCCAGGCCAGAAAAGGGATAATCCTGCAGCGGTGGCTCAATCTTCCCAACTGGATCCCAGGAGAGTCGCAGCGTTCCGGCTGCACACCATCCCTGCCGGGCCGGGCGTGTTCGTCCTGTCGGATCTTGCCTTCAGCTTGGGCCAGTTCCAGGCACGCTGTTAAAACTGTGAGATTACTATGCTGCAAAACCGGCTCCTGGCTGCGGGAGACTGTGTCTGACTCTGACTGCGTTTCTCAGTGTGTGTGCGTGTGTGTGTGTGTGTGTGTGTGTGTGTATGTGTGTGTAATCGTCAAGGGGCCTCTTTAGGTAGACTCTGGGCAGGCAACAATTTATGCCCCATAACAAGCCACTTTGAAATGACAAATGAGGAACAACTGTTTTCACTATAAATCCTCTTCTTTGTGGCCAGCATATTTATGAATTGAGAGTGGACACATACACAAGCAAAAATGTAACAGTATAGAAGGTATTATTGACACACATATATCATGCACTAGGTAACAAAAACAACTTCACTTCCCCTTTGCTACTACACAGAAAATGGGGAAATAAAAAGTATAATATAAGAGATAGTGTCTGTGTCCCTTAAAACGTAACCTTTGCTTTTTAAAACAGGTCCACATCGCATTCAGCAGGGTAACTCAGTTGTGCGTGCCCATATTTATTTTTTTGTGGTGTGAAAACAGACTGGTAACTGAGCCCTTCTTTGCCCTTTTGCAATGACATGACCACAATTCCCTGAAAGACCCCTACAAGCATTGTTCATGCCATTTTAGGCTGAAAAGGAAATTGTAAACAGTCAACTTCGCAGCAACGCCTGTCTTAAAGAATTATTCCCGATTGAACCACTATACGTTCATTTTCTTCACATTTGAGGAAGTAATTAAGCTGTTAAATGTCATTTCATTTCAGTCCTTGTGCCAATTATACAAATTATTTTTAAAAACACATGCAATGATTGACAAAAAACACAAGCTCTGAATTATTAAAAATGTAAATACATAGATATACAAAATTGGGAATACTTTTCCTGTGACAATGGGCTGTTTTCTGATTGGGGTGCAGAAGGTTAACGGTGACAAACATTTTGCTTTAGTAAGGGTTCAACAATCTGGCTCTGGAAGAACACATGTGGTCGCTGGAACAGTCTGCGTTGGTAAAGCAATAGGCTAGAAATAGCAACAGCTGTCCTTCACTGCACTTTTTATATTGCTTTGTGTTCTTTTTACAGATGAGTGAGTTGAGTTTTACAAACAAAATATTACAAAGAACTTAATGTTGGATATACTTAGTTTCAGCCAACATAAAGCAAGGGACATTGATTGCCACCTACATTTGTCAATATTTCTATTCTTATACACTTATACACTTATATACTACTCAATAGTGGGTAACTGGTTACTGTATGAAATAATTATGGTGAAAAATGGCACCTGGTAGATATTTTATTGAACTGGTATGGGTTGCATATTTGCAACTATAATTGTATGTGCTAACACGCAAGCCAGGTCCTTCCCAATGATTCCAAGATGTTATGGAATTCAAATACACCGTGGAAATCGTATTTACTTATTACAACTGCCTTACAGATCAACATTTGGTCTAGATGTCACATTGTGTTTGGGTAGCGTAGCGAAAACAGACATGTCCAGTCCAACAAGATGGAGAGTCAGTTTGTATTACTGTGAACACAATCACACGCCCATGATGACCCCAAATAAACACCAGAACCCTGAAGACAAATCTAATAGTGGCTCTTAGCAGCAGCGAGACATTCAGTGCTACTAGTTACCAATAAATATGTACAGTATTTTGCTGGGGAAACAATGGCCTTTGTGACAGCTCTGAAAGTATTAGGGACGCCATGAGGTTTTAAACATTGAATGGAAATATAATAACACAACATTTACATTGTAGCTATTGTGCATTTTTATATTAACCTGTTTTATAGCTTGGCTTACACGGAAATAATGTAATTTCCAAACCAACCATTTTTTTGCTTTTTATTTTAAATGCGAATGATAAAACAGAATATTTCTTGAACACTAATGGAAGTAAAGCAAGAGTGTCCTGACTGGTAGAGGCCCTTGTGAGCCAATGACATCACTTTCTTATAGGAAAAGGAAAGACCCTCCATGCCTCATGCCCCACCCCCGCAGGTGACCCTTGAAAGGAGAACAGGCTTGATAACAGACACCTGGCAGCTCGCCTGTCACTGCCGTTTGAAATCAGGATCCAGTCATAGTGGTTACACACATCCTGGTTTGAACCTGCGTCACGCTTCTCAAAAGTCGACCAAAACAAACTGCTGCTGGCTCTCTACAATGCTCCCACCAGCCCAGGGATGGGGGTGGGGGGTAGCTGGTGCAGACAAACTCTTTCTCATAACTACACAGATGGAGCTGTCACTATGGTAATCACATTATTTGTTGTACACTACCTACGCATGTCTGATTCCAATGAAAATGACATTTTTGTATACAGTAGTTATGTAGTACTCAGCATTACATGAATTATCAGGCTTACATTTTTAGAGATTGCTCATTACATAGACAATGGATGCAAAGTATATTGTGCGGTTGGGCAAGTTCATTTTTCTCCCAGGTTGACAAATTAGCTACATTTTGGAGATGCTTTCACTGATTAGATCTCATCCACAACCACCAAACTCTGTTTGTGCCCTCAAGTGCAAACAATAAAATGAATGACATAGCAGTGTACCAATCAGCACAAAGGGCAATCAAAGACAGAAGTTGTCTCTAAGCGCTGATATAGGATTCGCTATCCCTATCCAAATTCTATTAGATATTAAACAAAAACATTACCTCATATCAGTACTCACGGCACAATCTTCTTACATGACTATCCTTCATAATTGCATCCCTTATTTTATAGTCTAGACTATCATAACTAATGTTACCTAGCTAAATTGCACTGAAAATGTCAGAAAACATCAGAAAATGTCATTCTTAAAAGCTCCCCGACAAAGGGGCAATTAAGTACCAGGGAAACCACTGAAAAAACAGCATCCCTCAAGTCAAAATCAGTAACTAGCAAAAAATAAATATGAAGCAAGCCATAAACGAAAGTCATTACCAAGCTGGGCTGTGGAGTTCCCGTGGGTTCGCATTAATGAGGCAAAATCGCTATATTGTGAGACTTGCAAGTACAGTCGACACGTACGCTTACCTCAAGTAATTTTCTTTAACATTCTAATTCCCTTCAATGTTACAATTTTATTGATTCAATTTGATTCCAACTACATTTTAAGATTTCAATATTTAATAATATAATATTCTATCAATGAAAACATTTTACTTCAGATGTTCACAACTGTAATGAACATATTGTTAATGAAATGGATTTAATTACATGTTGATTGAATGTAATTTTTTGTCCTATCATTAAACTCGTTTGATTTTCACGTTTCGGTCAAGGGAAATCCATATTCGGGAAAGTAAAACAACAGAAGCACTTGCCCAAAGGGATAATTGATTTCGCTTAAGCATGCAGCTTAAGGGTACAGCAGCAGTCTCCCGCCTGCGTTACAAGTGAAGTGCGACTTTGCAAAGGGCGATGCTCAGGAAGTCACGAACGTGCCGCGATGGCATTCAGTGTACAAAGGGCGCTGTTTCATCTGCGTTTAATAACTCTGACACAGGACCATGGCTCGGGGGGTGGGGGTGGGGAGGGGTTGGCAGCAGGAGGCCGAAAGGGAGTTCCTGCTCCTTCTGGCCAGCAGGGGGCAGGGGCGTGGGGAGGTAGGTCAGTCTCCAGTGGGAGATCTCATCGCTGCACTGCACCAGCGCTGGACCGATTTTTC
The DNA here is from genome assembly GCA_029706075.1 of Aldrovandia affinis. Taxonomy (NCBI): domain Eukaryota; kingdom Metazoa; phylum Chordata; class Actinopteri; order Notacanthiformes; family Halosauridae; genus Aldrovandia; species Aldrovandia affinis. Next base: position 2,081,049 of record JAINUG010000115.1, read on the forward strand.
CGTGTATGCGTTCCCAGCACCCCGGCGCTCCGTTCCCATTGTGCCACCCGGGCGCTCCCTGGCATGGAACACGGCTTCCGGTAGGAGCTCCCGGGAATAAGACTTTCCAGCCAATGCCCTCACAGGAAAACAAACAAGCAATGGAATGCAGGGGTGCCACTCGGCCCATTGAGCTAGACAATGCATAATAACAAGATTGTTATTTCCCCCTCTCTCTTTAACCTTTACCCGTTAAAGCTACATGCAATACGTATTAAAAATATGTCATTTAACAGGGGCTGCCTCTGCTACTATTGAGTGGCCGTGATTCATTAAGTTTTGTTCTGGCTGAACTCTGCGTAGAACATGTGATTGCATTTGGTGGAGAACTCCACTGCAGGAAGGGCCAAAAGGGAGAGTCCCTCCTTGTCACCTCCTCTCATTTTGGTCAAACTGCACAGATTGGAATCACATTTTACACTTGCTTTGTTAAGCCAGGTTCTGAGAAATGAGTCTACGCATGCCTTCACACAAAACCAGAACCTTAAACATGAATGCATTCTTTGATTGCAGCACTGCAGTCGTTTATATAACAGTTAAAAACAGCAGGACAAATGACTAGCTATTCTACTGTATCACTCGTCTGTACTGAGCAAACAAGTCTTCCAGTGGTGGAATGTTTCTGATGTACACTCGGCTTGATGTACAGTATGATGTACTTTCTTCATGCAGAGATTTTTCAATAGCCCCGTAAACGTGACAAATGCACTCAAGAAAACAGCTGAAGCACGTCAACATTGACCTTTGATTCTAAATGTTGTCCATGTATAAATAGGTTGAAGAAAATGTAACAGGGCCTTTAAGCTTTGCCTATTAAGAACATATTCATTAAGGCTAGTCTGCATTGGCTGGAATGGCGCCTAAGGGTTGTATAAGTGTCTTGAGAGTGAGTTCTCTGAGCATTCCTTATATCATGAAAATGTTCCAACACAGCTAAACTTTTTGCTAGCATATGTTTGGGGGGGGGGAGCAAATTTGCATTCAAATTTCATAGAAAGTTAAATTAAATTGTATGAACTTTGACTACCTTGAGCCATGGGGTCCAAACAGGACAAAAGTTTTTGTGGCAAAGCCTGTGATTAGCCAGTCATTTCAGAAGCTCTATCTTGAAATCCCTTCGTGATCCAATCTGTTTGGACCCAAATTCCTTGGCAATCCTTTTGTAAATGTAAAAATAAATCCATTCCTGATGCTCAGTGCCACATAAATCCATTCCTGATGTTCAATAGCACATACGCACAGCCGGGGGTCCCTGAAACACTCTGCAGTCGCTACATAACAATAACAATCCACTTTGCGCCACTGAAGGTCTGTGAAGTCTACACTCTCGCACATTTCAAGTGCATTGATGGTGTCAGTAATGGGATGCTGAACCCGGTAAAAGAGCCTCTTCAAGCACATGGCATGGGGGAGCAACACTTTTGATGTGTATAAGTACTGTATGTAAAGTCAACTGCATTAGCAACTGTTGATGTTTGCAAGTATGTAAAGTCCTGCAATTCACTGTAAGTCTATTGCAATGTCTATTACAGTGCATGTGCTTTTTCCTGCTTTTCAGTCAAGTTGAAATGGTAATTGTTTGGCCCTGCCTGTCCCCTGTGCCCCAGTGTGTTGCTGGGGCAGGCCTGATAAAGACGCACGCTTCCTCTGAGATGTGCACACGGCTGTATCTGGTTCCCCTTGGCCTCCGCAATCAGCCCGTCAGCAGTGACAGCACCAGCAGAGAGTCTGCATCCAGGACATGCTAATAGGCTCGCCCGGCCTAATCCCCCCCCCCCCCAGAACTCCTCGACCCGGCAGTGGGCCCCACTGCCCCAGACCGCCAACACCCCCCCACCGCACACGCACATACACAACCTGGATGTGACCCCCTTTATACTTCTACTACCTCTTTGAATGTCCCATATCCTGTCCCTACCCCTTGGGAAAAGCCTGCTATCATGTCCAGGACACGGCTTCCAATTACCACCATGTAACCCCCAACCTCCCCCCTCCAGAACCACAGTATGCAAACACTGTCTCATTATGTTTTTTTACCCCAATTACCGCAGGCTTGCACTAGCATGCTGAAATTAGGATAACAACTTTGGACATAGCAAGCCAAATCCATTGCACACAAAGATTGCATTTCAATGAAAACAAATTCCATCAGTAGACTTTCCACTCCATCGGTGACATTTAGTTATCAACTTAAAGGGTCTAACTATTGTTTCCCAATTCCCATGAGGGTTAAAGCACCGCACCAACAACCACAGACATCTATGCGCTTCAAAGTGTTATGGTCTACACAGTATGGCTATCTTAGTGATTCACAGGCATTCTCCAAAGTGTATTATATGATATTAAAAACAAGCTATATGAAATCTATTTTTACGTAAGCCTATTTTACGTAAGTTGTATTTTTTCAATAAAGAACTCATAATGCACAGAGCCACGGTAACTCACGTCGTAGCAGTGCACACGTGCTTCAGTGCACACATTAATCATTGATGGTATCACTTAGGCAAGTGTGGTGCGTTCAGAATTCATTCTCCTTCCTTTACAAGTAATGGGCCATGATTACCCCCACTTCCTGCCTTATCTCTGACTCCTAAATCATTGAGACTTGTGCATCTTTAAAAATAGCATTGGTTTCGGAGTTACATAATGTTCCCAGTAAAGGCCAGCCCTGTGTGCTGTGGGTAGCTGTCAGAAGATGTTCCGTAATTGTAGGGTGACACGAAAAATGTCAAACGTTGCGACTGCAGGTCACAACGGTATATGGCCAAGGACTGATAAGTGAGACAAGGGTCAGGACGCGGGTTGGTTTGTGTGCGTACTGTGTAGACATGTCAGTGGGAGGCTTTGCTCTTCTCCTTTCCAGCAGTGGATAAATAGAGACACAGACCTTTATACTCCATCCTATCTTCATACACCCAAAAAGACTGACATCATCACAGTCACCCTGTTATCTACAAAGTTGGTAATGGTGACAAAAGGTTTGCTATTCCCTGTACAGCCTATCAAAGTCTATGCAGTAGGTCTGCTTAGACCAAACATGTGGATATACATGTTTACTATACCCTCCCTGATGTACTTTGCATTGTTCAGTCCTGGTTAAACCATAGATGGAATGCACCATGAATCCTCTTTATTTTATGAAATGAGGAATGCTGTGCTCATACCTGATTCAATACAAAAAAGCCTCTAGTTTTCCATACGGAAGTGCTTGTAATTAATTATGCATGCTTCCAAAATGGCAGGAATACCATAGCTAATGACTATTTGCTTTGTATCTGCGTATAGCCGATGCAAAGAGCAAAATGCACACCTTGCTAAAGAATTTAGGGGCGTTGCAGTTCGTGCACACAATTCTGCCCTTTACTCTGTCTAATGAGCAGTGTTGCCGGCACGCCAAGCCTCTTCACTCACACAGACTTTGAGGGGATAATGTTATAGAAGTCATAGCATTCAAAGTCATCAGGTGTGTTCAAAAGACTTAAATGCTTTCAAGTGCAATGGATCAAATTTAAATGTCAGTTGTGGCCCAGTATGACAGTTTGAATTTCTCAGAAATCATGAATAGCATGAATAATTTGCAGCATCAGGTAATGGCAGCCACATGGTTGGAAACTGAATCAATTCAGGTGTGGTACAATGGCAATACTATTACTATTACTCAAAATAATAGCAATAAAAATAATAATCATTTAGATTACAAAGATTACTTGGTATCGGGCCCACAGACCCCAAAGGTCAGGCTTGAAGACACATTCAAACTAATCCATAGGAGAATGGAGAATACATCTAAAAGTTGTTGTCCCTTGTTAATTTCACAACAATTTTTCTAAATTGATAAACAAACAAGCTAGTGAATCTTGAATCCTTTACAATGGGAATAACAACAAACTACTTATTTCTCAAAAATACTACACCAGTACAGTGGACTGCTTCATTCATGGCTGATCAACGCTGGCATATAACATTTTTACAATGTTCCAGCAACACTACCATGATGCAACCTCATAGCAGAATAGTTCCGAGGACATTATGTTAGCTGGAACTGGAACCAATTGAAAGCATATTTCTCCAAACAGGTTTAAAGTACACAAAATGCGTTGCTATGAAAAAGTATGCCAGTTCACTCTACTGTTTTTATTTTACATTTCTATAGCATTGTGAATTTGCACTATTTGTTTTATAGTTCCCTAAGTAAAAACACATAAAAAACCTAGAGAAAGTTTAGTTGGATGTAAAAAGCATGCACAAAGTAAGCGGTTTTTACAAGGACGATTTATAAATACTTGGTAAATCTAGAATGAACAGATCAGTTATTCTGCTTATTTATTTTGCTGTTGATATTGGATGGTATCTGCTAACTTTGGGGATGGAGAAAGGGCTGAAGTGTCAGAGGTTACATATTTTTCTCACATTCCCATGATCACAAAGCAATGGAATTTATGGGTAGGGGAGGGGGGGTTGGTTGACACCCAGAATAGTGACAGCATCTCCATCTGAATGAATCCAAAACCTAAGACAGAGTGCTCTGAAAAGCCCTGTCTCTTTAAGCTTCCTGTCATGTCACAACCCACTGTTTTTCGCCGTGGTGATCCGCCATTTTCCAAAGTTAATAATTTCTTTATAGTTATGCATAAATGCATGCAGCATGTAAATGATACATTCTGAGAATGGCATCCCTGAAAAATCTGTAATCGGACCAGAGACGCTCCACTCAGCAGAAATAACAGGGGACATGCTTACGGTTAATTTTATGGAACCCTTTGCCAATCTTGCTATGTAAAATCAAGGTTATGCAGTCATGATTTTGTGGTTTCAGGGCACCTGGTTAGTTAAGATATTTTTCCTAAAACATACATGTATTTACTTGCTTTTATTACATTTCCTTATAAGATATGCTTCCTTGGATTTTTTTGTGAACACAAAAACAAACCAAACAGAATAATACAAAAATATAAGTAAGGTGGTAGGGGGCACAAAACAATTACACAACTAAACTAATGAGGATGACAAAGTTCACAGCATCAGTCCAACTGTTCAGGATGGTAGATCCTGCCCTGTGTGACCTCAACAGCCAAACTGAATCCAAAACAATAGTGGGGTCCTTCAATATTGACTTCTTGGCAGAAGTCAGAGCTGCCAACAGGAGGGACAGCCAACAGCGCATAAATAAATTAATCCAATAAAAGAACCGGAGGCATATATTATGTAAATAAATGTTAAGTGTGAGGTGAAAAAAATGAATTCTCAGCAACAACAAAAAGCTGTTTCCATGTTTCTATTATGCTTCATCTGACTCGCAGGCATGCGATTGTTGAAGCTCAAAATTATATTGGCAGGACGTGGATCGTGCGATTCTCCATTGGCTTGTCTAGTCTTTTTGTGATTAACAACGATTAACGATTAACAACGTCATCAGCGAGAAGCCGTGAAATGTCAGTCGGCCATTCCCCCCTCAGGAGTCACCACACAGCTGCTCAGCTTGTCTACCCTCAGGAACTCCGCGCCTACCCATTAGCATGTCTGTTTGTTCCCTGAACCCAAAAATAGATTTTCTGCATTGCACCAGAGTCATGCTGCTTTTTCTTTCTGATGCTAATTCTCTAGTTTCCTTATGTTTTCCCCCCATTTAACTTTTCTCCACATGTGGTTAACCCATCCGATTAATTCTGCATATTACATTTATTTTTCCTTCCGCTCCCGAGTAGCATTAGCCACACGTCCGTAGGTCACAAGCACTGCTTTTAAGATACAGTTGTATATGTTACGAAATCCAAAATGTAAGAAATATATTTTTAATTTAATTAAAAATATTCTGCACATTCAACATATTACAACACTCACTTGTGCAAGTACCAGGGTTGGGGTCAGTTCCATTTCAATTCAGTCAATTCATTTCCTGGATTGAATGAATTGAAATGGAATTGACCCCAATCCTGATATGTACTTTACTAAAGTGACAACAACTGATATATTTTCTTACATATGCAACTTATTTTTACATATATGACAAAAACTATTTTACTTCACAATATTGACATGTATTATTTAATGCATAAAATCCAACCCTGGTGGAACTTATTGCAGCTCACATTTACAAGATACATTCAAAAGTTGACAGGACCATAAATCTATAGGATAATATATGAATACAATAATTAAACACCAAGTAGAACCTGTTTCCTAGGATGAAACCCTGCAGTATTCTAGTCCTTCTGTCTGTGAATAGCTGTATTTCACCCACCTGTTGTCTGGCTGACCTCTCAAAATGAGATGTGCCATTCATCCATCATCTGTGCTGTCCTCACATGTCACGGACCTGTCTAGAGGACATCCCCTGTGCTTCATAGCGCCGTACTGATCGAGTGGCCTGCCATCTTTGCGTGTGGAAGATTAAGAAGGTCAGAGCTACATTCAATACACACAATTAAATATGATTTTTTCACATTGCCACATTGAATTGGTGTCTCGCACATTACAATGAATGCGGTGTGGTGCATTTCACTCTGAGAGCCATAAGGGGGCACACTGAACGTGACTAAACTCAATGCAAAGAACATGTATTGTATTTCTAACCAACTCCCCTTTGAAATGACATTTCACAGTCCAATCACAGTCCTGAGAGCAACAGATCATGTGTCAATAAAGTTGATGTTTTCGTCCACCCAGACCACCTCTTAACTCAAACATTGGCGCTATGTGCTCATTTAGTGGCGTCATTAATGGTCACATATGAATAGATAGGGCAGACAAAGTGATAAATCCCCCATCACACATGACTGTTTTGTGGATGTTCTGTATTTTACCTCACTCTGATGCAAATCATTGCATTAACAACTATTTGACAGCCATGATAGCCACCCTACAGTCCTACCAGTAGACGAGCCAGGGGAGGTGTCATAAAGAGCATGTAGCCAATCCGGCGGAGAACAATAGCCACTGTGCCAGGATGTGCCATGACTGTATCAAAGAAGAGAGTGTTGACTATGGAACACCTCTCCGGCAACACCATTTTAAAGATGGAGGCATCAACCACGGGACACACGGCACAACCAATCAACAGTTAGTCACCACGGAAATGGAAGGAGTGATACTCACGTGGGACAGTGGCAAGTTTGAAGTTTTTGCTTAAAAGATAACCCCAAAAAACTGTGTCTCTGAACAGGAGTTACCTACCCCTACCTACCTACCAACAACAATCCAAACTTGGAGTGCCAGTGCTGCTTCCCTGAAAGTCTCACATGATCTCTGAGTCCTGGCTCAGCTCTTTACAGGTATTCTTTTGGACTGACTATCTCTGCATGTTCCGGTGAGGTCTCCTGTTGCCAGCCACATCACACCATAAGACCCCAACAGTGCCCAAAAAGTACATTCACGTATTCTAAGTGAACTTCTCTCGAGTGTACCTGGCGAAATGAGTTTGGACAACTTGCACGTCGTCCCCTGCCTAGGGATTACTCCAGGAGGAACTAGCTGACCCATTTTCCATGGATTGCCCACCTGTTGGACCCACTATGTAAAAAAAACAGCCAAAAAAACAGTGCCAAAAAACAGCTAACCCAGTCAAGTGATGAGCGAGGCTTATGGACAAGATCTTGTAGGTTTATAATTATCTGACCCACACCTATTCTACATCTGTAATAACAGGTGAGCCTATTTCCTTTCCAAGTGGCAACCTATGTTAAGCAATTAAAACCCGTTTTGAAATGGAATCTGACAGACCTTGCAGGCCTCGAAGATTTCTGTTCTTGACCACAGGGTACAATTAGATTGTTTCTCTTTGGAATTACTTGCATGACGGGGGGCTTCAAGAATCAGCAGAGAATGAAATAAGGAAGGAATTTCTGCCCAACACATAAACCCAGGAGACCACGCAGATGGCTGATCCATGATGGAACATAACAAGGATCGTTTTTAGAGGATTTTGGCCTGATCTTGATTTGGCAGGTAAATCATTAATGGAGGCCAGCTTATCAATGAACAAATCTTATCCCCCTCCCCTGTCCGCCATCATGTTTATGTGATAGCCTGACCTCCAACTGCAACGTAGAGGTTTACGTGACGGCAGGTGAGGGGAATGCCGTACGATATGATGCTGTGTAATGAAGTGCTGAGAGGCTAGTCATTGATTCTGGCTGCTTCTTCTGGAGGTTGTAGTTTCCCACCCCAAACAACGAGGGCACTTCCCGTAGCAGAATGCACTCGTTTGAAGGATTCACAAATTAGAGTTAACAGTTTGTTATCATCACTGAGTTGGAAGCGTCCTCTCTCTCATATCCATCTCGTAACCTCTTGATATCGAGTCTCCCATTATCTGGAGTGCTCCGGAGCACACAAGCCGGGCAGCATGATTAGCGTTCAGAATCCAGTGTGGCGTGGAGAATAATTTGTATCTGAGAATCCCAAGAAGGCTGTAGTGGGGCCCTCTGCAGCCAAACTGACGGCTGACTCATCCCTCACACAAGGGCTGCTCTATCGTCCTGGATGGAATGATCTCAGATTACTGTCTAATCACCTGCTGGCCCAGCCCCCTGTAGAGCCATACACCCAGGGGCATAGACTCCACCGTGGATGATGTCCCCCACACCTTTTGAAAGGGCTGATTTTGTCTCCACCACTTGTCTCCACCACTTTCATTACTCCAAAGTAATGAAATATTATTGTTCTGGTGATGAAGCTGCATTCATGAAAATGTATTTTGATGTGTATTATTTATGTTACCCAACCTGGCAAGATAACGTAATATAGCTATCAACTGCAGTATTAATAAGCATTGCCATTAGCTAGCTAGTTAGCTAGAACATTAACGTTTCCTCAGATCAATATTTAGTTACCATCTTCCCAGAACCTATGGCTGTGCTGTGGATCTTGTAACGGACTGTCAGTCTGCTCCTTTTAGCTTGATATCTAAGTTGGTTCTAACATAATGATACTAATGCTACAACATACTGAGTTAACGTTAGTCATATTTGAAGTTAATAACGTAATTTTGGTAGGAGGGCTGCATGCAATCTGAAAGTGAAATTATGTAGCTGAATCTAGTATAGGCTTATTCTAACTAGCTAGTAAGGAACACACATAGGCTACCCCATCTATTGTAACTGGGTACTGAACAATTAGTGTATGTTACTATTTCTATTATTCAATATTATTATCACTGTAAGAATGGTTTTATATTTTGTAATTTAACAGCAGAACCAGCAGCAGCAGATATTAGCCACAGACAGAGAAGAAGCAGGGATAGAAAGTGGAGAGGCGAGATTTAGATTTATAAATGATGACTATGTCCAAAGCAAAGGGCAAAAATGTGCTCTTTTTTGTAGTGTACAAAGTGTACAGAGGGCAACATCTTATTTTTAAAATTCCTTTATGAATATCCCACGATATTAATAAGTCATTCGTTTATATTGCAGACAGTGTTCACCAACACTTGAGTTTAATATTTTGTCATCATTTAACAGCAGAACCAGCAGCAGGTACTGGTCATAAGGTGCAGACAGAGAGGGGACAGGGATAGAAAGTGGAGAGGTGAGATTTAGATTTATAAATAGTGGCCAAAACAAAGAGCAATAAGGTGGGCATTAACATTTTTTCTTCAAAGTGTAGTAAACATGTGCACTGAGTAGAGGGGGCAGTGGCTGTTTTGCCCGTGCAATCTATATTTGTCCCCCCACATTTGGAAACAAAACTGCACCTCTGCACATCCCCTTCAATCTGCCTGCACACAAGGTGTGGAGCTCTCTCCTCATCATCACTGATAACCTTCAGCGCGTATTCCTTTATTGAAGCCCAGTCAGTCAGTGTAAACACTGTAGATACTGAGACATGACTCTCAGCTTTATGCAATGTGCTGAACCAAGAGAGTGACTTTAACAAGGCTCAAAACAGACCAAAGGTAAAATGGGACCTGGCCTGGATTCAACATTTGTCCGTAACTTTTTACAAACAAAAATATGTTTTTTGCAAAGTTTGGTGAACTCATTTTGGTTATTCCTCAGCAAGCTATTGCTACAAAGAAAGAACAAAAATAACACTTGCATTTTATTAACTGTTGGAAGAAATCAAGTTGTCTCCTGATTTTCCCTGAAGTTGGTCGACGGGGTTGAAAACTGTCCAAGTACTTCCACTGATGTTCCCATGCATGCTTTGAAGTTCCTTCATCTGGGATGACAAAAGGGCACGTCGCATAGCAGCCGGGACACTCGTACAGATTGCTACATGCTTGGTGAGAAAAGGTTGGACACAGACTTGGGGAAATCCCCACTAAGAAGGGCAGACGGCAGATTGGCACCTGCGAAGCAGGGCACAGCGCAATGCCGTCTGTCACAGGGGTGCAGAGACCGCCCCCCATAAAGTCCTGCCCACCTTATGACATCAACAGCTTATCCCTGCGTGCGAGTTTGTGGGTGACATTTGCGCACGCTGGTCGCTTTTCAATGAGTCATTATTATGTGCCATGAATATTGCATTGTGAGAGACAGCCCTCTCCTGTTGGCACCTTGGGCCCAATTCTGTGTGCTAATGAACTTTAGAGAGACCTTTCAGCAATTAAATTGCCTGGTGCATTCATTATCGGCACAAGCTATTATATTAGAATTAACAAGCCAATAATTACAATGTTCTGGTCTACAGTGGCGCAGCATGAGGAAAACCTTGGACTGCTTAATACACATATTTGCCTTTTCTTTGAAGCAACTGGAGCTCAAAAACAAGCTATTCACCTTTAACTGAAATCCTTACATCTAAACTGCTTATACTGTACTTTCTATATTTTAATTGTAGCATCAGAAATGTGTCTCTGAGTTAGTTATTGGGCTGTAGATGCACATTTTGTCTGTCCCTGTTCGTATTCACAAATGGAATAATGAGCCATTGCAGATAATCACATACTTAATTGTGACAGTTTCCCTGCAGTGCAATGCAGAGTACACAAACAGGAGCACATCAGGGGAGGCCTGTTTGGCATTAAGCAGCCCAGGCAATTATGAAAGAGAAAATATGACACAATGCCGGACTGTGCAGGGGGGAGAGAATATCTCGGTATAATGGCCGTTTTATTCAGTCATTTGTGAATTCTAGAGAACAGAACAGTGAGTGTCTATGAAAACCTTCATGGCAGGCATGGTTTATCATTATTACTATTGCTGTATTTATTATTATTATTATTATTATTATTATTATTATTATTATTATTATTATTATATCATCACCAGGTTGCATGGAAATTATTGTTAAACCATGCATCATGACAACATAATATTAAAACTCGCAATTGAGTCATAAAGTTGAATGGCTGCTATCTAGCTAGCTTGTATAAAACCTACTAGTAATAGGATATAACCACCGGTCACTACTGCACTTAAATATTTATGAATTTGAAAATGCTATTTTTTATGTATTTGAAATAAGTATATATATATATATATATATATATATATATATATATATATATATTTAAGTATATATACAAATATGCATTTCAAATGCATTTCAAATAACATATGCCAAAAAATGTAGACCAGTGTGAGCGATACACAGATAAATGATAAATAAGCAATACTTTCATCAATTTGTGAGACTTAAGATGTGACCTATTTTCCTTTAAAAGCCTGCTAATACTGCTAATTTTATAAGATAGCATTTGGATAAATGACAAGCTCTTTTTGACAAGCTCATTGAAACCCTAATGTTTCTGAGGTGCATCATGGCTTATTTTCCTAATGCAAATGTGGGTGAAGGTTAAATTGTTAACACTACCATCAGCACATATTGTAATTAAATCATAAGAGTATTTCCAAACATATCCATATTATCAAATACTTTGCAACTGTAAATTATACACTGTATACTTCAAATCCATTCGATTTATTTTAATTTCAAATACATTCAAATATATTTAAACATATTTCCAAATACTTTCAAACATTAAAAAACCTTGTATTTGTAAAAATAATAATAACAAAAGAAAAAATAGAAATAGGCTTCCTTAAATACGTATTTGACCAAGGGCCAATGACTACATATGTTCTCAGCAGCTCAATCCTCCCAACACCACAAAATGGAGGCTCACTATTGCAAAGTTTGAGAACCCCTGAGTGTAGATAAATTCTTCACTCGCCAATACCAATTAATTGGCATGTCTTCTTAACCAAATAGCCTTCTATTTCTGGTACGATGATCATCACATGAGTCAAGAGTATTTACCTGTAGATTTCTCCAAGTGATCTATGAGATCAGTATGTATTTTGAACGCACATCAGACAGTTAGAGGGGGTATTTGTCTCCATGGTCAGTCGTTCCATCTGTTGCTGGAGCACCTACTTTTAGATAAGGCTTCCATCTGTGCACAAAGCATTGCCTCTATGAGGCTATGAGGAACCTTAAATAAAGTGGCATATTTATTTTTGTTTGAACATTTTCCAAACCCTCGTAATGTTTCTTGAGAGCTGCCTCGACGGTACAATATCTTCAGAAAATCTTTGAAGTGTGACAGTTAGCTAATAACAAGGGAAAAGGTCCATCCAAGACAGAAGAAAGAGTGTGTTGCCTGTAGCTACTGCAAAGAAAAAATCCAACTGAAATCCCCAAACTAAATGTACAGTATATTTTTTAAGGTGTCACGCCATGTTAAGAGCTGAAACGTGTCACTCACATGAATGCAACCCTTGTGAGCCACTGTTTTTATTCAGGAGGTTTTTAATGCAGTTTTTATGCATTATGTGCCATATAACCAAAAAATCACAGCCTGTCATTTCTCCTGTTTTCATATTTCAACCAAACTGACATACATCATCTTTTCATACCTGTGCCTGAGTGTCACATTGGCATATTTAAATGGGTCAGTTTGATTTCTTTAACTGCACATACTGATTGAGTTCCCAGTTTCCAATAGATTTATTATCTTTAATCACAGCTCAGCCAGAGCTTGCTTGAGACATCGTAGTCTTAAGAACACACAGGGAGGGCCTGTATTAATAAGAGTATTTTTGCAACCGTATTTTATAATATCATTTATTACAAAACAAATATTGTTGCAGTTTTTCCCATGAATTCACGATTCATGACAAAGATTGAGCCCGCAGTCATTTATACCCCATTTATATGCATGGAAAGACATTAACGGCTTAGAAAGCTGTTGTTGTATGTTTTTCTTGGGGACAAATTTCCAAGAATAATGATGATACTGTTGTTCCAATGTCACGCTGGATTGGACATGCTTATTGTAAGTGCACAAGACTTCTTTCCCTTCCATTTATGGGCTTCGCCCAGGGTTTGGAATTACACACAGGCATGTGTCTGGGTTCAGACAACATCTGCCCTTAACTCTGACTTAACACATGCATTGTTTCAAAACAAATAGAGTTTGCAATATACCCTTGCATTTGTTTGTAAGTCAAAGTTAAGGGCAAATGTTGATTGAATCCAGACCAAGGGCATGATGGATAAAGTCTTATAACTTCTCCCAATTTGGGAAAATTTGTGCTACTGACTGAGATATTCTTTGTTTTCTGTTATCAATCGTGTAAGAAAACACCTGAATCTATTTTCACATAGATTCAAGAGATATTGTAACTGAATCATTCTCCAACTTTTTGATTGTTATGCAATCCTTTATGTTTAATTTTATTTAAAAATAAAACTGACAAAACAGTTACAGAAGTTAAGAAAACTAAGGAGGAGTCACTTAAAGAGACATGTATATATATATATATATATATATATTATTGCAGCAGTTGCATTGTGTGCTATATTTGACCTGTGACCATATAAGTAATGTTAATGTGTGTTTTAGACCAGTATACAAGTTCCCATTGGCTGATTGTCTGCCCAACAGTTTTCAGTTTTCCTCAGTGAGCTAGCAGTTTCCTCCGCTACCCCAAGAAAACCCATCACTCCCCCCAGAATGGCATCACTGTGTGGGACACAGAGAGAGCATGGTGAAACTGTAAAATCACCTGAAAGCTGTTACCTGTTGAGTTCGGAGCTGAGCACAAAACTGATAAAAACATTAAATTGTGCTCCTGGGGAATGTGGGAATGCCCATGTCTGCTGTATTATGAGTGACGAGACCGATGGGGTATGCTTCCCGTCGGAGGGAAATGACACCATGTTGAGTCCGACTCTCACAGTATGGTGCATGAAATGCATCCGTGCTTCAACCCCACACTCATAAATTATTCAACATCAAGCTCTATAATGTTACACTGTAGCATACCAGTATCAAGCACATTTGTTGTTCTGGGAACTGGAGCAAGTCACGACAGTGCGGTTTTGTACTTTTCAGGTATAATGTAAAATTTAGAGTTACTTTAAGGGCCCTAAAACTAGCTACAGTAATTACATTTCCAGGCTATTCAAGCCTCAATTAAGGATATATGCTGTGTGGTGTCCCCAGGGGTTGGGCGACACTCACGGACCTTGCAGAGGGCGTAGGCAAGTTCAAGAACACAGAGGAGGCAGTAATATAAACAAAATTATAATTTATTAAACTACTAATCTTGACAACACAAAACAAAGGGTGGGGTCTTCAGGGGAATACAAACACAAAGTCCACAAATCCTTATCTCGTTGTCAATGTCCAATCCAATTCCAAAATCCAGGTCCAAGTCCGCAATCCAGTCCGTAGTCAAAATCCAAAGGGGGTCCTCAAACAATCCAATTCCACACAAACAAACACACTCCAACACTCTTTTCAAATCCTGGCTGGTCAATGACTTCACAGGTTTCTCTCTCTTCAAACACACACCACACCACACACCCACCCCACCCACACCCACACACACACACACACACACACACACACACACACACACACACACACACACACACACACACACAGCAACTCCTCTCAAACACTTTCCTACTCCTCTCCATGTGTCACAGAATCAGCCCTTTAAATAGGCCTCAAAATGGCTTTCAGCTGTAAAATCAGCAGTAAAATCAATTAAAATTAAGTTAAAATTATGAATAACTGTATTACAATAAAATATAGTTTTCACATATGTTTGTGAAAACTTTATTCCCCCCTTAATTCTGTGCCCTCCCATCCCTTGACATGATTACATTCCCAACATCAGGTCATAGTCACCCATGCCCATGGACCTGTGATTATCTTGATTGTCCAATGAGGCCAGATAAAACCCCATCCTTTGGTCAAACCCTTGAATTTATCAGCAAGTGCAAGGTTAGGATTAGTTTAGCTTTGTTCAACAAAGCTGTAATTGAATTTAAAAAAGTTTTGTTATGTAAACACAAACACAACCGTATAACATCAGAAAGGGACTGACTCGTATTTGAATTGATAATATTTATACAAATTTATAAAATAATATGATGCCAAATAATGATTCCCTTTGCTCTCACATGTTTATATTTGTCAATACTTCATCAATTTGAATTATTACTCTTAATTTCCCTAATATGCTCAATTTCTGAGGAGGCAGTGCCTCATTTGCCTACCTGGAGCAACCTCCACTGGTGTCAGATATATGCAATATCTATACAATATACAGTATATGGTATGCCAATGCTAAAACAAATCTTTTTGTATAAATGCCCAAAAGTCCATAAAGTATAAACAAAAACATCAGGACTATTTTCTTGTCCAATTACGGGACCTGATTTAGAATATTTTCCTTGGTCAGGAAACTATTAGTGAAATCACCAATGCTTCGAGGCCTGGAGTTGAAGAAGGCAACAAGGTGGCATCCTTTTTGGATCCCGTTGGTCTTTTCAGACATTGTAAATAAGGCATTTAAAAATACAGCCCAGTTTCTGATTGTTTGGAATGAATAGCTGTGAATACCTGATGGAAATCCAGGGGAAAATAGATATGGATATTTTTTATATTCACCACTCACGTCTGAAATGTGTTAAATCAGCCAAATGCCTACAGGGAACATTCACAAAAATCTGAGAACAACGGCCCCACACGATCGCATTAAAAAAAAAAGATTTTATTAATGATGATGAGCCCTTCACAGTCAATCATGCACTGGCAAGGCCAAGTTTCCATAATGGGGATGTTCATAAATATTAATACATGAGAAACTAGAGCCATGTCAGACCTTGCCATCTCAGAAGATGAATCAACCTAACAAAGTCACTTTTCATAAAAATATTAATAGAACTGAACATTGGGATTATGCATGCATAATGACTCTCTATAGCACAACTGCTAGCTTTCCGCTCCTGCGCAGCACAGATAATCCATTTTTAATTACAAAGATGTAATGAACTAAACAGCTTGGAACCGTGAGCCATTTATTCCACTGTTCAAATGCACAATTCCTGAACAATGCTGCTCACTTTGTTCCCATCTGAGGCTGCACAGAGCATTATGCCACGTTCACTGGCCGCCATGACACCTTCCAAAGTACAACCCTTCAACTTCACAACATAGAGGGACTTAAGAAGAAAAATGCTCATCACGGAGTCATCTCCAGACCCTGAAATTGGTTCAAATGACCTTTTGTTCTGCACAGGGTAAGTGGCTAAATGCACCGAGAGACTTGTGCACACTGTATGGTGCGCAGAGCCTCTGAAAACTCTCCCCAGGTGTTTGTATATTCATAAAATGCTTTGTAAAACACAACAACAACAACATTTTAGTCAGTTGAGCATTACAGCATACATACAGCATACATAATATTTTTGTAAATTTGCCAAAACCTGGTTAAATTGCTTTGAAAGTAAACCCTGTTTAAATATCCTTTCTTTCCTAAAACATTTTTGCAGGCTGACTGTTTTATTTCAATAGGCATGTATCTTTTTTTTTAACTTGCTCACGGTGTCCCAAACCCCATTCCAAATTCCAACTGTCCTGACAAGCATGGTCTGTCACTGGAGTAGTTCGGAGGAGAGTGAGTGACAGGGCTGCGGGCGGCAACGATCTGAACAAAGTGTGTTGCCTGACGGACAGGCAGAGCTCCAATTAGATTCCGGTCACAATCCGGGAAACTTTTTTCCACTCCCGACGAAAAAAGTGTGACAGTATCCACAAGATGAACAGTCTTAGTGTTGCTCGTTGCATCCCGATGACATTTAAAAGTGAGAGGTTTGACTTGACACCCCTCGTGGAAATAACAATACAGATCACACGCACACCAGACAAAGAAAACACTCCGAAAAGTGAAAAATGTTTACGCCGAAAATGTTATCTTGAGATGAAGAAAATGTTATCTTGAAGATGAAGTTCCATTACGTGACAGAAAGGGACAGGAGTGAGAAACTCAGACTGTGGTGGAAGATGGGCATGAATGATTTACTACGCCATGGCAAAAAGGACGGTGAGAAGGAAGAGAAATGTTGGTTTTTGAGACGAGGCTGTCCGTGAGGGACACACTCCGAGAGGGACTTGTGCCGTGGCGCGTATGCATTACCTGCCCTGCTTTTACAGGGACGCTGGGGGAGCCCTCGCTCAAAATGTATTGTTTACATGGACAAAGGCCCTGAAATATAAATGCACGCTGAAATATAAATGAACGAGTCCGCGGTGGCCCTTTTCTGTGGAAAGGCCTCCTATGCCAAATTGCGTCAAGCCCGCCGTTTTCCGTGAATGAACGGAGCCAGCGGCCAGGATGCAGGATGAACAGGATGCAGCTGTGATGCTTTAACAAGTGTCAGGTCATCTGGTACGAGGTGGGAAGGCAGCCCGTGGATAGTCTGAAACATAAATCCACCATTCCCGCCAATAACATAAGAATGGAAGAATGCTTGGTGACGAGAACAGGCCATTCATCCCTTTAGGCTCATCGTTTGCTTAATGTCTAGAGACTGTTTAGCACAGTTTTCGGGAAGGGTCTCTGTTTCTACTACATGACCTGGCAAGCTTTGACACTTTTTGAGGAAATATATCCTCATGACAGTTAGAAATGTCCCTTTGTTCTGCTGGCAGATCTCAACCCCCAAAAATGTTGTGGTCCATTTTTTTATCCGCTTTAAAACTTTAAAAACCTCAATCAAATCCACCCGTGGTCTCCATTTACCAAGCCTGAGTGTAATAGCCTTAATAATATAATCGCCTAATTAAATAATAGCCTAATTCTCTGACCAAGACTGTAGAACCTGAACATTTGTGTTTTTTAAGGTTTAAGGATTTAACTGGCTGAACTGACGGGCGGGGGAAACTGGAGTGAGGGAGTTTCCTCACTTGTTTCTGTCAATTTTTGAATCCAAGTTTTTGCTTTATTCTTCTTTAATTTGGAATGCCCAATCACTATTGTAAGCCTGTCCCATTGCTACAACATCGCCCGCCAATTCGAGAGGATGCAGACAAGCACAGGCGCGTCCTCTGAAAAGTGTGCAACCACTCGCCACTACTTTTCACTCTGCAGTCCATCGGCTGAGTCAGTCGCCGTTGTGCTGGAATGATTGCGCATCATGCGCAGCTGACTCGGGCAGACCGCAGGGCGCCCAATTGAGTGAGTCACTCTCGTGTGATGGGACGGGGAATATGCTTCCAGTTGAATCCTCCCCTCGCTCCCTAGGCAACGGCCAATTTTGTGTCACCCCATGGGACTATCCGCCATCAGTCAGCACTGGCATGGTCAGGATTTGATTCTGGTACACCACTGAATTGAGAGCACTGTCAGTTGTTCCCTCCCACAGCCCCTAGGAGCCTACAGGACTTGGATGGCAGCAGCCACCCACACACACAGGCATGCTCACCTGAGTTTGATTAGTCATCAGCTCAGGTGTTACCTATTGCCTTCATTAGGTCATTATAAAAACACAGTCTGCTATGCCCGGAGACCTTTTTTCACCCCCTTTTCCTCTCTCCCCAAGAGAGGAAAAGGGGTTTTGTTCTCATGCCCTCTCTTTTGACCTTTGTAATAGAATTGCCTTTTGTGTTTGGATTTTGTGACATTTTTTCCTGACTACCCCAAAAGGGGGAAATGAACAATGGCCATTGCCTTTTCTACCCACTCACCACCTGGCAAGGTGATCACACCACCCGCCGTGCAAGATATGGTGGAGAATAGGGGCAAAGTGCCCCTGGTGATCCGAGTGGATAGGATTTTTCCCTATGGAGTTTTAATTTCCACAAAGATGCCGAAAAGAAATAAAAGGAAAACACATATCGGAAAACCACCACTATCCAGCCACTGCCAGGCCTCTTCATCACTCCACACCCACAGCCAGACCAGGTTTCCCAGGCATACACCACTCAACAGGCCACCAGCACCACCCAGGTCTCCAAGGCCTCACTGCCCAATGATGCGGGCCATACCCAGGCCATCCTGCCAGACGTTGCTACAACCAGCCTGCCAGAGGCAGCCTTGTTTTTTGTATACACAAAATACTAGAAAACTATCAAATAAGAATACATAATGATGAGAACAGGCCTTTTGGCCCATCTAGGCTCGCCATTGCTAGTCTAAATAATATCCAGTACTGCATCAAGACTGAACTTGAATACCCCAAGTGCCTCAACTACCTGACCTAGCAAGCTGTTCCAGACATTGACAACTCTCTGTGTAAAAAAACATCCTGGCCTCCCGGGTGGCTTCTATATCTTTCTTGTAGTGTGGTGCCCAGAACTGCACACAGTACTCTAAGTGAGGTCTGACAAAGGCATTATATAACATCAATATAACCTAAATCAATAGAACACTATCAATAAAAAATATAAATATAACCTAAATAAATAACACCAACTGAATATCAATTATTATAAAAGCAAAATGACTTTACATTATAGCATATACAGTGCCTAGCGGTGACAAACATACTTGCATGCAGTGCCTAACGATGATTTTTGAGAGCCACATTGCACTCTTTCAAGGTACAGTACAGCAAGTTGCACCAATGGTTAGGCCAATGTGGAAAATAGGTGATTATGGTTGCATTTACACAGCAAGAATAAAAACTGAATATATATATATCTCATCTCATTGTCTAAGCCGCTTATTCCTGGTCAGGGTCGCGGGGGGGCTGGAGCCTATCTCAGCATGCATAGGGGCGAGAGGCAGGAATAAACCCTGGACAGGTCGCCAATCCATCGCAGGGCACACACACCATTCACTCACACACTCATACCTACGGGCAATTTAGACTCTCCAATTAGGCTAACGTGCATGTCTTTGGACTGTGGGAGGAAACCGGAGTACCCGGAGGAAACCCACGCGGACACGGGGAGAACATGCAAACTCCACACAGAACAATATAGGCCCCCGGCCTGGATTCGAACCCGATACCTTCTTGCTGTGAGGCGACAGTGCTATCCACTGCACCACCGTGCTGCCGAATATATATATATATACAGTATATATTTTTTTTTTTCATTTCCCTTTTTGTCAGACTATTCATACTTATTTTACATGTGACTCATATCCAATGCCTGACTATAGGCAGCGGTTGCCGTCTAAAATGACACGCATGCACAAATGAACAACAAAGACATAAGTAAGCATTTAGCATTTGGAGTTTACAGTTTACCGCCAACTGATGATGTCACTTACCTGTGACAATCAAAAAAATAACTTCAATTAAAAAATCTGATCCGAGCATCCTGACACAAGCCACTTGCTGAGTATTGGAATTGTTTCAGAATTTATTACCATACAAATGTGGTATAAATCAGAATTCAAAAGATTTGATGTTCCCTGGGGAAAAAATCAAAACTGTCTCATAAATAATTCTGAATTGGGTCACATGAAACTGGTTGTGTAAATGTGCACAAAACCACCCCTTTGGCTTGACCGCCCCATCGGCTAGCATCAGGGACTTTAATCTGTTGCAAGCTGTATACAAAGACACAGGCCTGGATTCAATCAACAATTCCTCTTGACTATGTCTCACACGTGATTTCCAATGATTCTCTTATTTAATTCTTCACAAACAGTGTGGCGAGGATAGCAATTGCCACAATTAACTTGTTATGATTAAGGATGAATCTTGATTGAATCCAGACCACAGGCGTAGCTAAGTAGCGAGCAGAAGCCTTGAATGAGTTCGTGCGATTTGGTTCCGCAGGCAAGAAGCAAACCTGGGGTACAAAATTATCATGAAGGATAGAACAAATATAAGAGGAGGGGGTGTGGCCCTTTATGTGAAAGAAAGTCTCAATGTGCAGGAATTAACCCTCTCATTGCTTGTGAGGACATCTGGGTTAGACTACTGGGAGAATATGAGAAGAGCCTTAATATAGGAATATGCTATTGCCCACCGGGCTTCAGACAGCAACATAAATACTATGCTCTAGGGAAACATTAAACAAGCTTTCAAGGAAGGAGAGACATTAATAATGGGTGTCTTTAACTGCCCCTCTATTAATTGTGTGTTGTTGGGATGGGGTAAATGTGAAGAGGAGTTTTTAGATGTGGTTAATGACTGTTTATTGTTGCAGACTGTTACTCATCATACAAGAGCGAAATCAATTCTGGATTTTTCTAATAATCCTGAAATATTTTTGCAGATCAGAGTTAGTGGAGCCACTTGAGACAAGATATTATAGTGCAGTCACTTTTGATATTTCTTTGTCAAGTTAAGACCACCTCCTCTAACTAGAATTTTTAACATCAGAGCTGACTTTAATAAAATGAGAGAGCATGATAGCTCCAACCAGTAATATACAGGTAACTGCTAATATAAAGGATAAACCAGCATAGTGTCTTAATAGGGCTTTGGGCCATGAGCCACCAGAACAGCTTCATTGCACCTTGGCATAGATTCTACAAGTGTCTTGAACTCTATTGGAGGGATGCAACACCATTCTTGCACGAGAAATTCCATCATTTGGTGTTTTGTTGATGGTGGTGGAAAACACTGTCTCAGGTGCCACTCCAGAAGCTCCCATAAGTGTTCAATTGGGTTGAGGTCTGGTGACTGAGATGGCCATGCCATATCGTTTACATTATTTTCATGCTCTTTAAACCATTGTGACTCATGCCCTGTGGATAGGGGCATTGACATTCTGGAAGAGACAACTCTCATCAGGACAGAAATGCTTCACCATAGGGTGAAGGTGATCACTCAATGGTTTTGTATTTATTGGCATTTACCTTGCTCTCCAAGGGGATAAAACCATAACAGGGAAATGTACCCAAAACAGAGCCACCAGAACCCTTCATTTAATCATATGTTTCCTTTATTATGGCAGTTATCTGTAGATGGGTGTGAATGAAAAATTTAGTACATTTCAAAGGGTTATTGTTGATGCTCAATAAATAAGATAGTCTCCACAGTGAAAGAATAAATCTCTACAGGAGATTTTTAGACAAAAGAAAAGAGTATATAAAAAATACTTTCTAGAGTATATAAAAAGACAATTCAGAGAGATTCAAGGTGGATTATTGTAATATACAGGCTAAAAAATAAGGACAGCTAAAAGGCACTTTGAAATTTAAATTGGCTGTTGACAGAATGTTTTAGAGGACATTGAAATAAGGGATGGAGAAAACCACAAAAACAAATTGGGCAGCAGGCCCCAACGGTATATATCCTAAAGCGCTCAAGGAACTTGGGCAAATTTTGCTTGGGGAAAAACATGTTTTTTTCATGGGGAAGTAATACCTAACAAACCTCCTGGACTACTTTGAGGAAGCTACAAGGTGTTGAACCAGGCTTATGATATTATATATTTGGACTTTCAAAAAGCATTTGACAAGGTAACACATGAGAGGCTCATTGTCAAAATTAATTCATTTGGAATTACAGGAGTTATTTCAGAGTAGGTTAATAATTGGCTGCAAGGTAGAATACAAAGACTAATGGTAGGAGGGGTCTAATCTGACCTAGGTGTTGTGGGCAGTGGAGTCCATGCTGGGACCTCTGCTTTTCCTTATTTACATACTATCTTGATAGGGTTGTTAGTCGGAAAATAGTTACATTTTCAGAATCTACTAAGGCAATCCAAGATGATTTAAAGAAAATCATCTTGCACAAACAAAATCATCTTGTCTGGCATTACATAAATGTACCTGTGTGCTCAAAACTGCTCTGCTCTCTCAGTAGGGGGCTGGAATGCAGGAGCTGAATGCCTGATGAGAGAGAACCGTGAGACCCTGACTAAATGCAACCAAAAAGTCACAAACCTCTGTCTGTGAGAGTGTGTGAATGGACAGTGTTTTGCCGAAAGGCACTTTTTATTTAGTTTATTACTTGATTTATTGTTTTTGGCCGGAACCCGTGAGGGGGGCGGCTGAACTTAATTTTATTCAATTGTAGTGTACGGGTTCTCTCACTCTCTCCCTCTCCCTGTGGGAGAAATAATAAAGCTCTGGTCTGCAGAACAAAAACTGCTGTTCTGTTCCCTGCCTGGTTGTGTTGTAAGGTCTGTGACAAAGGGTAACTGAATTGGTACCTGCTATGAAAGGTAAAAGTTGAGTAAAAGACTTAAGACACTTAATCTATTGAAGCTTAGCAAAAGGACAATTCGATTAACGTTTTCAAATTCATAAAGGGATTAACAAAGTGAACTACCAAATAATTTCAGTTTGCTGAACAAGAGGGCGCAGGTGGCAAGTAATTAAAGGTCAATTCCACACTGATATCAGGAAGTATTTTTTACACAGAAAGTTGTCAATGCAGAGCTTGGAACAGCTTGATGCAGTACTGGATATTCTTTACACTAGGAGATGATGAGCCTAGATGAGCCAAACAGCCTGTTCTCGTCACTATGTATTTCTATTAATACAAACGTAATTATATGTTTGTATAAATATTTTGGAGAGCATTCAAATATATGTGATTTACAATATATAACATGAATATAATTACTTGTATGATTATAATTATATGAAAATAGAATAAAAATGTGTACATTACTATAATTTTCAACAAATGTATTTTGTAATCAAAGTTTAATATATATGCAGTATGCTGTAACATACATAAATGCATATTCCTGACAGTAGGAAATTTAAAGTCTAACATATAATTTTTTTATGAGAACTATTCCATTAGATGATTCGTAGGAGGATGCTGACTTTGCGGATGCGTTGTGCTCTCCTGAAGCCTTTACTGGGGTAAAAATAACAGGGTTACGTAATGCTGATGAGAACAACTGTACTTTTCGGCCACAGAATGGCTCAGAGATCAGCCCTTAGACATGAATGAACCGCAATGTGACGAATCGCTTAAAATAGACTGCATGGCGTAATCTCTGGATGCCCTCTCAATTCAGTTTGCGGCCATGTGTAGGGAAAGCTATTGCTCATGAACCAACTCACAGAGCGTGAGGATGTACAGAGGCTGCCATTAAAGTTTTATCCAGTCGCCGGAAAGATTTCTGAGCATCATACAAAAAAATTACCCATGTAGATGCGCGCCAGATGACAACAATCCCAGATCAATTTAAACGCACTGCTTTCACTTAATGACTACTCATAAACTCATAATCCTCCACACTAGGTCAGGACCGCGGAATCACTGGCCATCTTCCGCAAGAGACAAAACCCACCTCTTCAGACTCCACCAACACTGACTCTGTACATTTAACTAATTGTCATCACCACTGCTTACATGCATTTTGTGATATGTATCTATGTTTTAAGATCTATGTCTAAAAATGAAGAAAAAAAACTCTACCAATTGTCATCACCTCTGCCTACTTGTTCAATACTTTTTGTATATATGTACTTGTTTACCCCTCAAAAAAAATAAAAATATATACTAACCTTTTCCTTCCCTGTGTTACAGGTACGGTATGCAGCTGCCAACAATTATGTCTATTACTGCATCACTACACTGATCTCTTGTGCGAACAATGATTGATCTTACCATGTATTAATGCACATCTTGTAACTCGCTCTGGATAAGAGTGTCAGCTAAATGCCAAAATGTAAATGTAAATGTGAACCGAATGGAAAAAAATACAGGGTTGACTCAGTCACCAGATCTCAACTAAATTGAACACTTATGGGAGACTTTGAAGTGGCGCCTGAGACAGCGCTTTCCACCGCTATCAACAAAACACCAAATGATGGAATTTCTCATGGAAGAATGGTCTTGCATCCCTCCAATAGAGTTCCAGGTACTTGTACAATCCATGTCAAGTCTTATTGAAGCTGCTCTGGCAGCTCGTGCTGGCCCAACGCCCTATTAAGACACTTCATGTTGGTGTTTCCTTTATTTTGGCACTTACCTCTATCTCACATTGAGCTCTCTAAATATGATATTTCTGATTACATAAATACAACTCGTAATTCGAGTCTCAACTGAGGCCTACACAGGAAGAATCACCCAGAATTCCTGTGGAGACCGTAAGATGCGGAGGCAGAAAATAGGATAGAAAATAAAAATAATATTAAATTAGAAAATATGTATTCTTTGCTGTTCTTTATCAGTTATTGTCTATTTATAGAAAGTGTGTTGTTGCTAGAACAAATGTTTGCCTTGTGGGAGTCACAAATAAAGCAGTGCATATCATTGTTTGGTCCCATGATCAGTCCAGTATGGTTGTGCTTCCCCAAAGCCATGTACTTTCAATTCCTGGATTTCATCTTCAGGAATTGAGCACTCACAACCAAAGCGTAGGTGTATAATATGGTATTATGGCAATTTATGATGACACCATTTCAAACGAGGATGATAAATGTTACCTTACGAAGCAGAATTCAGTTTCTCTCTTCAATAGTCTTACTTACCTGAAAAATTAAGAAAGCGGGAAAAAAATCATTATGAGTATCAGCCGAATATGAAAGCCGCTCTGTTCAAAACAACTGCTCGAGTGCCTTGGAGGGGAGTCTGTGTTCACGGCCGGGAATAATAAATCTGATTTAAACGTCTTTCTGAAAACCCGCGCATAACTTCCTGCCGTGGCTCCTGCTCCTCAGCGCATTGCGTTCTCGCGGGTGCACTGTGGAAATGGCAAACAACCGTTTTTTCACTCGCTCCTGTGAGCAGGCCTCTAATCCTTGCTCAGCTGCTCTATTTTTAACACGCTGTTACGGCCACTGCCAGCCTCTCATGCAGAGCCTGAAAGAACAAATTATTGTGGTAAAAGTAAAAAAAGGCAGCATTGAAATCAGGGTTAGGGCCCGACAATTCAGACTCTGGGTGGGGAGGAAGTGAGACTTCACAACCCCGTAATGGGTGGAGCATTGCAGTGTAATGGTTAGCGGACTGGACTTGTAACTCAGAGGTTGCTGGTTCGATTCCCAGGTCGAGCACTGCCGTTAAAGGTTTAAGTACCCTTGAGCAAGGTACTTAACCTGAATTGCTTCAGTAAAATATCCAGCTGTATAAATGGATTGTATTTAAAGAAATGTAAAACTGTGTAAGTCGCTCTGGATAAGAGTGTCTGCTAAATGCCTAAAATGTCAAATGTAAATGTAAATGAAAAGCGCTGTCAATCGCTGACTAGGGTGAGCAAATCCAGAGACATTGCTCTCCACCACAACTAGTTCATATTGCTGTTTGGTTCGAATCAAACACTGATTGAGTCAAATCCCTGATTACGCATGATAGCTCCAACCAGTTTGAGGTAGGATGAAGCCTCACTCTCATTTCACACTTAGTAGGTTTACATGGCGAATATTTGAGCCATCTGAATAAATTAATTCTCAATGAACAATCCAAATGAACTGTTTACTCTCTGCCAAGTTAGGTCACCTATCGAGGTGCGCATTTAATATAATATATAATAATATAATATAATATATGCCATTTAGCAGATGCTTTTATCCAAAGCAACTTACAGTGATGGATGCATACTTTTTTTTTTTCAGTATTTGTGGTCCCAGTGGGAATTGAACCCACAACCTAAACTTTGCCAATGCCGTGCTCTACCCACTGAGCCACACAGAACCGCATTACATGTCTGAATCACATAACTAAAATCTTAACATTTTTGACCTGCACAGTGTCTGTTATTGAGTAGTGCCAACCCTGTCTCTTTGTCACCCAGAGTACGGCCAACTAAAAAGCACATAAACAATGTAAATAATATGTAGCATAAAGGAGGTCAGACTGAACTAATTTACCATGGTGGTAATTTAGCTAATTGTCCTGGGATGTGCCTGTGGAGGATCTTGCATAATCAGCATTGTGTTTCATGCTGACTTTGTCTCCCTGGAGGCTGTCTCCTTCCCTGGCTCTCATTAATAGCAAACATACACTAACTGGTAACAGGCTGGAATGCCATCTCTCCCAAAGGTGATTAAAGCTGAAAATCATCTCAAAATAAAATCGGCTAAGAGTATAATGACTGGGGCAAAGACAAAGCACAAATAAAATAAAAGCGTGAGTAATACATGGATTTTGAGATAACAGCAAGGCCACGACCCTCAGATTCTGAGTATCGCATTTCAAAATTGCACTGTTTGGACGAAATATTGGAAGTTGAAACATTGACAATACCTTTTTTGGGGAAGGGAGGCCTCTGTATTGCAAGTCTTTGCTGAATGTATTGGCAAATTGTCCTTCGCAATCAGTTAAAGCTCTTCTACTCATCCCATTAAAAAGTCTAATTAGCATTTTCAAGAAATGCAAATGTCTGCCATCTGCATGCACCGTGAATAATGCAGCACAAGTTCAGCAGTGAATTAGAATAGAGTAGAACTTTATTTGTCACATGCGCAGGATAGAGTAACACAGTCCAGTGAAATGCATGTGGTTGCCCCAAGACAACAAAATACAATACAGCAATACAATAATCTAGCATAGTAAGAATACGTTAAATACAAATCAAACAAATGGCATTTTTCACATTTTATTTTCTTACTTCATGGAATCAAAATGGATTTAACTGGGATTTCTTGCCACTGATCAACACAAAATATGATATAATGTCAAATAAAATAAAACATCTCTAAAGCTTTTTCTTAACTAATTACAAATAAAAAACAGACAATAATTGACTGCATAAGTATTCACCCCCCTTGACTTAATACTTGGTAGAAGCACCTTCAGCTGCAATTACAGCTGTGAACCTATTTGGGTAAGTCTCTGCCAGCTTTGCACATCTGGACATCTTTTCACCCATTCTTTACAAAATTGCTGGAGCTCCATCAAGTGGTATGGGGACCATTGGTGAACAGCAATTTTGAAATATTTCCACAGATTCTCTGAGGTCTGGGCTTTGACTTGGCCACCCCATGACATTGATTATTTTGCTTTTAAACCACTCCAATGTGGCTTTTGCTGTATGCTTTGGGTCATTGTCCTGCTGGAATATAAATCTTCTCCCAAGTCCCAGGTCTCTTGCAGCCTGCAGCAGGTTTTCCTCCAAGATTCTTGCTCCATTTATTTTGCCCTCTATTTTTACAAGTTTCCCAGTCCCTGAAGCAGAAAAGCATCCCCATAGCATTAGGCTCCCGCCACCATGTTTCATGGTAGGGAGAGTGTTCTTGGGATAATGCACAGTGTTAGGCTTGAGCCTAGCCTCAAATAGTGCCTAATGTTGATGCCAAAACGTTCAAACTTGGTCTCATCCGACAATAGAATACCTTCTGGCAAACTCTATGTGAGATTTCATGTGAGTTTTATTCAACAATGGTTTCATTTTGCCACCTTCCCATAAAGCATAGATTTCTGAAGTACCCGGGCTATTGTTATTGTTTCTCCCATCTCTGCCATGGAAGACTATAACTCCATCAGAGTTGCCATAGGCCTCTTGGTGGAGTCCCTAACAGTGCCCTTCTCACACGCATTCACAGATTTGGAGGAAAGCCTGTTCGAGGCAAGTTCACAGTTGTGCCATATTCCATTTCTCCACACTCTCCATTTCATTTTGATGGACTTAACGGTGCTCCAGGGATATCCAAAGTCTTTGAAATCTTCTTATATCCTTCCCTTGATTGGTGATATTGAAGAACCTTTTCTTGGATTTGCTTTGTATGATCTTTGTTCTTCATGATTAAGATTATTTTTAAATGCACTAACCAACTGTGGTTAATCAACTCCGTCCCTCCTTGCCGCTCCACTGTGTATCTGGGCCCGTATTCACAAAGAATTTTAAGGGTAAAAGTTGGTCATAACTCCGGAATTTAGGAGCAAGTCCCAAAAATAATGGGCGTGTCACTCATAAATGTAGGAGTCCAACATTTTTGGGATAAGAGTATTTCACAAAGGGTTTGAGAGCTAAAAACAGCTCCTAAGTCCAGGAGAAGTTAGAAGCAGGCAAGAGGACTTCTAAGTCACTAAAGACCTACTCACGGCAATCCGAAAATCTGCTGCTGGCGGCAATCGTTGTCGCAATCGCGTCAACACTGGAGATATTGAATGATACAGAGCTCATAAAAAGGTACCGCCTCAATCGCGAGGGTATTATATATATAATATTATATATATTATATATAGATACCCGCTGATTTTTTACGAGATGCAGACATGTAACCAATTGACTAGTCAGTATTCTTGGTTTCATGTTAAATCAGTGACATGTAGCCTACATTTGTATTTTAGAATCTTTATTAGAATATAATAGGGGTGAATCGGATCATTTTTCGGATCAGCAAAAAAAAAAATAACGGGACCAAAGGCGCGTTTCCACCAAATATTACCAGTAACTATTCTCAAGGAATTGAATGAATGATAATTTCAGTTTTTCAATGTAAGTTATTTCACTAAATCTTTATTCGAAAATTTCACAAAATACATTTTTAGATTCAGTACGCCTTAGGCGATGTAACTAGGGTGGTCTTATGCCTGAATTAATTTAATAAAAAAATAAAAGATCGCTAATGTTTCAATTCTATTTAATTCGGTCGCGTTTCTAAAAACATGCCTCCCAGAAAGGCATTTAGTATGAAAAACAAAGCAAACCAAAACATATATGGTTTATATAACAGCGGCTGTATTTGTATTTCTCTATGATGGTTCAATTTAGCTATTAATCCGCGGATCATATGCGTGCCGAACCGTGGGGGTTGATCCGTACGCGGGGGAGAGACCCATCCCCTACATCAGCCAATCACTGTGGGCATTCTGAGTAAGCTCGTTCATGAGAAACAACGTCATCCTTAGCAACGACGTCAACCCCGCCCTCACTCTTAGTTTCACAATTCTAGGAATTCCTTAGTATGAGTTTGTCTTTGGAGCTTTGTGAATAGGTTTTAAGGTGGGACTCCTAACTAAAAGGTTTTAGTGCGATTTAGAAAGACTAGTGGTAAGATCAAATGCTTTGTGAATACGGGCCCTGATGTGTAGTGAGCTTGTACTGGCGCACTATGGCTGCTGTTGTGTTCACCCAGGTGGGTGCTGCACATTGGTAGTGGTTATGTTGAGTTGCCCCTATCATTGTAAAGTGCTTTGAGTTCCTCGGAAAAAAGCGCTATATAAATCCAATGTTCATTCATTCATATCTGAATTTGAACACCATGCATCATTGGTTTGATTGCTCTGCCTATCAAATAATTTGGTGATTTAAATTAGCATCCAGTGCCATAATTATTAAATTAATCAAATAAATATATTTTACATGTAGGAAGTGAGGGGTTTTAACATGTAATACCACTTCAGAGTGCTGAACCTTAAACAAGGGCATTTGACTGTTACTACGCTACTAGATTCAGGGAATAGACATCTTCCTTTAATTAATATGTATACTATAAATCATTGGCATGTATTTAACTTGCTTTTTATTTTTGTCTGATATATATTGTTTTAAAAAAATATATATTTGTATTATTTTATATATGTATTTTATTCATTCATTCATTCATTTTTTATTACATTACCAGTATGGTTGAAAATAATTTTGAAGTATCAACCGTCTATTTTCCCAGTGTAATATCTTTCTAATGCTGTACTATGGAGATGTGGACACTGGATAAAGGATAGATAAAGCATGCGAGTTCAACCCAAACAGACTTTTATAACTGCCTGAGGAATCAGTAATAATCCATGATGCCAATCACTCAGTGAGTTCGCTTAGCTACGATCTCTCACTTCCCCCGCTTGGTAGAGACACTACACCGGATTAATCTGGGAAGCTCCAGTTTGGTTTGTTTGGATTGCCTTTGTCTTGAAACAGGCTATATTCAATAGATTGAATGGTGGCCAATGTCTATTCATCTTAAAATAAGACACATTTTCTAAAGTGTTGATTTCATGTGGCTTGTACCTTTTACTGTTTTAAGAAAAAAGAGGAAATAGGATTCTTTTCAAAAATGTTTACAGTATATGAAGCCAAATATGACATCTTTCTTATAACGGCACTATACAAAACACGTTTTCCATGTTCTACTGAAAAATGTATTTCTTTTAAGAGCAAGTGAGCCATAAGTCTCGGCAGCAGCTGGACACAGTGGACAGATCATCAATCCTAAAGTAATCAAGACTAAACTCTGACCAGAGCCAGGATTTATTGCATGAGCCAAGCTGTCCTGATGGCTACACAATTAGCCTGTGGTTTGGAAGGCCCACGCAAGCATGGATTGCTTACCTTTATATCTCATTTCTAAACTTGTTAATGCGTTCAGCATTGACTTGGCTATGCCATAATCATGAAAATATTTGGCCTGTTTATAAAGGCATGAATTCCAAAAGGTTAACACAATGTGTAATTGGAGTGGTCTTTGAACTCAAGACTCATGTACTGAACAATCTACGGGGCCTTACTCTGATCACAGTACCCGATATGACCTCATGTTCTCTCTGGTTCATCGTGAACGTAACTCAATAGATTTAAATTGGTTATAGAACTCCCCCCCTGTTGCTGGGATGTCATGGCCCCCTTATCCCATGAATGATATGTATCTGTCCAGAGGAGCGGCTTCTCGAGTAACCTAATGGCTTGTTGATCCTCATCTCAAAGCATTGGACACTTGGTTTAAAAACTGATAGTTGTCCTTAAAGTGGACTTTGTTCCATCTGTTTACTCTACACCCTGCTAATTACACCCCGGTACACAACAGCACTGTAAATGCAAACTTAGGGCTATAAAACCCCAGATGTTCCAACAAGGAAGGAGAAAAAAAACAGTTATTTAATCGACACCATTTGTTTCCCATACTAACTGTCCAGTTCAACTTTCGCGATTTGCATTTGAACGTTTTAATATCCCAAATGTGGAATGCAATTACACACAAAACAGGTGGCGATGCTAATAATTTGAATCCCTTTTCAGCATCTGGACCTACTCCACTACGCATCATAGATGCACTGGAGATTGTTAACTGTGATTTAAGCGCCTCTTGCCTCCTTGCACATAAAACCATACAGCTGTGGGTCTTTTTATTTTTAAATGCTGAAGGCAACCGGAGCTGTTCACAGAATTAAATGATTCACCACGTGTCATTGACATCTGTGCCCAATTCTAATCCTGAAATTAAACTGAACTTTCAATAGGTATTCCTAAATGTATTACAGTGTGCAATTGGACGTACCAATGCACACAGAAATAAAATGGGCCTTTCAACATAGATTCATTAGTGAGTCCAGCTAAACACTCCCTGGGTTTTCTTTTTTTTCTTTTAATCACTCTTGGCGACTCTAAAGCACGTCAGCCCCACCGACTAATGTACAAGTGTCCAATTCCAACCCATCTATTATCTGACACCATTATAACCGGCATGTAAATACCTCCCCTTTAATGTAAGCCCCACCTTTAATATGAGGTAACTACCTCACCTGTAATATAAGGACCTCAGCACAGGCATATGAGAAGACAGCCAGCGCATGATTCAATGGTGGTTTGCTTGCTGGGTTCTCGTTATGCATTGAAGTCATGTGTTTGCAGCTGAACCAAACGATTTGCTGTCAGCAAGCCTGCCCGGTGTTAATGGAGACTTGGCTGTAGTTATCCAGTTTGAGAAGTGATTCGAACACTGTTGTCCTGCATGCTGAACTGGTTTGGGTTGTAGATGTGTGCAAACGAATTGCACCCCGCTTTGTCTGCAGGTTGTCAATCGCTGTTTGTTTATGTATATTGTTTTTAAGATATCGGGAATACTGCTCCCTTAGGCCTAGTTCGTGACATTATTGTATAGCTTCACTAGCTGGCCAGCTAGCCGTGAGGTGGGCTAATGGGTTAGCCCCTGTGATAATTATTGTATAGGTTAGCCTGGCTGGCTAGTAAATGTATTTTTAAATTTTTTGTTCTTTTCCTTTTGTCTCTCTTTACTAGCCTAGCCTCCTCTAGCCTTACTAGCCTAGCCTCCTCCAGGGGTGGCGTAGTCAGTAGCCCACTATGGGGCGTCATTTTATGAATTGCTCTTCTTCAACCCAATCTGTTTTCTTCCATCTCAGTTAACAGTCATCCGCCACACTACCTTTTTAAATCAAATTGATTAAATCAAAACCTCTGATAGGAACTATATATACTGTTTGCTGGAGATTGGAGCCAACTTCGAGTTGTGTTTCTCAAACCCGTTTTTCTTCAGGTTTCCACAGCCTCGCATTAATTGACAGGTGAGAGTGGCGTATGAGGTAAGATTCTGGACTGCCATTTTACTAGGCAATATGTCTAGGGAACATATTGAGTTCAGTTTATTTTCATTGTTTAACAATTGTGTCTTCTTAATTCTTAACCCTGCTCCAGCAGAGCAACGGGGTCTGCTGGTTTTTGTTGTTACTTAGCACTTAATTTATCAATTAAAGCAGTTGATTAAACAGTTTTTTTCCTATCACCTGAGCTGGTTTCTTGAGTCTGAATACTTTTTTGTATTTTTTATTTGAAGGTGAAAACAAAAACCAGCAATTCCTGTGACTCCTCCAAACCAGGGATGGGACCCCTGATTTAAATACAGTATTCCCAGTTAAACACAATAGTTGGTTACTCTTAGCATAACAGTTCATTCAGCCATATGCAATTGTCATATTATCAATGAGATATTTTACCAACTGAGTCAGGCTGTTGTGAAGCATGACATTATAGGCTGTATTGTCCACCAGTTACCCTTAATATGTATGGATTTCAATGTCAGCAGTGGCACCAGACAATTATGATTGGGTTGCTATGGGGTAGCTGAATTATTTATAGCAGGTGCCAGTGAATTTTGACAGATGATAAAAAAATAATATTTTAAAATGGATAGTTCCGGTCCATTGTTTCTATTGGTCCGTTTGCGTTCCAGCCATGATCATAATGCCTGATTTGCCATCGGTAAATAGAATTTCATAAATCATTTCAATATCATTGCACATTGCCACCACCATCCAGAAGCTGTCCGATGCTGGGCAGCAAGCAAGGGAGATAATGTGGCCACAGATCAGAGAGCTCTCTCCAAAGCTATTACCAGCCGGGGCTAGAAAGCAGGAACGAGCAGTGTAAAACAGACCACCTCCACCTGCATTGGCTAAATCAATGAGTACAATCAACAATTCACACTCCAGACTTGTTAACTAACTATAGGGGTAGGCATATTACTCACAGAGATAACATGGCTATTCTCAATGGGGAGCATTTTACTAGCATAACAGTTTTTACTGTCAGTGTACAGAAAGACGTTCAGGATGTTCAACACATACAGTAGATGAGCTCTACGAGATTCCAATCTGAATCTCCATAGGGATACATAACAAGAACAACATCAGTTTGTAGCAATAATGCACCATGGGGATGCAAACAGGTGGTTCTCCACAATATTATTGAAATGCATATACAATGTTTAATGGACACAACAACAAGGTCAAACGAACGTTCAGTCACAAGCCAAATCATACATTAGTCACTGCAGACAACATCTCCTGTGGATTTACAAATTCACAATATTCAGCTTGACAGTGCCAAGCTACCTAAATTAAAAAATCTGTCACAAACCAAATCACAGAGTAGCTACAGAAGACATCTCCTGCTCACGGGCTACCAACACTGAGTCGCTCCTTGAGACACAACACTTATCACGACAACATTGAACAAATAACGTACGGGCTATTGGAAGTTTTGCATGCAAAATAGTCATATTCACATTGAGTGCCGCCTGATATTAATCACATGCCCTGATTTGAAGTTCAGGATTACATTTTTCCTTTCTGCCAATCAAAGGTAATTCATGGATGTTCTAAGTGAGTCTCCTTTTACATCTAGATGAAAAGACTGTTTGATGCTGAGGAAGATGCTGTGATGCTGGATTAGCCCAGAGTCTTTACCAGTGAGGAGATTTCCACCACGCATCTTCACTTTCATATGCAGATATATTCATCAGGACCTTGACAGACTCCTGAACTCTCCCTCTGCAGGCTCTGATAGTTTTATTTCTACCTCCATAGGTTGATTTGCATTTCTAAAACAAGCAAGTGCTTGCTGGCTTTTTCAGACCAATATCATTGTGGATGAAGGCCTACTTGAGACTACAAAAGACCACTGTGCTGTTGTGAAATCCAGTCCCAAAAACCGCGTACCAAAAGGAAATGCATTTTCTCACTGCTTAATGTTGCCTTCCTCAGACTAAAACATCAAACCAGGGATATATGACAAATTAATTCTGATGCAGTCTCTCAGGAATGTCAGTCTTGTGTGCATTTCCAAGGGTTCCAAACTACGGCACCATTAATGCAATGAAAGGTGATAATGATTCAGGGGACCACAGGCTGGACTTGGGCCCCAAAAAGTGTATGGATTCCAGATATGGCTTTTCCAAGTACTACTTGTTACTTGAATAAAATTAAACACTAATTATAGAATTCATAATGATCGCTGATGAAAACAGCCTTCATTCATACGAAATACATTCGTTCAATTCATCTACACCCCCCTATGGTTTGCTCCTAAGAGCTACGGTACAATTTTGGGGAAAAACATGCAACACTGACAATCAGTTGCACCACACTTGTCACAAGTCTAGTGGGTCATCATGTCGTTCCCCCCAAAAAATGTATCTGTGTTTCAAAAAAGAAAAGAGAGGAGGAGAGAGAGAAAAATCTGCAAGTAGGAAGGATGTTAATGACACATTTTTTCTCAGTTGCAGCTAGACATGAAATGGAAATGGAGGTTAGCAGTTAGCTAGCTAGCATATTAGCAGGCTAGGCTAGTGGCAGTAATGCTAGCAGTAGCAATTAACATTAGCTAACGTTGGCATTACAATTGAATTAGCTAGTTGTCTGGAAGGAATTGTTAGTGTGCATTGGTATTTATCCATCCGTACCCCCTGAAGTGGAATTATTTTAATACAATGCCCAGCCCAGAGTGTATTATTGCGGTTATAACACAGCTACTTGCCAAATAAATGAATACATACTAGGTGCAATATGAAACAAATTAAGAAAAATGTAATATATTTAGTAAACTTGACCTCCTCTCTGCCAGTTGTTTCAGATAGAACATTTCAAATCAGCCAGCCAGAGAGCGAGCAAGCAAGCTAATACTATACAGGTAATTAACCAGCTAGTTTAGCTGAACATACGCTTAGTTTGTTTAAGGAACAATTTGCATGATTAATAAATTGATAAATAATTTAGAAAATCTCTCTTCGGTTTTTCACATTACCAAAATGAGTCATCTAGTCGGAGGACATAGATTATTAATTTGTAATTACAGAGTAACAGTAACTAAGCAACTAGATAAAACTGCTATAACTAAGAGCACCAGTAACGCAAGCTAGCTAGTATATTGGTAACTAAAACACTTTCCTGGCATTTGGAACATAGTACATGATTAATCTAACATGCCTTAATTAATGTTCCTGGTGATCCTAGATTTTCCGTTAAAGGCAGGAATGAACTTGTTTATGGTGAGCTCCAGAAAGCAGCAATTGTTTTTCTTAATAAGTTGTTTATCAAAACAGACACATACGATGTAGTTTACAGCATTAGGTAACTTAAATACACAAAGACGTGAGATGGCCCCTATTCCTGGCTAGGACCTCCTCCATATACACGCAGAGTCAGAGACGCCAATGAAGCTCTGATGCTGACGCTGATGATATGGGAGGTGAGCTTACTAGTAGGCAGGCTAGAATTAGTTAGCTATCAATGTAGTATTGCTAATAAATTAATGTCAAATACTTTTTAGCTGGTCCTCCATGTGTTTTATCCATAGCTCTGGTCATTTTAACATGTTTGCAGACAATGGCAGCTTTTTTGTGTGACTGAGCCAGTGAGAGCCAAAATGCTGTAATACTGCTAAATAGCCATGAGAAGTCTAATCACATTGGCCAGTAGGGCTGGACGATATGATTTGATTAAGATACAATTCGGTACTTCACATAATATCGATATATCAATATTATATACATTGATACTTAAATTTACAAATAATTAATACATCATATGATGTATCTTGTAAGTATTGAGATTATGATTATATGCATGATATGGTTTAAGGCACAAATTGCCAATTGAGCCAAAACAATGTTAAACAAAGTTAAACAATACATACTGTAGTGCATTGGAATAAATGTTAACACATATACTTTGTACTTTAGCAGGAAATTGAAAACAAAATGCACAACTGGTTCAGCTATTTTGTGTGTTGAATTATAAAACGTGACACACTCTCGCTATAGTGCAAATGAAACACACACTGTGTGTCTTTGGAAATATCCATCCATCCATCCATCCATTATCTAAGGTTATTCCTGGTCAGGGTCGCGGGGGTGCTGGAAAGCACGAGAGGCAGGAATACACCCTGTGTGCCAATCCATCGCAGGGCACACAACCATTCACTCACCACTCATTATTTAGACTCTCCAATTAGCTTAAATGTCTTTGGACTGTGGGAGGAAACCAGAGTACCCGGAAAAAACAACGGGAGAACATGCAAACATAAGAAAGGCCCCCGGCCTGCAGACCTTCTTGCAGAACAGTGCTATCCACTGCACCACCGTGTCGCCTCTTTGGAAATAGGTTATTGCAAATGAAACACACACACACTGTGTGCCTTGGAAAATTACCACTCATTATGTTAAAAAAGTTAAAAAGCAAAGTCACATAAGACTGCAGTGCAGAACATAGTAATGACCAGTGAAGCTAAAATTTTCTCTCTGCTGACTCAAGCGATGCAACGACGGTTTTCTTCACCTCCGCATATAGCTTCATCCTCACAGATGAAAACTCCCACAGACTCTATTTTCTGTGCTTGCACAGAGCTAGATGGAAGTTTATAGGTGAAGGCCTTGTCAAGTTTTGGTGTTTGGGATCCACAGATTTAGCCGCTGGCTGTCGGAAAAAATCTGCATGGTGCCTAGTCATTTGAGCGCATAGGTTTGTCGTGTTACCAGAGTATTTCGATACTGAATGACAAAGCCTACAGACAACATTATTTTTACCCACTTGGGTTTTGAACCCAAAATGCACCCAAACATCTGCCTTGAGACTAGCAGACATACGAGTGGGAAGTGGGGGTGCTGCAGCACCTGTTGTCAAGAACAGTTTTCTTATTTAATAAGTTATCATATCAAGTATATGACAACCAGTATATTTACAATAAAGACAAAAATGAGTGGCGGTCTGTGTCTGTGAAACTGGGGAGGTGCTGCACGGAGGTTTAAAAAAGTTCATAAGAAAAAAAACATTTCATCGACCAATCACCTGGTAGGCACACACACAAAAAATCTGTATCAACATAGCTAGCCATGCAAGCAAGCGAGTTAGCTAGCTATCAAGAAGTAGCCATTGATTGAGTTTTTACATTTTTATTCAAAATGTCTCAAAAACAAATTCAAAAAGTCTGCAAAAAAAAAAAAACATGCTGTTTGTGTCTTACTTGTTGTCATGTTCTGACCATGGCCTTCTACTCATCACTACAATTCAAATATGTATTTAATAACTTGAAACACTTAAACTTGAAACACATCAGCAAACTGAATTATGCATCACAATTACACAAAATAATACCATTCAATTCAAATTGCATTATTATAATGTTGTATTTTTTTGTTTCGGATTTCAGCACCCCTAAGTCAAAACATTTTCCCATGCCTCTGGCATCCACACAAAGCAGCTACACAAAGCAGCTGTGAAATGATCGGTAGGGTGACACCTACAGGCGTTCTTGATCAAATAAAAATGAAATCTGCTCTTGTTGTATAACTTGGATCAATACCTGGATTTAAAGAATCAATACTAAACCCTCAACTTGCTGTCTCGATCCCATTCCTACTACATTAAAAAAAAAAGTTTTTTATAGTATTTCCACATCTGTTTTAAAAATAATTAACACATCCCTTGAGACTTTTAAAACATTTAAAACTGCTGTGGTGAAACCGCTATTGAAGAAACCTAATTTAGACCATAGTGTACTAAGTAATTACAGGCCTATATCCAACTTACCCTTCATGAGCAAGATACTAGAAAAAGTAGTTTTTAATCAACTAAACAATTTTTTAAATGAAAACAGTATTCTAGAAAAGTTCCAGTCAGGTTTTAAATTGAATCATAGTACAGAGACCGCTCTAACTAAAATAGTCAACGATCTTAGACTCAGTGTTGCTGCAAATAAGGTCTCAGTGCTTATTCTTTTAGATCTGAGTGCTGCACTTGACACAATTGACCACAGCATTCTAATAAATCGACTAGAAAACTGGGTTGGCCTCTCTGAATGTGTTCTTAACTGGTTCCGAACATACATTACAGAGTGACAATTTTTTATTAGCCTTGGAGATCACATGTCCGAGAAATATGACGTATCTTTTGGTGTTGTGCAAGGAAGCTGTCTTGGTCCTCTTCTCTTTTCATTGTATATGTTACCACTAGGTAATATCATCAGAGACCACAATGTTAATTTTCATAGCTATGCTGACGACACGCAATTATACATTTCTGTTGAGACAAACGATGTTAATGCCTTATACTCCCTGACTACCTGTCTGTCCGCAATTAATCAATGGATGAGCAATCTTTTTTTATTATTAAACGAAGGTCAAACAGAAATACTCCTCGTTGGCCCCAAAGCTAAAAGGGATGCACTTTACAATAGGTTAGGAAACTTGGCTTATCAGAATAAAACGGAAGTAACAAGTTTAGGTGTAATTTTAGATTCTGATTTAAGTTTTAAAACCCACATAAATAAAGTGATCAAAACATCATTCTTCCATTTAAGAAATATAGCCAAAGTACAATCGTTTCTAACTCAACAGGATGCTGAGAAGTTAATCCATGCTTTTATTTCAAGTAGGCTGGATTACTGTAATGCTCTTTTTACTGGTCTTACAAAAAAGTCAATTTAAAAATTACAGCTAATTCAGAACTCTGCGGCTAGACTTTTAACGAAAAGGAAAGAGAACATATTACCCCTGTTTTAGCTACGCTGCACTGGCTCACTGTATCATTTAGGATTGATTTTAAAGTTCTTTTACTTGTATATAAAGCCTTAAATGGTCTAGCACCTTTATATATTACTGATTCCCTGTCATGTTATGTCCCTTCACGAGCCCTTAGGTCCTCTATGGCAGGCCTCTTAAGCATTCCAAAAGTCCCACCAAATAGAATTGGGGAAGCTGCCTTTGTACATTATGACATCTTTTTAATTATTGTATCATCTTTTATTATATCTTCCTTACCTTTTGTGTCCTTGGATTGTGTGGTTTATATATTACTGGTTGTGGTTTATATATTCCCTTGCCTTCTGTGTACTTGGACTGTGTGGTTTATATATTTCACTATTTCATTATCATGTTTTTTTTCTCCTTGTTTATTTTATCATGTTTATTTTATTCTTTGTACTGTGCTGAAATGTTAAAGCACTTTGAGCTGCATTCTCTGTATGAAAGGTGCTATATAAATAAAGC
Organism: Aldrovandia affinis; assembly: GCA_029706075.1. NCBI lineage: Eukaryota > Metazoa > Chordata > Actinopteri > Notacanthiformes > Halosauridae > Aldrovandia > Aldrovandia affinis. Next base: position 2,121,638 of record JAINUG010000115.1, read on the forward strand.
TTTATTATTATTATTATTAATACTGAATTTGGAAAGATAAAATCTATATGTATTGGTGTATCCATTTTTTTACCCAGCCCTATTGGCCAGTCAGAATCAGCATACTGAATACGCTAGACAAGAGGCTTGCAGAAGCACAAACGCCATTCTGATCCTGCTATATTATCAATGCATTCAATAGATTTGGGGGGCCCGGTGTCATATCTTTTAATGGGGCCCAGGATTCCTGGCAGTGTCCCTGGTTCCAAATGTTCTTTTTCAAAAGAACAAAATGGACGCATCAAACATTATCCAGCTGTGCAAGAGATTGTAATACAGCAGCCAGCAAAAACATACTTTCTCCAGAGAAAATGGCTGGATATTGGAACCTAAAGCAAAATATACTGTATAATCATGGTAATGTATGTATTCCATCATTTTACCATTTTTTGAGATTTTACAGTGTAGAAACTTTTCTTTTTTGGTGCACTATTTTTCATTTATTTTAAAATTTAGATTTTGCCTTTTGACCACATAAATGGGGCTTGCCCTAAATAAAGATTTAAATAAAGATTTAAAAATCCATGATAGTTACATTCAAATTACTGAGAATAACCTACACATGGCTATATATTAAACCAGTGTTTAAAGTTTCAAATATTTTAAGTTGCCTCTTTCTGCCTATATTAATGGCTTCCCTTCAGGTATAAATAAATACAAATTGATATTTGTTTTGTTGACTGAAAATATGCTGACTTTAAAGTTGTATAGCTATCAAAACCCTGGCTCCATTTCAAAGTATATAATCTGTAATAATAATTATATATACGTATATATATAATTTTTTTAATTATATCTATGTCCTTACAGATATATAACTAAAAGACCTTCACAATTAGCTATTATAGTCACTGAATGTATCATGGCAAATTTAACCATTGTCATGGTGATTTCATACAATTTAATGGTGTTTGATCGTTTTGCTATGATTTAACATCTCGTATTTGGTTTGAGGTTGTGTGTTTTTTTAAGGTCCAGTCCGTAAGTGACAACTTGGCCCTTGGTCAGATTAAGTTTGACACCCCTGTAACTTTGGAGCGCAGTCCGTCTTTATCATGTTTTTTTTTTCTGTGATGATGGCTTATTAATTGTATCATTTTAAGACACCACCTAGGTGCTTTTCATTTGTGCCAACAACCAGGCTAAGCTAAAGTTGAGATTTGTTTTTAATTAAGCAAATGCTGTTGTATTTTCTCACGGTGGAGGATGGATTTCTGTAGTAATACCTGCAATTTGCCCCCTGGCAAGGGCCATGCACCATGAGCATGTGTGGACTGCTTGGCCAACAACAGGAAAACTGGACGGTCAGTTAATCCTTAAAATCTTAAAACCGGTAACCCTAGAGGTAAAGGTGTCTGCAGCTACAGGCAACCCCATTGATGTAAAACAAAAAAAGAGAAACCTGCCAAAAAAACATTGACATGTGATGGTGCCTGGCGGTGATGCATTTCTGACTCCTACTAGTTTGCAAGTCACAGCAAAACCCTTGAAAGCAAAGTAGATTTTGTTTTGGGGGGGGTTCTTTTCTTTGAGGGGCGTTGCAAGAGCCGGGGAAAGTGCAAAGAGATGCGCCACGGGGGTTCCAGGCTTTGACGGATCGGCATGCACCGCAGGGCAGGGAAACAGACGCGCTGCATGTGAAGGCCAATCCCGTCCCACGTCATCTCCCCATTCTGGCTGCGTCAATCTGGCCCCATGTTGCCTGGGAGTCCCATCGTCTCCCACTAGAGAGACCGCACGCCCCTTACACCCCTCCTCCGTCTACAAAAAGCCTCGGGGAGCGGTGCCGCAAAGCAAACCCCGTTTAAACATAAATAAATAGTACCAAAGGGCAGCTGTGGGGAATTAAAACTGCGTTACCGGCACGGAATTGTGCAATTTAGCCTGCTTTCATAGTCTGCCAAAACCAATTAAGAAAATCTGAATTTCAGACTAAGCGACCAAAAAACCTAACCGAACAAGCCCCCAGGATTGCAAAGGGCCTCTCTAAGCTGATCTGATGGAATATGCAAATGTGCAGCAAATAAGCTCAGCCACTCAGGACACATTTCTGAAATGTTATCCTTTCACACCTTCATATTTAATACTGAATATATTCTCAAGCAAAGACTTTGCTCGCCAAAGACCTGATCGACAGCTTCAGCCAAGGACTGTATAAATTGCAGGCTGAATGCAGACGGCACATGAGTTACATGCCTGAAGGGAAATCAATAGCATATGCATCATCAAGTTTATTTCTTATTTATTTTATTTATTTATTATGATCTATTTCATGGAAGCCCACACACACCATGGAAAGCACACTGCTTTATAATAAATAAATAAATAAATAAATATTATGTATATTGTGGTATCACACGAGGCAGCCCAGGGAAATGGCTGCAAGTCCCTTTAAGCCTTGTGATCCACTAGAGCCATAGAAACTACAGCTCCCATCAGCCTCAGTCCCACACCTGGCCACCAGCGGCATCGAATAAAGCAATTGGGACTAATGGAAGCTGAATCAAATTGTGGACTGCATAAAATGACTGATTGTGCCACATTGAGGAGAGGTTGGAGGGCAGCAAGCCATGCTGCAGGCCTCATGCACTAGGGTTTAAAAAAAAAATAGTTTTCTTTCTCTTTTTATTTTTCCTATGTTTATGTTATTGTTGGTTTTAATATGATTCTTTAGTTGTAAAATTATTGATGGAAGATTTTATTTTGTATTTCAGAACTTATTCTCAAATATAAACACTTAAACACTTATAAAAACTTAAATTAGTGTTTTGTTTGGAATCCTGCCTCCCGTTTCTTCGATTGCCTACACATTTTGGCATTTAGCAGATGCTCTTATCCAGAGCCCTCTGTCCTGTGTGTCACTAACCCCCAGTGACATGACAATATATATATATATTTTTGTCCACAGATGAAATTTGTCAGATTATTTATCATATGAATGGTATGATATTAACATTTATTGCTTTTTTAGATGTCGCAAAAGTCAACCTAAAGTATAGAGGATTAGATGTTTTAAGTGAGAAGTTAAAGGTTTACAGGGGTTTTAACCCAGTTAGGACATTATTTTATTTCACGACTAGCCTATACAACTTCTGAAGTTAATTTTAAGTAAGCTACACATCAGTTCTTACCAGACAAGTAAGGGGAAGCCATGGAAAGTGTTTGACTTCATCCGGGTTATTCATGAAACCACTCTTGAATCCATTTAGCACTGTGTATGGGGGCGTTATCATCTTGGAATATTGGAACATCTTGAGGAAACTATGTTTACACCATAGGGTGCGCCTGGTCACCTAAAATGGCTTCATATTCCTTGGCCGTAATTCTACTATGCATTAATAATCAGACACAGTCACTCCCATGGCATGGGTGCCCATACCATAACAGATTCACCAGTTTAACAGTTGGGAGCAGGCAATGTTGGTTGAAGGCTTCCTTTGGCTTTCACCAAACATAAACCCATCCTGATGTAGGAAAATGACTAAAAGATTACTCCTCAGACCATATTACTTTAGGCGCTGTTGTGTGTTCACCTTGGTTCCAATCGGTTTCTGAATGAAATGAATGGAAGCCCTACCATAAATATCAGCTCTGTGAAGCTCATGATGTAAAGTTTCTATTGAGACTGGGTCATGGGGGTGCATTTCTATTCAGTTCTCTGGTCATTTCTGAGGCTGATGTTTTGTGTTCTGAGGTTTGAGGCTGAGTGTCCGTCTATCCCTGTCGGCGAGCTTCGACTTTATCGGTGAGCTCGACAATGAGATTTGCGACCACTGTTCCTCCTTCCTTCCTTTTCCTTGTTTGACGTATTCCGTCATGATTTTCGACACTGTTCCCCTTGACACATTACATAATTTAGCTGTTTCTGTGACTGACACACCTGCAGTTCGGGAACCAACAACTTGACCTCTTTCAAAATGTGTTAAATCGCCGCTTTAGAAACTCCCACATTAGTGTTGATTTTAAAATGTTTGGACACCGATTTACGTTACTTCAAAATACAAATCATTTTTCATTTAGTATTTTTGTTATTTTGTCTACCCTCTGTATATTATACCATATAATGAGACCTCTGATTTACTGTACTTTAACCCTTTAGATGGACCATTTTAAAATCAATTTTCACCAATATTCAAAACAAATTCAAATGTCATGATTGTATGTTTTGGTTAGTAACATGTTTCATTGAACATTCTCAGGGATCTGTTAATTATATATATTTATTTATATATATAACACTTTTCTGTGTGGCGGATGCACTGTATCTAAATAATTTGGTGAAACCCATCAATGCATTTGCAGATTTTTTTGCTGCAGGCATGTTTCCTCTACACTGGTAGATCCCGAGCCTCCAGGGAGATCTATTTTTAGAGTCTCATCTGTCTTTGTTTGCAGTATGCCCCTCGCTGAGGATAGCAATATAACTTGATGGACATTTTGAAGGATTAGTGGCTAAAGGAGAGGATATATAATGCAAAAAGTAAACATTGGATATAAGAAATAATATGGATACTATATGAATGATGTGATGCAAAAAAATATTGGGTTTCTAAAAGCAATTGAATCTGTAATGATACCAGCTTGTATGTGTTGCTGTTTCCCACCAGCATGTGGAATCTGTTCTTTTCTGTACTGACCACCAAAGACTTTTTGTTATTTATTTTCACTTTCAATGTAATCGCCTGCATATTTTTCACTATGAAAAGCACTAACACGCACTGTTGTCAAAAAAATCTCTTTGAGGGGCCTTGTCAAAGACTAACTGACAGCAGAACGGAACATGTTTCCTATGTAGAAATCCCATCGTGCATGTTACCTCGATCTTTTCAATTAGTGGCTTAGCATGCGGTCTTAAAAAAATCCCTTACATAAAATTGTACTAGTCATGGCTGATACAGTAATGAATTGTCATTTTAAAAATAAATAAACTAAGAATCAGACTGTGAAGGGATTACATATTATTTTTAATACGGTAATGCATCTGGATCCGACACACTAAATAAATAGATAGATAGATAGATACTTTAATTATCCCTGGAGGGAAGTTAGTGAGTAATTTACCAATCTCCATAATTGTTCTGATCGAGTATGACACTTTGGACCTGTGAAGACCTTCTGTATAGCACAAAACTATTCTGAAGTGACAGCAGTATCTTCCCCAAAGGCCGTATTTCATCATACGTATAAAATCGCTCTTAGGTCAACAGTTCCCCACCTGGCTCCCTCAAAAAACCTACTTGGGTTCAGATTCACTTAGTCATTGATTCAACATCTGTTATTACAGTATTAATGACTGCTGTACATTTTAGGAGGAAAAGGTGACAAAAATTGTATTTTGTTTGGACTTACAATTTTTTTACCATATGTGGATCCCACAAAGTTGCAATGAATCAGGCCCGGAGGCTTAACATTCTCTGTGTGTAATCTCGCCTCACCAATTTATTCAAATGAATGACGGATTGAGTGCTTGGGCGACGCTCCACGTCCGTTAATTAAAGGATCTTGTGTCAGACAAGGGTTTCAGCAGGGATTTGAATATGTTGACACAGTTCTGAAAGTGTATAGAACACCTTCGCACCTTGTTTAGGTGGTCAGGCCAGGATATAACACATGCTCTGCTTACAGTACAGCCTCACAATCTCTATTGATCGTAACCGTGTGATTTGAAGGGTGGAAAAATCACCGTATCTTGGCAATGGCCACCAGTGAAGTGCTTACTCATTGTTGAATGCGTGCATGCACATTCAGTCACCCCCCATGGTTCTATCGCAACCTGCATGGCTGACTTGGATCTCAGTCACGGACTAGAATGGTACTTGTTTGGGCCTTATTTAGTGTGAAGGCCTCTACATGCTCAAAGTACAACAACACGACAGCAACACAACCAGGGCTCTGCAACATCAACGCAATCTTTGCGACCTACGCAGAGGGGGTTTCAGAGGGTGTCGCGTACCTAGCACAAAAATCGAACTCGCAACCGTAGATGTTGCACATCATTGATTGGCTGGTTAGCGAATGGAGGCAGAGCTGTCAGTCATAGTTCATAGGGCACAGTTCATCGAGCTAGTAGCTAACGATATAGATAGCTAGCATCATTTGTTTGACCGGTATAAAATGAACCAGCTTCAGGAAAGATTGGTTGAAGAAGTTTGAAGGTATAGGAGTTTCTTTCATGAAAACTTTATCGACCTTGTTCAATACATTGACACCTACTAGTGTACAGAAGTGTAAGGACACCATGTTGCATAGGCTGCACATAGCCTTTGCAGACATATGCAGTACTAGATACTCTTTAGAGTATGATGAGCCTAGATGGGCTGAATGGTCCGTTCTTGTCATTATGCATTCTTATGTTCTTATGTTATTATAAATTGCAGAGTGTTTGCGACATTGTTGCATTGCACGAACCATGACAAAGTTGCACAAGTTACGTAGAAGCATGTAGAGGCCTCAATCATCCCCCTCTAGAATCAGTATTGCCTTTTCGCTCAAAATAGCTAAGGTCATGATATGGATTAAACCAAACTACATTTCACAACTACTACATTGCTCTTCTACAGTCAGATAAAAGCATGATACCCCCAAAAAATAACACTCTATGTTTACTACTGGATTTTCTTAATGCAATGTGATGCATCTACCAACAACATGGGATTGCTGAACTAAACTATACGTCAGGTAATATGTAATGCCTGTGCATTACAATTTTGCTACATGTATGCATCCAGTCACACGCACTGAGAAAATACCACTTCTGACTAAATAATGTGAGGATCTCCAATCAAGGGGATCTCCACCATTTGCCTGTTATACAACAGATGTCACAGCCATGAATTAACCATGTCATATGATTGCATTGTACACAACATCATAATATGGAGTTCCACATAAGCAATGAAACATGACTGTTATGACTAAAACCTAATCAGAAATGCTCTTTTTTGCAATGGGCTTTTGCATGGGTTATTTGTGTTGAGAAGGGCATTTTAGTTGCAGGGATTAGAGACTTAATGAAAGGAAACAGTTTATTTAATTTATAACAGTTGATCATAAATAACCACAAACCTTTTAACAAGAGGTCCAGGCAAATACTGTCAATTGGTCAAGAGGTATTCTATAGGACTCAACCTAAAATTACCCAGAATGCTCTAGGACTAACACAGAGGCAGGGTGGAACCCTAGCCATACCACAAATCCCAGTTTGGCCTTTCCTGAATCAAGACGCATGGCATGATTCAGAAAAGGCCCCTGCCCTCCCATCTCATCTAGCTTGTGCTCAGTCAAACTTTGTCCTGGAAGTGAGCAACGTCTCGGGTCATGCCAGGGTCATTCTTTTTTCTGCCTCATCAGCAAGAACATTGAAACCAGCGGAGGGCATGTAGGGAGGGGGTTAATAGCCGAGATCAATCCTGACCTGCGCAATTCGATTAGAATCCGGGCTACCCAGGCCTCAACCAGAGCAGGAGATACTGACAATCCAATTCATTATATTTCACAGTGGCTGGCCAATACACTTTTTGAGGCAGATGCAGTGATTAGGTGCCTGTTCCTCTGTAACACCCCCCATTTTCCCTTTTTGGATATCTTGCAAGGCTGCTGTCACGTCATTGTGCGCCCTTTTCCCGTGAACTTGCTTATCTGGCAGTCCTCTGGAGCCATTGTTAGCCGACGGGATTGATTTTGTATTGGCTAACAAGTCTTTAAAATCGGTGAGCGCCTCGGCTCTGTCAGGCTTAATTGCTCGGCGCCTCCTGCCCCCTAGGACGGAGATGGTGAGAGCGCACATTCGCTCCACACTGATTAAAAGCAATGAAGGCTGCCAGCAGTTCACGCTGCAGTCAGAAACACTTTCCTTGACGGGACTGGTGAACTCCCCATCACCCTCATATGCAGACTGTGTAACTCTCTGCCCAAGACCGACAAGGTAGCGTTGAGTACAAACATGGGCCCTGGCCTCAAATCCTGAGACGACTGTTAAAAGGAGCTAAACAGAATAGCTGTGTGTGGAAAGTTTTGTGAATGTTCATTGATTGAAATGCAACATCACAGGCTGATTTTGAGCATCCTATTATAGTTTGCGCAAGATAACAATGCCCGATATGCAGCTGCATACCATACCTGTAACACTGGGAAGGAAAAGGTTAGTAGATTAATTTTTGGTATTTTTTTGGGAGGGGTAAACAAGTACACATATACAAAAAGTATTGAACAAGTAGGCAGAGGTGATGACAATTGGCTAGATGTACAGAATTCAGTGGTAGTGGAAAATGTGGGTTTTGAGTCGCGAGGAGTGGCTGCCGGGCGCCTGGAGGGATGGGACAGTCAGTTTGCCAGAGGAGGTGGAGCGGAGGGGTCTCATTAAAATTTATGTTTATACAACTTGCTCACCTTATTAGATGAGTGTTTGCTTGCTAACTGCATGTTCTACATTCGAAAACTGTCCAGCCAGCATGACCTCATCATGGATTTTTACAGAAATGTTTTTTTTCTTATTATACACACAAATATCCTTCACTGTCTCCAGTGCTGATTTAGAGTCGTTGTGACAATTGTACACCTACACTCAGTTATTTTGGTCACATAATTAAACTGATTTATGTAGGTGTTGAACTGGTTGGATGAGTTCACCTCTTGCCCTTGTGCTCATGAGGGTGCATATAATGAAACCTGCCTGAATTAGATCCGCATTAGTCTGCATTGGGTGGCCTTGGATAGCCTTACGGTAACTCCATGGCCTTGCATTTAACATTATTTATTCATTCACCGGGTAGGCAGGGTTTAGTTAAATTACATCTTCACATAATCCATCATGGATATTTACAGAATAAATTCCCATTCTCAAAGGTACAAATGAAACATTGAACCTGGGAATCTAACAACCATTTGGTGACTAGTTCCTTTATCCATAAACATTATGCTGCACTATAATATGAGCCCAATAACAGGCAGGTGCTGATGCCCCCTCACTACAGTGCCTACTATCAGTCTTCGTGTCTGTAGCTTGGGAAAAGGACCATAGCTCAGAAATCATTAAAAAAAGCTTTGCATTTCAAGCTCCTGGAGTGGTGTAGTCTTGCACACGTTCATTTTAAACATACAGGGATAAACCATGCATTCCTACAGGCCATAAAATCATCCCATTAGGATTTGCCCTGGTGAAAATATTTGGTTGTTAGTGACTGGAGTCTGTTATATAAATTATGTAGCTGTGAATAACAGTTGGTGTCATGCCAAGGACGGGATGGCAAGGGGCCCTGGAGAACAGGGGAAGGGAGCATGTTAATATAATGGAGCAGCAGAACCATAGTGGAGTTGACAAAATTGATGATTATTTGAAAGGCTCCACATTAGCTACACTTCAATGTGTGTGGTCAATAGCTGGAAGTAACACTGAATAGCATTGAATCACATTGGTCATCCCTTATTTAAATGCCCTCAAATTTCCATATTTTCAATCAAATTTAATTGAATTGAATACGGTGCTCTCAACAAAGGATTCGTCACTGATTATTTTATATTATCCATTACAAGGGACAAATACAAATTGAACAGACATGAATTAAAAATGTAAAGAATAGGACTAACAAATATTAAAACAGATGGATTATATTTAACCTGTGCTTCTTTGCAAAGATGTCATGATTCAACCCCTTACAGTTATAAATAGTAAGATATCATATAATATGAACATTGATCCAAAATCCAGAGTTCGACTTGATATTCAAATACTTTATGGTTCCCAAAAATATATTGATAGAAACCTAGTAGAGGTCGTCCAATTGTTTTTTACTGACATACTGATGGATATTTGACTTTGAAAAATGTTTGTGTGCTTGTATTGGATGATTTCAGTGAAATTATGTTTATTTATTTGACCATTTATTTACAAACCCAAAATGTAAAGGATTTTTGAGAGAATGTAGAAATTAATGTTCAGGTATTGAAAATGTAATACGTTTTTAAGAGTGATATGACATTTTTTTATTGACAAAATGTTGGTCTATATGTCGGCAGCCATTGGACTAGGACACTTCAAACTCCGTATCCCCCACCTCAAGCTCTAAAACCTGGCCCCCAACCCTCCACTCCCACTTTCAGGAGATTCAATTGAAAAGGAATAATGTCAATTGTTTGACACGAGGCTAGACACCATCAGACCAAAAAAGGAAAGAGAAAACAAAGCGCATGCCTCGGGTGCATTGTCTTGTGTTTCTAGATTTGTTATCAAATGTCAGTTCCAATCAAAGTCCTCGATCCAACCTAAGCAGAAAAAAAACCCTCTGGCGTTAACTTTAAGTAAAATATAAAACTGAAAGGTTCAGTTAACTTTAACTGAAATGTCCCCTTTACCCCCTCAATTCCTACATATATTTTGTTTGTTTCAGCCACGGCCAAACTGTTGCCTTATTGTGTAAGGTCGTCTCGGTCAAGGGGCACACGAACTGCTCTCTGATCCTCCCCTCCCCTGGTTTAGACCCTGTGCAACTTCTATTTCCAGAATCATCATTTTAATTACTGCCTCCACCCAAATCCACTTTAATAAGCCTCTTTAAACAGAGAAGCGGCCTACGCACGGCTTCACATGAGCTGATGCATACGAAATCACTTTCATGTCCTAATAACTCCGCTCTCCAAAGGTACGGAACAAACCAACAAAACGGGGAACTAAATTGGCCAGCCACGCGCCGAGCGTTCCGTCTGTGTTCTTCGTTCCCCCTTGACCACGGACACCGGCTCACAGCGTGATCGTTTTGTGATCTAATAGGCCCGGCGTATCACCATAAAATATGCCCTGCAGGCATAAGCGTACCCCTGCGGGGCACGTCTGTGACGGCCAGACCTGTGTCAGCGTTCCTCGGAGGTGGTCATTAATTGGTCTCGGGGACGTGATGGCACAGGCTGGACGTACCTTTTTTCGCTTCCGCTACAGCGTTGAGCAAATGCTGAGTGTCAGCGAGGGTGGGGCTGTGCATGCCTCCTCGGCTTTAAAGGGCTGCCCAGACGTGAGGCACACAGCTGCTGCTCCGTCTCTGAGCAGTGCGTAACAATTTAGACAGACTTACTTAATATGGGTCAAAGGGCGGGGGGTTGAAATTGAATGAGATTACGTAGTGGGGGTACGCAATCACATAAAACACAAAGGTTTCATAATTCCAGCAATATGATCAAGGTCACCCAGCTTAAATATTATTGTTGCAGCTGCTCTTGCATGGGAGACTGTTCTCCTTGTTTTGACAAACACATAGTTCACGAGGCCCCCTGGTGGCCACTATCGCTGATACAGTTATGCTTTGGATAGAACAGTCCAGAGCCAGCCAAAGATAAATATGATCCATTTCAAGCACTTGACACCATTGTCTTTTCTTGGATGTTTCACTAATGTTACCACAATGTTGGGGAAACAGTGTAGGGATAGGTTCACAAAGGTTAGATATGCTGATAAAAGGATAAATTATTGGTATTAGAATTTGGTAAGAATCTGAGCTAGAACTCGGAACAGCATATACATAAATAATGCATATCCATCATTTATTTATACATTTAGCAAACCTACTTATCGAGGGTGACACACGGAAGCTTACTGTATCCATTCAGATAACCTGAATTGCTTCAGCAAGTTAAGCACTGTTCTCAAGGGTACAACAACAGTCCCCCATCTAGGATTCAAACCTGCAGCCTTCTGGTTACCAGTCCAGTTCTGTAGCCACCAACTCACACTGTTCTCAGTTAACAGCCAAACTGTCATATAAGAGAGGCTTCACTTTGTATAGTGCCCCCACCAAAACAAAACCCACAAAAGTGTGTAACGATTCTCAGAAAAAGGCAGACATTTCTGCACAGAGCAACTGGATTGAAACTCATGTTTGTCAAGGGGAGATGGGGAGCCAGGGGGCAAGATTACACACAAAAGACCCACTCTTCAATCAGCAGCATGGGGAACAATGACTTCCAAGTGCTGCATTGCAGATACATTTCAGAAACACATTGCAGGGACTCCAAGTACCTTTTTTGTCAGGATTCTCAGTCCTGGTTGCATAATTTGATCCTGAGAATGGGGACACAAGTGAAGAAAGGGTTTGCTTGAAGTAAAATGGGTTGAAATGTGCCTTCCAGTGATGTAAGAGGCTGATTATTCCAATGAAACATTGCCCTGTCGATTAGCTTCGTCTCTACATCCCTGTCGGCCCACGCTGCTGTCATACCTGGAAATTAATAAAACTATGTTCCTCCAAAGCCACAAAATAATTGCAGGGTGCACCAAGAAACACTGTGACAGAACATCAGCTACTTTGCATAATGCTAATTTACTGTTCACTCGCAGACAGAACAACAGCTGTGGGTCAGCACAGGGTACAGCTGAGCTGAGGGTATGGCTCTTACAATAGATTTCTATCTCAACCACTAATTTAAACAAACCCTGTCTATCCATTACATTGGCCAAGGTTCAAAGCCAAGTATGCTTGGATATGGTAAACTTGTGCATCTGAGGAACAGGCAAGTGAACATTTACATACAACATTTCTATAATACATAAGTATCATTAAGAGACTGGATCAATTAACTTGTTGTCTAAATTCTTAACAATATTAAGACTAATTTAAAGACGTGCTTGCCTTGGCATATACTGTGCAAGATTTTACTGGGTTGGTGTTTACTTGATGCACATTAAATTAGGCACATTTTTAGAGCAATAAATATTCCATGTGAGTGCAAAGACCTCTGTGGTAATAAAAAAATATTGGTACAATAAAAAAGGGTGTTCACTTTTTTTGTAACTGTAAATACCTAAAATGCATTGCTTTAAAATGGCTTTCTGGGGAGAGCCTATGAAAAAAAACACCAGTTTACATTGCAATTACCTTAAAATATGTAGTGATAACTTAAGAGAGATTGATATGGATTAAAAGTTTTCAGAATAAAACTGATAAGCGTTTGATAACAAACCTTTAGTAATGCATTTTGCTGGATTTTCTAAGCAACATAACTTTTGCACACAGTACTTGATTGGGCATTTGTGATATGTTTTTCTTATAACTTCTGCTTCCTTCACTCATTAGAATTGTTTAATTTTTATTTCCACATAAAGCAGGTTTCAAAGAAAACTGATAATATTGTTAACAACACTTATCAACTTGTATATTTGAAATATAATATTTGAATATATAATATATTTGAATGTACTTGAAAATATTCAGGTAAATATAATGAAACATAGAGGGGATAGACAAAATAATGGAAACACCATGAATATTTTGAAGTAACTAAATCAGAATTAGAAAGGAGTGTTTCATATTAATGTAAATAATATTAACAAAATATCTTTCTGCTATAAAATACATTTTAAAATCAACACTTTAATATGTGACTTTCTAACGAAACATAAGAGATCTAGCAGATTTTGAAAGAGGTCAAATAGTTGCATGATCATCAGGATGAAGTCAAACACCTTCCATGGCCTCTCTGATCACCAGCTCTCAACATCATTGAACCTTTATGGGAAGTTTTGGAACATAGAGCATGCAGTAGATTTCCATTGCCTTCATCTTGCAAAGAACTGGAGGCTTTCCTTCTTGAAGAATGGACCAATATCCCACTGGAAACAGTTCAAAACTTGTATAACAGCATTCCAAGAAGAATTGAAGCTGTTCTGAAGGCAAAGAGCAGCCCAGCTCCTTTTTAGTTAATACATATTCATATATTGTTTGGTGTTTCCATTCTTTTGTCTACCCTCTGTACAAAAAAAGTGTAAATAAAAAAACAAATTAATAATCCCGGGGGCTTGTAAGTCAGCAGGCCAGTGATAGTGGCATGTAGACCACTGTTACTGTCTGTTGTGCAGACAGATTCACCCCTATGCAATTCTCCTGGATCAGTATCCACATTTTGTTCACAAGATAGCTGGGGTTTTGTATTGTATTGTATTTGTTACTATGGGGCAGAAAGTACTCTATCTCGGCTACTCAAGCTGCCTTGCTTCCATTATGAGATGGAACTAATCAAGACCCATTTTCTTGTATTTGTAGGTAGCTATAGCAACCTTATTTTACTACCTCCAATGAGGAAATCTAATAGAAACCCTCATTTTGTCATTGTGTCTAGACAACTGTGCTATATTCTACATCACAGTTGCCATGGAAGCACACATGCTTATTTATTCTCATTCTCTAGCTAGGAATTGTACATGATCATGTGTTGCCTCTTGATCACACAGCACTTTATACATCAATGGACGCTACATTTAGGCAAAAAACAAGCACATTATCTGCGTACCTTCTCAACTAATGTTATATTTGTTTCTTTTACAGACCATTCATTACTGGAAAGTAACAAGACACATAATTGTTGAATTGTAAGTACATTTAGCATCTTTTTTATTAATCAAGTCTTTAAGTCCTGTGTTCCTCTGAAAATAATCTATTTGATTAGATAATAGAAAGTTTCATTGAATCCTCAGCAGCTTGTCCAGTGGTGAGTACATTGTTTGAAGTAGACCAACATAGTTACAGTACCGTAGCAGGTGTCACAGCATTGTGTGTTGGAAACCTTGTCAGCGTATAGGTCAAGATAAGGGGTTGAGGTGTTCATGTGAATTTCCCATCTTTTTCTGCTTTTGCCAACCATTATCTATCACTTAAAATCTATTTTTTTGGGATCTAATATTATCGGCCAATCGATATATTTGATATCTGGAGATTATCGACATTGGCCGAAGATTGCGCTGATATGGGCCATGAAAAAAATGGATTGATAATCCATGAGATGTTAGTGCTCCACCTTATGTCAACTGCAGCCACCTTATTAGGCCAATGTGCAACAACGCATAACCTGGTATGATGAGCACAAAACCTAGACTGCAGCAGTGGAAAAATAGTGTCATGGTCTGGTGAGTCGTCTTTGACTTTTTTTTTACATCAGGACGGGTTTATGTTTGGAGAAAGCCAAAGGAAGCCTTCAACCCTTATTGCCTGTTCCCAAACGTTAAACATGTTGGTGGATCTGTTGTGGTATGGTCAGCCATCACATCGGAGTCATTGGGTCCGATTATTACTCTGCATAGTAGAATTACAGGCCAAGGAATACAAAGCCATTTCAGGTGATCAGGTACACTCCATGGTGCAAGCATTGTTTGCTGAAGATTTTCCCATATTGCAAGATGATAACACCCCCATATACACTGCAAAATGGATTCAAGAGTGGTTTCATGAGCACCAGGATGAAGTCAAAAACCTTCAAAGGCCTCCCCAATCACCAGATCTAAACATAATTGAACCTTTCTGGGAGGTACTGGAATATAGAGTACAGAGTACATTTCCATTACCTTCATGTGGCAAAGACCTGGAGGCTTTCCATCTTGACTGATGTTGTTCTCAAGGTAACAGGCAGCCTGGACTGGAGCAACTCCTTATTAGTTAATAAATATCCATATATTGTTGTGTTTCCATTATTTTGTCTTCCCCCTGTATATGTGTGTATGTATGTATATATGTATACTGTACCTCCAGAACTGTATTCATTTTCAATCAACGGTAATACTATTCTCTTTAAATGTGCAGTGCATAGAAAGTCTTCATTGATTTCATGAAAGGGTATTATCCACAAAGTCATTAAGCAAAAATGTCACATTTCTCACAATACAATTTAACAAATAAATTGAGTTTGGGCAAAGATGTATTGTATCATGAACAGACAGCAGAATGAATGCGATTTTAATGTGAAGTAGGGTTGTGAATGTTTATTCATGCTGGTTCACTCTGCACCTTAGTTTATTTCACAACAGCCCTCTCACGCGATAAAGCATCAGGATCAATACCATCTCTGAGATGCTTTTATTTCATGCTCAACATCTCCCTTAATTCGCTCTGGCTCACCTCAATTCTTCCCTCAGTAGAGTTCCCATGCTTAACGGCATCATGCTTCAGAATAAACCCTTATTCAGAGAAAGGGAATACAGTGTTTCTGTGGTTCAGACCCAGAAGCATTTCACTCCATTATCTGCTCAAAACTGCATCAGATGTACAGTCCATACAAACAGCAGGTAAAATATACAATATGTTAAGCCTTAAATACTTCACATCAATTAAATATATAATTCACTCCATGGAATTACATGTATTTTATATACAATTTAGCAAAACTGTCAAAACTAAATTTGAATAATGTTTATACTTGATTAGTATAGTGTGCAATATGCACATTTAACATTACATAAGGACAAACAAATATTCAATGCTCCAAGCTTGCTCAATTGGTAAAGGTGCTTGCCACGAATGCAGGCTGAGTCCTACAGTGTAGACCAGTGGTATTCAGTCTTGCCCTTGGAGAGCTGCAAAGGTTTTCATTGTTGCTCAGCTCTTAATGTATCGATTAAAGCAATTAAACTGTGCTACACAGTTAACTCACCTCACCTGCTTTCTTCAGAGTTGGTTTCTGTTTTTGGGTGAAAACGAAACCAAGCCATCCTGCCGGCTCTCTAAGGGCAAAATTGAGCACCACTGGCCCTGACTTTGATAGATCGTATCTGCTATGGCAGTAGCCACCTGTAACCCCTATCTACTCACTAGGCACCTTCAGGTGGCTAGTTGCCATCAGCAAGAAATTCAGCACCTGCTAGCTCTCCTGATTGGTGCAAACTCTTCTGTTGTATTCTGTGTGGCTGTGTAGTGTGGAAAATAGTCACTGGTTCCCAACTCTTGTGTAACATACATTTGCATATTTGGTATCAGTATGTAGGAAAGATAATTCCCTGTTTAGCCAGCTAGACCTTGTGTGTCAACGCACAATCATTTAGTTATGCAGCTTATGAGGTTATGCAGCTTATGAGGCTGTAAACAAGTTACTACTTGTTGCTAAGGGAAGAACGATTCTTAGATGTGATTTGTTCAGATAATGATGAGGGTGGAACATCCTTGGAATGCCCAAGAATATTGCTGCATTAAATGTAGCTGGTGTAGGTCAGTGGGAAAAAGTTTAGTTTGTTAATATATTCATAGTTCTAAAAAATGTTTTATAATACTGCTTTGTAGAACCCCACAACGACTACAGCTGGTAGTGACATTTCTCAACATATTCAAAGAAGGTCTGTACTATAGAAATATATGTACCAATGTAAACACAGTATTCCGTACTAGGGGAGTAGGGGAGAACAGGGTAAGACGAGACACTTTTCAGATTTTGCCACTGGCTCAATGTTCTCCTCAGACATTGCTGTATTTATGCTGTCACTGTTGAATATTGTTTTGTGTGTATATACAATACAAACTTGTAAACATAACACATAATCTGACATCTATAGGTGAGTACTGTAATTATAATGAAGTACAGAAATGAGCAAGAGGAAATATGATTAATTAGATAACTACTTAATGTGTTGATGTGAATGGATCCTGAATAATTCACTGACAACATTTACTTTCTTTATCTCTAACACATGTCTGGACTGGTGGATTGCCGACTGCTATGGAATATAATAGGTGAGTAATCTAAACAAACACAGACCGTACGTGTAACACCACAGGCTTGTAAATCTAAGTACAGTTCAAGTTGCATACAGAATCTCAATATGCAATCAAGGATAAAATATCAAAATTGCCACTGAACAGAAGTCCTCTGTTAAAGGCCTCCTGAGTGGTCTAGAAGTTACAATGTTCAACGCTGGCCACAGTGACCGGGATTCGATTCCACCGGCGGTGCCAGTGTCGGTTCTGGCCAAGAGTGCCACTAGGGGGCGGCAATTGGCTGTCCGTCCCAGGGATCGAGGAGGGAAGCCGACATGAGTTTGCTGCCTACAGGAGTGCCTCTGTGTGTACCGGAGTTACAGTTACGGCTTGACGAGGGCTGGCTCAGAGAAGACAGTACTTTGCCTTTGTCACTGCCAGACTCAGGGCTATGGCAGCAAATTCACAATACGAGGGGGGGATTGACATAAAAAAGAGGGGGTGTAATTGGTTACTAAATTGGGAGAACATGGGATAAAATCAGAAACAAAGTTTTAAGAAATCATAATAAAATGGTCAACATTGTCAAAAGATGTGACTTGGAATCGAGTACATGTGGTATGTGGCTACATTACAACATGCATAGTAACTGTCTTTTGCTCTTATGCAGACAATTCATGGACCAGCATGGCCTATCAGTAGGGGAGAAACTATTGGGGTGGACAAAGAAGCATTGAGCATTGAGGTCACAACTCAAGAAGATGGAAGCAACTGTGGAATATTTGTACAAGCATCAACAGATTTATGTTATTGTTTTAAAGGTAAAGTCCTCAACATATCCATAAGTAACATACAGTATTACGTCAATGCTAATGTAAAACTTGGGGAGAAGTTGTACACAAACACTTGTGTTTGTGTATCCCCAGAGTGGAAGAGGCATATGCAATTATTGGCTCATCCCCATCACGCCCTCAAAAAAACGTTTATTTATAGTAACATTTACCTCATACTCAACATCGGATATATCAGGGAAAGACATGATGATCTGATGACATTAACTTGGCATTATATCGATCGCTATATCTCTTGCCTGTCAGTTTCTCACATGGGTCCATGCTAAGATCGTGGGAATGTTTGCTCTATTCAAATGACTTCTGATTGGAGTGATGCGCTGTCAATCATGGTACACCAGTGAAGCGTGCAGCAGTGAGCAACAGACATTTTCAGCTTCTGGTCTAGGCGCCAAAACTTTCGGAGATTTATCGTTGCTTAAAAAGTGAATACTACACAGCATATACCAAATATAACATCTGATCTATATCTATGTTATAACTAACAAAAGCACTTCCTGATGTAGGCTATGCGATGTGTGATATCGCCTTACAATTATCAACTCGTCCTCAGACACAAGAATGATTATATCACAGGTAAATGAATTAGAGGTCTGTTGAATACTTTCAGTGAGGCAACATGAGCCCATAATGTTGTAGTTGATGGATTTTATCCCAGAACTGTAAAAAACAATGTGAATGAGATGCACCCACAATGTAAAATGGTGTGAATAGCAGCATCGCACATCTGCCTTAAAAACAATTATATTACTGGTGAAAAATATTCATCCATGAGTAAACATGTAAACATGGCCATTAACCTGATTTTGTGTGGTTCAAATGTTTACTGGGGAAAAAAATCTACCCTGAAAATGGCTCCCATACAGTATTGGACTCCATTAGAGTAGCCTATATTTTATGTATTTCAAACTGAACCTATTGACAGAATCGATTGAGCTACAACAATATACAGTATAGCAAAATGCAAGCTGCTAGGTGAATCATGTTCCCTTTCAGAAAAGGATTTGTCTGGCCCCTACTCTGTAATTCCTCGAAGCAGTGAATTAAAGGTGACATTATTGCCACCAGAAGACATGTGATTCTCGAGTGTGCTGACAAACCCCCCCAACCCCTCCAACCTGCCACCCTCAGATGGCTGAAACCATTTTATTAAACAGCAGTAAGTAGGAAAAGCTATTAAGGCACAGATCCGCAAGGTAACACAAACCATGGCTACCAGGGTTTCCAGGAAAACACTGTTGCCGGGGAAATAAATGTAACAAGGACACCGTTTCTCGCCAGTGTGTTCAAACAAAGTTTTTAAACTTTGTTTTTTTCTTCGTTCAACCAATCGGAAGGGAGTACTCAAACATGGGAATGGCATTTAGGAGCAGGCCACCTTGAGGTAGAGCGGCAGAGCTAATTATTTATTCCATTTTGGAATTCATAATGTGTCTTGTTTGCGAAGGGGCCTTGACGCTACAACGGCTCTTCGCTGTATTGTTTTCCCCCTCGGGTGTGACTGGAGAACGCTTGCTCACCCGGGCTCTCGCTCACTCTCACATGAATGTGATTGGTTTCTTGTAAAGGCACACTCATCTGTGGGGAGAATGCGCATCACCTTCAGTACTCTCCGGTCTAAAAAAAGGAACATTGACAACTCTCGCGCTTCAGGCTTTTAAACATGCTTTTAAATAAACCTAAAAGTAGATAGTATTACAAGAACAATATGCATTTAGCTTTCATTCTTATCTACTGGTAGACTGTCCACCAGCAGATATATCTTGCTTCTTAGTTCAGCAGTGATTGGTCTATCATTGAAATATATAACCCATCACGATGATGGATGTATCAATGGGGTCTAGGAGCGTTCATTCAAAGCAGTAGGGAATGCAGTATTGCAGTGGTCTGTGCTAGCTGGTCAGCTATGATTCTAAGTAGGAGGGGGGGGTGGGGACGGTCTCTGACTCATCCTCCCTGTTACAGTGGCTGAATATGTGCGCAAATCAGCACTTTCATTGGCAGAACACCTTCATAATGGCATTGACTCACTTGTTAGCGTTTAACCATCCCTGCGAAGTAAAAAGCAAAGTAAACTTGTGAAAGCTGAGGTTGTAAGTTCACTGCTCTAAAACATCCTACCTCCAAGGATAGTCAGTGTTTCAACGTCCTCCTCGCAACCTGCCTGACCCGCATACAATTTCATATGGTGCACTTTGATGATTCTGCTTTCCAAAATTCATACTCGCCGCAATTAATTTGTCAGTCTTGTCAAGAATATACCTTAATACTTTTTATTCCCCTCTCCCACATGCACATTTTACTCCCCTGCATAAAAGATAAACCTGGAGTATTGATGGACATCTAAACCCAGGATGAATAACCTGGGCTGTAATCTGATGGCCTTTGAAGGACCAGGTCTGATTGAGAGGTTGCAGCTGTGCACTTTTATATTGAAATTAACATGTGTGCTAGTGCGATGCTACAAAAGACCCCCCTCTTTAAAAAAAAAAAAAATAAAAAAGAAGATCAATCCCTTTGGCAGAGGCCTTTAACATCTGGACCGTGCCTGCCTCTGAAGCAATACAATTCACAGTTTTGATTGTTCTTCTGGGCGGCACGGTGGTGCAGTGGATAGCACTGTCGCCTCACAGCAAGAAGGTCTCGGGTTCGAATCCAGGCCGGGGGCCTTTCTGTGGAGTTTGCATGTTCTCCCGTGTCCGCGTGGGTTTCCTCCGGGTACTCCGGTTTCTTCCCACAGTCCAAAGACATGCACGTTAGGCTAATTGGAGAGTCTAAATTGCCCGTAGGTATGAGTGTGTGAGTGAATGGTGTGTGTGCCCTGCGATGGATTGGCGACCTGTCCAGGGTGTATTCCTGCCTCTCGCCCGGAACGCATGCTGGGATAGGCTCCAGCCCCCCGCGACCCTGACCAGGAATAAGCGGCTTAGACAATGGATGGATGGATGGATTGTTCTTCTGGGCATTCAATTCATTTACTGCCCTGACTACCTTTGCCAGCACTCCCATATCTATCACTATGGAGCACAACCATAGATGCTAACCAGCAATGGGTTTCCAACATGGATATTATGCAGTTACATGTAATAGTTTTTTAAATGTTAATTTTGATATTTAAAAATACTGGTCCTTTCCGAAAGTGAGAGAGCTGTCAGGTGTTAAATATTTAACTGTGAATCATCTTGTCAGTCAATTGGTCACATTTCAAGTCATGGACTTGACTTTGTTTTTTAAATTAATGTTTGAGCAGGTCTTTATAGCATGTTTAGCAATTTACAAATCTCAAAAGCAGGAGAGCAAATCTCTTTACCGTCACACAGAAAGTAGTGGCCACAGATAACTTTCTAGCGAACCGCTATTTGACAATTCTTACCAGTCAACACATGGTTGAGCAAGCTAATCTCAGGATAAGTCAAAGATCAGTGCTATATGCTTTTAAATAAACCTAAAAGTAGATAGTATTACAAGAACAATATGCATTTAGCTTTCATTCTTATCTACTGGTAGACTGTCCACCAGCAGATATATCTTGCTTCTTAGTTCAGCAGTGATTGGTCGGTCACCTCAAGCGTATCATTGAAATATATAACCCATAGTGGTTAACATTTCTCATTTAATCCATGAAACGTTTACACTAAATTTAAAGGGAAATAAATCTGGTACGGTATTTAGCCAAATATAGCCATGTCAGCCACTCTAAACTTGAGTTTATACTATCAGGTGAGCACAGGAAGTCTTCCTAACATTGGATTTGTCTGGTATGGCTCATTGAATTTGCTCAAGCATGACAGGTCACCTTAAAACAGGATTTTTCCAGCGTCACCTGCCATCTGGCAAAGCCTTAAAACAGAGCCACACAGTGTGGAAAAATAAAATACGTAGGTCTTCTCTTCACCTTATTCAAATGGGCAAATGTAAGGTGCAACACGGCACAAAACGTGTGTATGGTTGGGAAGAGCTGACACAGCTCAAGCCACAAACTTCACCCTCCCCAAATACACAGTAGCGAACTATAACCGTAAGACCTAGGCAGAGCCACAATTAATGGGTGAGATGTTACTGAAAGCAAACATGCTCAGCACACACAGGCCCAGGCGCAGAGTTATTGCCAAAGGTCCACTCCACCTTCAAGACCCGAATGTTTATTCTTTTCCGGCTTTCAGCACTTTTCAACCATAAATTTAGACTCGTTCCAGCTCGATTTATATACTTTGCAGTGTTTATGAACCACAGAACCTTGTTGATAATTTCACTTGGAGTTTCACCCTGAACTTGTGACACCACTTTTTAACAAGTAAACAAGAAAAAACAAAGAATTTCCATGTACAGAGAGTCATTTTTCAACAGACAGAATAGACGAGGACAGGTATTTTGGACAACGGGTATTTCAACAGACATCTTTTGTCCATTGTTATTTTATCCTCACACTGCAGTCATCCCCTCCATAGTAACATAGCAACAGCCTAGTGTATGTAACCACTGCTGCACAATACAAACGATATGACCCCATGCTGAAGAGCTAATAGGGGAAACATTATTTTCTTTTTTCATGAGCAAAGGGAAAGGATTGCAGGTAGTACAACCCATTCTTTATTAAAACTATACTCATTTCACTTCACTAAAAGCAGCTACTTGGAGATGCCCTTGGAGAGCACTTTTTTTGAAAGATTATTCTGTCAAACGCAGTGATCATTACAGACAGGCAAATACACTGGAGTGGATAACATCGAATTAATCTGTTTTCTGGGAAGGCTGTCAAAATGATTTATCGGTAATTATGAAAAGCCATTAACTGGCACTACTTCAACACATATTCAACACAAAATCTATTGTATTTCAACATAGGAACGGTTTCTTGTGGACTGGATTGCCCTGTTATTACACATTTGTATTAAATTGCTGTAAGAAACATGTGGCTCAGTTGGTAGAGCACGGCGTTGGCAACGCTTAGGTTGTGGGTTCAATCCCCACTGGGACCACATGTGCTGAAAAATCTATGCATTCACTACTGTAAGTTGTTTGGATAAAAGCGTCTGCTAAATGGCATATATTATATATTAAACTGCATCCTTCCTGGAAACTATGGTGCTTGGTGTATGAGACTAGCATCATATAAGAATGTGCTAGTAAAACACATTATTTTCCCAATAAAACAAAACAATTACAAATCGTACCTTCTCAGAAAGAGTTAGTCAACCAAAGACCCCTGTTCAATGGGTAATGTTTTCTCTTTAAACTGTTCCATTGTTTCTTTTCTCCTATAGAAATTATATTTTAGGAACACTGCATTCAAATAATTGGTCCATTGTCCTGCCAATGTCACTGCAACAGAATACGATCAGGAATACATCTGCAAGATGAGGAATGAGATGTTGTAGCCAGCTGCCACAGGCATTATCTATTTGCTGCGAGGACCGATTCCCGAGTACAGCGGTGAGTCATTTTGGCCTCTGAATGCCCAAAATGCCCATTTAAACACTGGCATTTTCATTTAACAGCCTCTACAGAAGGGCCGTTGAGAAGTCAGACTACAGCCTTGATTGAATGTAACCGCAATGAGCTTTTATCCCTAACTTTGAGTGGAGATGGAAAAAAATATAACAAGCATAGCACTTACTTAAATGTCTTAGTTGGGGAAGGCATGCCTTGTGGTTGGACTGACTAGAATAATACTGCATATAAAGTGATAACTAC
Source organism: Aldrovandia affinis (assembly GCA_029706075.1). NCBI lineage: Eukaryota > Metazoa > Chordata > Actinopteri > Notacanthiformes > Halosauridae > Aldrovandia > Aldrovandia affinis. Next base: position 2,145,657 of record JAINUG010000115.1, read on the forward strand.
CGAGAACAGGACATAACAGGGTGAACCCCAGCTGCACTCGAAACCGCCAGCAGTCTATCGGGCTTATGTTCCAGCACAACAAAGTGCACTTTGAAGTGACACCAAGACGCTGGTTGTACTTTGTAGGTGCACGATGATCCATGCGCTTGTATTTCTATGGGCAGCACAAGCCCAGAAATTAAATGCATTTAAATCAGCCCAGCAGAAGCTGCTGCAAATGCAGGTGCAAGTCAAATTAAATTCTACGGCCTATGCAGGGGATGAAGCAAACAAAATAGGCTTACTAGTGTCCTTATTAAATCTATTACCCGTAATCGTGTCTTTGCATTTAGGTTTTTTATTACATTGCATATGGTTTTTACTTTCTCATGATCCCTACTGAGGAATATGCAACCTCTGCACATCCAGCAAGTGAAGGAAGAAGTGAGTGTCACAGAAATAAAAATCTGCTGCTTGAGCCTCGTCCACATACGGCCTATCAGAACAAAGGAACAAAAGCCGCTTTCAGCCTTCTCCCAATTCCACCTGGCAGCAGTATTTGTTTACCATGAATCCTCTGTTTACCTGGTCGACCGATCCCGAATCACCCTATATTACGTGCGTCTGACTGCTGCAGTTATTAACACGCTGTATACTTAGTAGCCTGTTGCATTGCATCACTTTCACTGATAAAAAAGAATGTGCACCTGAGAAATCTATATAATTTAGGTAATTGGATACATATCAGGGATAGGACAGCTTCAACTAAAATCAACTATTCATAGTAAAAGATTGTTTAATGTGTACTCTTAAAGCTCACTAACTTATGGGGGAAAAATGTACCAATAGTTTACATTATAATGATTCCTCTCTCACACAAGTGGCCAGTGTCTTGCAGCTAAAAAAATAAAAAAAAGTAACTTCCGGAAAATGTGTGTTTGCTAGGACATTCTGTACCAAGCACAATAATGATAATAAATAACCATTAAATAACCATTTTATTTGATCACAGAACAAGCCAGGTGCCATTTTAATGGGGGGCTCTAAATGTAATTAAGGGTGTTTAAAGCATCCACTTTAGACTAAACAAATATAGTGACATATTACTATGTGCTAATTTCCATGACACTGGATCCAAATAATCTGAGTAAGATGGGGAACGCACAGCCGAGTAACAGTATTATCTATGACTAATGCCAGCTTTCCAGGTAGCCTGAGAGAGACAAACCCTGTCTAGATGCAAGAGGCACAGAGCGCATCAGGGATATGCGCACCAACAACCCTAAGCAGCACTCATGGAGAGTGGTGAGGGGATAAAGCCTGTGACTCAAACAGCCCGCAATCGGGATCTATCCAGGAACGGGCGTTCCCACGACGGGCCCCACTCGCGCGCAGCGCATCCTCAGATTGGAACATCAAAAGAGGCCCTCCGTAGCACGGGGGCTTCAACAGTCTCCGTTTCAAAGGCCATCGTGGAACGAGGGAAAAAGCGGGACAGAGCCTGTGGTCTTCCGCTCCGCGGTACGAAACAAGAGGAGGAAAACCTCCATCAAAGTACAAAGTATTCCCTTCTTTCTTTCATGATGCGGAACACATGTCTGGTATGATTCTTTCTACCTCCAGCTCGTTCAGGGACATCTACCAGAAGGGTAAAATGAACATGGATATGAAAAGAGGGGAAGCTAAAGACAATGATTCAAAATCCTGGGAAGGATGACATAACATTGCAGGTCTCACAGAAAACACTTGTTCAGTCCCATCACTACTTTGGAATAAGGAGATATTAAGAGCGAGGAGGTGCACACCTCATTCTGTGGGAGGAGGAAGGCGTGGGAGGATTTCGATCGGCGCGGGTTTCGATCCGCGTCCCTGACGGGCAGCGCACACCACTCCGAAGCGTGGTGCGTTAGACCGCTGCGCCATCCGCCAGGCCCCGATATTTCTAAATGAATTCCCACGCCTTCCTCCTCCCACAGAATGAGGTGTGCACCTCCTCGTCTCTACCAGACCGGCCCTGGTCGTCAGCCCGATCAGAGGCGGCATTTGTCTGTCGGCCTCTGGGGGAGGGGGGAGGGAGAGCTGGCACGAGTTCGTCGAGGAGAAGGTTAAGAAGTCCGTGGAAGATTTCCCATCTCGAAAGAGGTGGGAACACACAACCAGGAATGTGTGTCTCGATCCCGGAGGACTCGTGAGGGTGGGGAATTGAAGTAAATAGAGGGTTTAATTGGCAACCAAATTGGGAAAAAAAATCTGAAATACATTTATAAAAGAAAAAGAAATATCAAGCACACTGTATAAGCTCCTAGCGCGCGATAACGAGTGTAAAAGCGTGCATTATACAGACACTTTCTCCGTTAATTGAATGTGCGCAAGCTCCAACACAAGCCAAAAACATCAGGGTACCAATTTCACAGCATTAGCGGCAATTTCATTCAGCAGACGGACAGACGGACAGACTGACAGAGCCACTGGACGTGTAAAGCACCGCAGGGGGAATGAACTCTGTTCCGGCTGAACCATCTCTGTTAGCCATCCGCTGGCATCCACCCAACACATTGCACTTTAACTAAATCGATTTTTTTACAATTTCAAGTCACACTGATTCCAAAACGCAGCTGTCAGTTGCAATAACAAAAGTGAAAAATGACAAAAAGGAGGTGGATAGCGGTGCGTAAGAGTGCAAAAGAAAAAACGGCTGAGACAAAAACAGCCAACAGGGTTTTTTTGGGGGACAGGTCCCTTCCCCCTGGCTCAGTGATCTCAGGTAGGGAAAAAAGTTATAAAAATAAAAAAATTGAATAAAACCACTGTCGGGGCTAAAAAACATTCAGACCCACTCAAACTTTCAATGCACATGCCCGGACGCGCACACAGCACATTCAGACAGGTGGGAATTGTGGAGCTCGGAGCCTCCCCTCTTACCAGGTGTGAGCCACGGTGAACGGCGCTGCTTGTGGATGTTGTTGCCAATGAGCATCCTGCGCAGCAGCCTGGGGGAGTTTCGGGGGGACATGGTCGGGGAGAGCCGGGGAGAGATGGTGGGGGACCTCCTCCTGGCGGCCCGTGGCTGCTCCTGCTGCAGCAGGTTCTCCCGCAGGATCCTCACCAGGTCCTCGTTCAACCCGGCGTGTCCGTGGTGCTGCTTCGCCGGCACTGCCAGCGTGTCCTGGCCGCCGCCTTGCTGAGCCATTCCCTCCTCTTGGGTGTGCCAGGAGGCGATGGAGTAAGGAGGATGAGGAGGAGGAGGAGCAGCGGAGCGGTGGGGGATCGGCTAATTCCACGGGGCAACTCTGCCGGTCCCTGATCCTTCTCCTCTTCTACACTGGTGCCGGCGAAAGCACAAACGAAAACAGGATGAAAAGATTTTTTTTTTTTTTTCTTCAAAAGAGACGATGGACAGGGGGGGAGGGGAGAGAGGAGGACGGCGTGGCAGATGTGCCCCCTTCCTTGGCGCGGAGCCGGAGTGCGGAACGGAGGTCGAGACGCGCGGCGGGGGTGAAGGGGAGCTCCCAGCCTAGCCCTCCTGCATGCCTGCTGCTCGGTGCGGAGTGCCGACTGCGCTCTCCTCTCTCCTTCTGTTAGCGATTCTCAGGAGCACAGCCCATCTCTCTTACTACCAACACTCCCACAGCAAAACATTCTGCCACAGCCCCACAGCGTGAGGAGGGAGGCATTGCGGGAAGAGAGGGAGGGGGAGGGAGAGGGGGTTGGAGGGGTGGGTGTGTTTGAATCGGTCGTCAGCTGTTCCAACAAGCCACACTAAAAGCACAAACCCCCCCTGGTTATAGCATAAACCCCCTGCCGTCAGAGCACGGTGAGCGGCGTCTGTAAATACATCACATCTCGTGAGCCAAGCGGGGACAGAGGAGAGGACCTTTTGTCAACGTGTCTAATTATTCAGAGAGGGTCGCTCTCCTCTCACCTCTTCTCTTTGCGGATTAAGAGGGCTGTGCAAATGTGCCAATGGGTGCGGGGAGGTTGCGGTGTAAGGGGAGTGGCTGTCGTTCCGAAGCGTTTCTCTTGGGTGCAGTTGAACGGCGGGAAAAGAAAGACAGCTGGGAGTGTAACTCTCGTTCACACTGAATCGCACACTCTGCTGCTCAATGAAACTTTTTTCCTTTCGCACATAAAGGACTACGGGGGTGTATATGAGCATTAGACACACACACCACTGTGTTTACATTGGAGCTGTATCCCTCACTTGACTGTTTCCACTGTCAGCTCCTTTGACGGGGGGTAACCTCTCACAATCCCACAAAATTAATTTAGGATTAGGGGAAGAACCTGGTCTGCACCCCTTTTTATATTGGGTCACTTCACCCAAATTGGAATGCCCGATCATATTGTAAGCCGCGCTCGCTGCAACATCCGCTGTCAAATGTGCTGTGCTTGTCTACGCTCTCCCGAAACGCGTGTTGTCAGATGCCACATTACCAGACTTTTGTCACTTCTTTCAAGTTAAGTTTGGCATGCACAGGCATGACCCAGAGGAAGACGCTTCATGTGCAGATGTATACCGGCAGATTGTGTGCACCTAATTAGCCAGAGAGGGTCGCTGGTGTGTGACGAGACATGGACAACCTCATAGGACAACTGGCCACAGTCGGCACCAGCATGGTCTGGATTCGATGCCAGAACATGGGGGTTATCCACATACTACAACAGTGCCTTAACAGGATGAGCTACCCAGCAGCCCCCACAAACCCTTGTTCAATAAAATATGGACCCATATTTTATTTAAACACTCTAAAAGTGTGTGCAGTATGCAGGTCAACATTCAGAACTCTGGGGAGCAAACAACGGCAGGTAAAGAAGGCAGGCCTTCGCTAACATGTGATTTTTTTCTATGTACTTAAACCATCAGACAAAAATGCATGTATAGGCTGAAATCATGCCAGCAGCAAGTCCGGTTCAAAGACCTCCACAGTATGGGGAGTGAATTGTAACTAATATTTGTAACTAATTCAATTGAATCATGTCTACACAAACAACTTTTTAACTGCAAAAGATCAGTTTCACACAGCTGGGACTTTTTTCACCGTAGTGTCCAGCTGAACATCTTATAGAGAGCAATGCTGATACTTTGAGAGGTGCTGTCAATGTGCGCTACAAGATGAATGCTGAACGCAAGGGAAAAGCTTTGCACTTGCATCACAAAACTTCCTCCCACTCAAGCCCTTTGTTTCAGAGGGGACACAATGATTAGGCTGGAAACGATCATAGCCAATGATTCACATGGAACCACACAGGACAGTGTACACATCACACGTCATCTCTTATGATATGCAATGGCAGGCAATACATTGTAATTATCAAATCTAAAATATATGCAATATATAAATGTAACAATCAAAGTATGATGTGGGTTTTGAAAATATTTGGATGGATATTTTACTATATCAAAATACTCTTGTATTGTAAATAATATTGTGAACATAACATATGTAAATTATCGCCATATTCAAAACAAAAGCATTTTACAAATCGGGATGGCAGGAATGCCATCCACCAAGTTACGGGTTGGTGGGGCATGCCCCATACCCAGGGGACGTGCTGTCGCCTGTCGGGTCAAGCGCAGAGGCACGCACTACTGATACAGTCAGGCAGAAAGCCAACGTCAGCGCGATTGATATCAGATCAATGACAGACAGATTTTGTGTTTCCAATGACGTTGAAAAGGCACAACAAGGCTTCAGGTGCGCAGGGGAGAAAACGGAGGAAGGAGGAGGAGGAAAAGAGAGCCCAATTAAGAGGTAGGCTATGTCATCAAAATGCCACTTTGTTGTGTTTCTGTGTTATTGTAAGAGGCTAGGGAGCTAACTAGCGAGGTAATAAACAAGCTAATGAGATGTTATAAATCTAGCCTGAAACTTATCCCACCAAATAGAGCATGAAAATACATTTAATTTGATACCTTATTCACTCTCATATCTTAAGTTTTAAGGAAGTTATGGTCATTTTTACACTCGGAAATTTGCATATTGACCCCTATTGTTTTTCAATGATCTTGAAACAAAAGCTGTGATTCAATAACATAAATGCCCATAACTTTCTTAAAAATAAAGATAATTGCATGACATTTTCAGTAGTTACAGATTGAAGCATTCTAAAAAAGATATGATATATCTAAATTTGAATTATCTGAAATTGCATTACATAATCAATTAATCACATAATTACATGTTGCACACACGCCGCGACACGGCAAAAACCACGGCAGGCAGTGAAGCATTTGGGCAAAGATATCTCACATTCCGGGTCAAAAATATCGCATTTCGCATCGACAGATTTCAATGAAATTGAACCAGAAACAAGATAAAATGTTAAATTAACGTCCTGGATACCTTTTATTTAGTCCTGAACTTGCGATATATCATTTTGAAAATGAACACGAGTCTGACTCTGAAGTGTAGCGTATGACCAAACCAAGCAATGTTTAATAAAATTTCAGAAACAAGATGGAGGATTGAGTTTTCAACTACGTTACATCGCAGACATATGGTGAAAAAAAAACCTGACAGCCCTTGAAAAGCCTGCATTTTTGGGGTACGGCCATAGTCTCTCGTAATCGCTCGCACAGGGACACAGGCACATCTAGACCGCCGCTGCACACGGGAATTGTAACATACCTATTATTAAGCTACCAAAATTAGTAGTAGGGTACAACATTATATCAATCAATCAATCAATCTTTATTTTTGTATAGACCCATTTACAAACAGGTTGTCACATAGCGCTTCACAATTGGCATTTTCCAGAGGGAATTAAAAAAACAGAAAACCATTGGGACCACTGTGGGAGACTGGAATATTATTCCCTGACCCCTTAAAAGGCGGTCGAGATGAACTCCTGGAAAATTGTGGGTTACAGAGAAAAACAAAACAAATAGTCCTTGAGGCTCATGAGGCTTAACAGACCACCGGAAGGGCATTCTAAGTGTAGGGGTGGGGTGGACCTCATCCCTCCAGATACCAGGGCAGGGCGGGGGATGGAACCAGCAGCTAGGGTCTGGGCCAGCAGCATCCGGCTAACACATGGCAGGGGTGGGGGTTGACTCTGGGGCAGGTGGGGGCAGGTGCCACGAAGCCGGGAGAAAAGAGGAAAGGTGCAATTATGACTATGATAAATATCACACCGGATCAGGGGAAAGAGTAGTGATAACACTTTTGCACCAGCAGAAGTAATCTAGGGCAGCATAACTAATTAGGTGAGTGGCACAGGGAGCACGCAGCCATGAGGGCACTCAGAGACCATCCCACCACATCATCAGCAGTCCTGATAGGGGAGGATCATCACTTATGATTGGTGACAGTAAGGATAGCTCATTGCACCAGAAGGCTCTATTGCTACGCCCCCTCCACATCTGCACCTAATGACTATAAGAGAGACTAAAGAGATGTGTTTTTAATCTAGACTTGAAGATTGAGACCGTGTCTGACTCCTTCACAGAGACGGGTAGATTGTTCCACAGTAAAGGAGCTCTATAGGAGAAAGCTCTGCCACTTGCTGTATTTTTGATATTCTAGGGACTACCAAGTTGCCTGCATCTTGTGAGCGAGTTTAGGGGGATTGTACGGATGAAGTAAATCCATCAAGTAAGAGGGTGCAAGTCCATGCAACACCTTATAAGTTAAGAGGAGTACCTTATAGTCTAAACGATAGTTTATAGGAAGCCAGTGGAGTGACGCTAACACAGGACTAATGTGCTCATATTTCTTTGTTCTAGTCAGGATCCTTGCAGCAGCATTCTGTACAAGTTGTAGGCTCCTGAGTGAGGTATTGGAACAGCCAGATAGTAATGCATTGCAATAATCTAATCTAGATGTAACAAAGGCATGTACCAATTTTTCTACATCTATTAATGACAGGAAGCCCCTAATTTTGGCAATATTCCTCAGGTGAAAAAAGGCTATTCTGGAAAAAAGGCTATTCTGGAAATGTTTTTGATGTGACTATCAAATGAGAGACCAGGATCTATAGTAACACCAAGGTCTTTTACCACCAAACTTGCAGCAACAGAGCAACCATCCAGATTAAGTGATAAATCAGATAACCCTCTTCTGAGGTTTTTGGGCCCCAAGACCAACATCTCTGTTTTATCAGTATTCAGCAATAGAAAATTATCTGACATCCAGTCTTTTATGTCTTTAAAACAGGCCTCCAACTGTTCGAATTGTCCTTCGCCAGGTTTCATTGATAGGTATAATTGTGTGTCATCTGCGTAGCAGTGAAAATGTACGCCATGTTTACGAATGACATCACCAAGTGGCAACATGTAAAGGGAGAACAATGATGGCCCCAAAACAGAACCTTGAGGGACACCATATTCCACCTTGATGAGAGCAAAGGGCTCATCATTTAACGGCACAAATTGATACCTATCTGACAGGTAGGACTTGTGCCTAGGAGAGTGCCTGTCCACGCAGTCCAACTAGGTTTTCAAATCTGCTCAGAAGAGTTTGGTGGTCTATTGTGTCAAACGCAGCACTTAAGTCCAAAAGCACAAGAATAGAGACGCATCCACGGTCGGCTGATATCAGTAAGTCATTAACAACTTTAATAAGAGCAGTCTCAGTGCTATGGTGTTGCCTAAATCCTGACTGAAAAGTTTCATAGATGTCATTTGATGTCAGGAATGAAGTCAGTCTCTGAGCTAAAGCTTTCTCTAGAATTTTTGAGAGAAAAGAAAGATTAGAAATTGGCCTGTAGTTACTGAGATTTTCTGGGTCGAGGTTTGGTTTCTTTAAAAGTGGCTTAATTACTGCCACTTTTTGAGAATTTGGCATATAGCCTGATGATAGAGAAAGATTAATAATGTCTAGCATGGATTGCCCCATAACAGGAAGAAGTTCTTTAACAAGTTTTGTTGGGATTGGGTCTAATTGGCAAGTAGATGGTTTGGAGGACATAACCAATTTAGAAAATTCAGTCCACTCCAGAGCACTAGAAACTCAAGAGTAGCCATAGGACCCCTGTCCTGGTAAGCCTGTGCTTTCTGATCAGTGTCCGCTACAGCAGAAGGTGCCATTTTAGTAATTTCATCTCAAATTTTCTCAATCTTCTCAGAGAAAAAGTTCATGAAATCATTACTATTATAGGCTGCCGGAGGCTTATCAGTGATAATAATGTGGCTAGCTATCCATAAAAAATCGATTTAAGTTGTTTGTCCTACAGCCGCTTTTGCTTGTAATAGGCTAATAACTGACCTGTCTGTACAGATACACTCAGCAAATTTTTGCAAAAGCCCCCAGACTTTGTTAACAATCTCGCCTAGGGCTCCAAAATGTGTAGAGCCGGCCCTGCCCATACCTATAAAGATCAGAGAGTTTGCCATTGTTCAGGGTCTCCCACAGAAATGACTACCAACGGCTTCTTCATCTTCTGCTTCTCCTTCTTAATTGACCTGCCTATTACATCATCAGATATGATCCATGCCCCCAATTAGTAATTCTCCCCATTGGGCAATCTCTACTTCAACCAAAAATATCTGTTCAGATATATTTAAACCAATAACATAATCTCTTCATAGTAGCAAATTGCAGGCCATGCAGCGGGTGACATCATTATTTAGACATATAAGGATGTGCACGTGATGATATTTCAGCCAAAAGATGGAAGTAGTTGTATTACTACCTTGCTTGCTATATACTATCCAAAATATTGATAGTATTGCTTGTGGAGATGTATAATACTTACGGCCAACAAAAATACATTTCCATAATGTATTTCTTATCATTTCCCATGTAAACCCTGCATCATATTATTTCCTAGCTCAGATAGCTACGGTAAGGCTTTAAATCCCCAGACTAAAATGTTACTCCTAAACCAATAAGATGTAGGTGTAGCCAGCTAGAAAGCCACTGCCCTGTTTCATTCAGACAGCTGGCTACCTAACTACACAGCTACATAGCGTTTCATTAAAACAAGCAGCTAGTTGGATTGCTAACTAGCTGCTAACAATATATGAATATTTATTAACTAATAAAGAGCTGGGCTGTCCTTAACAGTTGGGAACAGCAATGGAGGTAGAAACACAAACCCATCCAGATGTTGGAAAAAGAGTAAAAGACAACTCATTAGACCATATTACTTTCTTCCACTGCCCAGAAGTTCAGGTTTTGTGCTACTTACACTAGGTTATACATTGTTGCCAAATGGCATCCCCACCATAAATATCAACTTTGAAGCTCACAACGTAGGGTTTTGATTGAGATTGGGTCATGTATTGGTGTAGCTTCAGTTCTGTGGTCATTTGAGGTGGTTACTTTGTGGTTTTTGGAAACTAACCTGCCTGTTTATCTCGGTGAGCTGACTTGCGACCACCGTCCCTCTTTCCTCCACTGTTCCTCTTTTCCTTGTTTGACGTATGCGGTCATGATTTTTGGCACTGTTCCCCTTGACATATGAAATCATTTTGCCATTTCTGTGTCTGCACCTGCAATTCTGGCACCAATTATTTCACCTCTTTCAAACTATGTTAGGTCTCATGTTTATCACATATTTGTGTTGATTTTAAAATGTCTTTAATACCAGAAACATTCTTTACGGAGTGTGCTATTTCCAAACATAGAATATGAAACTAATTATTTCATATACACTTATACAAGTTGATGAGACGACAATATGAAGAAACACAGGGCCAAGTTACTTGAACAAATGTAGGAAAATATGGGAAGAACAGTGCTTTAGAACAGTGCATGTTAATTTCTGTGAAATACGTATATTGATATAAATAATTTGGTATGCAGGCTGGATTTAGGAATTGTATTTTACAGACATACAGAGATTTATTTGCAATGTGGGATTACAATGCATTCAACAACATTTTACTAAAGTAACATGCATGAATATTGAATTTTGAAAAATATTAAATGTCAAAAGGATTTTTTAAATTGGAAATTTGATATGTTGACATGTTTGTAACAGTTTTTAAGGGATCACAGCCCTTGACCACATATTTCGGGAACAGAAAAATCTAAGACTTGCGGGGCATCAGGTGGGGGATCCCTCTTTGATGTTTTCAAGCACGCCAAGATCAGATCCCGCTGCAACATGACTCTCACGGAGAGCATGTGGGAAACCGCTGCTTTGAAATGAATTAATATGATGATCTCTGGCTCTAAGTGAGGGGTCTTCAGTTACATTTTCCCCAAGCTCTTCATACTGACGGTCAATCTATTATCCTAAATCTCAAAAGCTTGCCTTCCACACACGTCCTCAGGAGGTATCGCCCCTATCCCAAACAAGCTTACAATGATTAAAATAGTTTTCCAGTGGACATTAATTAAAACACGGTAAGCGGAAAGGCCAAAAACACGGTAAGCGGGAAGGCCAAAAACAAGATCCAGAGTGATATACCACTTCAGAGAGAACGAGTTGTGCTGTGCACCGCGTTCAGTGAGAGTGTATTATTGTGTGTGTTCTCAAGTCTGCTCCGTGGCTTTTCAATGTGCGCCATGCATTGGCCACCGTTGCCACGGAAACTGTTGGCAACGTAGACAGGAAAGGGAGAAGTGTATGTGTGGTATTAATTGGCTCTGGTCTAGAGACACAAAGGAGGGATGAAAAGACGTATTTGTGCAGTACTCTCTGTACCTCTGTCTTATGAAGTGCAACATGAGAAACCTGGAGCAGAGACTTGTCTGTTTTTCACTCTGGCCACTGCCTGCATTTGCAGCTGAAATTGAACAGAGATGTAAAAATTATGAATGACTGCAGGCAAAATAAACCACTGATTACTTGATTACCTGCATTCTTCTCTGTAACAGTCAATGCCATACATATTCTTTAATTTAATTATTAGTTCTTAATAGCCCTATCAATAGCACTATCAATATGTGCATGTTTTGACTACTTTACTATATTACATTTCAGCTTTACAGACCACGTATTTGTATATTTTACATGTACCAACTGAGATGTGGATCTACACCCTTTTTATTACAATCCAATTTACCAACTGGATTATGTAATTCCTCTGGCAGTTCCTCCAATGATACTGAATTCTAGGGCAGAGATTCTGGAGATTAGTAGAGATGGTCCACTCGTAAATTATAACATTTTCTCAAGTTCTGAAAGTTGAAATGTTTTGAACATTCCGTGTTCACAGAGAGCGCTCCAGTTTGTTCTGTCCTCATTACTTCAATGGAAAAAGGACTTAATTTAATATTCAAGAAGTTGACCCTATTAAAACAGTTGTATTTTAAAATATTAAAATATCTACATTCAAATAACTTATCTTTATGGCCTTGTATTATTTGGGGCACTCGTGAACATGGCTCTCTTCTCAAGAGGGTTTTGTCCATGAAGTGCTAAAGTTTATTTGACTCAAGGGGGCAGGGTTAGCTCTCAATGCCTGGCTGCTTCTTTTACATTGACCAACAGACTCTGGCATACTTGGTTGCCAGCTCGCAAGTCACTGCCACTGACTCCGGTGGAAGAACAACTTTCTTGCAGCAGTATTCTCGCAGGAAAAACATTTAAGGCTAGCTAGCCAACCAGGGGCAGTATGTATCAAGCCACTCAAAGTAAAAATTGATCTCAAGTGTAACTTAAGTGTAAGAATTGGTGACTTTTACTCCTAAACTCAAATTTAAGAATAAAAGTGATTTATCAAATATCTCTGGACTTAAAAGTACTCTTAAAATGTCAGATATTTAAGAGACCTCTGGCACTCTCTTAACTCGGCTAGGAGTAGGCAAGATGACACAGTTGCGGAGACGGAGAGGTGCACGGACAGGAAGACAGGAAGAATGTTTTAGAAATGTTTGATGATGCACAGTTAATCAAACATTATTGCTTAGATCATCAGGGAATCATCTTTGTCACTGATCTTGTGCGGGACGTAATATCACCAGCAACTTTGAGAAGTAGTGCAGTTACGGCAGAGATGCAAGTTATTTTAACACTGCGCTTAAAGGTCAAAATCATTTTAATAGCTGTTGTTGTTCATCAGCAATATTGCAATATGAAACAAATCTGTCTCATAAATAAGTACATAAGACTACGAACCACTGCCAGAACCGTTGCCTTCTTGAAAGTGGAAATTTTGGATAGAACATTGTACCCATTTTTTTGTTTTCCTCCGGGCTCCGAATGGTGAGGCGAAGCTTGCATTTGTTATCTGCGACCTGCTTCCATGCCTTTTTTTTATGATGACTTGTGTCGTTGTGTTGTGTGGGGCTATATTTTCCCTTAATTATTTCCTTTTTTGAGTCTACCTCCTCTACAGTTCAATTCGGTTTTCTTTTTAAATCCATTTTGCTTAGCCTAACATTAGCCAGCAAGGCATCTTTTATAACGAGGGTCTGTTTAACTTTATTGGAAACTTGTTTTGCCCATCAGGTTTTTTGTTTTTAAGCCATTATACCAACACCACAACAATATAACAAGTCATTGTACAACTTGAAAAGAGATAAATATTTCAGTGTTTTTTCCCTCTGTGACCTGAGGTTAGTAACCGTAGAAACAATACCCAGGAAATAGCCAGCCTGAAAACACACCTGCCAGTGGAACTTCAATTAACTTGAAATCCCTAACTGGTCTGATAAGCCTTTTTCATATGCAAATTACTCAATTACTATGCTCATTTGGGTATGCAAAGAACTCGCACTCAATTATGTCACAGAGTGTGCACACCTTTCCTTTCCAACCCCCTCCTCCTCTCAACCCATGTACACCCCAAACTTTGAACCCCTTGTCCCTCCCCTTGTCCCCCGCAAAATGTGGAAACATTTTGTTGAACATTGAGTACATACTTATAATATGCATATGGTGAATATGGGTGTCAGTGTAGTATAATGGTTAGGAAACTGGACTTGTAACTCAGAGGCTGTTGGTTCAATTCCCAGGTGAGACACTGCCGCTGTACCCTTGAGCAAGGTACTTAACTTGCTTCAGTAAAATATCCAGCTGTATAAATGGATTGTATGTAAATAAATGTAAACTGTGTAAGTCGCTCTGCTTAAGAGCGTCTGCTAAATGCCTAAAATATAAATGTAAAAAATGTGAAAGTAGACAATAAGTGACATGCATACTAATATAGAATAAATGTATCAAGCACATAAGAGGGCAGTGGTGAATAAGTGTATCAAGCCCATCACAGAACAATGTGACTTAATACACTGACATGGTTATACAGAGAAGTACTAGTGTATTATTCTTAAGAGCATCAGTGATATTCTGGAGAGAACTTTTGGTCAGAGAAGATTGATCAAAATAAACGTTAGCCAACTGTATTACAAAAACAAATGCACATCAGAGGGAACACAAATATGTATAACACTTATTGTCATACTGTATATATAATTCTATAAATAAATTTTTCAATAACATGTATTCAAAAATATAACACAGACCACATGTTTTACATATTTTGACATATTTTCCATTTCACTTTTGTCATTTCACAAGTTTTGTAAGGGATACCCCTACCATGGTTGAGGGTCAGTTCCATTTCAATTCAATTGTATTTGTATAGAACACTGTCACAAAGACACTTTACAGAAAACTGAAAATATGAAAACCTGAAAATACTGGGCCTGAACCCCAAAAAAGCCAGAAAGTGAGGTTAAAAAACTCTCCAGTGGGAAGATAAAAATGCTCCAACAGTCAAGAAACAACAGTGGGAAGTCAGGAGGAACCCGTCTTTGAAATCTCATGCTGATTGGCCCGGGTTTCAAGTCAATTTGAAATGAACTGAAATTCAATTGATGAATTTTAAAATGGCACGGTGGTGCCACTGTCGCCTCACAATAGGTCTCGGGTTATAGTTTGCATGTTCTCCCCGTGTCCGCGTGGGGATTTTTCAATGTCCAAATGAATTTCAATTGGAGAGCTAAATTGCCCAGGTATGAAGAAATATACACTGTGTGTATATATGCTGAGATTTTTCATTTTGGATGGATGGATGGATGGATAATTTTAAAATGGCCATAATATTATATGAGGATTTTTCAATGAAATGAATTTCATTGTTTCGAAGAAATATGAAATTTTTTCATTTTGTTAAGTGCTGACTGCAATGTTTCTTGAAATTTGTTCTTTTGTTGTGCTGTAGCCACTTATTACTTAATAAGTCAGAAAACGTTTTATAAAAATTCATACTGAAGCCATCATCTCCATGGGCTTTCTCACTGGCTAAAGATTAAATTATGAGATCATTATCTCTGATCAAGATATGTCCCGATCCAACCTTTCCTTTTCCTCAGCAGAAAGTGTGGGCAATATTTTCTTCAATAGCTCCTCAAAATAGAATGGTGAAGGATGAGTTTCAGAAGCATACAGTAACTTGTAGAATTATTTAATTCTGTCATCGATGCCCCGAGGTGTCTTATCTCGGAATTATCCCAATCCGAGATAAATGTTTTGACTTTTTGTTGCGTATGAGCTAACAATCAACCTGCCTTCTCTCCAAATTCAAAGTATGTATTTTTCACTCCATACAAATCAAATTATTATTATTTTTTCCTTCAGTTTTCATTTTTAACGAATCAGTGTACATCTATTCATGCTTGGGTTTTTCTTTATGGGCCGTTTCTAAATCTAAAGTTTAGTAAGGCTTTTTAATTAGTCTGTCCTTCTCTCAACTCTGCAAGTTGCTTTATATGCCTCCCATACAGGACTCTACAGACTTGCTGTTAATTTCAAAGAATTTGTGCGCTTCAGTATTAACAAACTCAGTTCATTCTGGGATAATTAAGAGTGAGTTATTCAATTTCCACAGTGAGGGTTTAGTATGATTTGTGGAAGGGGCAAAAACGAATGTAATTGGACAAGCCTCTGAATAAATCATGTTTTTTATTTCCATTTCCCATATATTTGATAATATTTCTTGAGTGCCCCAAAAGGCATCTATTCTAGAATATGACTTATGGGGATTTGTGAGGAAAATATATTCCGTAGCTGTTGGGTTTAGTAGTCGCCACACCTCAAATAAACCTGCTGTTTTACACGCATCTGTAAATGCTGCCAATATTGCTCAGCCGGAAGGTAAAGGCTTCATGATCTGTCAACAATGGGCTTGGAACTGCATTGTAACCACCACCCATTCAAATTGGTGTACCAGAGTATTGCGCCAGTACAGAACCCATCACATTAAAAAAGGGAACAGAATTGTTGTTGGGCCCATATACATTTAGTATAAAAACTGAATCCGTTGATCAGCACATATCTTCCTATCAATATTTGAATTCTCCGTTACAAAAGGTGCAAAAGGTGTCTTTTTATGAACCACAATGGCTACGGCCCTACTTCAGCTATTGAATGAAGACAAAAATATTTGTCCGACCCCTCCTTGCTTTAGTTTGAGCGACTCCAAGTCAGTGAGGTGAGTTTCTTGTAACAATGCAATTTCAGTATTTATTTAGGATATTCTGACTCGCTTCACTGGACTGTTAAAACCACTTACATTCAAGGAGGTCACAACTATATTTTCCAGTAAAGGTCTGTCCCACATTTTGCGACAATATTTATATTAATTAAAATAATGAAAATCAATTCATCACTTCCTTGCCTATAATATTGCTCAATTCCATTTACATGTTGCAAAAAAGGAAAAATCCGCTCTGTGTACAAAACTAACATAAAAGTAATGATAAAACAGGATACCAAGGATCGGAGGACCCAATGGGGCCTGGCAAAATGGTACATTTGGTCCATAGAAATGTCAAGTTGTGCACCATGGAATTTAAGGCTCTCAGGGGACAAAATTTAAATTTTTTCACCAAACAAAATATGAACATGCTACTGATATGCCTATCAGCAGTATGCCAACATTATGCCACCAATATACTCACATTTGTCTCTTGAAGTCAGTTCAGAAGGTTGAACAGTAGGCTAGGCTACATTTATAGCCAGTAGAGATGTCAAAGTCGGTTCCTCAGTGTAAACATGCTAGCTAATTTAATTGACATAAGAACATTAGCTATCATTAGCTGCTATTGTTTTAGCTTAGCCTCTTGGTGCATTAGGGGTAACATTGTGTTTAACACGTGTTCTGTCACTCAAGTGAAGAAGTGCGAGATGTAACTGATTATAACTTCAGCCACCTCTTGCCCTTTGGAATAGAATTTTGAGGTTTAATAAATAATAATAATAATAATACACTTTTTATATAGTATCTTTTGTACAGAATGCAGCTCAAAGTGCTTTTACATTTCAGCACAAAGAATAGAGAAAAAATTATTTAAAAATAATAATAAAATAAAAAATGTAATAAATAAATCACACAATACAAATGGCACAGAGAAAATCTTGTAAGTAAAGGAATAAAGCAATTTAAAGAAATAAAATAATAAAGAGCCATTTAAAAATGTTCACTGAGCCCACTTCTCTAATACTTTTTTGTAGGGAGTTCCACAATTTAGGTGCATAGTGGACGAAAGCAGCTTCCCCAATTTTCTTTTGGCCTGCTACAGAGGACCTAAGGGATGGATGGATGGATTGATCAAAACAAATGTAAGAAACATTTTAACATGTGCATCCGATTAATCAACCAATTTAATCAACTCAACGGTTGACAGCCCTAAAAACAACCAGTTCACTCAACCTACAGGTGGTCATAAAAATATTTCAAAATCATCATACAGTTGTTATATGACCATGTGATGATATTAGTCATATTTTTTATGCTGAATGTTATTCATTACCATCAAGTATTATATTTGGAACACAGCAGATTGGAGTGCTGCAATTTGAGGTAATAAAATATAAAAAATACAAAATATGTTTGAAAGTGCTCTTGGGAAAGAGACAGAATGGTCAAAAGAAAATAATTCCATTGCACTCTTCTGTATTAAAATGCCTTTATTGTGATGGCATTACAATGGAAAGTGATTAAAATCTCAATGACAGACCACCAACGGATTTCAATTCCTTCATCCTTCATCAGGGTGTGATGACATTACAATAAAGCGCTTTTAATGAAAAAGAGTGCCTTGGAATCTATTTTAGACAATTAAGAATATTATATATTGGACTTTGATTTTGCATTTTCTATGTCACGTTGCACAAATACATGGACTGTATGTCCAAATGGAAGGGAAAAACGTAAGGCATTATGTAGAATTTTAGAAGTACTATGAAGAGAGGCAATGATCAATAGATCATGTTATTTCAACCCAAACTGCAAAAATAACATTCCTGAATTACCACTTATGACCACTAGAGAGCAGAATTTGACAATAAATGAATTTGTCTAATTCAGGTGAGTGAAAGTGCTGGGGATTCTAGTGCAAATGTAACTGAAAGCTACTCTTGATCAGAATACACAGTATTGCGTCTACTGTGTTAGACAAAATAATAAAAGGCTGCACACTGTTTACATTCATAGGTCTTTGCCATGGATTGGACAGTTATCATTTTTCATTGGGAACTAAGAAAATGCTTCTTTGGGAGCGAAACAGTGTGGTGTGCAGGCTTCTAACAGTTGATGATTACTTCTCAGAACAGAACCTGCAAATATTTTCTGCCTACTGTTGATGACACAAATACTAGATCAATGCATTGACATTTTTTGCCCATTGTAAGCAATGTCTTGTGCAATTTATTTATTTATTTATACTGTATATACTGTGTGTGTGTGTGTGTGTGTGTGTATATATATATATATATATATATACACACACAAACACAGTGCTGTTCTCTGAAAGATGATACCTAAGTTATTTATATAACTCAACATATACAGTACTATTTATACTTGGAACCTGAAAATTACAAGCATCTGAAAATTTAAACAAAAAAGCATGGTGTGTCCAACCAGGCGTGTGACTAGACATTTCAAATATCCGGGGCTGAGCCCACGCCCTAGTATAGATAATAATCAATCATTTTACTCACAGTGTATTAAACAATGCAAGTAACCTATCATTATAGTTCTTACATGTATAATGACATTAAGCCCTTGCAACAAAGTTTAAATGAAGAAAAATGTAGGGGTGTGGGCTACATTTAACACATGCAGTGCAGTGTCCATGGTTGTATCAGTAATGCTCAAACACGGTCAATAATACACACAAAAAAATGAATGAATTTGCCCAAAATGGTTCGGGGCTAATGACAAAAGGTCCGGGGCTATAGCCCAATAGCCAGGCCCTAGCCATGCCAATGTCCAAACACATACTTTTCCTTTTTTTTCTTTTCTTTTTTTTTCAGTGAACAACACTAGGTCCCCTCTGGACTCTTATGGCACTGACCCAGAAATGCAATGCTATAAATTCCCCAGCTAAATAGTTTGGCTTGATATCTGTTAAACAGACAGAAAGGGAATTAGGAGGGGAAAAGAAGGCAAACACGTGCTGGAGATCAATAAGAGAAGAACTATTAAAACAGGCTTATCAGCAAGGGAACATCCATACCACAAAGTAGTTCACAGAATCAAGCACCCTGGAATATCAATATATACCCTTGAATTTTTCAAGATGTGTGGATGCGATGTTATCCCGGTGCGAGGTGTATGTTAATAGCACGGTCTGATGTGCATGCGGATATCAGGCAATATGTATGCGTTTCTGAGAGAAGATAGCGGTATGTAGTGTGCTGTGAGTAGCATGTGTGCCTTTGAACATATCTGTATATTGGACAGAACACGGCTGCTCCTCTGCTATGCTCTTGTCCCATGCGGGCCATGTGCAGAACAAACACTACTCACAGGCTGAGCAGTAGGTACATAAAGTAGTACTTTGAGCCATTCTAGGTTCCATTCTGTAGACTCACCAGATACTCAGCCCCTGCATTCATTTTGTCCTCTCTGCTTCCTAACTACAGGAGGTCCTGGCTGGTAGCAGTGCTATAATACCATACAAAACATCCGTTGCTACAGTATTGTACCTGGTCATGCCCTTTCATGAATAATCATAAGATGCACCAAATAGGGATGTTTTGGCTTCACCGATAGGGAGTGAGTCTAAAGAATCCGTGGTCTTACTCGAGGCACGTTTCTTGTACCGACCACCAAGAGGCAGCTTCCAGTAAGTACACTAGCCTGAGCACAGCCTGAATAGTAGGCTACATATTAAACACCATGAATGCAAATAAGTTAAAGGACTAGTGTGCAGAAAATCTAATCAAATAATAATCACAATGTACTCATAATAACACTGGGGGAAATAATGATAAGATGCATAATAATGGTGCGCAAACTTCATCATACAATTAAAACATTAAAAAAATGTTTGGGGTAAAGTAGGTAATGTTATAATGAGTCAATAATCACCCTATTCTGTGGTATTGATAAATAACTCCATTCCATTTTCATAAATGTAGGAAGATGAGGTACCAGCACAGCTCAGTGCAGACAGTTTCCACCAGCTCCTTCTGGTTGATATTAAGCTGTTCCACTGGGTAATAATGATGCAGTTAAGAGCATGAGTCACAAACCCTTATTGAGGCTGTGATGCCACATAAATAGGTGAAATTAAATAGTGTGTACTAAAGACAAAAATTAGAATTTGCATCTTATACAATGCCTTTATTCCATGGTAGGCTCTGTTACCATATTTGCAAAAATGTAAGTATGTGTAGTGTGAGGGATAGTAAACGTAAAGTAAACATTTCTAAAAGATGGACAACTGTAATCCTAACTATGATTTAATTGAATAAACAGACTTCGTAAAGTAATTAGAATTTTTTATCGATACTATAGGTGCATCCTCAGTATAGCCCATGTGCCTCCTCTTCAACCTTGAGTCATTTATCACAGACAACACTGGACCCAAAGCCTCATCTCTCTGAAAAAAGGAAAAGGCCAGCATTGCTTGCTGCTTTGCATTAGACATCAGGCCAGTAAACTTAGTAGAAGGGAACAGAAAATTCTTCAAACTCTGGAGCCAGGTTACACCATTCCCATGAGAGGGACTATATCACACGCACAGACCCCGAAATACATAAAAATCAAAGGAAAGCTTTTGGAGCACAAACAGTGTGGCAGTTAGTTTCACAACTGATATGTGGAGTTCACTGAGAATGGAAATCTTGCATGACAGTGACAGCTAAGTTCATAACTGAGGACTGGTGACTTGTAAGTCTTGTGTTGGAAACCAAAACAATGGAGGAGAGTCACACTATATCTAATATTGTATAGCGGCTTGGTTAGCAATGCTATTGGAGCCCAACTTCACCGAGGAATACGAACACATTCTGGACCTGGCAATGGCACAGTGGAATATGGCTTAGGACATGACAAATGCCTTGAAGCCAAAGATCACGCTCACCGAGCTCCTGTCAGAGGAGGACAGCGTGTCATTGCCAGCCACTCTACAAATGCTGGCAAACCTGAAAGGGCCTCACTTGGGCATACGGGACGATGACAGCCCCACTACCAAGCCAAACTGGTGGAGAAGACTGACAAGGGATGGGAGCTGTGTTTATTTGCAAGCAGAAAAGTGACAAGTGTCAGAAAAGTGACAAGGAGCTGGAGACTGCCATATTACTCTGTGGAGATGATGGAAGACACCAATGAAAGTCAACAAAGTGACAGCAAAGAGGATATTAAGGACTCTCTTCAAGATCGCACAAAGGTATAATCTAGACCACTGGCATGGTGGAGGACAAATGAGGACAGGTACTTCAGAAGTGGCCAGAGCAGCACAGCATCTGCTCAGCATCCCTGGCACATCGACTCCCTCAGAGAACATCTTCTCAGGCTAGAATAAATGCTTACATTTTATGACTACTTTACTAGTCACCAAAACGGATGGACTAAGTCAATTCTAGCTAGCTAATGTCCATACAGTTTTTAATCTAATGTTACTGGTTTGAAAGCTTCAAAATAGCGAGACATGGTAACATTAACACCAGGAAAGCTATTAAAGTCTGATACCAAGGCAGTTAGCTAGCTAGTAGAAGCTAGCAAATACGAGCCCTCCACTCCAGTCAGCTCGGCAGACGATTCCGCCAGAGACTGTGGACTGTTTTCCATTTGGTATGCCAAAAAACATAATTTGGATTGTCTTTCTGTGTAAATTCTTAGCGGAATATAACTGGTGTGCAGCAGCACAATTGCACGTTTTAAATGGTCTGTTACTTAGTTACCATGTATGATCTTTGATCTTTGCAACACAAAATCTCCGGTCATATCGTTTTGAATGAGATCAAATCTATGAATATTGGTAAAATATCATGTTCTTCAGGGTTTCTGCTATAGTTTTTATATTATTTTTATATATTTTTACATTGCATTCAATGGAAACGGAATCTTTATAGGATCCTATCTGCACACGCAGCTTATGCTGAAATAGGCTTGAAATGTGTCAACAGATTCAGGGCCAGATTACTAGTGGCAGCACAAAAACAGCCCCTATAATGTGGCTCTTTTGCGGTCGCAGGTACAAACACATTAATGACCAATTTACAAAGACTGGTTTTAATGACAAAATAAAAGAAATGCAACAACCTCATTCACAATTTTGCAGTAGGAGACAAGCAATACAAATATGGCATGCGGACACATCCAAATCGCATAGCGCCAAGAAATGGATGCGGAGCACAAGTAGCGAAGGAACCACAAGAAAATTTTTTTTTACAGATCAGCAAATACAGGTAATGGTCAGCGAGGTACAGTCACAAAAAAGTGACATCACAAAAATAATTAATTAATTAGGCATAACAAAATTAACATGATGTAAAATAAAGTATTGTATAATGTTAGGTGGCGTCCAGAAGATAAACTTTCCTAGAACATAATGCGGGTCCAACCAAGGAAAGAATATTAACACTGACAGAACAATAGATGGGAACAATCTCTGCAAATTGAGAAAACCGTGGGGGTGGAAGGAATAGACACAGCCGAACTTGTGATGGGAGAAGGCCACAGAGCAAGGTAAAACTGTATTCACAATGCATTCTGCACCCTACTGACCACATACGCACAATAAGTCAATTCTTCAAATTCAGAACTGCATTTTTATACTGACTGCTAGCTGATGATAGATTGGTCAATAGAAATCCTGCATCCTTTCAATAAAACTGTCGGGGTAGCTATGCATTTTATGATCCTGCCCAGGCAAACAGTATATGTCCTAGCCTAACCTAAATTCTCATAAACAAGCGTGGGCTTCCTTGGTGTCATCACTGACAGGTTTTATTACCCCCTTAAATGAAATCAGTGCACAAGGCTTTGCCACCAGTGTTTGTCCATAGTGAATCAGCACACCACATGCCTACTATATCACACACACACACACACACACACACACACACCACAATTGGGGGATTCTACCTATAAGTTGGAAACTATGAGTCAAGTGTGTCATGATTTGCCTTGTCAAATGGTAGCAATATTCCTTGCCTGAGCATATTATGTTTCTCCAAATATCAGCTCAACCAACATCTCTGTTTAAGCCAGGCCCTATTGATGCTTGGTGTCACCATGATGCCCACAACAAGAGGACAATTTCAATTTCAATGATTACATATATAATAAATATATAATAAATATAAAAATATACCCTGAACATATTTTGGAGAAAGACAAACTTGGTTTGGTATTATTTGCTTTCATTTAATCTCTTTTGTAATTGCTATATGTCATTTTTACATGTAGAATTGAGTATTTGTTAAGGTAGTTGAACCTGTCTGTAGATTGGACACTGAATATGTATTTGTCTAAGTGTTTAAGTGTAATTGAATTGAATTGAATTGAATTGAATTATAATTTGTATATTTTGATGAAGGATGATCCACCAGATTGGTCTGCCTAACAACAAATTAGGTGATTGAATTGATAATTGGTATCCTGTGTAGTAAGTATTATATTAAATCTAATAAATAAATATTTACATGCAGCACATGAACCTTA
Source organism: Aldrovandia affinis (assembly GCA_029706075.1). Taxonomy (NCBI): domain Eukaryota; kingdom Metazoa; phylum Chordata; class Actinopteri; order Notacanthiformes; family Halosauridae; genus Aldrovandia; species Aldrovandia affinis. The sequence continues at coordinate 2,169,433 of JAINUG010000115.1, forward strand.
AACAAGGGCATTTAACCATTAAGGCTACTGGATTCAGGGAATATACTTTTTCTTTTCAAATTCTCACTTGCCCGACAAAATGAATATAATTTTCATATTATGTTTGAAAATAAATGAGAAGTTACAGGAAAAATATGTATGTAATATAAAATATATATTAAAAATTCTGAAATAATACTTTCAAGGCCTTATAGCAGGCAGGTTTCTCCATAGTCACTTAGCTCCTTGCTTAGTTGTGTGTAGCCACATTGTAAAAACCTTGTACATTTTACATTTACATTTTAAGCATTGAGCAGACGCTCTTATCCAGAGCGACTTACAAGATGTGCATTAATACAATACAAATAGTTTTTACAATGTCTGTTGAATGTCTTCTTTGTCTACTGGAAAATATATGTAAAGGCATGCTCACTGGGGCAAAGCGTCCAGTACCTCGGAGAGCGAACTACAAAACGCCTATTGTTAAATGCCTGCAACTTTATTAGTTTTTATCATGGAATTTTATCATTGGGTGCATGACTCAAGGTCCTCTTTTATATCCTCCAGTAGTATGATTACTGTGCGGCAGTATAACCTATATCGCATCACTATTTGCTCTTCAGTTAATTGAAAGATGATCATTTTTGGACGAGAGACCCCCTCCTGTCTTATTCTGTTTTGCCTTTGTCCTCTGTCTCTTATCTTAGCTCTGATGACTGCTGCCATGTTTAGGATAGATAACTCCTCATTAACATACCTTTAATAGAATGTGAGAGAGGCTATATCAGCACCCAGCATATCAGCAAAATACTGCCTGCTTTCACGTATATTTAAAATTCTCACACAAAGAGGAGAGTCAAAATTAAGGCACGCTTTATTAAATCAGACTGAATAATTAATTGGCCTAATTTACAAAATCTCCACCCTGTTTTAGCATGTTCGCTCCAGGTTTAGATATGCATGGACAGATTTAACTACACTACCGGTCAAAAGTTTGAGTACACCTGCTGGAAACTAGGTTTATCTCATAATTGACAATGCTTTACACCGTATACATTTCTGTAAATACTTTAAAATGACAAAAACACATGTAACAATGAACAAAATGAACATCAAAGAAATGTTCAAGAAAATTATATTGAAAATTGAATCTTGGATTCCTCAAAATAGCCACCCTTTGCCGTGATAACAGCCTCACAAACACGGGCCATTCGGTTAATAAGTTTCAGCAGGAAATCACCCGATATGTCTTCCCAGCTCTCCTGCAGCAATTCCCAGAGAAACTTGTGGGTTGCTTTGCTTTGACTCTTCTGTCCAGTTTGTCGCATACAATTTCTATGGGATTGAGGTCTGGACACTGGGCAGGCCAGGTCATCAGTTTGAGTTGTCCTTCACGTTCCTCCTTCACCAGGTAGTTCTTGCACAACTTCAAGGTGAGTTTCGGGTCGTTATCTTGCTGAAGAATGAAGGAGTGCCCGATTAGCCATAGTCCAGATGGAAGGTGTACTCAAACTTTTGACCGGTAGTGTATGTATCTAAAGGAAAGTCCCAGAGTGGTGTAACCACTATTACATCCTAATAGCAATTTGACCCATTGTGGCCGTTTAGCAAATCCGACGATTACCTTGTAGCGACTGCTTTTGCGTACGAAAAGCAGTCGCAATCCTTTAGTAAATCTGGCCATTAGAGTTATAGAAAGATATAGGCTGCATTCCACAAGGATTTCCTCATTTCCTACCCTCATTTCCTTTTCATGAAACTTCAGAAGGAGATGAGAGTAGAAGCCAAGGAGACGCAGGGGAGAAGGGTAGAGGATGAGGAAATAAGCAGCACAGAGATGCGGTGGACAGAAATGGGACACCCTACACACCAGCATCACTTAATGCGATGTTGATAAGTAATTACATTTTACAGTGGTGAGTAGCCTACATGTAGTTTAAAGTATAGTATACCAACATAGCTACAGTACTGCAGCAGGTGTCAAAGCTGCATGCAGGAAAACCTTGTTGGTGCATATGTGAATTTCCTGTCGTCTTCTGCTTTTGATCAAGCCCTTTATCTTGTGACTTAAATAGTTTTGGGGATTTAATTATCTCAGGCTTTAGGACAGATGTTAGCTATGCTCCCTCTCTCTTTAATGCTGCACTCATTTCACCACACACACAGAAAATACAGGAAATGTTCCAATAGTAATTAATTCAATAAAAAGTGTCACAACATCCATCAAAGCCAGTGGGTGGAATCTAACATTGGATTGGTTGTTGAACTTGGCTTCCGTAACATTCCGTATCATTGACACACATCAGTGTCTGCCATTTATTTAATAAATTAGCACATTATTTCCTCCATAAAAGAATATTGCAGCCGTGAATAGATTGCTATGTGAAAATATAACTATTTTACTTCTGGTCATCCGATGCATTTTATTCAATGATACATGGGGGGAACAATAATTTACTCATTTCTATTCAAGGACTTTTCAAGGACCTCATGACATTTGTCAGATTTTCCATGTATTCCAGTACTTACATTTCTGAGTGTCAAATTCAAGAACATTAAGCAGCTGTTTTTAACATGTATTACTGTTTCATATGAGATAACATGGGTTCTGATTATGCAGCAGAAATCAACACCAGTTCCACAAAGTTCTTCAATTTAATCTCCTGACGTATTTATTTCAGTTTCCAGGATTTTTTTTCAACTGTCAAGGACACGGAAGATACAATAAAACGCTGCATATCAGGAATGAACCATTTCTCTCTGTGTGTGCGCTAAGGGAAGTACAATAAACAGAGGAAGTGGGTTTATTGCTGAAGATCTTGCAAATGAAAGTGTTTATCGAACCAGTCCAGGAAGTGGACAAAAATAGACCCCGGCCTACACTGCACATATCATTCGCAATGAACAGCACCCCTCAAATGAATGCAACACTGATGAGCAGCAAGATGAGAGAAAATAGAGCATTAATCATTCAGTTCAGATGACACTTATGTCTCTCGTTTTTTTTTTTTTTAAATGACACGTAAAATTCACACCACTAGGAATTTGAAAAATTACAGAAGTATTTTTTTTTTCGTTCACAGTTGTCGCCCTTCGTTGAATCCAAACTGAAAAATAATTGAAAGGAGAATATATGACCCGTGAACTGTATCACTATGGTGACATGCAGATTCCACTTTGCCACCTGGTCCCAAACCATCTGTAGGAGTGTGTGCTCAAGCGTGCATGCGTGTGTGCGTGTGATGGCATGTGAGTGTCGGCGAGATGGATTTGGGCTTTTGAGGAAGAGGCCCGGGCTGTGAGCACAACTTTCTTTGACGGATTGATTTGAGACCTATTTTTGATGCCCTGCCTGTTTTGGACTCTAACATGCTCCAGAGTTTTCCAAAACCTCTCCGCATGCAACAGCAGACCTTTCTTCCCGGGCAGAGATGCAATTATTGGTCCGCCCAGGAAATGCACTCCGCGATTCTCACCCTGGATTTACACTAAATAAGTTTTCCCACTTTTCCAACCCCCCAGCTTGCCCATGGCAGCGAAGAGTGAAAATATCGCTGTTGAGCTGCTCATCCTCCCCAGAACGTTCTCGAGAAACCTTTTTACAATCAATAAATACCATAAAAGTGTAACCATGATGCTGCATTTAGTATGGAGGGAATTTGCACTGCTGACAAATGAGGCACATGAAAATATTCACACAGCCCGTACGAGTTTCTGCTCCATCTTGAACAGGATTGCCTCATGCCTCTTCCTTTCATCTGATTGGTTGGCGCATTGGCCTGCTCAGGGAGATTTTCACAGAAGTGAAAATATTTACAACTTTACAACTTCTGGCAAGAGTAGAACACGTTCAGTCTAAATCAGGTTTGGTGGCAGTTATCCACTTACTAGCAGTTCAATTATTTTTTTCACAGGCTCCCAGAGGTTGCCACCCGTAGAGAAAATGTCCAAAAACATGATAAAAATGACAAAGTGACTTCAAAAAGACTTTATAAAAGTCTTGCTGTTTTTCTCTGCCCTCTTAGGACATGGTGGATGGTAGTTTTGAGTTCTCTTTGAGTTTTATGAGTCTTGTAAATCTGCAGGAGCTCTTATGAATAATAACAAGCTAGGGTGCTGTGCTTTCTTAATTGTCTGATTTATGGCTAAGAAGCAACAAAGGACAGAAAGAATGGTACAATACCAGCAAGAAGACAGAAACGTAAACGTGTGTTTCCTGCAGGTCACCGTGGGCTAAGCGCATTATGAAGATCAAACAAACTACAATTTCATAAAAACACAACAAAAACCCAAAACAAATTTCCACGCCCAGAAAAAGCGGCAAATCACATTTGTTTTGCACAAAGCTGACATTAATATGTAACTAATGAAGAACTAATTAAAATCATTTTATGGCCCTGTCATCCTCTGCCTCTAGCAGCCAGCAAATATTGAATTGCATGTTGAAATATTAATCTCTCGTGCCCAAAGTGCCACCAAGCAGCAGATTACATGTCAGGGTTGCCAAGATTCTCATCAGCAGACAGCCAAGTAACAGTTCTGCAAATGAGGCCACGCTAGCTTCGCCTCTTAATGCACATAAAATAATTAGTGAACAGCCGTCTCTCTGCTCAAACCTCCAAAAACAATATGACAATCCTTGCTGCATCAATTATTTAAACTGATATACCATTAAAAAAACATCATACATTGTTTATCCTGCTGCACAACCAAACAGACACACCAAAGAACCAGCAAGAGATGGGTGAAACTACAGGGCAGATCTTTGTTCAAACAAAAAGTTCTTACCTGAGATAGGAGTCAAGGCCAATGGGGAAGGCCAGGAGACCATGTAGAGAAAGAAAAGAAAGGAGAGGACGGTTAGAAACGGATGCGGGGGAAACTCACCTGGGACAGGCATGCCATCGCTGGAAAGGCAATTGCCTTCGTTGACTACCGTTCCCATGGAGATGATGTCCTTCAATCGACAATTAGGAAGTATTGGCACAATCTGTAGACGTGTGTATTTTAACACAGTTTGTTACCCGAGGTTTACCCAGCGAGTGGAGATATGCGATGGGATCACTGTGATCATGATAAGAGGGTCAGGACTCAACCCCAAACATTTTTTTCATTTTAAAGTAGTAAAAATTATATTTCGTACATACGATCTCAAAAATAATAATTTGTTTTTGTTCAGGCAGGTCTTAAGCAGGGTTCTGTGCTAGGTGCTAGGCACCTGTACTCCTAAGTTTAAAAATCTAGGAGCACACAGCAAAATAAAATAAAACGTCTACAAACTAAAACGTGTTATTAAAGTATTTATTTGCATTCTTGTTTTGTTCCTAATGACATGTTACTTATTACCTATTTACATGTTTATTACATATTACACATTTCTCCACTTCCATAGACTTCCATTGTATTTATAAGACAAATATTCATGCTGGAGACTCTTTCAATTGCAAAATACCCAGACTGATGAGATGATTAAAGTATGCTCATTTTGATACCATTTTCACTCTGCGCTAATAAGACTGCTTTCAGCAAGCACACATGTTTTTCTAGTTTGATGCTGGCCATTTGGTCACATTGGATATAATCTCTCATGTGGATGCTGATGTCCCTGTTCCCAGGAATGTTGCATCTCTCTCTACATAACTCTCACACCAACATATGGCTCTGGCTAGCTACCAAACACTTGCTGTGCTGCCCAATGATTGCTAGAATAAAAGATAAATGCTAGCTAGCTAACTTCCTTAGCTAGTGGCTTATAAAGGATTATTATTTAATGTTGCTAGCTAGCTATGATAGCATCAACAAATAACCTTAGCTATGGATATGTTCTAGCTAAAAGAGCAAAGGGGGCAAATAGTTGCTGTGCTTGGCTCCATATTGAGATCCTTATTTAACTAAGTTTATCAGAAAAAATATGAAAACCTCCATTTATAATATCGTCACCTTCTTAAAATAATGGCCTAAGTAATTTTTTGAGGAAAATGATTTTTTTGCCTAAGTCATCTCTTCATGATGCTGGCCACCTCTGGTAAAATTGCCTACATCCTTATTTGAAAAAATCATGCTGTTCCTACAACGGTAGTATAATGGCCTACGTCAAGAGTGTGACTTAGGCCGTTTTATTTTTTGCCTGAGTCACAAGACAATGTGACTTAGGCAATTTTACAAGCTTTCAAGATGGCGGCTGCTTGCCTAAGTCACTTACTCCAGAAGTAATTTGGCCTAAGTCAGGTTTAAAATTGCCTAAGTCACAACGGCATGTTCGTAAATTGGCCTAAGTAATCTAATCCTCTTATGTTACATAATTGACAGACAGCGTTATTTGTATGTCAATAGTCATATATTGTCATAACCTTTTTGTGTGAAATGATTAATAAATATCATATATAAATATCATTTGGTTCAGTTTATTCTGTTTTTTGAAAAACTTGAAAATATGACTTAGGCCATTATTTTAAGAAGGTGACGATATATAAATCTACTAAATTAGCTAAATGCTACTAGCTAGCAACCCTATATAACGTAATCAATATCTAAAATCGTAATATCTATCTCATGAATATTGTATGTAATGTTATGCATGGCAGTGGTTTATAAGTTGTTTGCCGAAGGGTCAACCATGAAAACCTTGTTTGAAGCTAACATAGCTACAAGATAAACAAACCAATTCAGTGGAAGAATATGTGTTCTTGTATAACCGACAGGGTGATGTCACATCGAGTCTTAATCACCCTGGTTATTTAAAAAAAAGACTGACTTGCTCATCATACGTCATGCCAATTATTAAGCCGAACAACGCTATGATTGTCCACATGCGCACTGGCCCACACAAAGTTCTCATAATAACCTGTTTTTCACCCAGGAAAAACCCTGCATTTGTGCTTTTAAACAGAAAATTGTCCAGTTGTCTGGTGCCACAAAAGGTCTTCTCAACTGTTTCTCTCCTTCCCTCCATCTGATACCCAGATCCCGGCACGGATCTCTGCATGCCTGGCTGACATCTCCGCATGGATGTCTACCCACCACCTGAAGCTGAACCTGGGGAAGACAGAGCTGCTCTTCCTCCCAGCGAAGGATTCCTCGATGATTGATGCGTCAATTACCGTGGAAGGCTCCATAGTGTCTCCGTCCCAGTCTGCCAGGAGTCTTGGGGTAACCCTGGACAACCAGCTGTGCTTCTCGAGCCATATTGCAGCGATCTCTCGGACCTGCCGTTTCTCCCTCCACAACATCCGGAGGATCAGACCGTTCCTCACCCAAGAGGCCACTCAACTCCTGGTCCAGGCCCTGGTGATCTCACGTCTGGACTACTGCAATTCCTTGCTGGCAGGCCTTCCGGCCTGTGCCATCAAGCCACTGCAACTAGTCCAGAACGCTGCTGCTCGCCTGGTGTTCAACCAGCCAAAGTTCACCCACGTCACCCCTCTACTCTCCTCTCTGCATTGGCTCCCCATCGCAGCACGCATCAGATTCAAGTCACTGGTGCTGGCTTTTCAAGCGGCCAGAGGTACTGCTCCCCGTACCTCCAGTCACTCATCACGCCCTACACCCCGTCCAGACCCCTCCGCTCCGCCTCCGCTGGCAGACTGACTGCCCCATCCCTCCGGGCGCCTGGCAGCCGCTCCTCGCGGTCTCGCCTCTTCTCTGTCCTGGTCCCTCGTTGGTGGAACGACCTCCCGCAATCGGTCAGGACTGCGGAATCACTTCCAATCTTCCGCAAGAGACTCAAAACCCACCTCTTCAGACTCCACTACCACTGAACACTGTCCATCTAGTCAATCTGTCGTCACCACTGTTTACTTGTTCAAAAAAAAAAAAATTAAAAAAAAAAAAAAAACCCACTAACCTTTTCTTTCCCAATGTTACAGGTATGATACGCAGACACCTGCAATGATGTCTTTTGCCGTTTTACTGCACTGATCTTGTACGCTAACTTTGATTGTTCTCACCTTGTATTAATGCACATCTTGTAAGTCGCTCTGGATAAGAGCATCTGCTAAATGCTTAAAATGTAATGTAAATGTAAAATGTCTTAATCAAGTCACTACAATGCAGCCATGTCATCAGAAGATTGAAGCATACAGCTACAGCTTGACATTCCCACATAACACTAAGATATATTATAGAATGTGCATTACATGTGCTCAATGTGTAGTATATAACAACAGCATGAAACAGACACACTATCAATAAAATAATAACTCAGTATCTCAGTCCAAACAACAAAAAGTCTCCTGAACCATTATTTGCCTAGATGATACTGAACTGGCTCTCAATGTTCCCAAACTAATGGTTTAAGGGGGGATATCTCAGGTAATGACTTACAAAAGCTATTTGCATAAGAAAAAAGGCTTCAGACATGCTAATGTTGCAATGATGACTCATTAGGCCTTTCAAAAGACCTGCCGTCCTCTACATATACAAACAGATTAGTCACAGGAGACATTTTCTGTTTTAATAACCAACAGAACAATTTGAGAGAATGTGCACTCCTAGTTATGATATTAGCATGATATGTCTACCTCTGCAAAGGCCTTTTTCAGAAACTATCCTGTCAGTTTTGTTAACACGCCCTAGCACAGGATACTACAACCTGGAGAGGAACTGGCTTTCTGAACAGCAGAAAAAGCATCAGTGATAGGCTGGTGACACATGGAGAGACATACGGAAAGTGATCCAAATGTGGAGGAACCTGCATTGTAATGATATTATTCTTTCAGATTAACTGTTGCCCTATTTCAATCAATGTTTATTTGGGGCAATTTCCATGCTGGATTCAATTACACTACCTGCTGTCTTCTGAGGGCTTGCCATGGACATGTTCCAGAGCATAATGCAATTCCACACAGTAATCTTATGGGAATAAACAGCCTTGGGACATGCTGGATAAAAATGCAAGCGATGTAAAATGTAAGTTTACCCAATTCAGCTTTGTCTTACACACATCCTATTCATTCAATGGAAATGTATTAGCTTAATTCAATAAGAATTGATCCCGAAGAAAAAAAACTGCATGCAAATGTTCTCCCAGGCAACCGACTGCAACTAAGTTTAGTGGGAGGCGGGTATCGTCTACCAGCCGGCAAGCCTTATGCCAGAATAACACAGGCTGTCCTGCCAGCTCTGAGTCAAGTGACTTGATGTCTGACAGAACGTGCTGTTATTTTAGGTTTGACGGTCTGTATCCACTGATCTAGTGTCAGTGGACAGTAGTTAAATGTAACGTTTTGTAAAAGAAAACTTTTAAAAAACGACATACCCCCCAAAACCTCCCAGCCCTTTTAAGATGCAGGACTATATATAAAACTGCTGTAGTACATGAGGGAAATCTTGCCTCCACGTTAACAAAGCGTGGAGGCAAAGCGTGGAACAAAACAAAGCTATCAAAAGCTAGATGATTCATCAGACCATGCCAGTCCAACTATGGTTTCGACTGGACATTCAATATTAGAGAGGATAATCGGCGGAAATTAAAAAATGGGGGAGTTGCACTGTTTTCCACTGTTATTAGTTATGAAAAGAGGCAGCTGTAATTTCCCCTATCAGTAATGCAATCAAAGAGATTATGATCTCAAAATATTTAGCCCCTGTGAAAAACATTTAGAAACACTTGCAGATTCAAGTATTCAAATAATTGCATTTACATTCAACATAGCATTTCAAATGTTTACTTAAACTTCATATTGTAAGAATACAAAGTTCATTCAAAGCAAAATTATGATCAACATTGGCAAGAAAATAGGCAAGAAAAGTGTTCACTTCCTATCCCCTGAGCAAATGCAACAGTTCATATTGTGTGGAAAACATCAGTTTTAAACACAGCCAAATTGAAATTAATATATAATTAATATGACAGTTGGAGAGAAAGGGGGGGGGTATTTCCTCACCTTTACTGGCCTATCAATGGCCTGTGAATCCCCAGCCTGTTTCTAGGCACACCTACAAGACAGCGTTTCAGAGGCAAAGTAGATCAGCCAAACTAGATCAGGGGACTGCCAATCAACCTGACTTCTGGCTAAACACAGCAGAGAAAACTCAGCTCTCTGTGGCATACATGGTCGTGCGTTTATTATTATTATTTTATATTTTTATTGTTATTATTATATCAAATACAAAAGAGGTACAATTAATTAGAAACCATGAATATTATTCCATCATGCAACATTTTTTGGAGAAATCCATAGTCAGAAAAACATAGCGGAGAATTTCAAGGAAAGTATAAAACTACTTAATCCAGTGAGTCATTTGTAATTCCTTTTTAATGGCATAGTGCTACTGTCAATCGATGCACAAACACTACAATTGGAGTCTCTGATCCGCCCCCTCTGCTCTGCTCATCATTGTTGACTCTCACACACACACACACTTCAGTGGTCGAATTCCATTTAAGTTGTGGCTCCCTTCACTCCCGAGAGGCAGAGTCCAGACTGTTTTTTCCCGACATCATACCGAGTGACAGTTGGAGTAACACTCATTTGGAGTGCGAGTGAAATGAGATGGAGGAGCGATACAATTTTCAGATGGAATGGGCTCACAACTTGGACCATGGAAACATGCTTATTAAGAAACACCCGCCGCTGCCACGGAAACTGCAATGGTCTTTTTCTTCCAGCAATATTCCAGCTGGTCATCTCGCTGTCTCTCAGTTTAGAAATCAATGTGTTTTTGTGTATTGAAATGTTTTTCTGACCTGATTATGACTATATCCAACTATGATGACATAACAATCACCGGAAAACAATGGATGCATTGGATTGGATGCATTGGAAAAAATATGTGCTAAAGGTTAACTGAATACAACAAGTGGCTTAGAAAATATGTATTCATGGGATGAGTTAAGGCAGCAGTGCAATAGGAACACAAGGCCAAATAGAAACAAATGTATACTTAGAAAATGAGAATTTTAGCTATTCCTCTCTGCCAACAGATTAAGCTTCCATGGGCCCTATGCCCCACCATCATCCTGTATATTGGAGACATTTTTCTGGCTTCTTCCTTGGAAATGCACTTTAATTCAGTATTTCCGCCCAGGATGCTCTCTGCTTTTGCTGCAGATGGATGGAAGCACAATTGGGAATTTTTTCCAATCTCACGTCCTCACGCCCGCAATCACACCCTAAGGATTGGAATGTGAAAGCAGTGTTAGTCTTCTTATTTTTCCACTTTCCCCACAACTCCCCAAAGTGCAACAATTGTGAGCTCTGCAGACAGCACACATTTCCGTAACTGATCATGCAAAAAGATCATCTATAATGAGCATTTTTTAATGTTGAGACTGTTACAATTGCAAAGTGCTCACTTAAGGACAAATTGGTTGACTGAAAAAGAATGACAATTTCTCGGTCGAACGGCTCCTATCCCCAAGCACTTAAAAAGGTTATTTCCGCCTGTTTTCCACTACTCTTAAATAAAACCTTATAATAATGTATGCCATTTAGCAGACACTTTTATCCAAAGGGACTTACAGTAGGGAATGCATACATTTTTCATTAAATGTGGCTCCAGTGGGAATAGAACCCATGCCGTGCTCTACCTACTGAGCCGCACAGAACCTATATAATTTTGTAGTAAAACAGTGCAGAGGTAGAGGTGGGCAGGGGTGGGTGTTGCCCACCCGAGCTAACATCTTGCCCACCCAATCAGAAATTGAAAAAGCTTTTATTTCAGATTTTATTTGATTCATTTTGGATTGGCTAGACTGGAATATAATTTGAATTCTAGGCCAACGTTGAATAACACACATTTTCAGCTGGCTAGCCAACTCAATCAACGCTAATTTATGAGGTAAAAGTAGTTTTTCATGAGTACACCTACTATGTAGCATGTACAGTATTTTTAATATGTAAAACGTCAAGTACGACAGATGATGCTGCCTAGAACTCATCGGCTCACTGTGGAAATAACCCACCACAAGCATCTGTCCAAGCAGCCCCTCTCCCCGCCCCTGCACAAACGTTGGTACTGATGCCAGCCCCGGTGCTCCCTCTACCAAACCAGCCTTTCCGGCCCAGTCCTCTATACATACACACACTGATGGCCCTACTCCTAGCTCATCCAGGATTGAAAATATCACGATGACCTGAACAACACTGCACCATATCAACGTGTGTTGAAATCATATCCCAACCGAGTAACCGGTCAGACCGCTAGGTCATCCAACGCGACATGGTACAAGTCCCAACCTTGGCTGGAGTATTTGGCAAAGCGGAATTTTTGTTTCTATTTTCCCTGTCGGAATTTAGGTGTTGCTACCGCCGTTGATAAAGACGTGTTCACAAAGCATGGTTTTAACAACTGGAAGCAGGGGCCTGTCCAGGGAGGGGCCTGGGGGGGCACCTGCCCCCACAGAAATTTGGTTGGCCACCCTGGGTGCCACCCTACTTCATCTGGCTCTTGATAGTTTATTAGGTTGTCAATCACATCTTTTCAAATTTATTACATTTTGAATGTCCCCCCCTGTGTGGTTCTGTGCCACTCTTGGGCCACCCCTGTTAAAGTGGTCTGGGCCCGCCACTGACTGGAAGATGGCACTATAATGTTGCAGGGGGTTTCAGAAGCATGCAAGTCAATGGCATCTGCATGCTTCAGTCGCCTGGGCTGAATTGAAACGCAGACAGGAAACATGGGCAAAGTCAGGTGGGAAAAAAATCGTACTGTGTGAAAACCATTGGTGAAGTTTTTATCCGCGAACGAGCTTGCTGTCCATGACCATCGCGATGGCCATGAGCAGACCGTAGACAACGTATCAACTGGACTTTTCCTTCAGCTATTTTTGTACACTCTAGCTAAGGACACTAAACTTGCGGATAATCTCAAAAACATTCCACGAGAACGCAAAGTACACACCCAAAGACATACAGAATGAAATTATTGAAACACTTGCAAATTTGGTACTGAAAGAAATCAAAACCAAGTATGAGCATGCAGATTCTGTTATGATTAGATTCGTCTGCAATTCTATACCTGAAGAACACTTGATTAGTCTTCTTGATTAGCAACAGTTCGATGCTGAATGCCTGACAACACAAATGCTTAAACATCTGTGTGATTGTGGGTACAGTGCTGAGAACATTATCCGCCTGTACTATGATTGTCCTGCTGCTCATGAGTGGAATAAAAGGTTGGGTGAAGGCCCTGTTACAAAAGAAGCTTAGCAGAAAGATTCCATATATACATTGCTGCAACCACCAGTTGCACTTTGCAGTAGTTCATGCTATCCAGGGAGAGCCATATGCTAGGATATTTTTTGCACTGTTTAATTCACTGCATGCCTTCTTCCATAGGCACTGTATTGTGCAACAGTACAATACTCCTACACTGAAAAAGTTATTGGAGATTTGATGGACTAGTCACTTTGATGTGACTAGTGGCATTGCTGACAGTCAAGATGTGGTTCTGAATATTCTTTCAGAAGTGGCAGAAGACAGAATGTACCAATGGATATCTGTACAGAGGCCTCTGGGATTTTAATCCAAATAAATAAGCATAATTTCTTTGAGATCAGGAAATTGCCAGCACACGTACCGGGAAAATTCCATTCTACACTCTCATTCTGCGGATGTGTGCAAGGCTGGTGAGGTGATTGGTGTCTCACTGGAGGCATTAAAAGAAATGCAGAAAGATGCTTTCTGGGCAGAGCATTTGCAGGCTCCTGAGAATTCAAAACCTACTAAAAGAAAAAGGACAATTAGCAGGCAATTGGCTAACAGTGTTGTTCTCTCCACTGTGGGATATACAGATTCTGACAATCCCACAATTACTCCCAGTCAGTCACTGTAGAGATCCCCGTTGAACATCCTTATATCTGATGAAAGCATCATCTTGCCTTCTGCCCAAATTTGATGTATTTCTTGATCACAACCTTTTGAGCCCCCTACAGTTGCTTGCTGGTAGTGCAATAGATAGCATCAGCCTGATAATTGTTTTTTAAAAGATTTTCAAAAATGTTCCCATTATTCTCCCAACTTGGTAGCCAATTGTACCCTATTTATAATTCAACTATCCCTTCCCTCGTACGGCGAACTCACCGCTGCAAATCTGGGACCAGCAGTGAGGAAGGCTCCTCCGAGATGGAACTTGCCAAGCTGTCGAAAATAACTTTGATACACACAGAGCCACTTTGCATGTGTCGAGCTCCTGCCGCCTTCCCTCCACCCTCCCTTGGGGGCGGACAGCCGATTCTTGCTGCAAAACCTATGCTGCTGAAGGGGGCCCTAGAAATGTTGTTGCCGGGGGCCCTAGAAATGAAATTCTTGTTGCAAAACCTTGTTGTTGAACAAGTCGGATGCATATCACATCATATTGAAAGTTAAGTTATTATGCTTCCATTGAATTTGGAATGAGCTATCACTTTAAATACACAAACACACAATAAATGAAAGTTTGAGATGGATACGGAAAATAAGGAATATAGATGATAGAAGATATGGAAATAAGCATAAGGGGAATTAGAAGAGAGAGCCAACATGATTTAATTTATCTACTAGTCAGTTGTTACTAATTCTGTCAATGCCGACAGAAGTGTGTCTTATGGGCAGGGTTTCAACACATCATGAAATAAGATACAGGCAACCACATGATAATGATTATGTTACATTTAACTGCAAGTTTTAGAGCACTGGACCCTTTCCAGTGTGGCATCCACAGCTGGCCCTGTTTTTATTTACGTGCCCTTGCTGCTAATTTTCTTCTTGGTGCACTTTTTAATTTATTGCAGCATTGTCTAATACAATACACCTCTTGCAAGTGATAAATGTCAACAGACATAAACATTGCGCTGTCATTCTTCCCATACCCCTGATTGTGGCATCGGAAGTAGCAATTAATTGATTAACTGAGATGATTGTCGCAATTCATTGAATGATTGTTTGATACGTATCTTGAAATGTATCCTTTGGTGGTGGAGGAATGCAGGACATGCAAGATTTTCTCAGAGCCCTACCTGGGATACGATTAGCTTCACATCATGAAGGTAAGGCAGACACCTGGCTAATCACTGGCTCGTGGATGCATGTCATGTGACGTAACTAAGAAACGGGGCAGGATTCGATCTAACACATTTAGTCTCTAATATGCAGTTAAATCAGACAAGGCTTAAGTTGAATCCGGATTCAATCGAACCAACCTTTTGGTCTTAAGGATCCGCCTTGTCGGGCAAGTGAGAATTGAAAATGCCTATCCCCTGGATCCAGTAGCCTTAGTCTCCCATTCAGAAGGCGCTTCCAGCGTCGCACCCTCCCACGACAACGGAATCTCTCCAACCTCTCCTACCCCTCCCTGACCCTTTGTGACAGCTTCACAATCTCAGGGGGGCTATGGAACTGTCGGTCTGCCGCACAGAAGGCCGACTTCATTTCTGTTTATGCCTCCCTCTTGTCCCTCCAGTTTCTCGCCCTCACCGAGACCTGGATCAGCCCTGACAACTCCGCTACTCCTGCTGCCCTCTCGTCCGCCTATTCCTTCTCCCACACCCCCCGGCCATCCGGCCGTGGTGGTGGTACAGGTTTGCTTATCTCTCCCACATGGAAGTTCCCAGTCGTTCCCCTCTCCAACCTGTCTATATCCTCTTTTGAATACCACCCTGTCTCCATCACCTATCCTACTAAACTCTTTATTGTTGTTGTTTATCGTCCACCAGGGCCCCTGGGATGCCTCCTCGACGAGCTAGACACCCTGCTCAGCTCCTTCCCTGAGGACGGCACCCCGCTGATCCTCCTGGGAGACTTCAACATCCACCTAGAGGCCCCCCAGTCTGCTGCCTTCCTACCACTACTCCACTCCTTCGACCTCTCCCTGCAACACTCCCCCCCAACCCACAAGGCAGGCAACCTCCTAGACCTGATCTTCCTGAGGAACTGCCCCTGCTCCAATCTCACGGTTACCCCCTTGCATACATCTGATCACCATTTTATTTCCTTCTCCCTCTCCCTTGCCCCCCATCCTCCCTCCCCTCCTCCAACACCCACTATCACTGCCCGTCGTAACCTTTGTTCCCTCTCACCCTCTTCCCTCGCTCCCATTGTCACTGCTTCCCTCCCCCCCCTTAAAGCATTCTCTAGACTCCCCACTGACACTGCTTCCTCCACCCTAATCTCA
The DNA here is from genome assembly GCA_029706075.1 of Aldrovandia affinis. Lineage (NCBI taxonomy): Eukaryota > Metazoa > Chordata > Actinopteri > Notacanthiformes > Halosauridae > Aldrovandia > Aldrovandia affinis. The sequence goes on from JAINUG010000115.1 coordinate 2,185,504, forward strand.
TCTCTGTCCTCTGCACTTGATTCTCTCTGTCCTCTTCTCCCCAGACCTGCACGCTCATCCCCTCCTAGTCCCTGGATGTCTGACACCCTGCGCACCTCCCGGGTCAGCCTCCGTGCTGCTGAGAGGATGTGGGCGAAATCCAGGCACCCATCCGACCTTTCATCCTATCAGTCTCTACTGTCTATGTTTTCTTCTGCCGTCACTGCCGCTAAGGCAAACTTCTATCAAACTAAAATTCAAAACTATCTCTAAACCTCGGCAACTGTTCTCTATTTTCTCCTCTCTCCTCAGCACACCTCCTCCCCCACCTCAGTCCCCCTTCACTGCAGATGACTTTGCTGTTTTCTTCGAGGAGAAATATTCCATATTCCATCTTCGTATATTACATCCGCAGCTCCTTTGTGCCCTCCACTCCCTCCCCTCCCTCTGTGCCCTCCCCCTGCTTCCCCTCTTTTTCTCCCCTCTCAGACTCTGATATTTCCCACCTCCTCCTCTCCCACCGCCCTACCACTTGTGCCCTCGACCCTATCCCTTCATCCCTCCTCCAGGCTATCACACCTGACATCCTCCCATTTGTCACCTCCCTTGTGAACTCCTCCCTGTCTTCTGGTTGTTTCCCCTCGCCCTTCAAAAGGGCCCATATCACCCCTCTGCTGAAAAACCCCACTCTAGACCCCTCAGTCATCCAGAATTATCGCCCAGTTTCCCTCCTCCCCTTCCTGTCTAAAACCCTCGAAAGAGCGGTATCTAACCAACTCTCTGCTTTCCTCACAGAAAATAACCTGCTGGACCCCCACCAGTCCGGCCGGCTTCAGACCTGGCCACTCAACAGAAACCGCTCTCCTCTCGGTCAATGAGGCACTCCAAACCGCACGAGCCGCCTCCCTCTCCTCCATCCTGATCCTGCTTGATCTCTCAGCTGCCTTCGACACTGTGGAGCACTCCATCCTCCTGTCCTCCCTGGCAGCAACAGGGATCTGCGGTACACCCCTCGCCTGGATCGATTCCTACCTCTCCAGTCGCTCCTTCCAGGTTGCCTGGGCTGGTAAAGTATCGCTGCCTCGCTCCCTCCCCACCGGGGTTCCACAGGGCTCAGTCCTCGGTCCCCTTCTCTTCTCCCTGTACACCTGCTCCCTTGGCTCTGTAATCTCCACCCACGGCTTATCTTACCATTGTTATGCTGATGACACTCAACTCTTTCTCTCCTTCTCCCCATCAGACACTCAGGTCTCTACCCGCATCTCTGCTTGCCTGAGGGACATTCAGAGCTGGATGGACAGTCACCACCTAAAGCTCAACCCAGGTAAAACAGAACTAATCTTCATTCCTGCCCTAAACTCTCCCCACCTTGATTTCTCAATTTCTGTAGGTGACACCTTGGTGACATCATCACCCTGCTCGAAGAATCTCGGTGTGGTGATGGACAACAGGCTGTCCCTATCAATGAACATTGCAGCGGTAAGCCGGGCATGCAGATTCTTCCTGTATAACATCAGTAGAATCCATCCCTTCCTTACCACGTACTCTACCCAGCTCCTGGTCCAAGCAATGGTACTGTCCCGCTTGGACTACTGCAACTCGCTCCTGGCTGGCCTTCCCGCATCTGCCATCAGACCCCTGCAACTCATCCAGAATGCTGCAGCCCGTCTGGTCTACAACCTTCCTAGACACTCCCATGTCACCCCCCTGCTCACTACCCTCCACTGGCTGCCTGTTATCAAATTCAGGACATTAGTCCAGCATACCGGGCAGTCAAGGGATCAGCCCCAACATACCTCCTCAAGATCTTCAAACCCTACACACCTGCCAGACCACTCCGTTCTGCTACCTCAGGACGCCTAGCACCTCCCCCCCTCCGCACCTGCGCTTCCCGGTCACGTCTCCTGTCGGTTCTGGCTCCACGATGGTGGAATGACCTTCCTGTGGAAGTCAGAACAGCTGAGACCCCGGCCACCTTCAAGCGACGACTGAAGACTCACCTCTTCAGGGTGCACCTCTCCCCGTAGTCCGGTTTTTGTTAAATTTAGGGACATGCTTAGTTTTACACATGTCTACTTGTTTATGTATTGTATTAGGCTTAGGCATTATTTTCTGCATTGATTGCTTTATTGCTACCGTTGAATTGTGGCTACAGATTTACCTACAGGGTCCAAGTTTAACTATGTGGTTGCTCCTAGCACCCAGGAACTGTACTTCCCACTAGGGTGGCTTTCAGCTAAACTGTTCTTGACTACGGTTAACACTTTGTTGTACGTCGCTCTGGATAAGAGCGTCTGCCAAATGCCTGTAATGTAATAATAATGTAATGTTAACACTCAAATGCCCTTGTTTAAGTTTCAGCACTCTGAATATTGAACTCAAGTGGTATTATGTGTTCAAACCCCACACTTATCCAACATGTAAAATATATTTTCTTGATTTAATTGAATAATCAATGTTAACAATGATTTGTAACACTTGTAACACACATTCGTTTTTAATTGTATTACGGTAAATTTGAAAAGCTACAATTTACAGGGGCAACAACTGGTTTGGAACCCGCAACCTTTGGATTACTGGTGCAGTGGTTTTACTGTGTATGTTACAGGGCAAGCTCTTCAGCAATGGAATCTAGAATTAATGAATGAAGAGGAATGAATAGCCAAGCATTAGCTGCAAATTACATATAACAACAAAATTACATTTAACAAAATATGCATATTACAAGCAAGAAAGTTTAAAGTGAAACATACATGTATGTGCAAGTGCTTTGTGATACATAGAAATAATTTAAGTTTCAGAATTACACACATTGTGTCTTGTTTAGGACAATGTGCCCTACAATTCAGAATATGTTTCAAATCAATAGACCTGAATTAAATACAGTATTTTGAATGGGCACACCCATATGAACAGCTAAAAAAATACATGTCAATCGGACTTAGGGTTCATGAGAAGACGTTTATTTTGTGTTTTTCATGTAAAGGAAAAGCTACCGAGGGGAAAATCATAGGTCCTTGATTTGTTCTATGAGAGAAAATAATTTTGACAATAACCCTAAGAATTATATTTTTTCAAAATGTGCATTTTCAATAATCTGCTATAGCGCCAGCATTTGGTCAATTGGTGTCATACTGTCAGGGCATATTCTTGACACAGTCCTCGACAAACATGCCAAGTTTGGTGAGTGTTTTGGTGAGTATATTTGAGAATTCATGTGGATTTTACAGCCATTTTTGCAAAAGTGGCTGAAGAAAATAATAAAAACTAGTAGAAAAACAATAGCGTTCCAACACTTACGGTGCTTGGATCCCTAATAATAATCATTGCTGCATCAGTTAAGACATGATGTTTGCACAATGTATTTTTGATGTTGCAAAAACATTAATCAGACAGTAAGAACCTTTTGTTGAGAGAACGTAACAGACTGAAACTTCAGCACAAGTGTGCACAACTCCCCTTTGCAATATCATTCCACCCGACCCCTTAAGCCTAAATAAACGATTTAATCTGTTGAATTGGATGAGTACTACTCTCCTCCACAGAAGCCTGGATAAAATGAAAATGAAAAAAAACCTACTGCATGTACAACAGCCCATGCTCCATTAAATATGCAAAAACGACCCGCAGCCAAAAACAAAAGCATTACGGAAAATTGATTGTGCCAGCCAGAGTCAGACATCATCATCGCAATCATGGTTGTGCTTCCCCTCCTGACCCCTTGGCTGGCGACTCGGTGTCGTTCCCTGTGCGATACCTGATAATGAGTGGCCCTGCAGTCATGCTGCAGACAGCCTGGTCTGGGGAGACAGGTTTTGACTGTGTGCCGCACCAGGTGTAAGCATGAGAAAAACTAGGCCACAGGTTTCCAGACTGATGGGGCTGGGGGGGGGCGAAGGCACTGGCAATTATGAGAGGACGGGTCAGTGTTGGGGGCCACATGCTTATTAATATGAACGTGGCACAGGCACAGTGGTGGGGGGGGCTGGGTGGTTGGTTCTTCTGTCCAATCCTCCCCAAATCAATAAACATCCCATAATGCTGAGAGAGATCTGATTAATTGCTCTCTAGGGTTTTGGGAAGCTGCAAATCTGTCAAGGTTTACACAGACAGTAAAGTGCATTTGAATGAGCGTTCAGAATGTCCAAATGACATTGAGGCACCATTGATTCTATGCCTTTTTTGTAGGTGTATGTATTTAGGTCCTCAGTATGTATGTAGGTCTGTATGTAGGTCCTTAGCCAAAAATAGTTAATGTTCTCTTCCCCATCTGTTGCCACATAACTGTAGAAGCAGCTACCCCGTGGTACAATTTCCAATGCATTTTGACTGGAGGAAGGCTTCCTGTTCTAGAAATGTAAACAATATTTCAAAGGCTCTGTTCAATGCAGAGAGCAGCCCAAAACAGAACCCTAGTCCAAATCAAATAGTTTTCCACTGCTTCTTGTGAGGAACTCAAAAATGTCAAAAAAACGATTATGTTGTTTCTTACTTAAGGAACAGTTGTGTGTTCCGTCATGTAACAAATCCAATTCTATAAGCCATGATTGAAGTACATAATTATGGTAGTACATATATAAGACTTCCCTTACTAAATGTTTGTGTTTGTTGGCCATTAAGACACAGAAACAGTTTAAGAACCTCAACCTCAGCTATTACGTTCTTGGACAGCATACGTTTAAATAATTTAAATAAATTATTATATAATTACATTTTTATACAGTCTAAACACATCCTGGAAGAACCATTAAACAATAAACCCTGCCCACACAAAATTTTAGTATATCCTCATAAAAACACATACCCAGTTAATTCTGTAGTAAGAAAAATAATGGTGGCAGAGAGGGGAACGAGGCAAAAGTCACAGAGAAGCTGGAAGTGTTGGCCCAAATGTTTCTGTCTCTACTACCCGACCTGGCAAGCTGTTCCAGGCATTGACAACTCTCTGTGAAAAGAAACATTGTGAAATATCCGTGTGGAATTTGCCTTTGAACTAATTTCCACCTGTGGCCTCTTGTTCCGCTGACCCCACTTATCTTTAAAAATCTTTGGTAGTTCACTTTGTTAATCCCTTTGTCACATTTCAAGATCTTATGAGCACTTGTTTGTTTTATTTTTGCAAAGTTATTACCTGAGTGTCAGGTGCCCATTAAGCGCATCACATTAGAATATGTGCATCCAGAAAATAAGCTCTTAAGTCATTGAGCACCAGAAAAAAGGCTAACTGCACATCAGTGGAGTCAGAATAGAGCACAGAAAATCTGAATAAGGTCCATGTGCCGAGTGATGAAAAACAAGCGTCTCCTCTCAGAAGTGTTTAAGGGAAAGATACGCATGTGTAACTCAAGCCACAATAACCCACTAAGATGTTATTATTTTATTTCAAATTTTTCCCCGTTTTTTCTCCCAATTTTGTTGCCAATTATACCCTCTATTTATCTCAATTCACCCTCCCCCAAGGAGGGCGAGACGTTATTTCCGGGCCAATTTTTATCCGCCTCTTCCGAGACGGAAATCTACCACGGACGCCTTTTTTCTGCTCTTCGACAGACTCGTGCCGGCTCACCCTCCCCCCTTCCCCGGAGGCGGACAGCCAAACACAGCCTCCAATCGGAGCTGACGACCACAGCCGGTCTGGTAGAGACGCGGGTTTTGAACCGCGTCCCTGATAGGCAGTGCACACCACATCGGATCACTAATATGTCATTTTGATGCCATGTTCAGCACATTGAACATTTTTGGAAGTTTTCTTCCTTTATTACTTTGGGTATGAGTTATCTATATGTCTTGTTTGAATAAGTCCTTGGTTAAATGTTCCTCCCCAAATACTGCATGCCTCCATTTCAAAAGGCCATAGTTTGAAGGCGCAAAAGCCGGTTCTAGTACATACACAACTGGTTTTTCATGTTTGGGAGCAAGGCACCATTTCTTTCAAACACCTCCTCCTTCCACGGTTGGTTTCTGAGATGCAATGCTCGTGAAATCCATTCACCTTGTTGCTGTCTAATAATAATATAATAATATATGCCATTTAGCAGACGCCTTTATACAAAGCGACTTACAGAAGTGAACGCATACATTTTTCAGTAGATGTGGTCCCAGTGGGAATCAAACCCACAACCTACGCATTGTGGGCACCATGCTCTACCTACTGAGCCACACAGAACCATTATCTAACCACAGAACCACTGTCTATGCATGAATATTGATGGATTGGCAGGAAACGATTCTATAGTTAATAAACGAGAAAGCATTCGCAATCTTGAACAAGTTGAGGTATCAGGGGAGAATTAGCTAATTAATTTGTTTCAGCTCCAGCAAAATGCCATGGGAGACATTTTGACATTTTAAAGGAATCATTACAGAATAATTCAATCAATTAAACTACCAAGGCCCTTACTCAGGTGCTGCTGATTCAGTCTTTCATATTGTCAATAAGGAGTTATGCAAATATGATTAAAATATCGGAGTGGCTTACAAACCTTTCATTCATCAATACTAATGACATAAACTAGGCAAATTACAACTAACGGCCCTTCCTACAGTGCAAATGTATGCATTTATCTTATTATTAATTTCAAAATAAGAATACACATTTTTGTGAGCGTTTTCTTATTAGAAACTATTATTATCATGAACCCCCCACTGTTAAACATGTTTTTTTACAACATCTAGTGAAAACATCTAGTGATTGCTTGCTTGATACACTTACAACGCACACAAGGCTGATAAAAATTATCAATACTGTAGTTTAAATGATTTAATGTGGCTGAAAAATGAAATTCATGCAAAATATATGTCTAAGTCTATAAATGTTCAAAAATCTAAAATATGGAAAATGGTAGCATCAAGAAAACTTAAATATGTATATATATGTTTATATAGAACCAGGGTTCTGTCCCGTATCTTAAATATAGCTGAAAGATTCACAGCTACATGGGTCAAGGAAGATATTACACTTGCCCTTGACCAATGCAGTTTGGAAGCAGGGCTGGGAGGTCATCTACCCATGCCCTGGTTAACCTGCTGCATGACCTATCCACCAAAAGCACCAGACTTTTCAAAGGCATTTGACAAATTTGACCTCGCCATAGTTCTCTAGTGCCATGGCTATGCAGTTTTGCATCTAACTGCAGGCATAGGGTGTGGTACCAGGACTCACAGGGGGAGTAGCTAAGGGAACCCTGCTCAGTCCCCCCTGATATTCCTAGCCATCATCGGCAGTGCCACCCGTGATACTGACAACTGCTGGAAGTATGTGGATGATCTCAACCTGGTCCACTTCTGTCCAGGAAAAGCCATCACCACCCCCCAGGTAACCCTAAACAACCTTGATAAATGGGCCAGCCATAAGTCAATCAACCCCACTAAGTGCAATGTTCTGCCCATATCCTTTGCAAAAGTCCCTATCAAGCCCTCCTACCACTATCCCTCGCCAGACAAAACCTCCAAATCTATGACTCAGTGAAAGTCCTAGGGGGTCATCATTCAAAAAGACCTAAAAAGGGAACAAACACACCACAGCAATAATAATCAAGGTCAATACAAAACCTTTCATTCTCCACCAATTAAAATGTGTACACAGTGTACATCTGCCTAGCCCTGGAGTATGCAGCTCCTGTGTGGTTGGGCAAACAAAACTGCTGGAGCGCGTGATCCTACACCAGCTACACCGGGTCACTCTCCAGACCCTACAACCACCCACCCTGAATGACAAACGGCTCAGCATCTGTACAGACTTTGTAAACTCACTTATCACAACCAAGGGCGTAACGTTCTTGTGCACATTGGTGGGGACCATACCAAGCAGGGGTCTGTACATTTCTGTAACTTTTGGATAATGAAATAACTGTCAGTAATTGAATAAAACCTTATAAATCCTTAACACTTCTCAATGTTCACCCTTAAACCTTAATTTTAAGAATTGTGATCACATTTCCCGCATTTCTGTAGATTCTGGGGAATACAATAACCTGACAATTCTTTTCACCATGGTGTGTAGGGTATGGCTACATAGCGATTGACAAACACAGAGCAAAGCATTGCATAGTTTACAACAATATAACACCACAGAATAAGAAGAAAGGCTACACTCTTTCTCCCATACACACACACACACACACATACTTCTCACACACCACTGATCATGTGGCAGCTGCTTGCCAGGGTACAATAAGAGTAGGTCACATATCCACAAAATATCAAATATCAAGGTTTGTCTATTTTAATCTTAAATATCAAGATGTGTCCATTTCAAACATTTCTTTGTATAATCCTGAGAGAATATAGCTACATAGTTTACTTTAAAGGAAAGTCATCACAAGTTTCTGCGGCCCAAGGAGAACTCTCCACTCCCCACACCATTCTTCTGCACACTGATCAATAGACACTAACGTCTCACTCCCAGCACTCATAGGCATGCACACATACCCACACAAACACATTGGACAGTACATATTGATACACGGTGTGAAATATTTAATCCTTTCATCCCTTATTATTGTATAAGATGATGTATTGTTATCCCTGTAAATACCCATGCATTTCAATGATTATATAAAGTAAAGTAAAGTAGTAAAACTACCTCAGGTTATTTTTGACACAAGAAAGCTCAATTATGAAAATTGCTTTACAAGAAATTATGTTGTCATGTAAGACTTTTTTTTAAACTGAACTATTTTGATACATATATTCAAATAATATTTATACAATGATGAGATGGAGTAACGTGAGGTAACTTTAACTTTAACATTTAGATATACTGTAGCAGTAGGCCTATGCAATACATGAAACTGAACATGTGCCAGATCGGGACAATCATAAATAATCATGAAATGTCTGCATCAGCAGCTAACAGGAGCAATGGGCTGTCTCCTCTAAGGCAAGGGGATTTGGATTGCAGTCTCTGTATATCTTCCCAATGTGCAATGCATTCAGGTTATCTTTGACTTCTCTGTTATTTTCGTGAAAAAAAGGATCGTCGAAAGAAGAAATAGGGATGACAGTGTGGTATAGGAGTTGTGGGGGAACGGGGGCGGGGTGTTGATTTGTGACCAGTGGGCAGAATTATGTTCTGCTGTTGTAGCATTGAGAAGGATACTTAACCCGATCCGCTCCAGAATGTATCCGGTTGAATGCATGGGTAATTCATGTGTGCAATATAAAACACTGCTGATAAGGGCATCTGCACAGCGAGCAAATAACATACGGTCATTCCCTATTTTCCACTATCGGTGTCAAAAGGAACAGACCCCTTACCTCTCTGCATCCCTTATTACGAGTTCATTTATAAAACACGTTGAACCGTTCTGTAAAGGCCTCGCAGGTGTAATTACAATTCCACAGTTTGTCTGTGACAACAACGTCGTGGCTATGCCCCCCAGATTCAGAAAGCAAGGCCGATTTATATTTTGTATAAATATATACAGGTAACTGCCAAAATAACAGAAATACTTGAGTAAACCATATGCCGCGGCCATCACACCAGATCTCAACCCAATTTAACACTTACGGGAGATTCTGGAGTGGCACCTGAGACAGCGTTTTCCACCACCATCAAAAAAACACCAAATGGTGGAATTTCTTGTGGAAGAATGGTGTTGCATCCCTCCAATAGAGCTCCAGACATTTGTAGAATCTACATCAAGGAATATTGAAGCTGTTCTGGCGGCTCATGATGGCCCAACACCCTATTAAGACACTGTTGGTGTTTCCTTTATTTTGGCAGTTACCTGTGTATGTATGTATATATATATGTGTGTGTGTGTGTGTGTGTGTGTGTGTGTGTGTGTGTGTGTGTGTGTGTGTTTATGTATGCATGAGTGTGCATGTGGGTTTTTTGTGTTCTCCAGCAGTCACGATAAAGTAAGAGACAGCTCACATTCTGCAGAACTGCAGTGACAAGAAGAGACTGGTTGGTAATAATGGGGTGTGTGCTGACTAACACATTTACGGCAAACACTGTAGTAAGCAGCTGTGGCCCTTAACTGTAACTTTGGACTTGTTTATGTCCTGAGTTGTAGCAGGGCCAAGCGAAATAAATCAGATCAGGAAACACAGTTATCCAAGTGGATACTTGGGAGAGGCTCATTGTTATCATCACATTAAATGACACAAAATCTGGCAGTCATATGAGACATGATTGCAAATGCATCCATTTATTATGCATTTCTTTCTCTGCTGTTGTCTAAGATAATTGAGCCTGAGATTCATAGTGGTTTGGGGGATGGGGGGGGAGGGGGGCTCCTTCTGCTACCAGCACTTGGTGAAATGTGGCTGATGCAACTTTCCGACGGAATTAGTCCTCCGGGAAAAGCAGACCTCCTTGCTGCAAAGAACTGGAGCATTACTGGCTCCCGGAGATATGTACTTGCTTCCAACCTGACCTAAACTAACAGTATGTGTTACATAGCGTCTCCGGAGGTGTTCCGGTATAATGAATATATTCAGCCGCTAAAAGAAATAAGCCTGATTCACCTATAGGATGCAGTTTGACAGACAGATTTGTCCTTTTGGATCTTTTGGTCAGCGAAAGTCAGTAAGCAGAATGTGTTGAATATATGACCTGCGGGTGTTCCATTACTAACCGTGCTCATTTGTAATTACTGTAGCATGGAGATTATGAGCTGTCTGCTGCTTTGCCATGGCCTTGAGCACCGTTGCTGATGAATTTGATCACAAATAAAAAACCCAAATAAACAAAAGCCCCTCATGCCTTTAGGAATCTCAGGGGCCTATCCACAGCGATGTTGTCAGGGTCAAACTGTGGAATCTGAATTTCACCTTTGGCAACTTTGTGGGACAAATCCACATTTGCATTCCAAAAATAAAGCACAATTTAATAATGTTGTTTCTCAATGTAAAAAAAGTTCTCACTAAACAAGGCATATACTCTCTGTATAAAACACAATTCCTAAAATTGGTCTGCATACTGAATTCCTTTGATTCAAATTTCAGATAAAATTCCTCCCCCACATGCTTGTTGATCAGGCTCTAGTGAAACACCCGTGGGTGTGCCATTATTAACCACAATACCTGAGAATGTGCGACCCCAGATAGTCAGGGATCCTGGAGTGCTGGACTATATACATGGATGTCCTATTCACGTCTGTGTTAGGCTGTGACGGAGAGATGCATCTTCTCTGAATAAGGTCCGACCGGCTGTTTACTGAAATCAAACTGTAATGCAAATCATACTCCTTTATCTAAGAGTTAGAGTTATGCACCAAACAGGCAGCAATGCAGTAAGTGGAAGCTCAAATCCCTCAACTAAAAATTGAGACGAAAGAGATGAGAGCATACTGTGAAGGATGATAATGTGTTACAAATGTGGGACATTAATCCAGACGGAGTGCGGGACACACGGAGCACATGCCACGGCGACAGAGAGCACAGGACGGAGACAGTGGAGATGGAGAGAGTGCGATGCGGACAGAGTGGAACACAAAAGCCACGGGACAGAGACAGAGAGAGAGAGAGAGAGAGTAGGACACAGAGCATGGAGCACAGGGAAAGTAGGACACAGACACAAAGACAGCCCTACACAAACATGATGAGCACAGATCACAGAGACCGCGTGGGCCACAGACAGAAATAGAAGAACAGAGACAATTCACAGGACACAGAATTCATAGAACACAAAGAGCAGGGCAGAGAGGGTGGGACAGTCAGACAGTCAGATTGAGTATGCAAGGCAGAGTACCTGCATTTTTATTGTACCATTTTAACCCATCGGTACAACCAAATGTTGAACCAGACCAGGGCTATGAATAAGAATGTTGCTGCCTTCCTTCAGCTTAACCAAAATTTCAGAAGATTTTCCTTAAACACAAAGAGCAATTTTCAGTATGGGCTTTAGAGTGATTCTATAAACACAGTTTCAAGGCTCTATGTTTTGGTATTTACAATGTTTGTATTTTGAAGGTGTAGGCAAATCATGAGGCAAGACGGGGTGAATGTCAGCAAAACTGCAATGGTCTCATTTTCAGATATAATAGGAAAAAGCTAAGTCAAGTTTGTGTAAAGCCAGCTTCACGGCACGGCCATGTGTTCATTAAAAAAGACTGCTGAGCACAGCAGCAGAGAGGCCTCGCTTCCAAACAGGAGGAAATTATATCTGGGCAGAGTAAACATGACAACAGCCGTGTTTATCAAAGCTGATTAAAGTCCTCCTCTCCCATTACCCCCCACCAACCCATGCACCAGGGTTGAGAGGCCCATGTACCTGAGAAATGCTCAATGACCTAAACTGTTATTAACACTTCCACATTAACTGATGAACTGAGCCATTTCAAGGCCAAATTGAATGAATTCTCTTCCAGTTTTCCCACTCTCTTACACCAGGTGGGGAAGGGAAAAAGGAACAAAAAAAACCTTCTACCGGTAGGTTCTGTGAAACACAATAACAATGGGTCATTAAAATGCATTGTTTTAAATGGGTAGAAGCTGGTACCATATAAAAAGCCTAGGCAAGCTTTTATTCCACTTGTATTGCTCTCTAATAATATACTCTCTGATACATTCTCTAGGAAGGAGATCATCTGAATGAGTTAAATCCATAAAGGCATAATGGGAGCCACGCAGAGCTAGCGAGAAAGTTTAATGCTGCTTAGAGGATAAAACCATAAAGATAAATGACAGAAAATCAAAAGGCCATGTTGGGAACCAGAAGCATCGAGACTATGAAGTTCGGCTTTAATGGCAATTAAAGGACAAGCAGTGGAGAAGGTGGCTGCCTCTTCGTCTTTTCAGTGAAAGGTCAGCATCAGCTACGTTTATATTAAGAGGAGTGGCCCTGCTCTCAGTTGACCCGCATATAGGATACGACGCTGGCCGCCCTCGCCGGCCGCTCTGCAAACATATTTATGACTAATTTAATCAATGGCTTCTAATGTAGCCATGGCGACATGTAGCGGCTAATCCAGAGCGCTGACCTTTTCAATAATGTGCACCAGAAAATGAGCCCCTGCTTTGTTGGCACTGATATTTAAAAGAAAATGAAATTAAAAGAGGTATCCGGCTGCTGAGTAAGGCACCTTTTCAACTTGGACAATCACCTTTGAGTCACGCAGCAGTTTCACACTGGTGTGGGCAGCATTATGCAAATCTACCTTTTCACCAGCAGCCAAGGCATATCCCACACATCCCGCATGTGAGAAAGAGACAGTGAGGGAGCTCGAAGCCATTTCATTAGTCATTAGTTCTTATCGTTTTTCTGGACACCTGATCCAGTCAACATTTTCCTTAACTTTAACAAAAAAATGTATCTAAGTAAATTTTTCTTCACAAACACAGTTTTGTGTGTCAATGTTTGTGATACAGTAGCTAAACTCGCCAAACCGTACTTGTACTTGTGTACTTATTTCTTAGTCAAAGTTAATGACAAATGTTGAGTCAAACCTTTAGTAAGTTTATCTGGGCTATGACCAAATATTTGCTAGTATGGAAGCATATTGCTCTTGTCAAACATATTCCAGCACAGACAATCAGTTTAGAGTTTGTGGGTATTTCTCGAGCAGGTGCGTGCAGGAGCCCTTCTCCAGCGTTTCCTCATTAGACTTGAGCCAGGCGCGATGTCTTCTGTGACGGATTCCTTGGGAGGCGGGCGTGACCGGTTGGGAGACCGTGGCCAAGTGAACGTCTCACTTCGAGGGGAGCGTGGCAGCGTGTCTCCCCGAGTCTTCAGGAGAGATGAGGGGTGCTCGAGGGCTGGCGACGAAGGAGCAGATCTGCGATCTGTGACATGCGCACTCACCTCTCCGCAGTCAATTACCTCCAAAAATCATCACCGCTTAAAAGTCATTTGTACAGCTGCGTGAAAATGAGCCACTGAGTGCGTTTTAATTCAATCAGCAGCACAGAAATGCCTTGCAGGTGGTCTCTTACTGTTTGACAAATTGAAACGTACTACCTGTTGGCAAAGGACACTTCTCCTGCCTAAAAAATTGAATATGAGAATGTTTTTTTCCAAGGCCCATTCCTACATCCCTATACAAATGCGCATTGTATCATAAGTGTAGATTTTCACTAGCTATTAATCGATCCATTCTGTACTGAAAGTGCATATTGTATACAACTAATGTACTGTGCAGTATGCCCAGTTCTGTTGTTAAAAAAACCTTCCCAGACTTCAATGGCTATCTTCAATTTGGCCTTATAAGACATATGCCAGACATGGCTTCTTCATCTTACTCACTACACGATTCATACGTGTAATAAAATCTTAAGTGTCTTTTTAATCATTAAAATGGGGGAGACGGTAGAAATGGCGCCTCTACCCAATGCGTTTCACCACGGGAAATGTGATTCCTAGGTGAGTGGGTGCACATGGCTGTAAGGCAATTAGCGGCATAACGATGTGGAATTGGGTTAGTGTTAAAGCCTGTAAGAGTGATCTTTGAGGCAGAGGAGGGAACTTCTCATAGACTCAGTACCTGACAGACACAATCCTCTCCTCTGTCATTAATAGGCACTTCTTCTGCAAGCGGCCGGGACGTAGGAGGATGGCCTGGACTCCACTGATTTATCCCATGACTGGGGATGATATAACACAATCTCCTCTGGCTTCATTACATTAGTAAGATGAGATCACAGCAACAGGCCCAACCCCGGTATCGAGGGAGAGGGAATAATGCAATAAAATAATTCAGCAAGCTGTGAGACTCAAACCTTGTTGCTTCAGTTCTGCCTTACCCTGGATTCCGCCTTACCCTCTAGCCAAAGTAGTTCCTTTTCAATGGAGAGTGGGCAGTGAGGCACAATTCTGAACTTGTCCATGGCTGCAGTGAACCTCAAGGTAAAAGGCTTGCACTCAAAGTGAAAATATTCTTGCTGAGGGGCCACTGTGCCAACCAATCACATGGAAGGAAGAGGCACAAGGGCATCCTGCTCAAGGCGGAGGAGAAACTGATCCGTGCTGTGTGTGCATTTCCTTGGGCCTCATTTATCGACAGTACATGCACAAATTACACTGACCCTACAACTTCCATCGATTTCCTGAGACTGCTCTGTCTTCACAAATGCTTCATACTCGTTTCATACAAACATTTCCTTGTGGCTGAATAAGTGTACTGCAAAGAGGATGAGCAACCCGAAACAGATATTTTCACTCCGCGCTGCCAGGGACAAGCTGGGGGGAGCAGAGAGTGGGAAATCGCGTCCAGTCTAAATCGAGAGGAGTTCACTTTGGTGAAATTTTATCAAGCACTGAAAATGTTTGCAGAAAAACCCCATCACTGTTATTAGGACGTTGTTGCCTCTCAAACATGTGCGAGTCTCGTTCAAGGACTTCAGCACTTGTGATTGAAAAGATCGAATCTATAAGTTGACAGGCAGTCTCCTCTTTAATCGTTAATAATAATAATGTGGCCCTTGGACATCTCACCTGACAGATCTCAGAAACATGCCAGCTTTCCCCCCCTGGACACAGAGGAGCAATCACACGTAATTCACTCTTCAACTGCCCATTGAATTAATATGCACAGCCACGGAGATGTCAGATTAACTTCAGGTCAATGCTGTGAGAACGCTCCGACATCTCCTGAAGTTGAACAGTTTCCTGTTCAGGGCAGACCTCTTTCAGATCAGACACTGATTAAGACATCACCAAGGTCTCTAAGATCCACCATGGGCATCTAGATCCATCCACTTGCTCAAGCTCCTTACAAGTTTATGACTATATAGTCTATAAGGAAGACTATAAGGTGCAGACAATTTTGCCATTTGTTTGGGAAGGAAAGACAGCAGGTGTTTTTTAATGTTTTACACAGAAGGCTATAGCAGCATCATCATTTCTAGCAAACAGCACTTTTAAGATTATAACAAGCTATGAGCATGCGTATGAGCTGGCTAATCAAAAGATGAAGCACAGATAAATATTTCACACAATGATAAACAAAGGATTAGGTCATTCTTTAAGAACTACCATTCACTGTATCAAATTTTAGTTCTGGTACATTTTCTGCCATCCCATTAGTACTTCACTTACTACCGTTACCAGGCTAACAAGGTCCAAGACTGACATTTTAAAAACCACACAAAGCAGGCCATGAATGAATAGCATAGATTAATTCTTTCATGCAGTTGATTAACCTTGTCAAGTAGAGGAAATACTTTTGAATATTTATATATATATATATATATTTTGAATATGAATACACAATTAAATAACAGGATCAGAGAAAGCTGAATATGTCTCAACCATGCTAAGAGGGTTCTGATGTGAGTTATAGAGAATAACAGATTAAGGTGAACAGATTTCTTCTTATTTTGACTTGCACACAGTGGTTCAAGGAACGTATGGACTGGAGTGTTTTTCTTCGGCCATTTTGTAACCTACATTAAAAAATATATTTTAAACCTAAAAGGACTGGCCTCTCCTTAGACCTTTCGCATGGATTCTGTCCCTCCACATCTTCATGATGTCATCCGGATGGAGAAGTTCTGGACACTTGGACCAGCTGCCTGGGCATCCTGCTCAGTCCGGTTTTAAGACCAACACCAAGGACTTTTTGGCCACTGTCACCACCACTTTGTATTCTGGGGATATTGATGTGAGCCATGTCTACCAGCACCACACTGCCTCACACTAGATTGATTTTGACTTGGCTAATTAGGCCTACATCTATCTGACTAGCTGTAGTTATCTGTACAGTTCTGGATATAATTGGACTAATTAAACCTATTTAACCGCCTGGCAACGCTAATTCACTTATCCTCTGACTGCATTTTAAATTGTTATTTCAACTGAAATGTGACTGTTCTGCCTGGTAAGCGGGTGATATGCTACATATGTCGAGACCAGAGGAAGCTCTACTAAATTCAAGTGTGATTGAACCAGGCAGCTTGTGGCTTTGTTAGTATATTTCTACAGGTATACCTGACCTCAGATACTTTCTAATAGCTTCAAAGGTCAACTATCACCCACTGCTTTCCAGCTGCTAATACAGTGTGACAGAGCAGTGCCTGCTTTTCACAGTAGTTGGGGGACGGGGGATGGGGGCGGGGGCGGGGGGACTTGTTTGAAATGCATTAACCTTGGCCAGTCATTAGCAGCAATGGCTTCAAAAGTGCACCTCTCTCAAAGGAGAGTGTTCAAAGAAACACATCAATTCACATGGACAGAGAAAAAGGATTTCCTGTTTGCACAGCTCATTCATGGAAACAACTTATCATACTTAATGCCTGGGTACACTACAAACAGCTGACAAATATATATATATATATATAATGCAACAAAAACATTGCAACCATTGAATGACACGCAACTAGTTGTGAGTGAACGGAAGTTTTGATTTTAATCAGTACACATGTACATACATGCTTTGCTCAGTTGCAGGAGATGATTATGGCAACTTATTACAATATGTGGCTTGGCTTTGATATTCCAAGATCCATCCCCCATAAGAAAGGTAACAGATCTACCAAACTGAAATGCAAAAGGCCAAAGCCTTTGTCTTAGTTGAACAATCAATATACAGAACACTAGCGATGGGAGAACAAGGCTGCACTAAACAAAAATGGGCAGGCCTACCATCAATAACTTACTGAATTTGAACCAATCATTGTAGTTTGCTGTGGAGTTGCAAAGCCTCTCAATTGGTTCAAACAAGCCAGAGATTGACAGCTCATTGTAGCTCGACCCATGATTAGGTTCATGAAATCTTGCTCTCATATCACTACAGAACATACTTCTAATACCAAGGCAATGCAAATAGGAGTCAGTGCCTAAATGGGAGGAGTTGGGATAAATTAACTTCTGGTTAGGCAGGAACACAAAATTCATGAGCATAAAGCATTGGTTAGTTTGCTTGTCCAATGCACACAAAATAATTACATAATTAAATTGATAAAACTACATCAAAGTATATCAAAATAAAATGTGCAATGAACTCTCCATATATTTTGTGGAAGTTATAGTATCAGTAGAGAGGAGAGAACACAGGGATACAGTAAATCAACATAGATCAAAATCAAGGATTTTTCCCCCTAATTTAGCTCCATGGGCCATTTCTCTCCATCTGCTTCGTTCAGTGCTTTCCTAGAGTGACCTCTGCACACACTGCAAATTCTGAGCAGGCCCTTGCATCGGCCCTGGCCTCTGCGGTGGTTTGCCATCAGGTCGCTGTTCATCTACATCAGGCATGGGGCCACCAGCATTGGCATTACCCTTGCCGAGGAATCCATTACTGCATCAGAACTTATTACCAACCTGGACATCCACATCCACCGATCACACTCAGGCTTCTGAAGCGATCACCGCAAAGCTACCCGCCACCTGCATTTCAATGACACACTCTATCACACAGCGCCAGCAACTCTGGATTCATTCCAGCACAATCCTTCACAATGTCAGAACAGGCACGGCTAACATGGAATGTCTTAATAAATGTGGGCTTGTTCAAGCTCAGACAAAATCCAATCAAAACCTACAGTAACACAGTGATAAGAAATACATTCTGTGAATCAGATGACGCGGTGAAGTAGAGCCTGGTCTTAAAGGAGAGACAGACACAGGATTTTTCTGGTTGATTTTTTTTTCTGGGTATTTCTGATAACAACTGACCCCGAGCGGCATGTTATTAATTACACTGCAATTAAGTATTTGAAGCAAAATTGTACAGTGGAATGCTGGTAATTAACCACAAATGCAAATTTCAAACCTGGTCCGTTACCGAACTTAAACTACCTAACTTAAGAGGTTCACTTCAAGGTTTAAACGTGAGAGAGAACTCACCCATTTTAAGTATGTTATTGCCACCTGTCATAGTCTGCTATACAGTCGGTACATGCAATACCATTACAGCAGATAATGTTTGTTGCTTTGTCAAGACCCAGAGCTTTCATGCAACTTCTATCTCAGGCTCAACTGCAGACACCTTCCAGGATTCCAAAACCCGTAATGGATTTCGCAGCTGCCTTGTTCACACCTAATCGAAGTTAAGCCTTTCCTGGGCAGTAAGCAACTTTATCTACTTTCCAGGATGTCACACATTAATACCAGTGACAGGATGCAGCTAACCTCGGATAAAACACACAAAAATGCACCATCTGCTGTGTGGAGATTACGGTAAGTAAATGTGCAAGTTGGGAAAATGGCAGGCTGCTTCATGGCCAAATTCTGAGCCTCACAGCATATGCTGCAAACAAATGGAAGAAGTTGTCTGGCAAACCAATCCCGGTTGAAATGACAAACGTTTGAAGCTTGAAATCACATTAGATTGTATCTTTGGGGATAACTTGGAAGGATTATGTATACGGGGAGCTTTCGTTTTGCAAAATGAATCCAAAAGAATTCCTTTGCTACATGTCCGATAATAACAGGGACAATCGCTCAAATCTTAAACCACTTGGTACCAGATCAAGACAGCTGTCAGGTGGGTATAGTCATTCCAGGCAGTGCTTTTATTGTAGAGTTTGCCTTAAGCTTCCTTCGACTTTATTTAAAAAACGCTGACAAACTGCTGAAACTGTCTGCATACTGCTGTCTTTAATATCACTGCATGTTGGGTTTTTACCACCATTTAATTATTATTTTTTTACAATATCTATCAACATATTCTCTTGCCAACCAATGGCATCCAAAGGAGACCTTGGTCCTGGGGAATTCTGTTCATGAGCTAAACTCAGTAACGTCGGAAATAAACACTCTACTTTTTTGAAGTCACGCACTGCAAAGGCTAAAGGCTACCACCTGACCCCAGTAGGTTTAATTCTGAGTTCACGTGCCAAAATTTGTTGCTAAGCTCAACATCTGTTCATTGGTTCATCATACAGTACACAATTATGAGTATATATTGAATTTCACATTGCATGCATGAAAATAGGAGAATTTTTCTAAAATGTTTTCGCATTGTTGACCTTAAATTACTGGCCTGTTTTTGTCCTTTGTCAGTTTCAGGGATTTCCGTTTGTAAAATGTGACTGTAAGTCCAAAGAGTCTCCCTCAGCACTGTCTCCTCACTGCTCCACATAGTTTTTACTCAGTTATGTGCTTTTTAAACCAATTTTAATCCCCAGTTATATTTGTAGGCTGTCTCATCACTAAAACATCCTCCGTCGATGCAGGAGATCACAGCGCAAACATGCGCTCTCCTCTGAAACGATGGCCAATTATGTGCAGCCCTGTGAGGCTACAGGTCACAGTCATTACTGGCAAGGTCAGGATTTGATACTATACAGCAGAGCGCATCACTACACTGAAATCCAGTACTTTAGCTGGATTAGCCAATAAGACTAACCCAATATTCCTTTTTACCTCTGTAATGATACCCATACCATCCATCAAAATCCATCCATTAACATACTCAATGGCTTTACACTGTGTTTTCCCTCATGAGCTTGTTTATTATCCATTAGCAAACCTCACAAATGTGATTTGGAGTGTGATGCCCTATAGTATAAGATGGCCAAGAGATTGCCAGCATTCATTTACATTTTAGAATGAAATAAGTTTTACAACTTTAAATAAACATACATTTTCATTACCTACAGTCAGGTCCAGAACGATTGGCACCCTTGATGAAAATGAGCAAAAAAGACTGTAGAAAACAAATAATACTAACTCTGATATACAGTGGGAAAATAAGTATTTGGTCACCTACAAACAAGCAAGATTTCTGGCTCTCACAGACCTGTAACTTCTTCTTTAAGAGGCTCCTCTGTCCTCCACTCGTTACCGGTATTAATGGAACCTGTTTGAACTCGTTATCAGTATAAAAGACACCTGTCCACAACCTCAAACAGTCACACTCCAAACTCCACTATGGCCAAGACCAAAGAGCTGTCAAAGGACACCAGAAACAAAATTGTAGACCTGCACCGGGCTGGGAAGACTGAATCTGCAATAGGTAAGCAGCTTGTTGTGAAGAAATCAACTGTGGGAGCAATTATTAGAAAATGGAAGACATACAAGACCACTGGTAATCTCCCTCGATCTGGGGCTCCACGCAAGATCTCACCCCGTGGGGTCAAAATGATCACAAGAACGGTGAGCAAAAATCCCAGAACCACACGGGGGACCTAGTGAATGACCTGCAGAGAGCTGGGACCAAAGTAACAAAGGCTACCATCAGTAACACACTACGCCGCCAGGGACTCAAATCCTGCAGTGCCAGACGTGTCCCCTGCTTAAGCCAGTACATGTCCAGGCCCGTCTGAGGTTTGCTAGAGAGCATTTGGATGATCCAGAAGAGGATTGGGAGAATGTCATGTGGTCAGATGAAACCAAAATAGAACTTTTTGGTAGAAACTCAACTTCTCGTGTTTGGAGGAGAAAGAATGCTGAGTTGCATCCAAAGAACACCATACCTACTGTGAAGCATGGGGGTGGAAACATCATGCTTTGGGGCTGTTTTTTCCGCAAAGGGACCAGGACGACTGATCCGTGTAAAGGAAAGAATGAATGGGGCCATGTATCGTGAGATTTTGAGTGAAAACCTCCTTCCATCAGCAAGGGCATTGAAGATGAAACGTGGCTGGGTCTTTCAGCATGACAATGATCCCAAACACACCGCCCGGGCAATGAAGGAGTGGCTTCGTAAGAAGCATTTCAAGGTCCTGGAGTGGCCTAGCCAGTCTCCAGATCTCAACTGTATATTGCAATTTTCCAACATTTGGGAAATATTTACTTTATTAATGATTCAATGGACCCACCCAAAATAACACATTTATAAAAAAAGGTTTCACAACTACTGGCACCCCTGTTTCTAGTACTTGGTGCAGCCTCCCTGACAAGGATAACAGCACTGAGCCTATTTCTATAATGTTGAATAAGGTTGGACAACACATCTGAGAGGATCTTGGACCATTCCTCCATGCAGAACTATTCAAGATCCTTGATATCCTTAGGTTTGTGCTTATGGACTGCCATCTTCAAATCAGACCACATGTTTTTGATAGGGTTTAGGTCTGGAGTCTGAGACTGGCCATTGCAAAACATTGATTTTTTTTTCCACAGAACCATTTCTGTGTTGATTTTGAGGTATGTTTGGGTTCATTGCCTATGGCTAAGTCTCTGGCAGAGGCAACCAGGTTTTTGTCTAAATGTCCTTGTAAATGGCGGAATTCATTATACCATTGATCTTATTTAATCTTGATGTGATCTATGAGGTGCTTGTCCTTGTATGCTTCCCTCTTTTGACGCCAAACATACTGTTGGTGTACATGGCCAAAAACTTCAATTTTGGATTCATCTGACCATAGCACCCAGTCACAGTCATAGTTTGGCAAACTCCAGATGCTTGAATTTGTTGCTTGCTCCCCAGTAAGGGCTTTCTTTGTGCAACCCTTCCAAAGAGCCTGTTGGTATGGAGGTGGTGTCTTCTGGTTTATTCTGAGACTTTGACTCCAAGACGCAACAAAAGTCTGCAATTCTTGAACTGTGGTCCTTGGGTTCTTCTTTGCTTCCCTCGCCATCTTTCTCACTGTTCGTGGGAACAACATGCACTTGCGTGCTCTTCCAGATGTTTGAAACATTTTGATTATTGCCCTAACAATGGTTAGTGGTAGGTTAAACTGTTTGTGTTTTTTTGTACCCATTACCTGACTTGCATAGGTCAACATCCATCTGTCTCTTTTGATTTTGACAGTTCTTTAGCTTTCCCCATGGTGATGAATGAGAAAGGGGGCCACAGTGTGATTGAAGGCCACAATACAGTTTCTAAAGACTGAGATTAATTTAGAAAAGTAGAATTGTATTGCAGATGTCACTTTGTTTGGTTTTATTTAAAATAATCTTTAGGGGTGCCAATAATTTTGAGGTCTATGTTTTTCATAAAAAATATTTACATTTATTGAGTTATTATTCAATACAAAGAAAATAGAAAATAGAAGAATTGAACTACAATAAAGGTATATCATTTCCCATATGTTTGAGCATAAAATATAGCTCATTATCTGTGTTGTTTATTTTATACAACCTTTTGTGCATTGCCAATACCTGACTGTATTATATACAAGTTTAAAGGTTTTATTAATAGTCTTACAAACATTTACAATGTTTCAAATGGTGCCAATCAAATAAGAGATACACTCAACATGATGCATCTTTGTTTGTTTACTGAAATAGCAGTGAAATTGTAGCATCCTGATTGGAGCTAGGTAATGGCTTAATCTATTTCCAAAACAAAAGTCTTGCAAGGTTGAAGTAAAAAATATATTGCAAGGGGGCAGCTTCTTAAAAACAGCTGTAATTCCATAAACACGCCTACCTTAATATTACTGGGACCAAATAAGACACGGGTATTCATAGGCATGCATTCGTAAGAGGCTAATTATGTGCTGCTAATCATGAATTGTTCACGGTATACAGTTTCAGCAAGGAGCAGCAGCTCATCAGTAACAACACGTACAGTTTACTGATAAACCCTATTTTCCTTCTTTTTAAATATTAGATAGATAGATAGACTGGGTTATATACAGCAAATGTAGGTGATGAATCGGATTGTCCAAGTACACAGAGAGTTGTTAATGCCTGGAACAGCCTGCCAGGTTGGGAAGTAACACTTGGGCTATTCAAGTCCAGGCTAGGTGCAGTACTAGATATTCTGTAGATTAGGACAGAATAGAGCAGCCCGTTCTCATCATTACGTATTCTTATGGTTTTATTGTCCAAGTAAACATAAATTAGTTAAATCAGTGGTTCAATCAGATCCATGGAGAAATGTTTCCCCCAATAAGAGTAGAGAAAATTGAAAATCATTACAAATCGCAAAATATTCCAGGCTTAATATGTCAGTATGCTTTTCTAAAAGTGTGTTTGCCTTTGAACATTTGAGGAGCACACGTACTTGTCTTCTCCATTTCTGTCATTGTAATAGTCGTGTATGGTGATTTCACTCCCCACAAGAAATATATTGTGAAACATGATGCCCATTAGGGTTTCCATATAGGCACTTGATTCACTCTGTTGTGGGAAACTTCCTGTACGTTATGATTTCATAATTGTCAGGCCACACATATATATTTATATATATATATAGCCTATCCTGTGTGACTCATTGTGGTCTGTAACATTCTAGGGGCTAATGATATTGCTTGTGACCTTATGCGCCTCCTCTGGCTTTGTTCCAAAGATCCGTCACAGACTCAATCTTAGGAGGATTGCCGGGGGTACAGAAAACCAAGTACAACCTCCTGGTGACTTCTGGGAGAAATCCTGCTGGAATTACCATCTCACAGACTCGGCACGAATAGATTCAGAAAGGCTTCTTCAACAATTAGTGAAGACATTGTTCCTCACTGTCTGGCTCACTGGCCATTTGTTTGAAATTAAATCTGTAAAAAATTCCTCTGCAATGCTACTGGGCTGGTGGTGTCAACATGCAGGCTCTAAACACTGTCCAGCCATAAAAAATGGAAAATACTTTTTTCCAGGTGTTAGCAATATTAGAGAAATTGCATATTGCCATGCAGAAAATGTACAGCAGGGCTATTCAATTACTTTGTCATGGGGGCTAGATTTTAAAAACCAAAAGTGCAGATGGGCCAAACATTTTGCTCATTAGTCGTTAGTCATCCTAGTGAACAAATTGCTCATTAGTTTAGTTTAAAACACGTGAGAAATCAATTGTTTCAGTTTCGTTTAATTCATTTACACGCGTATTTGCTTTTATTTTAAATGCATAACAAATGCTAGTCAACGGGCCAGTCGAAAGCACTGTGCAGGCCGTATTTAGCACCTGGGCCGCCAATCGAATAGCCCTGAGGTACAGTATAAATTCAGTTTGTCCCATGTATAGAGCACCTAATTTAAACATATTTGTAACCCTAAACAAATGTCATCTTTAATTTCTTTCTGTTTTCTAGGTTGGTGTTCACTATTGACTAATCGCTAAAGGTAATATATTGTACGATTCAATGGTCATTTTGTGAAGGATTAAATATATTTTAATTAGACTACATCATTCCTTGAATTGCTACAGTGTCCCAGTTGACTACCATACATTGCAACAATTTTAATAGTTTAAAAACATCTGTTTAAACCTGTATTAATTTTGTGCATTTCTAACAACCTTAATCATTTGCTGTATTTGCTCATAACAAAGGGAAGACGTGATGGTGGACTTTTTCATAAAAAACTGGACCCACTTGGTATTAAATAGAATCTAATTTGATTCTGGGTTTGAACGTTAAAAGTCCCCCACAATTATGAGCAATCCATTTTGCTATATCAATTACATCCATCCATATCCATTATTTCCATCACAATTTGGAGCCAAAATCATTGTTTGCATTTTCATTGCAGTAGCTTATCCGGCAGCTGCAGTTCTTGTTCAGCAGTGTGTTTCATTTTTACAGTTACCTAAAAGGAAAAGTGTGTTTAGCCAGCAATTATATGGAGCTGACTGAGAGATTTCAAGAACACAGCAAATATTTAAAAAATCCATTACATGACCATTTTTTATTTAATGTCCCATAGTTTGTGGCTAAGTGAATTGAAGGCTACACTGCTCAAGTGACAACCTTATGTGGGTTGGTAAAGTAGTCCGCTTGCTTCTGTGTCCCACCCACTGCATTGCCCACTCACAGCATAGCCGCCCACAGCCTCCACTCTCATCACACTTCACTGGATGTATCTGTGGTGACAGATGTGATTGTGCCTTTATTTGCCAATCTGAATGGCAAGTTAAGAGGCATGCACACTGGTGCTCTGTGAATGCCTGTGGGAAGCACATAAAAGGTGGTCTTTACATAGATCTCAAGTTTCAGAAATCCAGATGCCTGAGATAATATCAAATTAAACGTGAGTAAGCCGTCAAAAGCTTTGGAATAACCAGCACAGTTGATTTGATCGAAATGCATGAGATTTTAGTAGCTGGGTGTGTGAGTGTGAGATTGGTCCTTTGATCAAGTCGTCCCACTAGCATGTGTACTACATCCAGTTTGCATTTTGATTAGCTCATCACAAAGGAAACCTGCAGGTTCCAGGGTTGTGAAGAGGTCCATTATTAGCCGGGACGTCCCGTATTTCAACCACAAGAGATGCCCTTTGTCCTGTATTTTG
This sequence comes from Aldrovandia affinis, assembly GCA_029706075.1. Classification (NCBI taxonomy): domain Eukaryota; kingdom Metazoa; phylum Chordata; class Actinopteri; order Notacanthiformes; family Halosauridae; genus Aldrovandia; species Aldrovandia affinis. The sequence continues at coordinate 2,211,485 of JAINUG010000115.1, forward strand.
CACTGTTGTGGAAAACCTACCAAATTCAGGTTACTGTGTGGTTCTATTATATATGGAGCTTTCAATTATATAGAATATGGCTAACTCTAGACTGCTAATATTAGCTTACTTTTATCCATGGAAATCTGCAATTTTTTCTTGGATATTGACATGAAACCTTCCAGTACGGTTTGCTTGGTTGAATGTATTTTTGGCAAGAAAACTGAAAATCACTGATTAACGTAATAATAGTAAAATAAAAAACATGCATTGCACAACACGTGGACCTGTGGCACTTCCTAACTGAAATCAATGGACACTTTTTTTGTGAAAGTATGTAGGTAGCAGGCCTATGGCCAACAGTATTCAATTTGAATGAGATTAAAATCTAACAGCGACAGTAATTCCCTATTACAGTTTGATGTCCCTCTGGTGGTGACATCATCAAACAGCGCAAGATTAGAATATCTGAAGCCATTCAGGTCAAGGTGGTGACCACCCAACCCCCCATCTCAGGTGACAAAACCTCTGAGAACAAATAAACTTTCACACTCACACTCCAACTCTAATCTTCAATTGTGCTGAAGTTGAGCTGGTGAGCCTCATGGCTATTAACTATTCTACAGAAATAATTTCAAGGACTACCAATGAGTGTTTGTTTTACCACTGCCAAGTGTATGACTAGAATTACTGGTCTCAAAAGATGGTTTGCTAGCATTTCCAGCTACTGTCGCTAGTTAATCGAGCAAAACAACCAAAGGTACAACCAACCAAGCCAACTACACAATGTCGTTCGTAGAAATGTAGTTACCAACATCTGCTTATTTGTGTACATTTCACAATTTACTAAGGTTTGGTAACATTAGTCTGGAAATCCTTCCCACCATTCCTCAGACAAAGAACCAGTTCACACACGGTATTCAATTCATTCCTACCCAACATACACACAGAGATTTACGGTCACTTAATTTCATTCCATTTATTTTCTTCTAGTTTCAATGTATTCATTTAATGTTTAGTTTGATAGTTTCTGTGCTGTTGTTGATTTTAGTTTGTTTAAATGAATAAACAAACAAGCCTGCCTGAGAGAGTCAACCTTCGAACGGCGGAAAATCCCAGTGATATAATAATATTCAACAGCTTGTTTGCTTATTTGCTAACCAGCTAACATTTACTGGTTCCAGCACAAGTTAATTTTAAGTTTAATGAAGTTGGTTTATGGCTTTAACAGCTAAGTATGCTAATAAAGACACCCCAAACATGTCAAAAAGTGTATTGAGATACAAAAGTAGTAACAGCAGCAAATGTCGGAGGTGCCCCATGTTTTCCCCCACGTGTGGGGCGTGGCCTTTAATTTCACTTAACCCCACAAAAAGCCCCTTGCTCGTCTGTGTCTATTGTATGCAGTTCCACTGATCTGTATAGTATGTGGACAGACTGCTTGATTTTGTAGGCTCGGTGAATGAGGGTGAGCTATCCAGATGATTTAAAGATCAGTAAATCTGCTGCGTTAATCCCCAAAAACTGCACAAGCGCAGGCCCTGCACAAAGCATGTGTAATGCGTGTCTTGAGAAATCATGTGCCATGTCACTTAGCTGGGAGCGCCCCCAGTCCGACCATGCACTACCCTGACCCAGCTGCCACGCACGGCCACGTAAGATGACTGGGAAACACTGGCAACACTAATTAAATGACTGCAATGTTTATTCTCAATGTGACTGAACATCTCTGTGTGCGATAATGCCAGAGCAAAAGCAGGGACTAAACAGAGAGCGAACCATCTGACAAGCAACACTTGTTCGCAAGGTGCAACGTCTGCCGCGCTCCCGTGGTCTGTCACTGTTACACATTATCCCCACTAAGAGGAAATACAGTTGCCTCTTACTCCGAAACCTGTCGCGATGCAGAGGACATGTCCTAAACACTGCATTTTGTGACGGCTTGGGAGAGCTGCTGTCATTGAAGGACGGCACTTTATGCTTTGGCAAGACACGGCGGAGCTAGTGGAAAAGTCTGGAGGACCGACTCCCCTTTCTCCTAAAAAAATGTGTTTCAGTGCAATGGGCAAAATGGCCCTGGGACCTCTTCTATACTCCATTTGTATTTGCTTAAAAGGCACAGAGGTGCATTTGATGAAAACCAAATCCAGGCCATTGTGATCACTAGATTGGAAAATTAAATACAATAAGCATTTGAAAAGCAAACAGAAAGACCATTACAATCCTGTCTGATCAATGACATGGGTCAATCCAACTGGACACTCTTTCCCTGAGTTTACATTTAGCAGAGCACATTTCTAGGTGCTCTTTAAACATCGAGCAGACTTTTTCATGTTATCCTTCTGATATTACACCCTAACATCTTGCTGTATAGTACATCATGTAGCAAACTATTTATGGTCTATCCTAATATCCATACCCTAAAGAACACTATATATCATACAATATCCTGTTCTTGCCAAACATTGATTCTAGTGCCAGTTAGTGTATAAAACTCTTTACAAGTATTGCCAGTGTCCTATAAATGCAAATACACCACAAGAAGCAAGAGAACGGGTACCAGATATTTATACGAATGCGCATAATTAGGACATAGCAATCCCTATGATCCAGACAAAAAAATTGAGCACTGCATCACCAAGTCCGAACATAGAAAATGCAACAGTGTAGGTTTCATAATGGTGTAATACCCCTTTAGGTTACATCATGCATTGCATGTTCTGCTGTGGTCTACGCCCTTTTTTCATGCACTTTGCGTTTCCTGTGACCAATACCTGGCTTGATAAATGTGCAATGACTCATTTCATGCCGTGCTCCAGAAGATCATACGACTAAACAGGTGAAAAAAGTAGGACCACATTAGGCACAGTGTAAACAAGGTGTTATTGATCAGTAAATCAGCACTTGAATGTCTAATTGTCTTAATCTAGGAAATTCACGTTTGAATTGACCGGTCACTGTTGCTTTGTTATCCACCCGATGCCTCCCTCTGGTCGGCCAATCAATATCAAAAAGAGAGGGGATGGTTTAGACATGGCAGTAAATTAACTGCAACATATCCAGGAGGGAAGCTTTCCTCTTGTGGGGACAATTCAAGGTGGAACAACAATCAGAATAGATGATCTACTGTATGAGGGGAAAAAATGTTTAAAAATGCACACTTTATTTCAAATACTGCTTATCAGAATACACATTTGGGGTTTAACATTTTACAGATATGTATTTTATTAATTAAGCAGCTTAATCAGAGGTTACTTTTTTTTTACAAATGTATGAAATGTATACATAACTAGGACAAATATTTTTACATTTAAACAGTATACACAAGGCAATGTCAATGTCTCCAGGTATACAGCTCCACTGTGTTTATTCAAAGAGGGTCCTTAATTTAATTAACCAACTTTCTAGCATAGTGTTAATTATGTGAGACATGCATCTACAGTATTTGCTTGAACGCTTGTGTCCGTGGATGATGCCTACCAAGCATTTTGATACATTCTAAAACCATAATCAAATTCCAATCCAATTCTAAAACTATATAATGCCTTTCACTGTTTAAAAAAAATAACGGTCGTGTTTCCTTCGCCCTACCTGTTATTGCAACCAAATATCTCAATATATTATGCATAGCCGGAGAGATGTCCAAGTCGGTACACACGCACGCGCGCACGAACACACAGAGTCCACAAGTTAGACATACCGTATTACCACTGAGTTTTCTAACACAACGTGCATAAATGGTAGAGCTTCAATACTACGGAAAATTGAGTTTATCAAATTCCAGCACGCACATACCGTATGACTAAAGTGGCAGCGATAAGGTCGAGGACAGTATTCGCAGCATTATCAGTATGAAATTATGGTAAATTATATTTTTATCAACGCATTCAGTTAGACTTACAATACAGTCCGTAACCGTTTATTTGCACCTTGTTCATCGCCAGCCAGCCATGGTACTTAGTTCTCCTTTAACCTCATGTTGTAATTCTATTGTATGGCTTGTGATAGCCTACTTGAACAGCTTTTCTTCATAACAAACAGATCGTATAAAATAGAGCATATAATATGTCCTTTCTTGTGAATGGCAAATAGCTATGTAAAACTGCTCATATGAAAATGTTATGCAACACGTAAAAGGTTGTCTTCGACATATACAAAATCAGTAGCCTATAGTTTTTTTGTTTTGTTTGTTTGTTTTTTGATTAGAAGTATAGGATTTTTGCTAAAACAATTATTTTCTTAGGTTCCCATATGAGTAGCCTAGTCTATTTAATGAAACGACACGTTAGCGCTCCTTGGTAGAAGAAAGGCACCCAAGAACCTTCACTCCCGTGGATGTTAAATTGTACCGATTGTAAAGTTCAAATTCCATATTTGTTTTCTTTAAGCCAACATCCTCACTTCAGAGTATTGGTCCAAACTGTGCTAGCTCCACAAGAGTGGAAAGCGATGTGCAGACCTCAACGTTACACCCATACACACCCTTTTCACTTTATTTCGAAATACACGTTAAGGCACGGGCTCTTACCGTCTAAGTCCCTGAAAAGAAGACGGCCATGACATTCTGGATTTTTTCAATCCGGGTCGGTGCCCGGTGTCCACTGCGTAGGTTCGATCCATGTTCCTGGGGCACAGGTATTTCTCGGTGTCCGAAAATCCTATCTGTCTCGCCCTATAGTGCTTCTTTGCTCCGGGCGGATGGTGTGGTGGATGATAGTATGGGAGCGGCTGGTGGTGCTGCTGCCTCCACAAATGTTTAGGAGCTTTCGCATTTCCACTGGTGGTGCCGCTGCTACTGCCAACAAGGGATGCTGTCACTTTAGTGCTGGCAGCATCCATCTCAGCATGCCAAGGTTACGACTCTCAGCGCAGGAACGCTAGCTCCGAACAAACGTGTTGTGATTAGTATTTTTCTTTGTTGTATCTATCCACCGGGGATTGAGATGCTGAAACACATCTGAAAAGTTGGTCAGCTCACTCCTCGCGTCATGGATAAGCATATAATCTCTAATGCTGATCCCCATGACAAACTATGAAAAGTGTATTTAATATAGCCCATTTATTATTGTTGAATGCGGTTACTTTAATGCAACTATTGAGCAATAATACGTTTACGATACCACCCATTCATGTATTGCCTTAAAACGACGTCCAGCACTGAATAGTCCAAGTTTTATATTATTTTAGTGTATCCATGGACGTCGCCTGATGCTCAATCAAGTTTCATTCCGAAGATGCCCCTCTAGAACACGCCCCAAGCACTCTGTGAAGTGGAAATGAGATAAATCGCTACATCAATTCAGGTCAGTTTCTTGGGGGACATGATCTCTGGGAGGAAAAAATACTGAGTTTGAAAGTGTAAAGAAATCAGGCAACTGTAATTGTGACAGCATTCGCATTCCAAAAACGTTGAAATAAAAATGTGCAAATTGGCACCACGTAATCTGCTCAGTCATGCTTTTGGCTATTTAAAGACGTCTGAACAACGCAGTGTTATATGTACATTCGCAACCGACCAGGGTCGAATTAAACAGGCTAAATTTAAGCATAGTTTTGCAAGGGATTAGTCAAACTTAATTTAAATGCATGCTAATTCAGCAGTGGAGTACTTTCACAGAAGCTACGGACTACACTTCCCATCTACCTACCGTAGCGCGTATTAATTATAGTTTTTTCCGGTTGGACTGATTTCAAGTTCAGTTTCACATAAAGAAAAAATGGTACCAGCAATGTTTCTTATGGTAGTAAGCTTCCATTGCAAGGAGACCAGTAGGTCCCAGTATTAACACTGCTCGCATTTAAAAAAGAATTTAAAAAATCAGTGACACTGCAGACACTAAACCAGATCCAGGTTATCATGCAGATACTGTAGTTCAGGAGGTGGGTGTCCCCAAGGAGAGGTTTGGGAACCACTGCTGTAGTTAATAGGACCAAAGGTCGTGTTCACCTTTTCCTTGTCCTTCATAGAACACACGGGTCATGTGACCCCAAATAGAAATAATTGTACGACCATTACGGATATTTATTTGGAGACGTGAGAGTGTGGTTTAAGGGGATCCGTATCGCTAACTGGGAAATGGAGGAAGATGGAAAGCAGTGTCAACACCAGTTCTCTTCCATACTCCATTATGAATGTATCAATTCATAGCATATGACATTCACTGGATATTTTATTTTTAAATGGTTCAAAGGGTCAGTTAAATGTCAATCAGTTAAAATGACAATGGTTGATATATCACCTTTTATGCATAAGAGGTACACAAAGTGGTATGATTTGTTCTCTCTCTCCTTGTGATCACCTCTCATATCAGCTAAATCAGGAGCTCCAGGGACAGCATTCTGCACCAGTGCTGAGAACAGGACAAAAGGACCTTGTATTTTCATACAGTTTTCAAACTGCTCCACATAATAGAGTATTCTGAGAAAAATATATTTCTGTCTCTTTTCTTCAAATGATGCACCACATACATGACTCATACATGCAATGAAGTAAAATCACAAGTACATGTACTGGAAATGAATGTATATGGACAAGCTGAGTAACATGACAAAATTATTAATGCTTTCACATTTACATTAATTTACATTTTAAGCATTTAGCAGACGCTCTTATCCAGAGCGACTTACGAGATGTGCATTAATACATGGTGGGATCAATCATTGTTCGCACAAGAGATCAGTGCAGTAATACAGCAATAGACAGCGCTTTTAAGGCTCTGTGGGCATTTCAATCTACTGATCAAGGCCATAATCACCATCCCCAATTACAAATATGGGAATTTAACAAAATCATTGAAATATGTCGCTTCCTGTCCTTGACTGTTCAATGGCTTCCTGATTTCTTGTTTTAATGGTATGCATGCTGCTACACTGTTTAGACATGGCACCACTGGGAAATATCAAATTGCCTGGCAGCAATTAAGGGTCATGTTTAGCGATCACTGTCTTGCACAATGGGACATGAATCACATAAACTTGTATACAGTACACAGATCCACCAGATTTGATGAACCCTGGTAACTGATCATTCTGCATGACCTCGCTCTGTTGTTATCTGCAGTAAGACTGAATGTAAAGAATTCAGATCAGTACAGAATTCCACCTTTGGGGATGAGGATTTCAGGAACCTAGGAGCACCAGGTATTCAGAGCCATTAGAAAGGGAGAGGGGGGTGGGGAGTTTTTTTAACACAATGAGCACAGCACAAATGCTCCTTAATGAGATCCCTCATCCCACTCTTGAGCATGCTTCCACGCTCCGTACTGCCATGCTCCCCAGGTTGCACTATGATTCATGCTTGAAGTATGCAGCCTGGAGTATGGAAGCATGATAATTGACTACTGTGTTCAGAATTGAGATGCACTTTGTGATTTTCACCAGATAATACAACAATTTTTAAAAACAGCAATTCCGTTTAAACTGTTTTTCACAGCTTTTTAGTTTGTTTTCCATGCATCAAAAAATATTTAAAGTTTGTGTGTGTGAGATTACTGTTATTTTGCTAAACGGTGTCCTCTTGTGGTGACCATAAGCTTGACCATGCTCCTCCCATTTTAATACATAGGAAGTGGAGAAAAATGTTGAGAAAATGCAAATCCATGGCCAGTCATGCAGCAGATTCACCTGAGGTAAATCCAGTTTTCACCCAGTTTTTTTGCATCAATTTTTTCATTCGATTTTTGCCAGTTAAAAAAATTATAAATAAACACAGATAAATTCACAGATTTTGGGCAAATGGAGCATGCATCAAGGGTAGGCTACTCCATCTATGCTCCATACTACTGTGCTTTGGTTTGGAATTGGAATCATATTCATATTGCTTTGGTTTGGAATCATACTCCAACATGGCTGTATACTTACTATGCTTGCTCGGAGCATGGAAACGCATGGTTTGAAGCACAGCTTTGGTATCATTACTCTTCAAAAGATACATTTGCAGATAACCCTGACCACATATATATTGTCAATATTTCCCACAATCCTTGTGAAGCACAATAACCTCAAGGCCCAGACTGACTGCAACCATTTTTACCAGTCTGGGGCCTGTCTCACGAAGGAAGTTCAACAAAGTCAGGGTATGCTGGCTACACAAAGCCTAACAAAGGCAATTACAGCTAACCTGTCTCACAACGGTGGTTATCAACTCGCTCTGTCGACCCTGGTTGTCACGGTTGTTCCCCTGAACCACCACCAGATGGCAGTGTTGTGCCTTCCTTTGGAAGGTTCTCACCTGAACTTAATTACTAATCACCTTCCTATAAATACTCGCACCTGGATTCGTTTTGCGCAAATCGTAGCCATTGTTACGATTTAGCCGGTAAGGTATGTAGCGTCTTTTTAAAGATACTACTCAAAGAACTTACTTCAGGAAACAAAGAATCTCCTTAGCAAATGTAGGACTTCTTTTACGTTACCCGATTTAGGAAACTTACTCATCTCCCTGAGTTAGTTTGGTTTTCCGGTTAGACAGTCTGTGGACTGTGTTTCGGGTTTCATTTCTTTCGTTGGTTATTTGGCTCTTCTAGCCGTTTATCTTTTCATTCAAACACTCGGTGTTGGTGGTTTATTTATTCCTTTGTTTGTGTCTTTGTGGCACCTAGTCACCGCTGGGTGATATTTTCGGTTTTCCTCCTTTTGTTATTGTTTTTCCTATTCTCTGTTATTTCAGAGTTTGTGGTTAAGCTGTATAGTTACAGTTTAACTTATTGATACCCCCGGGGTTCTGCGATTGGCACCAATCCCTAAACCCACCATTACAGTACGATTTGCCATGAACACGGCGCCAGCAGAGCTCCGCGGTATCGAGCAATTAGCAGATTTGCAAAACAGCGAATTTGAGAGACAGAAAGCGACCATTGATTTTTAATACAACAACAAAGAGTCATGCAGGAGATTCAGACTGGTATGGTCTCTTCCTACAAAGTGGAGGGCATGATTAAAGCAATGGTTGACAGCAGTTTTCAATCAGCGGCGGGATTCTCCGGCCAGAACCGGTCGTAACCTCTCGATTGGGCACACCGGTTGTGGAGGTATCACGGGAGGCAAAAATTCAGCTTCCTCCCGTTTTAGCGGCGAGTCCGGTAAATGTCGGGTTTTTTAGCACAGTGCCAAATTGTATTTCGGACTCAGCCTTCTAGATATAGCTCAGAGGAGTCGCGAGTGGCACTCGTGTTGTCATTGTTATCGGGAGCAGCTCTCGATTGGGCAGTGCCTCTTATTCGCTCGCAAGCACCGGTATTGGCAGACTCTCTGAGTTAATGAACAGAATGGAGCTAGTTTTTGACCACGAGCTTCACGACAGCGAGTCTGCTACTAAGTTGACGCGCATGCGCCAGGGTAACCAAAGCGTAGCGGAATTTTCTATTTCGTTCCGAACTCGCGGGAGTTACAGGTTGGCCTGAGAGTCCTCTCATTACGTTTTTACTAACGCTCTATCCGATCCGGTGAGAGACGCTCTGGCAACGATTGGCGTTCCCGATTCATTAGATGAACTAATTACCACTGCTATTCGGATCGATAATCGTATTAGGGAACGTCAGCGTGAGAGGAGGGACCGAGAGCACCTGGTTCCTACGAAAGGGTTCTTACCTCTGTTTCCTAAACGCTGGGCAAAGCAGACGAACCCCTGGAAGTAGACAGTGCTAGTTTTCGGGTCCCGGCCAGAGGGGATGCGGACTTTTGTCGGTACTGTCGACTGACGGGTCACGTTATTAAAAATTGTCCCAAACTGAAACGAATAGTCTCATTATCGGCCCGGAAGCCGGTAGTGAGACATCAGTCCTCTTTCTTCCGAACCTTTATTCCAGTCGAGCTATCCTGGCGAAAACAAAACATAAAAATAAACGCTTTTCTTGATTCAGGGGCGGTTGATTGTTTTTGTGGACTCCGGGTGGGCCAAAATAATTAAAATACCTGTTCGGCTCTTTCACAGTCCTGTGGTGTTACCGCTCTTGACGGTCATCCTCTAGGTTCCGGTCGCATTAAGGAATCTACGGAGAATGTCATTATGCGGATCGCGCACGGGGAACACACAGAACAAATCAAGTTTTTTTGGTCGATTCTCCTACGCACCCATTAGTTCTCGGGCACTCCTGGTTAATAAAACATCAACCACAGGTGAACTGGGGCAGTCATAAAGACACTATTGTTCAATGGGGGAATCAATGCTCGCTTGGGTGCTTACCTTTTATTCCGTCGTCGTCCGGGTTCGGTTGGTCTAAAAACACGAGACCGATTCGAGACCGACGAATCAGTTCAATGTTTGCCTAATCATGCTCCGTCCTCCGTACACTCCAATGAGACGGAGAAAGAACTCGAATGGGATCCACAGTGTGATTGGGGGCTTCGCTGGAGGAGTCCACGGGCGGGGAGATTAGTGATCTAGAATCTTTATCATTTGATTCTTTTGAGGCAGACATGCCGTCTACGGACACTGAACCTAATCCATCGCGAGTTCCTAAACGATCGGTTAGTCACTCCAGTTCCGACTTCCATAAGAGATTCCGACCTGAAATCATGGAGCCCGAGTTCCCAAAAAATCAGGAGGGGATGGAACTCATGAGTGCGGATTTATTTCCGTTACCCTCCGGCATTCCTAAAGCTTATTCTGATCTGAGCGAAGTGTTTAGTAAGCAAAGGGCTACTAAACTACCCCCGCACCGACCTTATGATTGCGCTATTGAGCTTCATCCAGGCACTGTTCCTCCTCGTGGAGCCCTATATTCTCTATCTGTACCTGAGAGTGCGGCTATGAAAAATACATTTCTGAATCCCTTACTAACGGTTTTATCAGACCATCCACGTCTCCTGCTGGGGCGGGTTCTTTTTTGTCGGTAAAAAGGACGGGGATTACGACCTTGTATCGATTACAGAGGGTTAAATAATATAACCATCAAGAATCGTTATCCCCTTCCCCTTATGAACTCTGCGTCGAACGTCTTCAAGGAGCGTCTATTTTTCCAAATTAGATCTTCGCAACGCTTATAATTTGGTTCGCATCCGACAGGGTGATGAGTGGAAAACTGCGTTTAATACGCACAATGGACACTACGAGTACCTGGTAATGCCTTTGGTCTCACGTGCGCGCCGGCTGTCTTCCAGGCGCTTGTTAATGACGTACTCAGGAGATGTTGGAGAAATCGGTTTTTCGTTTATCTTGACGACATTCTGATTTTCTCCAATTCTCTCTCTGAGCACGTGAAACACGTCAGACAGGTGCTAAGATGCTTGTTAGATGCTCAACTATTTGTAAAAGCAGAGAAATGTGTGTTTCATGTACCTTCAGTGTCCTTCCTAGGATTCATTGTCGCAGAGGGCAGGATCCAAATGGACCCCAATAAAGTGACTGCGGTCAGGGATTGGCCTGCTCCGGTTTCTGTTAAACAGGTGCAGCGGTTTCTGGGGTTCGCAAATTTTTATAGACGGTTTATCCGTAATTTTAGTTCAGTGGTCGCTCCCATCACGGCGCTTACCAAAAAGACAACGGTTCCCTCTCGGTTCCAATGGTCTCCTAAAGCGGAGGCGGCATTCGCTGAACTAAAAAAAAGATTCTGTTCTGAACCCATTTTAATTTCTCCCAATCCATCGTTACCTTTCATTGTAGAGGTTGACGCCTCTGAGCTAGGGGTAGGGGCTATACTGTCCCAGCGGTCGGCCATGGACCAAAAGGTTCATCCGTGCGCGTATTTTCTCGGAGCCTTTCGCCTGCCGAGAGGAATTACAATGTCGGGATCGGGAGTTATTAGCGGTTAAAATGGCGCTGGAGGAATGGCGTCATTGGCTAGAGGGGGCGGAACATCCCTTTACGGTCTGGACAGATCATAAAAATTTAGAATACATCCAGGGGACTCAACGTCGTAATTCGCGGCAAGCTCGATGGGCATTATTTTTTACTAGGTTTCATTTTTTGTTGACTTACCGTCCTGGTTCAAAAATATTAAACCTGACGCCTTGTCGCGCTTGTACGATGGGTCCGAACGGGATCATCCGCCCACACCCATTATTCCCACCGCACAGATTTTATCTCCGGTTTTATGGGAGATAGAAAGAGTGGTGCATGAGGCCCAACGCCTTGAGCCTGATCCTGGTGGGGGTCCACGGGGGTGCCTCTTCGTTCCCTCAGGAGCTCGCGCCCAGGTACTGCAGTGGGGTCACTCCTCTCGGCTCACAGGTCACCCAGGCGTACACCGCACGCACGATTTCCTGGGTAGACGGTTCTGGTGGCGGGGTATGGAGAGGGACGTGCGGGAGTTTGTTGCTGCCTGTAATATTTGTGCTCGCAACAAGGTGTCACCGCTGGCACCGTCAGGGTTACTGCGGCCTTTACCGGTTCCTCACCGTCCCTGGAGTCATGTCGCCTTAGACTTCGTCACGGCTTGCCCAGCTCTAACGGTCATACTGTCATTTTGGTCATAGTTGACAGATTTTCCAAGGCCGCCCACTTCATTGCGCTTCCCAAGCTGCCGTCTGCGCCGAGACGGCGCATCTTATGATGGACCATGTCTTTCGCCTTCACGGCTTGCCGCAAGACGTAGTGTCCGATCGGGGTCCCCAGTTTGCGCCCAGATTCTGCGCGCGTTTTGTTCCCTTTTAGGGGCGTCGGTCAGTCTGTCTTCGGCTTTCACCCACAGACCAATGGACAGACTGAACGCACCAATCAAACCATGGAAAACACTCTCCGGTGTCTGGCCTCCGCCAATCCCACATCGTGGAGCCGGCATCTGGCCTGGGCGGAGTACGCCCATAACACTCTGCGTAATGCGTCGTCAGGTCTCTCCTTTCGAGGCTCAGTTTGGTTTTCAGCCTCCTCTGTTTCCTGAGCTGGAGGGTGACGCAGGGGTTCCCTCCGCAGCTGGCCTTTGTGCGACGTTGTCGGGCTACCTGGCGGAGGGTTCGTGACGGCACTGTTGCGCGCAGTTGATCGCCAAAAGGAGTTTGCTGTCGCCGTCGGCGGGCAGCTCCATCGTATCGGGTGGGGCAACGGGTGTGGCTTTCTACGGGATCTGCCGTTACGGGTAGAGTCCCGGAAACTCGCTACGCGCTTTATTGGACCTTTCAAAATCACCCATAAAATTAACCCGGTCACCGCTCGCTTACAGCTTCCACAATCCATGCGGATACATCCCACGTTTCACGTATCCGCATAAACCACTACTTATTAGCGCCTTAGCGCCTTCCGGCACCGCCGCCGCCGCCTCGTATCATTGGAGGGGTCCTGCTTACACGGTACGGAGTATTGTGGCCTCGCGGCGTGTAGGCAGGGGAACTCAGTTCCTTGTGGACTGGGAGGGTTACGGTCCTGAGGAGCGCAGTTGGTCCCGTCTCCGGCACATCTTGGATCCATCTTTGATCCAAGATTTTCACCGGCGTGGTTCTGAAGGGTCGTCAGGAGTCGTCCCTTAAGGGGGGGGTCCTGTCACGGTTGTTCCCCTGAACCACCACCAGATGGCAGTGTTGTGCCTTCCTTTGGAAGGTTCTCACCTGAACTTAATTACTAATCACCTTCCTATAAATACTCGCACCTGGATTCGTTCTATGCGAAATCGTAAGCCATTGTTACGATTTAGCCGGTAAGGTATGTAGCGTCTTTTTAAAGATACTACTCAAAGAACTTACTTCAGGAACAAAGAATCTCCTTAGCAAATGTAGGACTTCTTTTACGTTACCCGATTTAGGAAACGTGACTCGCTCCCCCCTGAGTTAGTTTGGTTTTCCGGTTAGACAGTCTGTGGACTGTGTTTCGGGTTTCATTTCTTTCGTTGGTTATTTGGCTCTTCTAGCCGTTTATCTTTTCATTCAAACACTCGGTGTTGGTGGTTTATTTATTCCTTTGTTTGTGTCTTTGTGGCACCTAGTCACCCGTTGGGTGATATTTTCGGTTTTCCTCCTTTTGTTATTGTTTTTCCTATTCTCTGTTATTTCAGAGTTTGTGGTTAAGCTGTATAGTTACAGTTTAACTTATCGATACCCCCGGGGTTCTGCGATTGGCACCAATCCCTAAACCCACCATTACACTGGTTTTTCCAATCAAGCTATGAGCGTGTGCACACAAAAGGGGCGGCGTTTGTAACACAGCCAATTGCATGCAACATGGATAGATCCAGAGCACTGTTTTACGAAGCAGGACTGGTGGATTAGCAAGCTAACTTTGGGCTTAACCCTGGGTTTTCGGTCTCACGACTGTGGCTCACCCAGTGCTGCGGTGATGGGAATGTGAGTGCAATGCACCAATCTCTCTCGGGAATCCTATGAGAAAATGATACCACACATCTACCAATAAAGACTAAAGCTGCAATTCAAAATCTGAAATGTAGGGGCTGAATGGGAAATTGAATTTTAATACATTTTGTGTAATCACGATGAATAGGTGGACATTGACATTATGAGAGACTGCTGATTATGTGTTCCTATGTGTGTGTGTGTGTGTGTGTGGGGGGTATGTGTGTGTTTGCCTGTGTGTGTGAACTATGAATTTGCATATACATTTCACTTACTCAAGCAAGTCAAGAGACCTGCCTTAATCAGTGAAGATCAAACATACGAAAAAACTGATCAAACAGCCGAAGATCAAACAGACAACAAAATAGGCAGTGTAGATTTCTTGTGTAGAAACTCATGTTTGAAAAGAAATAAAGCAGTCATATTTCATAATAGACCTATGGAGTTTTGTCTATGCCTTGTACAATATGTCAACTAAGTCTGTGCCAAATAAAACATAAATAAAATAAAACTGGAAAACATACGAAAATGATTTGATGATGATACCATAACCATTATGGATCACTATTTGGCTCACACAACAGACACTAATGTGATGGATAAAGTGTCTCCTAATGTCTCCAAGTGGCCAAATTCACACATATGAGACACACAAAGGTAAGTAAAGAAACCAGCAGGCATTTACCTTTATGAACAAAACAAAAAAATCAAGATAAAAATAAATAATATAGAAATATAATAATAATATATAATATACAAATAATATGACAGTTAAAGGGTTAAACCTGCCTCGAGGAAAAGGGCCCTGGAGAACCGCTGGTTTTTCTTCCAATTCTTGCAAATTGCATATGAAAAATAAAAATAAAACATTAATGGATGAAAATGACTCAATATGCTGACAGGAAGACACATTCCCCTGTCAATGACTACGAAGAGTTTTCTTGACAAAATAAATATTCCTTCTGTCAATTACAAATAGATAATAACTGCTTGCTGCCTGTGGGTGTGACTCATCTGTCACCACACAGCAGTCAACCTTTCCTGAAATTACCAGTCTGCCGCAATGAGGCAGCCGCAATTTGGTCGACCCTTGAGTGGCTCCAAATGCGTCCAACGACTGGTGAAGTCCACGATGACATGTTTTTGTTTTGTTTTGCTTCTCGCAAAGTTAAGCAGGGGAGAATGTGATTCCCGTGTCCACGTTGCTATTTCTGCACTTTTTGATTACAGCTTCGTGTCCGCACCTCTACCCCTTTCCTTTTTAAAAATGAAGGGGTTATATGTCGCAAGAGCCATTCGGCGGGAGACGAGAGCTGGGCCATGATTGGAGGCAGCGGGGTGCCGTTCGCATGTTTGCCGGGGTGAAGTGATCCGCTGCTTTGTGAGTGGAGGCTGGGAAAAATAAGGTTGAAATGGGAGTCGTGCTGCAGGCAGTGTTGCCCCAGCCAGTGTTCCAAAATGATTTTTTGGCTTGTCACAAGAAATATCCGATAGCTACACATTATTTCTGAGATATTTTGTGTTTGTATATTTTTATTAGATCTGGTGCTTTGCCTTCTGTCCTACTACACGTCCCTGATGCACATGTGTATGTATGAGAGAGTGAATGTGTGAGTCTGGGTCTGTATGTATGTGTGTGTGAATGTCTATGTTTAATTGTAGAGAGGGAGTGGGTTTGCATTTAGGTGTGTGCATGTGTGTGAGATAGTGTATATATGTTTGTGATTGTGTGGGTCTGTCTGTTTATTGTAGCCATAATGTATTATCACTACATTTGGAATGTTTAAATATTTGTAGAATTTGCATTAAAATAGTTTTAAAAAGAGTTACTTTTCCGGAATATTGAAGTAGTTTTGAAAAAGTTTTATTATTTATTATTATTTACAAACTGTATTTATTTTTGAATAATAGTACAGCATGTGTCTGAGAGTTTGTGTGTGTGTGTACGTGAGCTGGTGTGTGTATACTGTATTCTGTATTCTCAATAGAGATAAGACATGTCATGCTGATGCCCATCAGCACCATTCACAGGGGAGGGCTGACTGTTTACTGGCAGAGATCACCACACTCAAACTTGTTCTTCAATGTTTACGGAATAGGAGGGAGAAAATTTACACACTTCTGATTCTGATCTGATGGAATTCTATGTACAGTAAGAATGAAAACCAGTGAATCATAAATTGTGGTCATAGTCTGACAGATCGCAGCAAACTGACTACACAACCAAATTACACTCACAGTTTTGAAATGCAAAGGCGTATGGTGCAGATTCATCATTAACTAACAACTGGCCAAATATATTAGAACAGTACAGAAAACAAACGAAAAAACTGTAAAAAATAATCATGTGTTTTTTTTGATCAGATCATTATTATGTGGAAGGCATTGGTCTGGACAGGGGAATCAGCTGTACCGCATAATCGAATGGAGTTTTTCCATTGCACAGTACGGTACGGTACGGCACGGTAACCATCCGGGTCGAATCTCCTGTGTCGTTTTTCCACCGCACAACAGAACCATGAAGATAGGAGGAGTTAGATAGGAGTGACAAAAAAGATATAGGGCCTATAGATATACAGTCTATTGGCAAGTTTCCCCACGGGGACAAATAAAGTATATCGTATCATATCGAATTGAAACTTACCAAGATCACATTTACACTTACCCATTGACACTGTCCAGTTCAGATCCTTTTGTTTCAAAGGCCTGGGTTTAACTCGAGCATCAGAATGCATCGAAGTGATTCATTATCTATCTCTCTAAAAATCAATTTATGTGACAAATGAAAAATGTTGTACAATGAAATAATTGCGTTAATGAAAATAAAAATGACAATACTATACGGTGTCCTTTCAAAGAAAATGTGTTTATTTAAGTTTTCGGAACACAAACCTAACTCGTAGAATCACGCAAACCAAACCTGCACTCTTCAAAAATCAATGGTCTGACAAAAAAACATGATATTGCTGAGACGTGAAGATTCACCGCTTGACCAATCAATGGTCCCTGTTTGTCCCTGTTTGACTCGCTAGTACCTAAACAGAGCAGTAGCTAAATTCAGCATGAGCACTCGGGTTTGGTACAGGGTGCTTGGTGGTGGAAAAAGCGACAAAACGTGGGAGCACATATTGGTTACCATGCCATGCCGTACTGTACTGTGTGGTGGAAAAACACCATAAAATGCTTAAAACTGCTCTGCACTCTCAGTAGGTTTCTGAAACATGGGAGATGAATGCCGACAGAGAGAGAACTGCGAGACTGAAAAAATATGCAACTGAAAAGTAGCGAACGTTTGTGAGGCCCTTGCTCCGGACTGCCACACAGTGAACACACGTTTTTTTATGTTAGCTACATAGCTGGAGAGTTTTAACTCACAATTCAGTATTAGCTCAGAATTCAAATCAAAGCCTATATTGAAAAACCTGTTATTGCAGATGGGTTTGAAATCAAATCAGATCTCATGCTACGGATTCTCAAAGTCATTAGTAAACGCAATAAAGCTGATGTCTGGAATGTATTCAACAGTGATTTTATTAATGCAGTGAAAGCCATTTGTCATACCCTGAATAAATTAAATACATATATTAAAACAATAATACCATGACTCAATTGTCTTCACACTTATAAACACATACACATGGTATTAATATCCTCACCCCTAATGTACACTTCCATAACAGTAAAAAAATGTATATCAACAAAAGGAAAATATGGTTTTCAACATAAAAAAGCCAAGTTACTCACACACACAAATCATTATACTCTGCACATCTGTAAAATACAATTCCTAAATTCGGTCTACATACCTAATTATTGATATGATAAATTATGCCAAGTTACAACTAAACATTCAAAAATATACAGTGGGTATAAAAAGTATTCACCCCCATTTTTACATTTTATTTTCTTACTTCATGGAATCAAAATTGATTTAATTGGGATTTCTTGCCACTGATACAAACAAAATACTCTATAATATCAAATTTAAAAAACAACTGAAGTTTTTTCTTAATGACAAATGATTAAAAAGAATGTAACATATGTGGTAGGGCTTGGCCTTTAGTAGGAGATGACTTCCTTATTTTGTATTTTGCTGTCATTTTAAATAGACAACGAATTGTTAATAAAAGTATAAATAATGCACTGGGTTATTCAAAAACACCTGAATTGGACTACTGGAGTATTTTGGCACAACATCTTTTTCACTGTCAGTGTTTTTTTAATGTTTTAAATGGATATTTGAATGTTGTGCTATTTGTGCAAGTGAAATTTAGGCAGACTTAGAAAAAGATAAACATTTTAACTCTTCAAACACATAATCTATATCACTCCAACAAACTGCGCTATGATCCTTGGACAATGCTGAATCCAAGCACACTGGATTGGAATTTCAATTGAATACAGAATAGATTGTTGGCAAATACAGTATGTATAATATTTTATATCAATTTTAATAACATAGAACCTATTTGACCTACATGACCCAAACCAAGCTGTGGGACAATATTTAGTATGTGGGCAAAGTAGCATACCATTTCAATTTAAAAAAGGGCTTATTAGTAGGTGAACTGTATTCAAAGGTTAAGCAGGCAAGACCATGCAATAGGATGGGTACACACCCACTCCAAAGTAAAAACTGAGAGAAAGGTACAGTTCACTGCTAAAAATGATCTATAAGTCAGTTAAGGACAAATATTGATTGAATCAAAAATGTATGCACTGTAAATTTGATATATAATCCATGCTAAAATGATGAAGACATTCTCCTTTAATCTTCTCATTGTAGTGGTACCAGTCTTAAATGCTGTATAGCTATCGGATATTTCTCAGGTAACTAACAAAGAACAAAGTGAAAGAAATTCAGACAGAAACCGTCAGGACAGAAGACAGTTTTCTTAAACCAAAAACAGTTTCCCCAAATACTGAGGAGGCTTATGATGACTTCTGTAGTACCAGGGAGATATGACAGATATGCATGGGTCCTGCTCATGGACATGACAGTGGAGGACATGACGGTTGATGGGGGAAAAACTGAAGAATAGAATTTTGTTTTCCTTCTTTGCTTTTGGGAAGCAATACAGGTATCTTTCAAGCTGACTTCCTAAAAGCATCAATCAAACTGAAGATGATTAGCCAAAAGGCCACAGGTTCTGCAGGGCCATCTCGGGGGCCACTGTAGCATGAAAGAAAGTGCAGAGAGCGGAAGCTGCCCGAAATGTCAAGCAGAGGCCTGATTGACCACATTGAGTAGTCTGGGCCATTCTCTTTGATTTTAGATGGCTCCCACTTGCACATGCTCACACACACACAAAAACACACACACATACACACACTTGTAGTTCTGTGTGGCTCAGCATGGCACTGACAATGCTTACATTGTAGGTTAGATTCCCACTGGGACCACATATACTGAAAAATGTATGCATTTACTACTGTACGTCGCTTTGGATAAAAGCGTCTGCTGAATGTTATGTTATGCGTTACACATGCACACATTCTTTATAGTGCACACCCAAACCTGCACACACACAAAAAAATATTTGAGAACACACGAGTACACACACACACGTATGCATTTAACTGTGAGATAACTATTCAGAAAAATATGCTGAAGATGGGCAACAAGAGAATAATAATAAGAATAATTTTAAAATGCTTGACTTGCACCACGTTTCATATTTTTTTAAATCTATTTTCAAAAGTTCTGTAAAAAATGGAGGGAAGAATTAGATAGACTTCAATGGTGTCAACCTTGTGCTGAATTTGAGAGCACCGGGTAAGATGGAAAGAAAAACTGATGTAAGTTGAAAAAACATAACATAAATTAGATTCTTCCCAGATAAATCTCTCTGAATAAATCTCTGTCAGGTAAGCTACTTAAACTGAATTAAAGTGGGTACACGCTAGCCAACAGTCTCACAAGCCTAACATAGAGACATGGACCCAGGGATCCTCAGTAGTATACACAATGATTCTGCAGCACGAAATAGCTCTTAAGTGAGTGATCATTTGTTAGTGACAAGTGGCAATGTTACACAAATAAACTTAATCCAAAATGTTAACAAAGCTCACTACACTTCAGACAATGAGGCTGGCTTCAGTACTGTATCGCTGAAGGCCACCAGCAACAAGACTTAAGTACTATCAATTATGGGCATGTGCATTGTATGGTGCAGACAATATCTACAGCTCAAAATGCATTGTCTGCTAGTATAATTGTTCCCCATGTCCACCTGACAACCAGGGGCCGTATTCACAAATAATTTTATTATCTCCTAAATCGCACTAAAACCTTTTAGTTAGGAGTCCCACCTTAAAACCTATTCACAAAGCTGCAAAGACAAACTCATACTAAGGAAGTCCTAGAATTTTCAAGCTAAGAGTGAGGGCGGGGTTGACGTCGTTGCTATGGATGACGTTGTTTCTCATGAACGAGCTTACTCAGAATGCCCACAGCGATTGGCTGATATAGGGGATGGGTCTCTGCCCGCGATTTCAACCTAGAAAATAAATTATATGCTACTGTAAAGAAGTATGTAGGCCTACCTGTTCCTGTTATATTCTAGTGGTGTAACGGATCGCTGTTGATCCGTGATCCCTACGGATCAACCCCCACGGTTCGGCACGCATATGATCCGCGGATTAATAGCTAAATTGAACCATCATAGAGAAATACAGTTTTTCTGCCGCTGTTACGTTTTAAAGTAACAATTCCCTAAATCTCGATGCAGAGTTACAGTGAAGAGATAGACAACTATGTATGTTTTGGTTTGCTTTGTTTTTCATACTAAATGCTTTTCTGGGAGGCAGGTTTTTAGAAACGCGACCAAATTAAATAAAATTTAAACATTAGCAATCTTTAAATTTTTTATTAAATTAATTCAGGCATAAGACCACCCTAGTTAAATCGCCTAAGGCGTACTGAATCTAAAAAATTTTGAATAAAGATTTAGTGAAATAACTGAAATTGAAAAACTGAAATTATCATTCATTCAATTCCTTGAGAATAGTTCCTGGTAATTTTTGGTGGAAATGCGCCTTTGGCCCCCGTTATTTATTTTTTTGCTGATCCGAAAAATGATCCGACGCACCCCTATTATATTCTAATAAAGATTCTAAAATACAAATGTAGGCTACGTGTCACTGATTTAACATGAAACCAAGAATACTGACTAGTCAATTGGTTACATGTCTGCATCTCATAAACAATCAGCGGGTATCTATATAATATATATAATATTATATATATAATACCCTCGCGATTGAGGCAGTACCTTTTTATGAGCTCTGTATCATTCAATATCTCCAGTGTTGACGCGATTGCGACAACGATTGCCGGCAGCAGCAGATTTTAGGATCGCCGTGAGTAGGTGTTTTGCGACTTAGAAGTCCTCTTGACTGCTTCTAACTTCTCCTGGACTTAGGAGCTGTTTTTAGCTCTCAAACCCTTTGTGAAATACTCTTATCCCAAAAATTTAGGAGTCCTAAATTTATGAGGGACACACCCATTATTTTCGGAGTTGCTCCTAAATTGCGGAGTTAGGACCAACTTTTTTTTTTTTTTTTTTTTTATTTGTTTCTGATTTTATCCCATTTTTCTCCCAATTTGGTAGCCAATTAGACCCGCTATTTTAACGTCAATCCCCCTAGTAGTGTGAGTTCGCTGCCGTAGTCCTGCACCCGGTAGTGACGATGCGTGGCGACTCTTCCGAGACGTCACTCGCTAAGCCGTCGACCAAACCCCGGTACTGCAGGGCCACTCCTATACGCAGCGAACGTCATGTCGGCTCCCCTCCCCCTCCCTGGGGCGGACAGCCAATCGCCGCCCCTGGTGGCACTCCCGGCCAGAGCCAACACTTGGCGAGACGGGGAATTGAACCCCGGTCTCCGTGGCCAGCGTCGGACGTTGTAACCACTGGACCACGCGGGAGGCCCAAGGACCAACTTTTACCCTTAAAATGCTTTGTGAATACGGGCCCAGACCACTATCTTTGAAGCTCTTCACTGTTACATTTGGAAGAAAAAAAAGAAAATGAGAAAAGTACTCACTGAATGCTCTCTGCAGATCTTTGTGTGATTCAAGGCTAGGGTCCTGAGTGACATCATCAGGACAGTGTATAAAAATATCATGTGCTTACTCTTGAAGGCCCAATGACTTTCATTAGGGCTGGCAGTGTAGTGTAATGGTTAGGGAGGTGGGCTTGTAACTCAGAGGTTGCAGGTTCAATTCCCAGATGGGGCACTGCTGTTGTACCCTTGAGCAAGGTACTTAACCTGAATTGCTTCAGTAAAAAAAAATATCCAGCTGTATAAATGGATTGTATGTAAAAAAAAGAAATGTGTAAGTCGCTCTGGATAAGAGCGTCTGCCAAATGCCTGTAATATAATATAATATAATTCGATACAGTCTGAATGATAATAAAATGTATTACAGGATTGTGTCGCCTCTGAGTAATTTTCTTTATGAAAATGCAATACGGATGATAAAAAAGTCCTACTCATACAGGATATGGTTGTATGAAAATAATAATAGCATAATAATTGTGGATACTGACTCAGTTGTTGATTTATTGATTTTATTGATTCAGTGGTGCTCCTGGTATACCAAAATGGCTGTGGCATAAGCACTCCATCACCTGTTTAGTCAGCGAGGTGTTTAGGTGGTGAGATGATTTGGCCTGTTAACTGTCAATATATCATGACCAGTATCCCAGAAGCTGAATACTTATTTTATATTTTTAAAAATACATAAGTAAACAAAGTGGAAAAAGTAGATTGTTATGCTCAATATATGTCATGGTGTACAATAAAAGGCAAAATCTAAAATATTAGTTTTATCCATTTTCATATGTGTGATTGAATCTACTGTATAAGATTTTACAATTTATGCTAAAATATGAGCATAAAACTACATATCGATAATTCAACATATATTCTAATATGTACCAGACAAAATAATAGAGGCACACAACTGATATTTTAGCTTTTGTATCTGAAGGCACATATGGTCAATCATCCCATAATAGTCCCCATGGCAGCAAAGCCTGGCACATGTGTGCCAGTGCCCGGCGACCGCCCAAGGTGAGCTCACCTGCTGGTGTCTGCCGATGTGATGGCAATGAGCGGGGGGGTGCGCAGGGCCAGGCTGGTGGGCCGGGGGACATACTCCAACTCTGGCTTCCTGTCCCAGTCCAGCTGCTCGGCCTGACGGAATGCCAGCGGCGGAAGCTGGAGGTTCCGGCTCGAGAGCCTCCGCACCTGGAACGGCTCGATATTGGGAAATGGGCCCGGCTCCGGTGAGTCTGATGAGTCGTCCGACGAGGCATCTGACACCTGAGCGGAGGGAGAGGATCGTGTGTTTCATTGGCTCGGCAGCTGCCTTTATTGGGGTTGATTTACAGGGCCGGCAATTAGCCGAAGTGAGCAATGAGCACAAAGTGTCATTGGAGGCAGAAGAGCCATTAGAGACACAAACAGCCACTGTTCAGTCTAATTGCACTTTGTACCTCACTTTGTGTAATGAATACAATGATAAGTAAGTTTTACAAGTTCAAGTGCTTAATCCACTCATCTGTTGAGGAATCCACTCTCATCAATAATGTTGGGGAAATCATGTAAAACCCTAAGACTTGCTAAAATAAAAAGTTAAAAATATACATTCTAAAGCACACACAGTCCATACACTATAAGCAATAATACGTCAAAATGCAAGAACAGTGAACAATCCTATCACACAGCATATCACCAATGTTATTTATGGAAAAAATATACAGAAATATACATAGAATTAATAATATGGCTGGTAGGTATGACTACAACTGCTGCTGCAAAAAAGAAAAATATTTTCAACAATGGATTCCACCATATAAACTCACCAAGCAACACTGGCCACAATCATTGTGAGATATTGCCTATCGAGAATTGTCCTCAGCAAGAATTGTGGAGAGATTGAGCAACTGAGATTAAAGCCATAGTGCTGTCAAACATTGTTGCTTTATTAACTATTTATAAACAATTTTTACGATTTGTTTATTGTTATATGACACTGGGCATGACATATTATGCACGAATAATGCTCCAAACAGATGGACAACAAACAAATGATCAATGGCCATAGCACCTTACATGTATTACACTACGTATATAAATTATATAGTAAATATAGACTGAACAATTGTATCTCAGAGGAAAAAAACTATAAAAAGGTGGTGATGTGAATAGAATGAAAGAGACAAACACAGCAAGAGGCAGCATCTAAAGGGGTATGAGTCAAGACGATACAGGTCCACATGATGATAAGATTTACAACCATACATTACATGCCATAGGGCAGCATACCTTAACCACTTTTTGGTCAAGAAACACCAGTGCACTTAAGATTTCTAGTGGCAGCTGGCTGCACAATATTGGGGTGCTTGACAATAGTGCCAAGCTCAATCTTGTAAATCAGGCTACATTTCAGGTGCAAGCGTGTCCATTGGAGCTCAATTCACAACCTAGCCCACGCAAAAAAAGCTGAATTGGTGTATTTTGATGCCACCTGATGTTCCAAACATTTCAGAATTCCAAACAACCTCCATTCCTGATGCTTTCACATATACTTTATTTGGTGGGAAAATTATATTGTTTTGGACTTCCCCGAATAATAGACTCACACGTTGTCTATGAGTGTAAATATTGAATTCCTTCAGCCAGGTGCCATCATAATTAGATTCTACAATTCTGGGTGGCATTCTATTGAGTCAAAAAAGGGGCTAGACCAATAAGCAGAGCCAAGAACTATATGCAGCCTAATTGATTATGACTAACAATGCCTAAAGCGGCATTGAATATTGTCTCTCCAAATTAACGGTAAATCTTTAATGGTATTTATTTGTTGTTGTTGTTGTTTTCCTGTTCACATGGACTCATCTTTTTAAAAATAATTGGAATTCCCTTAAGCATTCAACTCAATTACCGAGAATCACAGAAAGGTAATGTCATTCCCATTTTACATTAAGAATATTTCAAACATAACCAGGATACCACTTCCAAAAGCAATTTTAACAGGCTAGTAGATCTTATAATCATTAAATTCCTTGAACATAAGTACATTGTGATATTTGTTTGCTGATACATATTTATTCATTAAAATCTGCTTAATGTATACATGAGATGGTGGGAAAGAGAATCTGAGGGATGTTTGTACAGGTATAGCACTGAGATGGCTCCTTGCAATGGATACAACCTCCATAGTAAACTGCCTGCACCATATCCATGTTAATGACTGAATGCCTGTGAAACGCCATCCTCATTGCAGTCCTAGTAAAAATCCTGCCTCGGTTCCAGGTAGATGCTGCGTACTAATTGGGAAAGACAAAGAGAGTGATGTCGGGAGCTGAGAAGAGTGGGAATAGAAAGGCTCAGAGTTTTGTATTTGCTGCTACCTGTTTCCATCATCGGAAAACTGCTCAGCAGTCAAGCTTGCCATCACAGGACTATCATGCTTAAAAGTGCTGGCCAATAGGTTTTCTTTATTGAGTGATCATTTTCTGGGAGTTCTGCTTGGTAGCCTCTATGGGTCAGGGAATAATTTTATATTTTTTCCAAAATTGGGGCTCAATTGGTTTTTTTTCTCGATTTTTTCTCCCCCTCGAAAATGTCCATTGTTGAAGTGCTGTGTGACAACCTGTTTGAAAATGGCCCTATACAAAAATAAAAAGATTGATTGTCTGTGGGAGATACCATCGAATACAAGAAACGGGGATGCGTTTCATACAGAAACACCCACATAAAGGAAAGTCCAGTAGACGCAGGCTTGCAGTTGCATCGTCATATTAATAACAACGGTAGACAATATTGTCTGGGCTCTGCTCAGCCCT
The DNA here is from genome assembly GCA_029706075.1 of Aldrovandia affinis. Taxonomy (NCBI): domain Eukaryota; kingdom Metazoa; phylum Chordata; class Actinopteri; order Notacanthiformes; family Halosauridae; genus Aldrovandia; species Aldrovandia affinis. The sequence continues at coordinate 2,237,542 of JAINUG010000115.1, forward strand.
AATACCCCATGGGAAAATAAAAGAGAACAAATGCGTACATTCCCTGAAGAGACATTGTTCAAGAGGAGTTGTGAGGCGGCTCATGTCCAAGCGCCATGATGCAGCATGGCCTTATTCAATAACAACTAAAGAAAAGCACTCAAATTCCTCAAAAACTTCCCAGGACACACCTTGGAATACTTTGCTGGCTTTTTCCTCGCATGGTCACCATAATTGATAATGTCCCAAAAAGAACCATCCCAGACACATTAGAGTGTGTCATATCCTCGGGAAGATGCATCTGGCCCATCAGGGAACCCATTTTTAGAATTCTATTTAATCAAAGTGGCTTTATGCAGCCAAATTCTACTGGGAAGTTATTATCATCAAAGAAATGCACTGCGTATTTTCTAAAATAAATTGAATGTTTATGTCCAATTAGCACACAGAAAGTTGACTGAAAAAAGATCAGACGTTGAGGTCATTACTTGCAGAAGTTTTCTTTTTAACTTTTACAGAAGGCCCAAGGCAACAAAAGTACAAGATAGCATGTTCGCCTAATGTACTGTAAAAATCATGGACATCAATAATGACATGTTGAAACGTAGGTCATACTTTAGTCAATAAAGTTGCAAACTTAGCAAGAGACGCAATGTTTCTGTGTTTGTTTTATTTCATTGTCAAGGTTTGTGAGGCTCCGGCACCTGTGGTGCAAACATTCACCATGCAATAAAGTCATCCCCGACATTTTCTTTCACTGTTCATTTATATGGTAAATGAATGTTTGTAAACTATTCAAGTATGCAACAATCTTCTGAGCTTTTATAAATTGAGTGTTCCTGTTCTGAATTCATTTGCATCTATGTTTAAATGTAATTGGATTTTATTTAAACAGTCAATGATATACTCATTACCCTTTTTATGAATCTGAATGTTGTGTATTTTGTGACAGTGCAACAGAGAGAGCTATGTAAAGCTATGCAGAGCTATTTTGTGGAGGTGAAGTTGCCTTCTAACTCCCACCGGTACCAAACATGTCAATGAGATTTCCTGGAGATGCAGTGCCAACCAACACTACTCTGACAGCAGAGATACGTAGTTCATGGTGTGTTTAAATAAAAAGACAGAAATGGTACACGTTTCTATATTCATGTCTCACGCTGCTTTAAACTGTACTAAATTATTCACATATAGCAGGTCCCCAATGTAGCCTAGCCCCAATGAAAACAAGACTTCTAAGACGTACAATCAACAGTTCTCTGACAAGTAGAGAAAGCAATTTTTGTAGGATGGCAATGCGCAGCTCATGAATACTTCATTTTCCAAGCTCTGGGTTGTTTTGGCTAGGACTGGACTTTGCTGCTTTCACCTGATTGGCTAAGACCAAATACGGCACTGGCACGGTTTGGAGACTGTGGGGCTCATCCACACAATAGAACAGTGCCTTAACAGGATAAGCCACCCAGCAGCCCATAAAACATTACTTTTGAAGTAATTCAATCTGGCACTTCAATCTGTGACAGGCATCACGTTTTACAACTGAAAATCTTAACCTTTTAATGGCCAGTAACATATTTTGTGGGAGCTTCATCCATTTAATTGCATACATATTCACAAGCAATGTATTGTGTGTGCGTGTGTGCTTGACTCTTTAAAGGTATCTGATTGGGAAGGCTAACATAATGTTACATTAACTTTGACATAAATCTTTGACTGTGTATGATGCCCATTTAATGATTTGGGAGTTCATAACTTGGGTCATAATGAGGCCCCTATAATCATAATTTGTTCCCGACTACATACGGTATATCTGACATGATTACGATTTCAATCCTAACTCATGCCTACCTTTTCATATCTTAACACCTCATCACAATGGGTGACAAGTTTCTTCATGGGAAATGACTAAGTGCTTGGGGTTAGTTTGAATAGAGGCCTAAGGGGTCTACGATATTGAGAAAAGAGCACTCACACTTTCTGTCTTGCCCTCCTCAGAGCAGGCAATTTTTTTCATCTTGTGGTCCAGTGCCCTGTGATGGTGGAGTTGTTCGTCCTCCAAAACAGTCAAGAGCCTGATGTGGAGGAAAAAACAAACAAACAAAGAAGATGAAGATCAAAACACAAAACTAGCATGGGTTTTACTCAAGACTCTACATATTTCCCAGAGGAAGAGAGATGAAGGCAGTGGAATGAGCTCTTTCCTGCAGTGGAGTCATATTTACGTCTTGGCAGTGGAAGCCTGAGGTGAGATGTGTGAATGAAGTTTGCTATTCAAATGCTCTTGAATACATTCTTACAGTTAAATTATCTCTGTGAATTATGGGCAAATGATTGGAGTTCTGGCCAGCGGGTGGTGGAGGAAGTCCATTCGTCCTTGTAATGTATGTTAAATAAAAGTAATGTAATGTTAAATAAAAGCTGAAAACACCAGCCGAGCCAAATGGAAAACATGATGTTAATTCAATTAGACCAATAATTTATATATTGGGCTGATTATCATTAACCTTGGTTGTGGGCAGACATGGGACCAAGTCCCTCTTATCCAAGTCACAAGTAAGTCTCAAGTCATTTGGTCCAAGTCTTAAGCAAGTCATTTTTTCTTGTCAAGTCAAGTCAAGTCGAGTCTTTAGTTAAGGCAGTCAACATGTCACCAAGTACCTGCAGTATCCTCTGGATCCAAGTCGGCCATCTGGGTGAGTAAGTCAGATCAAGTCATTTGGTCCCTAAAAAGTCTTAAGCAAGTCTATTCAACTGTTTTTTCTTGTCAATGATATCATGTCAGTATCATTCAAGCGCTATGATTGGCCAGGCATCTATTCTTTAGTGCGGCGGTGTTATTGAATCTTCTGATGAAGTCAAGTGACCCAAGTCAAGTCGTTTTTTTTTCTTTTTGGGCATAAGATAGGTTATGTTGTCTTTATGTCAGCGCTGTTTCTCATGCTAACAGCACTAGCTAGATTAGCTCTTTATAGCCCTGAGAGAAAAAGACAAGGTAATCAGTACCTGTCTAATAGTGACCAGAATAATATTGGCCAATCGCGAAATCTAACTGGTCTCAGCTGTTCAAAAAGTATGACAATGAATTGAATTTGTATTATAATTGGGTTGATATTCATCTTTTAAAGCTGATCTTTAAAAAAATCTTTTCCTCTCTTTTTCACCATTTTGTGTTTGCATCCCTGTTTATAAAGAGAAAAGACAAGGTAATAGTACCTGTCTAATAGTAATAATATTGGCCAATCTATCTAACCTGTTCAAAAAGTATGACAATGAATTGAAGTTGTATTATAATTGTTGATATTCAGTTAAATAAATGTAATCAAACAAAAAACGAATAATTTTATAAAAGCTTATTTATTTCTTAATTTCTTCTGAATCAAAAAAATATTCCCTCCCCAATTAGTTTTATCAAAAGCAACATTGCAGCCAGTAGACCTACATAGAATCTGATTTTTTAAAACAAACTGAAAATATTGTATAAAATCACCCAACTTTCTTGTGCCAGGAACTGTCAGGTAACAGAACAATAACAGATTTAGCCCAACTTTAGCTCAAATTGGAACTCTTATAAATTACGTAATAAAAGGAGTGTTTCAGCGATTTAGTGAAACACTCCTAATGATTTCCTTACCTCAGAAGTCTCATATATGCTCGTGAAGGCAGATAAAAGGGTACAAAAGTGACAAAAGTGATGTATGCGCGGTACTGGCCTGCACTGCGCATGTGTGCCAGACTATTCCCCTAGAGATCACATTGAAACGACAGGTGTAACCATTGCCAAATTCGTAAACATTCCTTTTTGTTGCATTTACAAAATATGAGATTTGAAAGGGTCTTGTCTCCGAGCCGAGCACGATGTGGCCTCATAATGATTCCACCATGGCTAAAGACCCTCTCAACTGGGGCGCTTGATGCTGTCACTGCAAGCGCTCTCATTGCAATCGGAATAAGTGCAGGGAGGGTGTTCCTATTTTCATCCCAAAATGAGAGACAACCCTGCCCACTGCAAAGGCCAAGATAGTTATTCAACTGCGTCTCTGGACTGCCCATTGGTCCGAAGGCCCATTATTCCGAAACCCCAATAGATTAGTCCGATGGTCGGTAATCCCAAAAACAAAAGCCCACTGCTCCGAAGGCCCGTTGCTCCGAAAATACACTCTCCCTGGAGTTTTTTTCCCTTAATATCTTAGTGTATTTTTTGGTTGTTTGTTTCTGATTTTTATCCCATTTTCTCCCAATTTGGTAGCCAATTAGACCTGCAACGTTAGGACGACTGCGAATCTGTGCCCCTGGCTAGCTAGACATTCTGTGCAGATTTAGCTAACATCAGCCCTCACAGACACTTACTGATCTGAAAGAGTTTTCAAATGACTAACAAAGTTTGATGTTGTAGTCTGGCTGTCAGAAATCTTTGATGAGCAGGTCTTGCATTCAGCAGTTCGCCTTTCTCCTTCACATGTGAAATGTTTGATGCTGAAAGTGATAGAGAAATTCTGTGTTTAAGAATTGTTTTTGAACTGCCACAGTCTCAAGGGCAGTGTGCCTTGCCAAAAGATTAGACTCGTATGAGGTTCTCCCAGAGATGGGGAAAATAACTGTCTTGTGACTGCTATATGGGCGAGACTAATGCATCTGACATGGAAGTATTGTGTATAAGAGAGAAATCTGCCGGAAATGAGTTGTTCTTTGCCTGACAGGGAGGCATTGAACCCCGAATGCATTTGGTTAAATAAACTCTGCTTGATTTTGGTTGAATGTTCTGTTTTCTCATTTGGTGCAAGTATTCTCTATCCACTTTGAAGGTCTTCTGAATTCGTGAACCTAACAAAAGTGATGACTCTTGGCAGAGTCACGGCTGCCATGATGATCTGATCTGATCTGATCATACTGTGTGTGTGTAACCAGAAATACTTTTTCTGAAATAGTCTACAGTGGGAGGGTGTAACGAGTGCTTCTCGTTGAAATAAAATAAGGTCAGTTATCGAGGAGCTTGACTGACAGGGTAGTCATCCAATCATGCCAATGCCATTCCCAGTGTGCGCTCGCATACCGGGTAACGTTACACTGACACTTGTAATGTGAACATTGACAACATTGAACATTTTAATATTTAATATTTAATATAATATTTAAACTGAAAACATAAAATGAACACAAACAAGTCATTCGAGTCATCATGTCTCAAGTCAAGTCAAGTCACGAGTCTTTAACTTACAAGTCCAAGTCGAGTCTCAAATCATTTATTTTCTGTCAAGTCAAGTCGCAAGTCATCAAAACAGTCCAGTCGACTCGAGTCCAAGTCACAATGACTCGAGTCCACATCTCTGGTTGTGGGTTACAATTATGGGCACCTCCCATAGCCCATATTTTAGATAATTGAAAACGCAAACAATATTTCCTTGACAGAAGTGAATTAGACAGGATATCAATATCTGAACAATAAAACCAGATATAGCCTGATATAAAAAAATGAAATGTTGGTGTCCATTTTGCACACAATAGTTTTTAAAAGGTTTACAATATATAAAAGACTTGATCTGAAATGTACTCATGCTTTGATAATTGAGTACCTGTATGTTTTTTAGCCACCAAACAAGACAAATAAAAAAATATAGGTATTAAATTGAAAATAATTACTTGAGATTTGTTTATGCAATAAACTCTGGAAAGAAATTCACCTTCACTGTCATGCAATGAATAGCCTCAATTCACCCTTCCATTCTGCCAAGACAGTTTATTTAAATGTCTATCAAAGTTATTTATCTGCGTTTAGAAGATCTTATTTATGACATGACACCATTTGATGAGGTGCTCCCCAGACAGCATTGAAAATAAAACAGCCAATTCCATTTCATCTTTAAAGATGAATTCACAATTAGAGCCAAGATCAATGCCAAAGGTAACAGTTGATTCAAATTGTGTGTGTGTGTGTGTATGTGTGTGTGTGTGTACAGGTATGGTATAGGCTCTTTTCTAGGAAATGTATATACAAAATATATTCTGATGAGTCTGAAGCTGAAACACTGCACTCAAGGGGCAGTATTACAGGCTCTCAAAATTGTAACAATAACATGCTTGTGTGTAAGATACATAAGGGCTGTCAGATGGTGTGTCCAGTGAAAGCATTTGCTCTCAGTGCTGTAACATGTTCCACACTCTGGAATCAAATCACTGATAACTAGCACACGCTAGACTAAAACTAGCACAAGCATCCACAAAGGCATGTTCAGCCAGCCTCCACGTCTTTTCACTCAACTGCCACCCACTGAGCTGTTCTGGAATCATGCCGTGCCATCTCATGGCACTTTTCGAATGTCCTGGTCACTCTTGTACAATGAAGTAGGGAATACCCTGCCGACTTAATGCTCCTCTCCCTGTGCGATGCTACAACCAACTGGGTGCCATCCTGTGGGGCTGCCAGCCACAGTCACTGCTGGCATGGTCAACTGTAAATTCCAGAGTGGGGGACTGTATTACAGCACCAATGGCTAGGGACATTTTCTGGATACCCACCTGGCAGCCCCACGTTTCAGTGTTTTTTAAAGGGATTTGGGTTATTTCTCCATATTTGGCACAGGATTGAGCCCAGGCTGCAGTGGGCAACCTGCACTTAGTACAAGTGCTTTTGCCGGTTGTGCTACCCGGGCCCCCCGTTTCAGTGTGTTGTGCTGTAATAATTAAACTGTATGGGAGACAACATGCTGCTCAAGAAATGCTGTAAGACAAAGAGAAACCTAGTATAAGCTTATCATTGCACTTGGCCTGAACCTAAATCATTGTCAGGGTTTAACTATCTTTGCCTCAAATGGCTGTCACCAGTACAGACTGACTAGCCAATTGTGTGACTAAACAGCATTTCACATAAGATGCAGAATGAAAACGAAGCACAAAAATGTCAGAGCTGTAATAATATCTTCTGTTTCAATAGCATCTTGCCTCACCTCACTCCCACAAAGGTCATGTAGAGACACGATGTGCAAGTCCAGGTTTATTCTCTGGTGGCATCAGTCTTGCTGACACCGGCCTTCCTGTCCTGATAGTGCAGCTGGGTGTCTGTTAATGGCCCCAGTCGCAGGCCAGAGGCGCTGGTGTGGCAGCTGACTGAGGTCTGTCTGAAAGCATGAGTGTTGGGTGGACTGCGCTCAGAGCAAAGAGAGGGAGTGAGTGGGGGCCCTGAGTGCTGACGGGAGGAAGAGGATGGGGGGGTTGATTGATAGCCCTCATCTCCCGTGGGGCAGGACTAGCCAGCTCCGCCTATCGCTCGGATAATGGCCGATTTGCACTAAAGGCGGCATTCCCACTCCGCTCTAGTCTAAATCATTCATTTTCAAAGGAGAGAGGGCGACATGGGGCAATTCTGCCAGAGGCAGAACGTGGGAAAAATCATGGATTTTCAACCCTAATAGGAGTTCATTATGCTTTTTATCAAGAGGTGAATAATTTTAATGGATCTGGCTGAACTGTACTGATAAGACCGCTTTGTAATAGATTACATTTTCCTTTGTTATTGGCTTTACTGTTCAAAGTAAGGATGAGATGGAATAGACAACAGATTGAATATTCTCTTGTGAAAACACTGTTCAATTATTTTGGTCATCTGAAGGTATTGAGATATGATACGAACCGCAGTCTGATCACTCAATATTCATATTAAAGAACGGCAGAACTGATTGGCTGTCTCTGGGCAAAGCAAAGCAGATGACTGACAGGGAGGCGGGGCATGTTCTTCAATACAATGTTGGTAGAGACTTTATATAATCTAAAATAATATGGCAAAATAGCAAAGCTACATATGCTTTTGTCCAGATACTAATGGCTACTTTATGCAAAAGCTAATGGTTAAGTTTATAGTTAGTTATTTTTTCATTATAAAAAGATATTGGACATTGATCAATATCAATGGTGTTCTGGCTGAATTTCTCTGTGAGAAGGCAAGGTTTGGGACTTATTATATTTTCTTAATTCATACATTTTCTTAAAAATGTCATATTTGAGGCAATACGTATGTGTTATGTCTGGTGGTGCTGTAAAAATTTCCTTTTGCAATGTACTTTCCTATTGCTTGCAATGTTATGCAAGAAAATTATGCTTAATACCATATCTAAGGCCTATGAATGCCCCCATTATGTTTTACAGCTGTGAGTCAGACAACCTAAAGATTATTTGAATGAATCAGAGGGGCAAATCCACAGTCTCTGATCAGCTGTCAAAAGAACAATTAACTCACAGTGTATTTGGAGTATAGAAACTTGCAAAGAAGGCTACAGAATCTTCACCTACACAACATTTGCTTGAGAGTGTGGATTTAATATCTGGCACAATACACACCATGGGGTGTATTCTTCAAAAAAATGACTGCCTTTTTTCTGTACTGCGTCTAGTAAAAAATGCTTTCAAAATAAATGCAATGTTCCGCACTTCACCTATTCGATGACCAAAAACTATACGTACTGCATATGCTGTACATTTGAATAAGCGTTACAAAACAAGAAACCACAAGGTCTGCTATTTGGCACTGATAGGAGGATGAAACCGCCAGAAGAGGTGCTCCAGACAATCCGAACTGGCATTTTTCCAAATGAATACGACACATCTTTGCCCAGAGATTTTTATTTTGGCATGTATTGTTAATCCCCCCCATCCGAAGAGATTGTGTTCTTTCATCAATCTTTCGTGCGCCATCTTAAAGCACCTTCGCCGTAGTAAATGTCGAGGACACCCGTAAAAAGTCCCCGCGAGGCCAAGCGCAGGACAAGTGCCGGCGCCAGAGAACCAAAGTCACACAATCAGAGCGAACGGAAAGATATGCACATCAAATGTCAAGTAGCACAAAGGCCGTGGAGTTTCAAAGCCCATGAAGTCCGTGACGAAGGACTTATTTTCTTAGATGTCTTCCATGTGAAAAGGGGCGAAAGGGGCAAAACACAAATAGTTGCAAAGCACTGCAGACATTTCATGAAAGGAAAGCCACAAGCATCCACATTTATCACCACCGTGGGAAAGAAATGTATGTTGCAGAAATGAATATCAGCGTGGTTATCATTACTACATGGAGTTTATTTTCCACATAGGGAAAATACAGTAGAACCTCCAAGATTCAAGCACATGGAGAATGAAGATAATTCGGAACTCAAACATGTTCATAGCTTTGAAAGTGACGTGAAAATGCACACATTTTAAAAATCTGAATCCTCTGAATCATATACAGTCTGGTAAGTATTAAGATGGACTAATCTCATTCCTCTCAATAGCTGTTATCCTTAGTTCAGGTTAATAACCAATAATCAAACCAGAGGGATCGGGATATTATTAGAACATTATTATTTGTTATCCATGTAAGGTTATCGAACGATACATCCCCTTTTCGGTGACCCCATATCTTTGGTCTCTTGAGCAAACTTTTTGATTTTCTTCTTCTTTATAGTAGACACACTGTTCACCACATTGTATTATTTAGAAATAGTGTTAACACTATTTAACACAGCACTAGTCTTAAGTTAATGTCCCTTTGTATAATTTTGATATTATTTCCAGTCTTTTATAAAAGGGTTACTCCTTGGTGAGGATGGTAGCAAAAACACACCTGGGTGGCAGTGTAACTGCTGTTTTTTTTCCATCCTAAGTAAAGGGAATGTGATGTAGACAGTTGTACCATGAGGATTGTACACTTCCCCAAAAACTGGATGCCAAATAAAGCAGTCAAATTCTAGTGTTGCTTCTAAAAACAGGACCCAGGTGTCCTTTGGTGTCCCAAATCTGTCCAAAGTGGTTACATATTTTTAGCCAGTCATAATAATAATATTAATAAACTTTATCAAATAAAATAGAAATAAAATAACATAAAAATAAAATAGAATAAAATAAAATGAATATAAAAACAATGAAGATAAAACCCACATGATAATAACAATAAAAGTAGATAAATTAAGATAGAAATAGGGTACATTAAATGCATAATTAGCAAAAGGCTAAAGTGAAGAGATACGTTTTTAGCTTACTTTTGAAAATATTTAGCGTCCCCGATCTTCTTTTGGCTGTTGCTGGGAACTTTCAATAAACCAGCTGCAGATGATCGTAGTGCTCTTGAGGGCACGTAGTTGACAAGAGAGTTTGCAATGTAGCTTTGTATATAAGGAGCAGGACCTTAAACTCAATTCTAGATGTTACCGGAAGCCAGTGCAGGGTAGTTAACACTGAACTAATGTGCTCTCTTCTCTTGGTTCTAGTTAGTAGCCGAGCTGCAGAGTTTTGAATGAGCTGAAGTCTCTCTGTGTTTTTTTCGGGAGGCCAGTAAAAAGTACATTACAGTAATCGAGTCGGCTAGAAATAAAGGCATGGATAAGTTTTTCGGCGTCCTTTTGATTTATAAATGGTCATACTTTAGCTATGTTTCTAAGGTGGAAAAATGATGTTTTTGTCACCTTGTTAATGTGGGACTTGAAGCTTCGATCTGAATCTATGATAACACCGAGACTTGTAACCTCAGGTTTAATCCAAGGAGTACATTTCCTCAGATTATTCAACAGCATTTCTCTTTTTGTTTTAGGGCCGACTAGTAGGATTTCAGTTTTGCTCTTGTTTAATTTTAAGAAATTGTTGCTCATCCATTTGTTTATTGCTATAAGACAGGTAGTAATAGAGTTTATAGCTGCAGCATCATTTGGTTCAGCAGAGATATACAGTTGCGTGTCATCCGCATAGCTATGGAAGCATACGTTGTGCTCTCTAATGATGTCCCCAAGTGGCAGCATATATAGCGAAAATAGTAATGGACCGAGGCAGCTCCCTTGTGGAACCCCAAAACATGTGTCATGTTTCTCAGACACATGATCTCCAAGCCTGACGTAATACTTTCTCCCTTTAATATATGTTCTGAACCAGTTTAACACACTGTCAGAAAGACCAAGCAACTTTTCGAGACGATTAATTAGGATATCATAGTTAATTGTGTCAAATGCTGCGCTTAGGTCTAAGAGGACCAGAATTGAGACCTTATTTGCATCAGAGTTTAGTCTGAGGTCGCTGATTATTTTAGTGAGAGCAGTTTCAGTGCTGTGGCATATTCTAAAGCCTGATTGAAATTCCTCCAGGATATTGTTTTCTTTAAGAAAATAGTTTATTTGGACTGAAACGATCTTTTCAAGTATCTTGCTAATGAATGGAAGGTTGGATATCGGCCTATAGCTGGTCAGCGCATTACTGTCTAGGTTGGGTTTCTTTAGTAAGGGTTTTACAACAGCTGTTTTGAAGGCATCTGGGAAGATGCCTGTTTGAAGAGATGTATTTATAATCTTTAGGACATGACTTGAAACACTGTCGAACATCCGCTTAAAAAATGCTGTAGGTACAGGGTCAATACATGAGGTGGAGGAGTTACATTCAGTGAAGGTTTTACAAAGCTCAGTTAATGTAATGCAGGTGAATTTTCCCATGGTTACATCTTTTTTACAGGGTTTGCAGAAGTTGTCTGTGTTTACAGGTAATACTGGCTCTAATTGAGGTTATTTTATTATTGAAGAACAATGCGAGTTCTTCACATTTTGATGCAGAGGACTGCGGAGCGGTGGGGGCAGTGTTGAGTAGCTGGTCAATAGTGGAAAATAATATCCTAGTTACCAGCATTCTCTGTAATAACCTTGGAGAAGTAATCCTTTCTTGCCAGACGTATTGCTTTGTTATAAGCAGTCATGGCTTCTTTGTATATATTACAGTGAACTGTGAGCCTAGTTTTCCTCCATTTTCTTTCAGCTGCCTGACAGATTCTCTTAGTTTCACTAACACTGTTATTGTTTAACCATGGGGAGATTCTGTCAGTCGACTTCTTTTTAACATTTAGTGGAGCAATCTAAGGTAGATGACAAGGTATTGTTGAAGTTTTCAACCATGTAATTTAGAGAGCAGTCCAGACCGTATGGCTCATTTAGGTCTCCATTTAGGATTAATCTATCATATCTAGTGATACCAAGTGAGATCAGCTCTGAGAAATAGTGATGAGTATCTTGGTGGCTGATATAATGTGATGATGAGCACTGATAATTCTGCTTTGAGCTCAAGAGCAAGGTATTCAAATGATGTAAATTCACCTAGGTCGATGTCATTACACACAAACTGTGTAGAGAAAATATGCCAGTCATATGCCATACTTTTGGGGGGGTTTAACTATAAAATGACACCTCTTCTATAGATATGAGAGGAAAATCAATTCTAAGATGAGTAAAAAAGATTTTTTAAAACAAAGATTTACAAATTTGGGTGACGGAAGAGTTCATTCTTGAGTAAAGGTTAACGTGTGCATTTGGGTGCCTTAGCACAGGGGTCAGGAATGTGACATTTGTGGCCTACATCCTCTCCTCTTCAGAGCCAGAGACATGTTTTTAATGTTAGGTTTAATAAAGAGAGACCTATTATTACAGGAAAACCTTTTTCTTATATGGATTTGACTTCAATTAAAGGTTAGATTTCTCTAATGATTTAAAAAATGTTTTTTCTGATTTTCTCCCATTTTCTCCCAATTTAGTACCCAATTACACCCTCTATCTTTCATGTCAATCACCCCCTCGTATAGTGAGTTCGCTGCCATAGCCCTGTGACCAGTAGTGACAAAGGCAAAGTATCGTCTCCTCCGACATGGCACTCGCCAGGCTGTCAACCGTAACTCCGGTACTACAGAGCCACTCCTGTGCGCAGCGAACTTCCTGCGCGGTCGGTGGAATCAAACCCTGTCGCAGTGGCCAGCGTCTTTCTCTCCTGTGTTCAGTGTAAGATCAAGCTGATGAACAACAAATACATTTTTTCATAGCCTTTTTTGCTCATCTTTATCAAGTGTGACAATAATTCTGGAGGGCACTGTAGGTGCGCCCCACTTGGATGAGGTGGACTTAAGTGGGCTGCAATGCTGGCCCATGATTACAGTTGGGTCCCCTACCCTTTCTATACCAGAATGTGCACTGCTGCTAACTTAAGGAGCTATTACATTTTCTGGCTCTGTCTGTCACGTATCATGTATGTGTTACTAAAGTATTCACAAAAGTATGAGGGGAAAAAAGGGAAAACTTCCTTAGTCTACCCTTATTTCCTTTGTCAAAAATAATGATCGAGCGTGAAACCTTGACAGCCAACCTGATGTGATATAATTGAGGGAGGCAATTATAAGCAGTTTGTCATGTTTGGCCACAATGATAAGTTCAAATCAGTCAAAATGTCAGCGCTGTGCTTCCTTCCTGAGACACGGGCTATAAAATTACCCATCCTTCTGATACTGTGATGCTTCTTGACACCCCAGGCAAGATGGTTTTCTGACAGTATATAAAGGTTAATTAAAAAGGCCTTTCTTTTTGATAAGATCTACATAAATTGACCATACTGTTTCCTTAAACAAAACTGCATATGCATAATATATAAAATATGCATAATGTACAAAATATTATAGACTATACAATACTGCGTATAAGAGGGATTTCATTACATTCGTTATCTCAAATACAGCTCTGCAGATGAACAAGATGCAAGCTCAGCCACTTTAAAAGCCTCTTATTCCACAGCTCACATAGGAAAGTGAAATAAGAGCAAAAATCTCACAGCATGGGCTAAAGAAGATGACACAGCGTTACACAGTCTCGAAGGACCTTATAAAGTGCTACATTGACCGGGTAGGTTTGGACGTACACTTAATCAACTCAACTCAGTCAAGAGGAAATGAAATGTCCTTGTGGTAACCTATACAAGCTGAGAGACTGACTCTCCATGTTCTTAAAGTCCACAATAACCTTGGAGGGGGAAAATGTAATATGCATTGTCCATTATTACCCAGAAAACATATTAGGCCAAAGTCTCTGAGTTTACATCCATTATGCAGACTGGAGAAGTAGCTATGAAGCAGATTTGTAAAAATAGTTTTTTGGCTTATTTGTTTTTGTTACCTAATAGCGTTTCTTGCTTCCCGCTAAAAGAAGGGTGGGGTAGCACATATCATTTAACCTACTATAACCCGCCCACACACGTTACAATTAATGTAAGCTGTCTGTTTTTGAAAACGTGGGCGTTTTATAAAATAAAAAACTTTAATTAATTTCCAGTTCAATTGCCAAGATATGCAAAATTGTCCCTGCATAATAGCAGAAGTGTTCAGTTATCATTTGGCAAGTGTCAACAAATGGGCATACATTCTAATATAAATACAGCAGACCTCTAAGATCATGGTGGAATACTAAAGTGACATTCACATATGAAACATTTATCTTTTGAAATTAAGAGCTAAGTAAGTCTTCCTAATGGTCTGAGCAATTAATTACTAACAATGTCAACAATTAATTACTAACTAGCAAGTCACCCTCCACCCCCCTATGTTTGGACATCAAGAAAATAAATGATTGAGATTGTTTTTATACTGTTTACTTCTTGTTACCCCTGAACTAGTTTACGATTAGTATGATGAATTTATCAATCCAAGTTATTCTATTTTTATTTTTAATTAGTCTTCAGAAATTTTGAGAATTTGGCGGAAATAAATGTGGAAAAAGTCTGATTTAATGTTTTAAAGGTGACAAGGCAATAAAAGGTGACATTTTTCAGATGGGGTGTAGACTTTAAAGGGGCACTGTACCCTACCTATTTGGGGTACGCTTCCCTGGTTTTATTCCCTGTAAATATTTGTATTCTCCCCTTGTACTTTGTCAAGTGTGTCAAACAAACCACTATTCAACTGCAAAAATAGGTTTGTTTGGGTGATGTTTCCATGGAAACACTCTCGATGTGTACCTCCAAGGCCAACATCTTGTAGTGTGGGTCGAAGGTGGAAGAGCCACACGCAGATTTCACGGGTATCTAAAAGCTGGACACAAGCGACCAGCCACTAAATCTGAGAACAGACTAAGGAGCGGGAAACAAAAGAAAACCCCGGGACAAACTCCACGGGAATAAACCCAACAAAAACAACCCTAGTAGAGCGGACGCTCCTCAACGAGGTGCGTTGAAAACAAATAGCTATAGTTTAGCTCTGGGGAACAATAGCCCCGACAAACAAAGAGTAAAGATAACTAAATAATACCTTCTCTCTTTAACTGAGAGAACCACAGAGTGGTAAGCTAACCCTTTGTTTGAAATAATGCTAAACCTTTTCTTTTGAAATAATGCTAACTCTTACCTTAGAAGGCCTCTCTTTAACTGAGAGACCACAGAGTGGAAAGGGGGCGGCGATTGGCTGTCCACCCCAGGGAGGGGGACTCTTAGTTAGAAGTACCGGGTTACGGTACGGCCTGCGGGTGCCGCGTAATAATGGTTTATACAGGACTACGGCAGCGAACTCACATTACTAGGGGGATTGACGTTAAAAAACGGGTCTAATTGGCTACCAAATTTGGGATAAAATAGGAGGCGGAATGAGCACGTTTAATAATTTCCACAGCTGAGCACTGATAATCCACAGCTCGTGATCGGAAAACACACCGACGAAAGACCATATAAGGAAGGTGGCTATAACAATGATTCCTGACACAAAACCAAACAAAACAAGCCATCACATGGTCAAGCGCCCTCCAGCGGCTGAGCAAGGTAAAACCGTGACACATCTATGATTGTGTTTTTTATTATTTTTATTTTACTGTCTAAAAAAAGAATGCCTGCCACAAACATTGATTTTAACAGATGGAGAATTGCTGTTCAACCGGGGAGAAGCATGTGATAGACACACCTTAGGTTACATGTTTGGTATTACACAAGTGTTGCATTTGAGAGCACAGTACCTAGAAAGTTAATTACAAACTAGTCTGATTAGTGCAGCAACTATGATAAACTTCTTATAAAACTAAACACATCACATTGTTAAAAGCTTAGATTAAAAACTCATAAAACTCAACATTTCAATATATTATATTGTTAAATATGACATTAATTAATTAAAATGTAAAAATGTCAATTCTTAAAAAATATATTATTTCAATATATATTATTTATGTGAGGGCAGGATGGCTCCAGCAGGTGGAGTCATGACATCCTTCATTTGTTGCCAAATGAGTCTGTGACATTCAGGATAAGGACCCAGACGCAGATCAGGATTAGGCAAAAGAATCCTTTAATCAAGGCAGAGGTCAAAACCAGAAGTCAGGGTATCGAAAGTACAAAATCCAAAGAGAAGTCACAAACAATCCAAAAGTCAAAACCAGTAAATCAGAGAAGGCAAATGAACAGAATCGGCAGGCAAACGCGAAGTGAAAAACAGAAGGGGTGTCTCGGGAAAATTCTACAGACTCTGGCTTACTAGTAATCGGCACAGGGAATGAAGATCAACCTTCTGACGGGGAAGGAACATAAACACGGAACTTATATACAAGCAGGGAAGGGAAACACAATAGGAATCAGGTGTGACTGGGAGGAGAGAGGGGTAGGAACACAGGTGAAAACGATGGGATACTTTAATACAACAACGAGGGGAAACGAAAGACACGGACTGGGAATAATACAGACACATAGACAATAAACGACCTGGAAGAGCAGGCAGACACGTGCACAGTTCGAAGGGGAGGAACGCATAAAGAAATCTGTGTGCAAATGAAGTGAAACGTGAGAAGCGTACAGGGATAGGACAACGAGAGAGAGAATGATAGCGATAGTTAGAAGCGTGAGATAATTAGTGATTAGTAATGTTAGTAACTTAATCTAAATCCCTAATGTTAGTAGTTTAGTAGGTTAGTACTATATACATCTAACTAATATATACAAAGTGTAATAGAAAGAAAGAAAGAAGTAAAACGAGATTAGAAACTAAGGCGGAAAAACCGAAACATAGAATTTCCCGAAGTGCATGACAAAAGACAAGGAGTGGATCTTGAGACAAACAGGAACAATGACAACAGGGGAACAGAAGGTGAATCGAACGAGAATGATGAATAATGAATAATAAAAGAACAAAAACAACCGAACAGACATGCAGAACATAACAGTACCTCCTCCCTAAGAAACACCTCTTGGCGTTTTAACAAGATAAGGCACACGAAGACAGAAAAACAGACAGTCCAGGATGCTAGGTGGGGAGGAAGAAAGGCAGATGCGGGTCAAACACGGGGCAGGATCTCAGACAGGTCAGGATAGGGCTAGGCGGAGGGAACTCAGGCAGGCAAGGGTCAAAACACGGGACGGGATCTCAGACAGGTCAGGAATAGGGTAGGGGAGGGAACTCAGGCAGACAAGGGTTAAAGCACGTGGCGGGATCTCAGACAGGTAAGGGGTTCTACTCGGGAGAACAGGGAAAGGGAACTCGGAACAGAAGAGACAATCATAGGGGCGATGGGGAAACAAGCAGGTGGCTGGCATGGGACTTAGGGGACAAGGGACTCGGAACAGAAGAATGGGCTTGATGCAGGCACTGGGAAAGACATTGTGGGCTCCAACCCACAATCTTGTGACTGCTCCATTCCAGGGAAGGGTTATGTTTCACTAACCAGGGATGACCAAGGACAATGGGTGCGTGAGGAGAATCAATGACGTACAGTCTTATCCTCTCCCGATGGTTCCCAGAGATGTGCAAAGTCAAGGGGGAACTGGTAAGGGTTATGTGGGCAATCCTCTGCCCGTTGAGTGAGTTAGCCACTAGTGGGCGTGAGAGCTTGGAAACAGGGATGCCCCACTTGGTAACCAACCCAGCATCAACAAAACTTTCTTCGGCGCCCGAGTCAATGAGAGCGGTGGTCTCTCACTTCTGACCCTCCCACTCGATGGTAACCGGCAGGCAGGTACGTTGTTTGGAGGAGCATTAAACCGGAATGACACCCACTAGTGCTCCTCTACTCACTATTGGGCGTTGGCCTTTTAGCGGACAGGTGGAGATGAAATGCCCTGATTCCCCAGTAAAGGCAGGACCTAGCCAAGGCACGGGGACCACGATCCAGCCATCCTGAACTTTGGGATGGTGAAGACGCAGGTTGAACCCTGCTCAGGCCCAGGAAAAAGAGTCGGAAGCACGATCCAGCTGCATGGCCAAGCTGATGAGGTTCAGGTTCAGGGCTGGCGGATGGAAGCCTAGTGCCGCTTTGGGATGGTTGTCAAGACTCTGGTTTCTAGGACTCCTGAACCCTGGCGGCTCAGGCCCAGGGAAAACCGGCACGAGTCCGCCGGGAGAGGGTTAATGGAGTCCGTGGAAGATCTCCTCGAAAGAAGCCTGGAATCGAATCTCGTTCCCCGGATGGCCGTGAGCTGAAAATAAAATGTATAATTGGCTACTAAATTGGGAGAAAAACGGGGGGAAAATCAGAAATAAATGTATAAAGAAAAAAAAAGAAGGACTCAGGTAGGTCGCGGGTCAGGATCTCGTCCTTGAGCTGCTCAGATAATCCGAAGATGAAAGCGTCATACAGCACCTTCCTCCCCCATCCACAGGAGTTAGCCAATGTCTGGAAACTGATGGGGTAATCCGAGACAGCTCTTCCCTCCTGGCGTAAGTAGAGCATCTCCCTGGCAGCTTAGTGACCATGTTTGAAACGATCGAAGACCCTCCTCATCTCCTCAGAAAACATGATGAAGCTCCGGCAGTAGGGAAATGACTCCTCCCAAGCAGTGGTTCCCCAGGTCTTGACACGACCGGTCAGTTGGGTGATGGCGTAAGCCACCTTGGAAAGCTCACTGGGAAACGTCAATGGCTGAAGTTGAAGATTAGCTGACACTGCGTGAGGGAAGCACGACAGCTGCCAGGTTCACCGGCGTACTTCTCCGGGGGAGGCAGACGGGGTTCGCACACCGGCGCTGAAGGAAACCCGGGCTGGGGTGGTTCAGCGGCTTGCTGAGGTGTGGGGCTAGGTGCCGGAACTCGCAGCATCAAGGTGAGTTCCGCCAAACTGGAGGTGAGGGTCTGAAGGTGGTGGGTGACCGTCTCCAGATGGGTCTGATGATGCCCGAGCATGGCACCCTGCTGCTCGAGAGCGAAGCGTAGCTGGTCAGGATCTGCTGGGTCCATCGTGGTCAGAAGCGTACTGTGATGTTCGGGATAAGGACCCAGACGCAGATCAGGATTAGGCAAAATAATCGTTTAATCAAGGCAGAGGTCAAAACCAGAAGTCAGGGTAGCGAAAGTACAAAATCAAAATCCAAAGAGAAGTCACAAGCAATCCAAAAGTCAAAACCAGTAAATAAGAGAAGGCAAACAAACAGAATCGGCAGGCAAACACGAAGTGAAAAACAGAAGGGGTGTCTCGGGAAAATGCTACAGACGGCTTACTAGTAATCGGCACAGGGAATGAAGATCAACGTTCTGACGGGAAAGGAACATAAACACGGAACTTATATACAAGCAGGGAAGGGAAACACAATAGGAATCAGGTGTGACTGGGAGGAGAGAGGGGTAGGAACACAGGTGAAAACTATGGGATACGTTAATACAATAACTAGCTAGCAACCTAGTGGAGTCCTTACCCCCTAGGTCAGGAGAGTTTGGGGACGATTATGTACATTATTTTTATGAAAAACGTGGTATCCAGGCCAATAGTTTCACCTTCTCTGAGGTTTGTGTAGAGACAGTGGCAGACATGTTGTCCAAGCTGGATATAACAAAAGCCACAGGCTTGGACGGCATCTCAGCTAGATTTCTGAGGGATGGAGCTCAGGTAATTGCCCCATGTGTCACCCACCTCATCAACTTATCTTTAGAGCAAGGTGTCCCCCGTGCCACAAAGCAGGCCAGGGTTATCCCCTTATTTAAAAAGGGAGCAAAAACAGACCCTGGAAACTATAGGCCAGTGTCCATACTTAGTGCCCTATCTAAAATCTTGGAGAAAGTGGTACATCAGCAGATCACAGAATATGTTGACAAGCAGGGTTTTTTGCATGAACTCCAGTCAGGTTTCAGGAAATCATACTCCACCGACACATGCCTTCTCTATCTCACAGACAACATCAGGAGTGAAATAGATAAAGGGAACATGTGTGGGATGGTCTTGCTGGACCTGCAGAAGGCATTTGACACCGTCAACCATGATCTGCTTCTCTCCAAGATGAGAGCAATGGGTCTTGACTCACAAGCAATCAAGTGGTTGGCTTCATATTTGTCAAATAGGGAACAGAGAGTAGACGTAAATGGAACGTTATCAGAACCCAAACCGCTAGACTGTGGGGTGCCACAGGGTAGCATTTTGGGGCCTCTGCTGTTCCTTTTATACATCAACGACATGCGAGATGCATGTTCATGCCAACTGTTCCTTTATGCTGATGATTCAGCCCTGCTCATTAACCATAGGGATCTGAACATAATACAGAATAGGCTGGGTGAGGAACTTGCCAAGATTAGTGGATGGTTAACGGATAATAGGCTATCCCTGCACTAAGGAAAACCGAAGCCATGTTGTTTGGATCCAAACCCAGTCTAAAGAAGGCAGCAGGGCTCAGGATAGAGCTAGGGGGCAAGACCATAAAGGCCAAAGATAGTGTTAAATACCTGGGCTGTGTGTTGGACGGCAGTCTAGGAGGGGAAGAGATGGCCTTGCAGGTAATTGGAAAAGTGAATACGAGAGTCAAGCTACTATCTAGAAAGGCAGGTTTACTGGATAGGGATAGTTTAAGACTCTTTATGAACAGTATAGTCCAGCCACAGTTTGACTATGCGAGTATAGCATGGAACAGTGGTCTGCCAGAAGGGCTGAAAAAGAAGCTGCAGATATCACAGAACAAGCTGGTTAGAGCGGTAATGGGCATGGGCCCCCGTGAGCATGTAGGGAGGTGTCAGCTAGAAAGTCTGAGATGGCTACCTGTAGAGGCCAGGGTGACACAGATGAGATTGTCATTGGTACACAGGATAGTGAATGGTAGGGCCCCCAACTACCTAAACGGCTATTTTCCAAGAACAGGTGAGACACATAACCACAGAACCAGAGCTAGCTTGGCCAATCTCTGTCCAGTAAGGTGTAGGAAAAAGATTGGTCAGTCGTCATTTGCGTATGTAGGACCTCAGGAGTGGAATAAATTACCATTAGACATCAAGGAAACCACAGATAAGTATAGTTTTAAAACAAAGGTTAAAGCATGGCTCATGGGCAAAATCCCAGAGTAAATAGGTCAGTGGGTTAGGTTGTTGTTTTTAGCATAGGATACAGTGTTATGAGTATGATATTGTCTGCATTGTATGTGTACAGTACTGTACCGTCGATGTGTTTATTGTATTATATTGTGTGTTTTTATTGTATTTTTGTACTTTGTTGTATTTATTGTATTTTATTGTGTATGTGTTTATTGTATTGTACTGTCTATGTGTTGTATGGGAACAGCAAGGACCACAATGGAAATAAGTCCATGACTTTCTTGTGTAATATCCATGATTTTTTAAATAAAATGCATGACATGTATTTTTTTATTGACAAAATCGAAATAAAAACTAAACTAAACTAAACTAAACTAAACAAGGGGAAACGAAAGACACGGACTGGGAATAATACAGACACATAGACAATAAACGACCTGGAAGAGCAGGCAGACACGTGCACAGTTCGAAGGGGAGGAACGCATAAAGAAATCTGCGTGCAAATGAAGTGAAACGTGAGAAGCGTACAGGGATAGGACAACGAGAGAGAGAATGATAGCGATAGTTAGAAGCGTGAGATAATTAGTGATTAGTAATGTTAGTAAATTAATCTAAATCCCTAATGTTAGTAGTTTAGTAGGTTAGTACTATATACATCTAACTAATATATACAAAGTGTAATAGAAAGAAAGAAAGAAGTAAAACGAGATTAGAAACTAAGACGGAAAAACCGAAACATAGAATTTCCCGAAGTGCATGACAAAAGACAAGGAGTGGATCTCGAGACAAACAGGAACAATGACAACAGGGGAACAGAACGTGAATCGAACGAGAATGATGAATAATGAATAATAAAAGAACAAAAACAACCGAACAGACATGCAGAATATAACAGAGTCAAACTAAACATACCTGAAGAGGATTAAAGGCAATCAAGGACTTACTTAAATCCCTTGTTTTTGTCTTCTGTTTGTGAAGTACCTTTTGTAAATAGTGTGTTAGTGGCAGTGCTGATAGGTGTCTTCTGGTTGCAGAGCTGGCACTTCCGCCTACCAGCTGACCAGTAGCTACTCACTGGTCGTAAACGGGATCCTGCCCGTCCAAACGCGCCTTCATTGGGACTTTCGCTATTGTAAAACCAAATAATAGATCCAAATAAACTAAAAGAAAAGTATGAGGAGTTTTCCAAAACTCTGAAGTCCGTGCACTCTCATGTGTGTCTTCATTAGCGTCACGATGTGTGCATATTACATTCCTGAAACTAAATGCAAACCAAAGGAAACCTTATATAATTGTAAAGGATAGCCCATTGGCTAGAACCCAACACACATTTCAGCATATATGGATGGAAGTAGTATCAATTATGCCCCTGGATCATGCCACATGATCATATTACTGGCAGCGTTGGTTTTCGTTCAGAGGGGCTGTTTGGCCAATACTTAATGGAGAATTATGGATGTGGGCTTATTTTCTAGCAAGGATTTACCATCATGAGAATACAAAATGTTCCTATTTGAAACATATCAGGACTCACATATCTCGTAGACCCAGGGGAATGACATCTTTGCTGTTGTTGGTGATACAAAGTGCATAGGAAACATTGGAACTCTCTCAATTTGGCTTGCTCTTATGACAAAACAGGGCTACTACTTTTGTTCGTGAGACCCTTATGGTGATCAGGATGCCCACATTGTCAATGATCTGTCATATATCGGGACCTCTAAATGTCACCAAAGGCAAGGAGCAACTATTCTCCTAGAGTACCCTTGCTTGAATCAGGACAGGATTTTTTTTGGTGACATCTCAGGTGAGGTGAATTGTCATACACGGCCCGCATGCGGTGACAATTATGAAAAAACCTCCTACAAATAAACAAAACAGCAGATAAGTTTACAGACACCATAACAAAGTGTACTGTACTACCGTTATAATAACATGGTTAGACATGTTATGTACGACGTTAACTCACCAGATAATGGCATTTAAATGGGAGGCAGATTTGTACCTACTAACTTAACTGTTGCCAAACTAAACCATGTCTGAAAACTATGTCCGTTGCGTAAGAATGTAAAGGCACTTGCAAAGTACTTCCCGCATTGTGTAGGGAGCTATAGACATTGCAATAGCTAGCTATCTAGCTGTCTGAGCCTTATGCATTGTTCTGCCTTCATTATAGAATTGATTTGTAAGAAATAATGAAAGCAACGTTTATCACTGTGACCTTGTGTATGCCATCACTTGAAATTATTTTTCTGACATTTTGTCCCTAGAGCAACAAGTACATAATGACGTAACTGCAATAATTTGACTCAATCATGATCGAACTGTGAAAATAACTTATGCAGTAGCCTTCTGAGGTAAATGCTGGCTAAGGCTTTCTTTTGCCAAGATGAATACATTCTTCATAAAAAAATCAATTGGTTTTTCCCCAAACAAAACTGAGGTCTGAACCGAACCATGGCCCAAAAAACAAGGTTTAAACTGAAGCATGGATTTAGAGAACCGTTACACTCCTTACAGTAACTCCTACTGTTACACCCCTAACAGTAAGTGCAGATCATACTTGAACCCCATATCCAATTTACAGAGTAGAATAGACCCTCAGGTAAATATACTAGCCAAGCTTCTGGTCTTACATTTCAGGGGCCAATAGTTTCATTCCACCTCTGGACTTTATTGCATTTTTTTATTTGGTTGTGAAGTCTTTCTTTTATTTGGTTGTGAGGTCAAATCCTTTTTTTCTTATATTGGTTATGGGGTGAAATCCTGACATCTTCTACGGTTGCAAGTAATAAAAGCAGTGCAAGGGGAAAACCTATCTCCTCCAGTAAGACTGGATACATGAACTACTGTATGTCTTTTCAAATAAAAAGTGACATAATCTTGACTTTCATTCCTGCCTCTTAATAAAATTATCTGGTTCAAAAACAACTGACATATCAGTGTGCTCATAAATGACAAGTAACACAGGAGTAACATTAATATGTTTTGTATATAAAGGACCAGGGCAATGTTAGTACAGTAGATGTGCTTTGTTGTGACTTGTTCTGAAATTGCACCCAAATACAATTAAACTTGAGCTAACGGGAACAAACATTAAAACTGTGGGTGTGGATACACAGCACCCCTGATCACTGACTCTGAATCAGTTTGGGCTTTTCTTTGCACAAAATACACTGGTGTTGCTGATGCAGTATCATGATGTCCAGGATGTCCCATGAAGCCACAGCAATTAAAACTGTTACGCCTCTCAATTCAGCTCCTTCCAATTTCTCCCGATCATTTTTCAGTTCAAATGTTCGCAACTAGTGGCTGTCATACATTCTTCCTAAACCTTCTCACTTCAGTGCTTGGTGAGACAGCTCAATAATTCTTCTGAAATGCAAATGTTCTGTACATGTCAGCCTCTACTCTCTTACTTCTCTCTGCATGCAAGGAGCAAATATGTGGGTCTCCAACTTGTGGAAATTAATTAGAACACTGAAGCTGAACATAATGTTTGCCTTGATCTGACATCACCTCAACAGAAAGCGTCATCACAGGGCTCTCTTTTTCTCTGGTCCTTCCATTCATTGCTCCATCAGCCTGGAAAATACTGCAAAAGGACCTGAAACTTGACCGTTTTATATCAATTGGTTGTTTTAAAACCCAGATTGGAGAATTGTTTGGGGAAGCAGAATGCACATGGTTTTTATTTTTATTTTGTATAGACCAATGATTGGGAAGCTCTTTTAAGTTCTCTGATGCTTTTTTTTGCACTGTTTTAATTTTCTGACTCATTGTATCTTATGCTGTTTTTATTGTATGTGCTGTATTGTATTGTAAATTGGATTTGCTGCCTTCTTGGCCAGGGCTCACTTGAAAAAGAGATGCAAATCTCAATGTCGACTCCCTGGTTAAATAAAGGATAAATAAAATAAAATAAAATTGTTCTTGCTGCCAGCTGCACTGTGCTGTAGGTCAATTGGTATTATCCTCAGTAAATGGAATGGCAGGTTTCAGCTGCAATCTTGATTCCGCTGGTTTGGTTTGGGTGAGATCTGACTAATATGCAGGTAACTGCAAAAATAAAGGAAACACTTGAGTAAGGGATACATAGTTTATTGAGAGCAGGTGCTTCTGCACAGGTGTGGTCCCTGAATTAATTAAGCAATTAACGCCCCATCATGCTTAGGGTCATGTATAAAAACGCCCTGTATTGCCCATTATTTTCACTACCATGGATAGAAGAGATCTTAGTGACTTTGAGAGGGGGATTGTTGGGGCCCGTTTGACAGAAGCTTCAGTGACGAAGACTGCTCAACTTGCTGATAGTTTATGAGGAACAGTGCCTAAGGTGATGTTGGCATGGAAGTCTGAGGGAAAGACATCATCAACTCGGGGCAACTGTGGTCAAAAGCACATACTGCTTGACCGTGATGCCATGCATTGGTTTGAGATGCAAGGCAAATCAGACAAGCAACTCTAAATCAGTTGACTGCAAATGTCAGTCATCATGAACAGTCCGTCTAGAACAGAGAGGGATACAATGGTCTGGTTACAGAGCAAAAACCTTTTATTACACATAAATGCTACATGCTATTGGTCAGTGGAAAGAATTCATATGGTCAGATGAGTCATCCTTCACCATGATCTCAACAAGCGGAGGCGTTAATATGTGGTGCATACCAAAAGAAACCCAAATAGGCCCAAGTGCTTGTTTAGGCATGGTTTAGGTCCTCTCAACCCCTTAGAGGTCAAGGTAAATGGCAATAAATACAAAGCCATTTTAAGTTATCACCTTCATCTTATGGTGAAGGGAGTGGTCTCTTTCAGGGTGACAATGCACAGGGCACAAGTGATCACTGAATGGTTTAATGAGCATGAAAATGATGTAAACTTCAGCCATGGATTTCAACCCAATTGAACACTTACGGGAGGTTCTGGAGTAGCATCTGAGACAGTGTTCTTCACTACCATCAACAAAATAGCAAATGATGGAATTTATTGTGAAACAATGATGTTGAATCCCTCTAATACAGTTCCAGACTCTCATAGAATCTATGTATGCCAAGGCGCATTGAAGCTGTTCTGGCGGCTTGTGATGGCTCAATGCCCTAATAAGACAAAATCATTGTTTTGAATACCACTTAATGAAAACAAGAGTTTAAATAATAAAATGATAATCAATGATTTTATAAATATGCTTAATGCATAACAATACTGGCACTGGTTGAGTAATTGTGTGTGTCTATGTGTGTGTGTGTGTGTGTGTGTGTGTTTTGTATACAGTATGTGCGTGCGTGTGTGTGTTTTAACTGACACATCCTTCATTTCAGCTTCTAATTCTCACTCTGTAGCACCAGAAACAGAACTGAAAGATATATGGTGGTACCCTGCACCATTCTGCTGAATGTAGTTCTATATTCACAAGGAATTAGTCATTCCATGTGCACTTCTGAATTAACCCTACAGGTACCAATGTAGCTTTGATGAAAACCACAGCACACAAACATCTCTTCACTTCCACTTCGCTCCCAAGGAACATGTAAACTAGAAGGACCAAGCAACCCATCTCTCTCTCTCTATTTGTCCTGCTTGGAATCAGCACGATGCTAGCCTGTCAGTCACATTGCTTCAATCCAGAATGTGACATTGGGGCGAGAGTTGAAATGTACATCTACAGTGGGGGAAATAAGTATTTCACCCCCTGCTGATTTTGTGAGTTTGCCCCCTTACAAAGAAAGGAACGGAACGGTCGGTCTATAAATTTCATGGTAGGTTCATCTTAACAGTGAGAGACAGAATATTCAAAAAGAAATCCCAGAAAATCACATGATATGAATTTTAAACATTTATTTGTGTTTTATTGAGGAAAATAAGTATTTCACCCCCTAGCAAAACAGCAAGAATTCTGGCTCCCACAGACCGGTTATGTGACCAGGAGGCACACAGATTAGTCCTCTTACTTAATTAGTACTCCTAATTAAGTACTCGTTACCTGTATAAAAGACAACTGTCCACAGAATCAATCAATGAATCAGATTCCAACCTCTCCACAATGGGCAAGACCAAAGAATTGTCTAAGGACATCAGGGACAAAATTGTAGACCTGCACAAGACTGGAATGGGCTACAAGACCATTGGCAAGCAGCTTGGTGAGAAGGAGTCAACTGTTGGTGCGATAATTAGAAAATGGAAGAAACACCAATTGACCATCAATCTCCCTCGGTCTGGGGCTCCACGCAAGATCTCACCTCGTGGAGTGAACCTGATCATGAGAAAGGTGAGGGAACAACCCAGAACTACACGGCTGGAGCTTGTTGATGATCTCAAGGCAGCTGGGACCACAGTCACCAAGATGACCATTGGTAACACACTACGCCGTAATGGATTGAAATCCTGTAGTGCCTGCAAGGTCCCCCTGCTCAAGAAGGCACATGTACAGGCCCGTCTGAAGTTTGCCAATGAGCACCTGGATGATTCAGAGGAGGCTTGGGAGAAAGTGCTGTGGTCAGATGAGACTAAAATCGAGCTCTTTGGCATCAACTCGACTCACCGTGTTTGGAGGAAGAAAAAGCTGCCTTGGACCCCAAGAACACCATCCCCACCGTCAAGCATGGCGGTGGAAACATTATGCTTTGGGGCTGTTTCTCTGCTAAGGGCACAGGACGACTTCACCGGATCGAGGGGGAGGATGAATGGGGCCATGTACCGGGAAATCTTGGGTGAGAACCTCCTTCCCTCAGCCAGGACACTGAAAATGGATTTCTAAGGATTTGGAGAGGATCTGCAAAGAGGAGTGGGCCAAAATCCCTCCTGGGATCTGCGCAAACTTGGTGACCAACTACAAGAAACGTCTGATCGCTGTGCTTGCCAACAAGGGTTTCTCCACCAAGTACTGAGTCATGTTTTGCTAGGGGGTGAAATACTTATTTTCCTCAATAAAACACAAATAAATGTTTACAATTCATATAATGTGATTTTCTGGGATTTCTTTTTGAATATTCTGTCTCTCACTGTTAAGATGAACCTACCATGAAAATTATAGACCATTCCTTTCTTTGTAAGGGGGCAAACTCACAAAATCAGCAGGGGGTGAAATACTTATTTTCCCCACTGTATGTTTTCCTGGGAGCTCGCAGCTCACACTGACCATACCAATTTAATTTAATGACCGGCTGGGACAATCTCATGGAAGATGTGACACACACAGCACTCAATGGTTTCTGCTCTCTGCCCCCTCATAAAATTAGTGCTCATAAAGTAATATTTTTTCCAAGTTCCATAGGATCACTTTCAATTATATTCCCATACACATTTCATAGGATACTTGTGATAGTAGACTGCCTTCAAATGAATGCAGAGGCATGTATTAAATATTTAGCAGCAGACCCTGTTGCTCCCAAAATATTTTTTTATTATTATTATGACTTAATGATATACTGGGCCAGAGATGAAAAGCACAAAAATTCAAACTAGAATGGAAAGCTTGATTTTCAAACTTGCCTCTGGCAAAGGCTTAGAAATGGCAGTATGGAGAGTTTTATGTTTTTTTTCATAATACTTTTAATATTATATTACTCTGTTTTTATTCACACCCTTGATAGGGATGAACAAAAGAGATCGTATAAAATAAAGGATACAAGTACTGAGGTATATTTTATGCTCAAAAAATGCATAAAATTCCAAACCTACAATACTAATACAATAGTTCAGAAAAATGTATTTTGTTTTATTAATATTTTTTTTATAAAACATCTGGATCACAATTATTCATACCCCTATTATTTAAAATTTTGAATCGAACAAAAACACATCTTTATAAACATACAACTTATTAGAAGTTCATTGGAAGGTTATGGAACTATACAGTGGCCTACAATGGTTTCCTGTTACCCTAGGGTATAAAAAAGGAGGGAACACAGTTTGAATTACTGTGGTCAGCCATCATCGTGGTGTAAGGCAAATAACTCCCAGAAAGCATCAAACAAAAAGTTATTGACCTCTACAGATCAGGAGATGGCTACAAAAAAATCACTAAAAAGTTAAAGATACTGCTTTCCACTTGTGTCAATTATTAGGAAGTTTAAAGCCCCTAGAACAGTGGCTAATCTGCCAGGTAGAGGACGCAAGTCTATCTTGCCCCCACATGTAGTGAGACTGATGGTTCAAGAGGCAAAAAGAAGTCCAAGGGGTACAGTTCAAGATCTCCAAAACAACCTGGCATCTTGGGGTTACAAGGTGTCTAAAGCTATCATTCGACGACGCCTACATAACAATTGCCTTTCATAACAATGGCCTTTATGGCAACATTGCAAGAAGGAAGGCTCTTTTGAAGACAATTCACTGAAAAAGGCATCTTGAATTCACCAAACAACATCTTAACTACAATTGTAACTGTCTTGTGGTCAGATTTAAAAATGCCAATAAAAAGACAAGTGAACTTGCGCCATAGCAATTGATTGGGATGGGAGGTACCGAACAGGGACCCAGACGTAGACCAGGATAAGGCAGTAAAGTGTCACGTCTCGTGTTCGTGTTTCCCCTAACTAAGCGTTTGTAGTTTGTTCCATGTTTCCTTGGTGTCTGGTCCGTGTTTTTACTTTCGCTTACCTGTTCCAGTCTCGTCAGTGTATTATCTGTTTCACCTGTTTCTCGTTATGTCTGATGTGGTTAACTGTTCATTTCCTGATTGTCTCGTTATTGTATTATCGTTTCCACTTAAATCCTCATGTGTCTGATTGCAGTCAGCTGCATTCATGTTTATTCCTGATTGTTTCTCGTTATGTCTAAATGTATTTAAGCTGTGTGTTTTCCCATGTTCGTTGCCAGATTGTCTTGTGCTTTGCGTTATGCTCACATTACTCTCCCGCGTTATCTCTGTTTCCCAGCGTTTTGTTGCCTCGTGTTCGTGTTCGTGCTTGTGCTCCAGTGTTCGTCTGTACCCCAGTCTCGTTCCCGCTCCTCCCTGTGTTCCCTGGACTGCCTTCTCGTTTTCGACCTTCGCCTGCCCACTGACCACGCCTTGCCTGCCCCTGATACCCCTGAAGCCCGCAACGAACTCTGCCTGTCCCCGACCATCCTTTGGATCTCTGCATTGCCCTGATTACTCCTGCCTGACCTTTGCCTGTTCACCGAATAAAAGAAGTTTCTGCATTTCTGGGTCCGCGCCTGGTTTTCTGGTCCCCGCCCTGACAGAACAATCTGGCCAAGATGGAACCAGCGGACGATCCGATCCCAGCGGCGTTGCCCGTTACCACGGAATTCGCCTTGGGCATCACGAAGCGGAGTTGCGGACGTTGCAGCAGACCGTCCAAGCTCTGGCGGAGCAGCTTTCGTCCATGGTCCGTATCACTCAGAGTCTGCAGAAACGGCCCGTTCTGCACAGAACGCAGCTATCCAGGTGCAGACGCAAGCTGGCTATCAGAGGGGTCCGAACCACGATTACCCCCTCCGGAACGCTACCTGGGCGACCCCAACTCATGTCGCGCTTTTTGAGTCAATGCTCGCTTGTGTTCGAACTCCAACCCTCCTCATTTCCTACGGAACGAGCGAAGGTCGCCTATGTACTCACACTCCTTGGGGGAAAAGCTCGCCTATGGGGAACCTCTCTCTGGGAGTCTGGACACCCTACTCTCACAACCTTCTCATCCTTCGCGGAGGAGATGAGAAGGGTTTCGACCGGTCCTCGGTCGGACGGGCAGCGGCACGTCAACTGCTTCAGCTTCGCCAGGAGGACAATCCGTCTCGGACTACTCCATCGAGTTCCGGACCCTGGCGACCTCAGCGAGATGGAATGCCGTGGCCACCTACGATGCCTTCTTGCACGGCCTCTCCGAGCGGGTTCTGGACGAACTAACCGTGTGCGATCTACCCCAGGACCTGGACAGACTCGTGGACCTGGCTATCCGCATCGACACTCGTCTGCAGGAGAGAGGAAAGAGGCGTCAGGAGTCTCCTGCTTCCCCCCGTTTCCGCCCAACGACACGACCCGACTTCCCCGCTCAACCCATGGCGACTGCGGAGCCCATGCAGGTGAATCGGACTCATCTGTCCGAGACCGAACGCCAGCGCCGCCGGGAGGGAGGACTTTGCCTGTACTGCGGAGGCAAGGGACATTTCGGTTATCCTGTCCGGTAAAAGACAGCGCCCGTCAGTGAAGAGGAAGGTTCTGACGGGCGCCTCTCAGTTTTCTACCTTCCGACCTCAACGCCCCATGCTCCACGTCCTTCTCTCCTGGCAAGGAGAACTGTTCCAGTGCAGGCTCTGATTGACTCGGGGTCCGATGCTAACCTCATCTGCCCTACCCTGGTTCGTCGCATAGGAGTCCCAGTATCTCGTTTAGCGACCCCCTCCAAACCAAGACCCTGATGGGCACGCCCTAGCCGAGATCCAGGAGATCACCCAGCCACTGGATCTGCTAGTTTCTGGGAATCACAGGGAGAAACTGGCGTTCTACCTTATGGAATCCCCTCTTGCTCCTGTAGTGCTTGGCGGACCCTGGCTGGCAACCCACAACCCCAGCATTGACTGGGCGACTGGAAACATCCGGGAGTGGAGTGTTTTCTGCCAGAAGTCATGCCTGCGTTCCGCTACTACCCTGGGGATCCCTCGTCCAGGGCTAAGGAGAGACCAGTTGACCTGTCACTAGTGCCCCCGAATATCACGATCTCGGCCAGGCGTTCAGTAAGTCCCGTGCCTGCACATTACCACCTCATCGTGCCTATGACTGTCCTATTAACCTTCTTCCTGGTTCTACTCCACCCAGAGGCCACCTGTATTCTTTGTCCGTCCCAGAAAACAAGGCTATGGAGGAGTACATCTCCACGTCTCTAACCTCAGGTATCATCCGCCCTTCGTCATCCCCTGCTGGCGCAGGATTTTTCTT
Source organism: Aldrovandia affinis (assembly GCA_029706075.1). Lineage (NCBI taxonomy): Eukaryota > Metazoa > Chordata > Actinopteri > Notacanthiformes > Halosauridae > Aldrovandia > Aldrovandia affinis. Next base: position 2,269,386 of record JAINUG010000115.1, read on the forward strand.
TGTTAAAAGAAAGATGGAACCCTGCGTCCTTGTATTGACTACAGGGGGCTCAACGCCATCACTATTAAAAACCGCTACCCACTCCCATTGATGTCATCGGCGTTCGACAACCTTCAGGAGGGCAGTTCTTCACTAAATTGGATCTCCGCAACGCCTACCACTTGGTCCGGATTCGGGAGGGGATGAGTGGAAGACGGCCTTCAACACCCACACAGGTCATTATGAATACCTGGCCATGCCTTTCGGTCTCACCAATGCCCCTGCTGTCTTTCAGGGATTGGTGAGCGATGTACTCGGGACATGTTGTCCCGCTTTGCGTATGTTTATTTGGATGACATCCTGATTTTCCAAGACTATGGAGGAACATGTACAGCATGTCGTCAAGTCATCCAGAGACTTCTCGAAAACCAGCTATTTATCAAAGCCGAGAAGTGTGAATTCCACAAGACCTCCGTTCAATTTCTGGGTTTTATCATCTCCCGAGGCCATCTGGAGATGGACCCCACCAAGGTGCAGGCGGTACAGGAATGGCCCGTACCCACCGACCGTAAACAACTCCAACGCTTTTAGGATTCGCCAACTTTTACAGGACGGTTTGTACGGAGTTACAGCACTATCGCCGCACCGTTAATCTCTCTCACTTCCACCAAGTTTTCCTTTCGTTGGAACCCGATGCCAGGAGGCCTTCGAGAGACTCAAGTCCCGGTTTACATCTGCCCCCATCCTCGCACTCCCGGATCCCACACGTCAGTTCATTGTGGAGGTGGATGCCTCCGACTCAGGCACTGGGGCAATCCTATCTCCAACGAACCAAGGACAATAAGGTACACCCTTGCGCCTTCTTTTCACACCGCCTCTCCACTACAGAAAGGAACTATACTATTGGCGACCGAGAACTCCTGGCCATTAAATTAGCTTTCGAGGAGTGGAGACACTGGTTAGAGGAGCCACTGTGCCGTTTTTGGTTTGGACAGATCATCGTAACTTGGAGTATCTCCACTCAGCTCAGCGGCTTAACCCGCGTCAAGCTAGATGGTCCCTATTTTTTTGCCCGTTTTGTTTTCACTCTGTCATTTCGTCCAGGTTCAAAGAATATAAAACCTGATGCCCTATCCCGGATCTACGACTCTCCAGAAGGAGAGTAGCCCTGAACCTATCCTGCCCCCTAGCTGCGTGTTAGCGGCAGCCAAATTTGACATTGTTCGGGCGGTGGAGGAGGCGCTTCTCACTACACGGTCTCACAGGGAGACGCCGGCCAACCGCCTATTCGTTCCTGAGACCGTCCGGTCTCAAGTACTGGAGTGGGCCCATTCCTCCCCCGATGGCCTGTCACCCGGGGTTTCACGCACCTAGCCTTTCTTTCGCGTAGGTTTTGGTGGCCCACTATGAGGAACGACACGGTCGGGTCGTGACAGCCTGTGTGCCCTGTGCCCGGTCCAAGTCCTCCAACGCTCGTCCCAGTGGTCTCCTTCAGCCCTTGGCGGTTCCACGACGCCCATGGTCCCACGTCGCCTAGACTTTGTGACCGGTCTACCACCATCAGAAGGTAACACAGTCGTCCCTTACGGTGGTAGACCGGTTTTCTAAAAGTGTTCATTTCATTCCCCTGCCCAAACTCCCTCTGCTAAAGAGACCGCAGAACTCATGATCAAACATGTTTTTCGCCTCCATGGATTGCCGCAGGAGATGACCTCGGATCGGGGTCCCCAGTTTTCCAGCGGGTTCTGGAGAGCGTTCTGCTCCCTCATTGGCGTCTCAAACCTAACCTCTCTTCCGGTTTCCACCCAGAGACCAATGGCCAGACGGAACGTTACAACCAGGAGTTGGGGAAGGGACTGCGCTGTCAGCCGAACAAACCCCTACCACTTGGACACGCTCCCTGCCCTGGGTGGAGTACGCACACAATTCCCTCCCGTTTCTCCACTGGTATGTCTCCTTTTCAGTGCAGTCTAGGGTACCAACCTCCTCTATTTCCGGAGGAGGAGAGAGAGGTGGAGGTGCCATCTGCCAAAGTTTTGTGAATAGAGCCCAGAAGACTTGGAGGAGAGCGCGTGCCACCTGCTTCGTCATGTCTCGGCTGAAGAGCCAGGCCGACCGCCGCCGCCGCCCTGCTCCTCACTACAGAGTCGGTCAGAAAGTTTGGCTATCTGCTAAAGACATTCCCCTGCGTAGTTTGTGTAAAAAATTATCCCCCAGATTTATTGGTCCCTACTCCATTGTTCGTGTTATCACCCCCTCAGCCATACAGTTGCGCCTCCTCCTCCCCTACGCCCGCATCCACCCTGTGTTTCACGTGTCTCGTCTAAAACCCTATGTTGTCTCCCGTTTAGCCCTCCTGTCCGCACCCCACCTCCCCCGGCTCATCGAAGGGGCCCAGTCTACACTGTTCGCCGCCTGCTGGATGTCCGACGAGGGGGCCGTGGTCGCCAATTTCTGGTGGATTGGGAGGGGTATGGTCCCGAGGAACGCAGTTGGGTACCTGAGAGACATATCGTCGAGCCCTCCCTAATCCAGGAATTCCTGTCTCGGCATCCAGTACAGGTTGGTGATCCGCCAGGTGGCGTCCCTAGGGGGGTACTGTCACGTCTCGTGTTCGTGTTTCCCTAACTAAGCGTTTGTAGTTTGTTCCATGTTTCCTTGGTGTCTGGTCCGTGTTTTTTACTTTCGCTTACCTGTTCCAGTCTCGTCAGTGTATTATCTGTTTCACCTGTTTCTCGTTATGTCTGATGTGGTTAACTGTTCATTTCCTGATTGTCTCGTTATTGTATTATCGTTTCCACTTAAATCCTCATGTGTCTGATTGCAGTCAGCTGCATTCATGTTTATTCCTGATTGTTTCTCGTTATGTCTAAATGTATTTAAGCTGTGTGTTTTCCCATGTTCGTTGCCAGATTGTCTTGTGCTTTGCGTTATGCTCACATTACTCTCCCGCGTTATCTCTGTTTCCCAGCGTTTTGTTGCCTCGTGTTCGTGTTCGTGCTTGTGCTCCAGTGTTCGTCTGTACCCCAGTCTCGTTCGCTCCTCCCTGTGTTCCCTGGACTGCCTTCTCGTTTTTCGACCTTCGCCTGCCCACTGACCACGCCTTGCCTGCCCCTGATACCCTGAAGCCCGCAACGAACTCTGCCTGTCCCCGACCATCCTTTGGATCTCTGCATTGCCCTGATTACTCCTGCCTGACCTTTGCCTGTTCACCGAATAAAAGAAGTTTCTGCATTTCTGGGTCCGCGCCTGGTTTTCTGGTCCCCGCCTGACAGAACAATCTGGCCAAGATGGAACCAGCGGACGATCCGATCCCAGCGTTGTCGGCTACCACGGAGTCCGCTTAGGGCATCACGAAGCGGAGATTGCGGACGTTGCAGCAGACCGCCCAAGCTCTGGAGCAGCACGCGTCCATGGTCAGATCACTCAAGAGTCTGCAGAAACGGGCCGTTCTGCACAGAACGCAGCTATCCAGGTGCAGACGCAAGCTGGCTATCAGAGGGGTCCAACCACGATTACCCTCCGAACGCCACCTGGGCGACCCCAACTCATGTCGCTTTTTTGAGTCAATGCTCGCTTGTGTTTCGAACTCCAACCCTCCTCATTTCCTACGGAACGAGCGAAGGTCGCCTATGTACTCACTCCTTGGGGGAAAAGCTCGCCTATGGGGAACCTCTCTCTGGGAGTCTGGACACCCTACTCTCACAACCTTCTCATCCTTCGCGGAGGAGATGAGAAGGGTTTCGACCGGTCCTCGGTCGGACGGGCAGCGGCACGTCAACTGCTTCAGCTTCGCCAGGGAGGACAATCCGCCCGGACTACTCCATCGCCAGTTCCGACCCCTGGCGACCTCAGCAGGATGGAATGCCGTGGCCACCTACGATGCCTTCTGCACGGCCTCTCCGAGCGGGTTCTGGACGAACTAACCGTGTGCGATCTACCCCAGGACCTGGACAGACTCGTGGACCTGGCTATCCGCATCGACACGTCTGCAGGAGAGAGGAAAGAGGCGTCAGAGTCTCCTGCTTCCCCCGTTTCCGCCTCAACGACACGCGACCCGACTTCCCCGCTCAACCCATGGCGACTGCGGAGCCCATGCAGGTGAATCGGACTCATCTGTCCGAGACCGAACGCCAGCGCCGCCGGGAGGGAGGACTTTGCCTGTACTAAGTGGAGGCAAGGGACATTTCCGGTTATCCTGTCCGGTAAAAGACAGCGCCCGTCAGTGAAGAGGAAGGTTCTGACGGGCGCCTCTCAGTTTTCTACCTTCCGACCTCAACGCCCATGCTCCACGCCCTCTCCTGGCAAGGAGAACTGTTCCGGTGCAGGCTCTGATTGACTCGGGTCCGATGCTAACCTCATCTGCCCTTACCTGGTTCGTCGCATAGGAGTCCCAGTATCTCGTTAGCGACCCCCTCCAAACCAAGACCCTGATGGGCACGCCCTAGCCGAGATCCAGGAGATCACCCAGCCACTGGATCTGCTAGTTTCTGGGAATCACAGGGAGAAACTGGCGTTCTACCTTATGGAATCCCCTCTTGCTCCTGTAGTGCTTGGCGGACCCTGGCTGGCAACCCACAACCCCAGCATTGACTGGGCGACTGGAAACATCCGGGAGTGGAGTGTTTTCTGCCAGAAGTCATGCCTGCGTTCGCTACTACCCTGGGGATCCTCGTCCAGGGCTAAGGAGAGACCAGTTGACCTGTCACTAGTGCCCCCGAATATCACGATCTCGGCCAGGCGTTCAGTAAGTCCCGTGCCTGCACATTACCACCTCATCGTGCCTATGACTGTCCTATTAACCTTCTTCCTGGTTCTACTCCACCCAGAGGCCACCTGTATTCTTTGTCCGTCCCAGAAAACAAGGCTATGGAGGAGTACATCTCCACAATCTCTAACCTCAGGTATCATCCGCCCTTCGTCATCCCCTGCTGGCGCAGGATTTTCTTTGTTAAAAAGAAAGATGGAACCCTGCGTCCTTGTATTGACTACAGGGGCTCAACGCCATCACTATTAAAAACCGCTACCCACTCCCATTGATGTCATCGGCGTTCGACAACCTTCAGGAGGGGCAGTTCTTCACTAAATTGGATCTCCGCAACGCCTACCACTTGGTCCGGATTCGGGGGGGATGAGTGGAAGACGGCCTTCAACACCCACACAGGTCATTATGAATACCTGGCCATGCCTTTTCGGTCTCACCAATGCCCCTGCTGTCTTTCAGGATTGGTGAGCGATGTACTCCGGGACATGTTGTCCCGCTTTGCGTATGTTTATTTGGATGACATCCTGATTTTTCCAAGACTATGGAGGAACATGTACAGCATGTGCGTCAAGTCATCCAGAGACTTCTCGAAAACCAGCTATTTATCAAAGCCGAGAAGTGTGAATTCCACAAGACCTCCGTTCAATTTCTGGGTTTTATCATCTCCCGAGGCCATCTGGAGATGGACCCCACCAAGGTGCAGGCGGTACAGGAATGGCCCCGCACCCACCGACCGTAAACAACTCCAACGCTTTTTAGGATTCGCCAACTTTTACAGACGGTTTGTGCGGAGTTACAGCACTATCGCCGCACCGTTAATCTCTCTCACTTCCACCAAGTTTTCCTTTCGTTGGAACCCCGATGCCCAGGAGGCCTTCGAGAGACTCAAGTCCCGGTTTACATCTGCCCCCATCCTCGCACTCCCGGATCCCACACGCCAGTTCATTGTGGAGGTGGATGCCTCCGACTCAGGCACTGGGGCAATCCTATCTCAACGAACCAAGGACAATAAGGTACACCCTTGCGCCTTCTTTTCACACCGCCTCTCCACTACAGAAAGGAACTATACTATTGGCGACCGAGAACTCCTGGCCATTAAATTAGCTTTCGAGGAGTGGAGACACTGGTTAGAGGGAGCCACTGTGCCGTTTTTGGTTTGGACAGATCATCGTAACTTGGAGTATCTCCACTCAGCTCAGCGGCTTAACCCGCGTCAAGCTAGATGGTCCCTATTTTTGCCCGTTTTGTTTTCACTCTGTCATTTCGTCCAGGTTCAAAGAATATAAAACCTGATGCCCTATCCCGGATCTACGACTCTCCAGAAGAGGAGAGTAGCCCTGAACCTATCCTGCCCCCTAGCTGCGTGTTAGCGGCAGCCAAATTTGACATTGTTCGGGCGGTGGAGGAGGCGCTTCTCACTACACGGTCTCACAGGGAGACGCCGGCCAACCGCCTATTTCGTTCCTGAGACCGTCCGGTCTCAAGTACTGGAGTGGGCCCATTCCTCCCCGATGGCCTGTCACCCGGGGTTTCACGCACCCTAGCCTTTCTTTCGCGTAGGTTTTGGTGGCCCACTATGAGGAACGACACGGTCGGGTCGTGACAGCCTGTGTGCCCTGTGCCCGGTCCAAGTCCTCCAACGCTCGTCCCAGTGGTCTCCTTCAGCCCTTGGCGGTTCCACGACGCCCATGGTCCCACGTCGCCTAGACTTTGTGACCGGTCTACCACCATCAGAAGGTAACACAGTCGTCCTTACGGTGGTAGACCGGTTTTCTAAAAAGTGTTCATTTCATTCCCCTGCCCAAACTCCCCTCTGCTAAAGAGACCGCAGAACTCATGATCAAACATGTTTTTCGCCTCCATGGATTGCCGCAGGAGATGACCTCGGATCGGGGTCCCCAGTTTTCCAGCGGGTTCTGGAGAGCGTTCTGCTCCCTCATTGGCGCCAAACCTAACCTCTCTTCCGGTTTCCACCCAGAGACCAATGGCCAGACGGAACGTTACAACCAGGAGTTGGGGAAGGGACTGCGCTGTCTAGCCGAACAAACCCCTACCACTTGGACACGCTCCTGCCCTGGGTGGAGTACGCACACAATTCCCTCCCGTTTCCTCCACTGGTATGTCTCCTTTTCAGTGCAGTCTAGGGTACCAACCTCCTCTATTTCCGGAGGAGGAGAGAGAGGTGGAGGTGCCATCTGCCAAAGTTTTTGTGAATAGAGCCCAGAAGACTTGGAGGAGAGCGCGTGCCACCCTGCTTCGTCATGTCTCGGCTATGAAGAGCCAGGCCGACCGCCGCCGCCGCCCTGCTCCTCACTACAGAGTCGGTCAGAAAGTTTGGCTATCTGCTAAAGACATTCCCCTGCGTAGTTTGTGTAAAAATTATCCCCCAGATTTATTGGTCCCTACTCCATTGTTCGTGTTATCACCCCTCAGCCATACAGTTGCGCCTCCCTCCTCCCCTACGCCGCATCCACCCTGTGTTTCACGTGTCTCGTCTAAAACCCTATGTTGTCTCCGTTTTAGCCCTCCTGTCCGCACCCCACCTCCCCGGCTCATCGAAGGGGGCCCAGTCTACACTGTTCGCCGCCTGCTGGATGTCCGACGAGGGGCCGTGGTCGCCAATTTCTGGTGGATTGGGAGGGGTATGGTCCGAGGAACGCAGTTGGGTACCTGAGAGACATATCGTCGACCCCTCCCTAATCCAGGAATTCCTGTCTCGGCATCCAGTACAGGTTGGTGATCCGCCAGGTGGCGTCCCTAGGGGGGGGGGTACTGTCACGTCTCGTGTTCGTGTTTCCCCTAACTAAGCGTTTGTAGTTTGTTCCATGTTTCCTTGGTGTCTGGTCCGTGTTTTTACTTTCGCTTACCTGTTCCAGTCTCGTCAGTGTATTATCTGTTTCACCTGTTTCTCGTTATGTCTGATGTGGTTAACTGTTCATTTCCTGATTGTCTCGTTATTGTATTATCGTTTCCACTTAAATCCTCATGTGTCTGATTGCAGTCAGCTGCATTCATGTTTATTCCTGATTGTTTCTCGTTATGTCTAAATGTATTTAAGCTGTGTGTTTTCCCATGTTCGTTGCCAGATTGTCTTGTGCTTTGCGTTATGCTCACATTACTCTCCCGCGTTATCTCTGTTTCCCAGCGTTTTGTTGCCTCGTGTTCGTGTTCGTGCTTGTGCTCCAGTGTTCGTCTGTACCCCAGTCTCGTTCCCGCTCCTCCCTGTGTTCCCTGGACTGCCTTCTCGTTTTCGACCTTCGCCTGCCCACTGACCACGCCTTGCCTGCCCCTGATACCCCTGAAGCCCGCAACGAACTCTGCCTGTCCCCGACCATCCTTTGGATCTCTGCATTGCCCTGATTACTCCTGCCTGACCTTTGCCTGTTCACCGAATAAAAGAAGTTTCTGCATTTCTGGGTCCGCGCCTGGTTTTCTGGTCCCCGCCCTGACAGTAAAGGAATGTTTAATGATCAGGCGAGGTTCAAAAGCCGATGGTCAGAGTCAGAAAAAGTACAAAATCCAAATCCAAAAGAGTAGTCAAAAAGGCAATACAAAAGTCAAAACCAAATGATCAGAAAGGCAAACAAACAAAATCGGAAGGCAAAACTCGAAGTCAAACAGAAGGGGTGTCTCGGAAAATACAATAAACTCTGGCTTACAAACAATCGGCACAGTGAATACTGATCAACTTTCTGACAAAGAGTGAACGTAAACACGGAACTTAAATACAAGCAGGGAAGGGAAACACAATAGGAATCAGGTGTGACTGGGAGGAGAGAAGGGCAGGAACACAGGTGAGAATGATAGGAATCACTAATACAATAATTAGGGGAAACTAAAGACACGGACTGGGAAGCACATAGACACATTGAAAATAAATGACCTGGAAGAGCAGGTGGACACGTGCACAGTTCGAAGGAGAGGAACGCATAGAGAGAATCTGCGTGCAGATAAAGCGAAAAGTGAGAAGCGTACAGGGATAAGACAACGAGAGAGAATGATAGCGATAGATAGAAGCGTGAGATAATTAGTAATTAGTAATGTTAGTAACTTAATCTAAATCCCTAATGTTAGTAGATTAGTAGGTTAGTACTATATACATCTAACTAATATATACAGAGTGGTTTTAGAAAGAAAGAAGAAAGTAAATGAGATAAGAAACGAAGACAGAAAAACTGTAAAGTTGAATTTCCCGAAGTGCAAATGACAAATCTTGAACAACAAGGAACATAGACAGAACGGGGAACAGAACGTGAATGATTAGATTAAATATAAACAAAGTACAAAAACAAACCGAACAGACATGGCAAAACATACCATGGGATTGCTTAGGATGCTTCACCACAAGCCCAGTGTGAAATCATCTGTAGTGATTCAAACCAAATTTGCCATAGAAAATGATTTTGCTTTAAGATACTTATCAGATTGTAAAATCTCCTCTGACCTCGGATGTCAGATCATCTGATAACATTTCAAAATAAAGGGAAAACATGCCACTATTAAGATGATCTTTTATGTGAATATGCTTCAATAGTTTGTAATCAATTTCATGTGTCACAATTCAACACCATTACTTACAAAATGGTCAGCTGTAATATTCTACAGTATATATAGACTATATAATACTGTATGTATCATCTATCCCTATATATCTTATAATATGTACATATAGTATATTATAAGTACACAGACACCCCCACTCTCCCTGCCAGTTATTCTATTTATTTTAGTTTTGTTTTTGTTTTCTAGGCATTATAATGACCTTTACATTCAAAACAAAGAGTGGCTTTCTCCCTTTGCCTTGGTAAATCTTGAATATCTGCACATCTGACTCATTATCTGCAACATGCTGGAAATTAATTTCCATTTAAATTGGGTGTCAAAACTATTGAGAGATTGAATTAATTTCCTTTCCTTGGGCTACAGTTTGCACAACTGTCATCTGGAATAAGGCAAAAATATTATAGCAATTACTTAATAGCCACCACAGGAAAAAAGAGAGGACTCAAGAGCTTGAGGCAAGAAACAAGGCTTGATAGGGTCCAAATATTTTAGGACACCCACCTCCCTCTGCTTACCCATCCTGATGTGATACCTCTCCTAAATTACAGCATTACCAGATCACAATTCTGATAGAAAATCAAGACCAAAATCACAACAGTAGGGTTATTGCCATAGGGTGCTAATACACTTCAGATGCTAATTCATCTCCAGGTTCCGGGGGGAACACCCACGTGTTATGTTCCCCTAACATTTACATTACATTTACATTTTAAGCATTTAGCAGACGCTCTTATCCGGAGCGACTTACAAGATATGCATTAATACATGGTAGGAATAATCCTGGTTTGTGCACGAGATCAGTGCAGTAGTATAGTGATAGACATCGTTGTAGGCAGCTGCACACCATACCTGTAACACTGGGAAGGAAAAGGTTATACAGGGGTGTCAAACTCATTCCATCGTGGGCTGAGTGTATGCAGGTTTTTGTTGCAACCAGTGCACAACACCAGGTGATTTCAATTAGTTCCCCTCCTTGGTTGAAGAAGGAAGCTAATTAGTGAAATCACCTGGTGTAGTGCACTGGTTGCAACAAAAACCTGCATACACTCGGCCCACGATGGAATGAGTTTGACACCCTGGGTTAGTAAATATTTTTTATTTTTATTTTTATTAAATGAGAAGGCAGGGATGCATATACAAGAAGGCAGTGGTGATGACAATTGGGTAGATGTACAGAATTCAGTGGTAGTGGAGTCTGAAAAGGTGGGTTTTGACAAACAAAGACACAATAGAAAACAAATGGGCCAGTTACTTCTGCTTGTGAGATTAAGCCACTTCACCGCTGTTTTAATAAAGAGAGTTATAGGTAACTATCAAAATAAAGGAAACACCAACATGAAGTGTATTAATTGGGCGTTGGGCCACCATGGGCCGCCAGACTAGCTTTAATGCACCAAGTGTCTGGAACTCTATTTCCAGGGTTGCAATACCATTATTCCACAATACATTCCATTGTTTGGTTTTTGTTGATGGAGGTGGAAAACGTTGTCTCAGATGCCGCTCTAGAATCTCGCATAAGTGTTCAATTGGGTTGAATCAGGTTGAGATCTGCTGACTGAGACGGCCATGGCATATGTTTTCATGCTCTTCTAAGCATTCAGTGACCACTCGTGCCCTGTGGATGGAGGCATGCAGCCCATGGAGGCATTGTCATCCATCCTCCATAGGACTCATCTGACCATATTACTTTTTTCCACTGCGCAGTTGGCCACTGCCTGTGTTCTTAGCACCACTATACTTGCAAACATGCATTTTTAGGTGTAATAAGGGGTTTATTCACTGCAACCCAACCATAGTATCCCTCCCTGTGAAGTTCTTGGACTGTTCATTTACTGAAACGTTTCTTTAATTTGGCAGTTACCTGTATTGTGACATAAATAAGCTGCTGTTCTTTTCCATCACACTCATTTCTCAAGGGCAGAAGGCTTTGGACCACATGTTATAACTAATTAGCATATCAAACGCCCCTTTCCCTTTGTGTAAAAATAAGCTCAAGGAAATTAAAAAACAGGTACATGGAAAAAAACCTTTTGCTTTTTGCTCTAGTATTCTTTGGACCCAAGTAGAACAACTGAAAGTGGAATTTGCCACAAGATGTGCTGATCCCATAGGTCATTGTTGGATAGGCCTATTTTAATACACTGTACAGGTCCAGGGTACTCTTGGGAGCACTGGTTATCATTCCAACTGAGCTTGATTAATTAGGTTTCATAATTTTAAACTTTTAATTTAATGCTGTATGTGACATCCCTTGATTTGTGTTATCTGCTTTAATACTGTTCTGAATGTAATGTGGCAAAGTGCTTGTGCTGATTGATAGAGTGCTAGTTGAAACTAAAGGTTTATCTGCATCTCTTTTTGTTCATTCATACCACATAACTTGGCAATGCAGATTCATGTTAAGAAAATGAAGATGAATGACTTCACAGTTTTCCCCAGCACAGGCAAAATTGATTGAGGTAAAAGTGTGTGCATACATCCATCACCTCTTCATTAATCGACTGAACAGAGGGTAAGTTATAGTTCCAGTTGCACATTCATTTTCATGTATAAATAAGCCAATGTTCTTTCCATTTTCCATTACATTTTCCGTTCCATTTAGATAGATAGATACGTATGGTACATATGCATCGTTCTCCAGTACAATATCATATTTATCACAGTTGGACTTACTATAAAGCGCCTGGTTCTTGCTTGGCATGCTGTAAATCTTTGTCCAATTGACTTACAGGCTAGAGTGCTACAAAAAGGGCAAAGCTATTGACTTAATCCCACCCGAGCAAATGCTTTAAAAGCTTTTACAATTACTTCTCTTGGTAAAGTGTTTAGATAACCTTTTACTTATGTGCACAGAAAATCTGGAAAAAATACCTTACTCACACCGTTTGCTCACATCTTAAATGTCAGGGGGTGAAAGGAATTTGAAACGGAGAAACTGAAATATGCACCAGAATCAAGTTTTTACATTTTGTTCTCTCTGCTCTTTTAAGATTTTGTTGATCATTTATTTATATTTCTTTCTCAAAGTGTCTCATTATTTTCCATTCAACCATTAATGAATACAGACAACATAAAGTCATTTAATATGGTGTTCGGCGACCATGAGTGTCCAGTACGGCCTGTATGCACCATGGCATGGAATCTACCAGCATCTGGAATTCTTCAGGATGAATACAACACCACTCTTCTACAATCAGCAAACGCTTAGTTTATGGAAGTGGAAAACGGCATGTTTAATTGTGCTGGAAACTGGAACCCATCGCAACACCCAAAGCCATTGTTTAGATCCATTATTTGGAGCTAAAATGGCAGTGACCAACAGCCCCCTGAAGCGTTGTTATGACCAACTCATTACTTCCACCTGACAGTTCTATGCAGAGCAGGATGTGTATACGTTACCTAAGGTCAGCAAGGTCAGCTCTAGCTTTACTACCTACCTAACCAAGCCACTTGGTTAGCTGGCTACCGTGTCCATTTGCGGACCATTTGTAACACTTGCTAGCTAGCTAGTCCCAGCTGGTTTAACAGTTGAAGCAAGGTGCTAGTTTGTCACTTCATTATAGATAGCTAGCTTGCTGTCTATAAAGGTCCACCTTTTCACTGATTGGTTTGGAATGCATCCTCTTTGAGATAACCATAGGTAATCTCCTTGACAGAAAACAAAGGAATACCAGTTTAGTTAAAATTAATTCTGGGAAGAAATATGAAGCTGAATGATCAATTACCACCTTCTTGGCATGTTAGAATGGAGTATTTAACCAAGTTGTTGGGAGAATTCATAATTTGGGACATAGATTATTTTAGATGATATAATCATCAAAGACACGATAAGGAAAAAAAGAAAAGTTAGAGGGAACAAAAGTTAATGTAAGAACTGCGAGTCTGTGGCCAATATGGTCATTTTTGTGGCACACCCTGAAAAGTGCCAAACTCTTCCGTTCCGTATAGGCATGGGATATGCCCCACCAACCCATAACTTAGCAGATGGCATACCTGCAATCCCAATGAACACCTGCCTGGTATTCTCATTAAGATGCTCAATGTCTTAAAAATAAATTAACATTTTGGGCCACATTTCATTTGCAATCATTGGACAGTCAGCACAATGTAATGTTTATCATTATACATTGCTAGGTTTCCAGCTGTCAGTATGGGGCCTTTGCTTGCATAGCCACCAGTAGGCATATTGATACAGGTGCTTCCACTAAAAAGGGATAAAAACGTAAATGACGAGGAAGCCTATTTAAGCAGCTGTCCCAGTTCCCATTTTAGTTTGTTTATTCAGTCAAATGTTCCCAATATTAAAAAGTATATTTTTTGTCTCAAGAGGGACCAGGCTCATTTTCAAGAGAAACTAATTTGAGATCGTGCATATAACCTAAAATAGTACCACAAACCTTCAAGTTCAGTCATTAAATTAAATGAGAAACTGATGCAACACTTTAAATACATGTGTTGAACACAGCATGGAAAACATCACTGTTTACAAATAAAAAGACTTCCCCTATTTTCCCCCTTTTGTAACACTCATAGATTATGTGATGAGTAAACAGAATTAATCAAAATTTAAAACTGAACTGATTTGTACTGTCAATTGAAATATTTAATTAATCTTTAATGACTACTCATGGACTATATTTTAAACACTGATTTAACAAGGACAGATTGGGCAGTTTTAAACAAACAAATCATGTCAGTCATTGCATACGATTGCATTCAGTGAATACCATATAAAAGAAAAGATTGCCAGAGAAAAAGCACAGCTCAATGCTATTATGATTGCTGACAATCAGGTCGCAAGCTGCTGTTGTCCCCAGAAGTTCACCGATCCCAATAGTGGCCCCTGGGAAACAGCAGGTTGTCTCAGCCCTGGTTTAAGGTTTGCTTTGGAACATAAACTTGACTCATATGCCAGGATTAATCATCGTCATGCCCTCTCTCACGTACAAACTCGTCTGACCTCTGCGGACAGATTTGTCTGGGGAAGATTAAGTTAGACATGAGTGGCTCTCAGGTAAGATGAAAATCCTCCTTTAACCTGTATGAATTTGACTTGTTATTTTTTTACACAAAGAAATATGAGGAATAAAAAAAAGAAATTTTGCCCCACAACAAATGATGTGATTGTTTCCTATATTCTGACACATTTCATATGTTTTGACAGTTATGTAAAATCAAAATACATTTTCCAGCCTCCCGCGTGGTCCAGTGGTTACAACGTTTGACACTGGCTATGGAGACCTGGGTTCGATTCCCCGTCCCGCCAGAGTCGGCTCTGGCTGTGCCACCCTGGGGCGGCAATTGGGACAACTCACCTCAACCACCACCAATGTGCAGCACCCACCTGGGTGAATGTGATGACAGCCATAGTGCACCAGCACAAACTCACTGCACATCAGATACACAGTGGAGAGGCAAGGAGGGAGGGAATTAATTTTGAATTAATGAATGAACAGTATATTGTTGTTTTTTTGGCATTGCCAGTGCCATGCTCTACCCACTGAGCTATGGGCACTACTCTGAGCATTGTTCCCTGCGGATCAGCCATATGCCCTTTATAGCACCTTCCCTGGCTCATCTCCTGGCAGGCCAGTTGGATGGGACATTGTGGTAGCTGGTCTCCTGCTGTGCTCCAAATTGTCTCTAGATAATCGGTCTCCTCTGACCAGGATCCCCATGTGTGTTGCAAGTGTCAGTCATTAGCTTGAAAATCGATACAGCCAGTAGTACACCTGTCATATTGAAATGTATCAGACAGTCAATTATCTACATTAACCTGCATCAGACTGGACATGGCCAGGTGTTACATTTTAACATTGTGTGACATTGTCCTTTTATCACCACAATGACATGCAAATCAGGAATAGGGCCCTTTTGTTTTGTTATGTTCTTCAATGACAAATGGCGGTGTGACCAGGGGGCCTTTTCGCAAAGCTGGATTAAAGAGTTAGCTGGCTAACTTTCATGAATATTTTGAATTGAGTGAAATTCAACTGACCAACATATTTCAATTTTTTTAACAAAACTTAGCCAACTAATTCCTTAACTTTGTTTCATGAAATACCCCCCTGGACAACTCCTTGTGTACACTTGTATGCATTGTCAAAGAGCAGTGCTGTATCTCCATTTCTGTCAGGTTCAGCATCACAAACATTTATGCATACAATGGTACACATTGTACAAGAACATATTTTACCCATTTTGCACTCTTCCAAAAAAAAAAGATGTATGTGGGAGTTCAGTGGAAAATTAGGATAATATGAGGTTGTTTAGTTATGAACTTTGTTATGAATGATGAAGTTTAAGCTTGAAATATTAGTGTCTGTCTAATCAGATCCTTGCAGTTTTTGTTTTATTAAAAATGTTTCCAGCTTCACATTTATTCCTCTGACTCCTGATTCAGTTCTCACTTATTCCACGGAATGCTAAGCAAATTTATAAAGTCTCATTCTGGTCACACAGGCTGGAAACATGAGTAGGAGCATTGTTTATTTTTACTCCACAGCAAAAACAAATGTTATTACATTCATTAAGAATTTGAAGTCCATTCGTGTTTTTGTTTTGCTTTTGAAGAAAATTGCTCAACGAGCCCAGGTGTTTGTCTCCCCAGACAATTAAAAAGAAAAAGTGATGTGTACACTCTCTCCTTTCCCCCCCACCCATCTCAAATTGCTATGATAGCAATCTGTGGCCACTGCAAAAATAAAAGACTCCCATGGCGATTTCCATGTGTAATGATAGGCTTGAGAGCTTGCCATTTTTTACCTGAAATCCTCACGTCTTCCCTAATTTTTGTGTGCATTTCACATTTTTGCACCGGTAAATTATAATTAGCGGTTAGATTATTTCCTAACCATAGCCCAGAGGATATGTACTCTGAGTTTAAAGAAACATTTTTTTTTGCTTGGAAAAAATATCTTATTTATAAGAGACTACTATGGATACTAAAGAGACCAACGGGTACTAAATAAAATAAAACCTTCAAATGATCCTGAAGTTTAAATGACCAGCTGTGGACCTCACGCAAATGTCGGTCTTACCTGTTAACAAGCTTCTTAAACTTATCATAAATATATACGCTGACAGTTTGAAGAAGCCATGCCAGGAAATACGAAGGTCTTTACTTCGCCTCCATTGTAACGGAGAGTAAATATCAACTCACTGCTTTCGTGCGATTATCATAATGTCACCCTCAGCACGGTTGAGTTTAAAATAAATATACGATAAGGCAGTTGCTATATAGCACTTAAGAGACAGGGAAAATATAAATGTGAGCCAGAAGGTTTTCCTCTTTCTCATGCGCTAATTACGCATTTGTTAAATATGAAATGACAACTAAAGGCCCTCTGGCATGCTTCATTAAACCGAACATGCTAAAGCTGCAGCTCTGATACCACTCGATAGTCCTGTTGATGTAGACTACAAAGGCAGTATCATGCCACATACAGGGGGGAAGCTAGGAGAGTCTCAGCTTACCAGTGGTGGGCCGTCAGGGCCTGCAAGGCCTTCTCTGCTGGCCTAAAAAATATCTGAATCACAGACTGATGTTAATTATATTTTTTCCATGAATACTTATTAAATCATTCCAAATGGTCTGTCCGCTTCCTTTCATAGCTTTTCCCCTGGTTGCGCTGCTTCCAGACGTGTATTTTCATATTAAAGCATTTAACCAATCACATTTCAGCCATCATTTGTTGCCAGGGTCAAAGAAATCTGCCTGGAGGCCTTCACAATCAGTTCTGCAGGCCCTGTAGCATAAAATAAGTGTTGATCAAACTGTTGCTTCAACCAATCAGATTTTGAGTTGGGGACACGAAGGCCTTCTAGAAGGCCTAGGTAACGTCAGCGTATTCACACCCTTTGATTGGATAGTCAGAGAGTGTCTGACTATGATGTAATGTGATTGGTTAAATGCTTTAATATGAAAATACACGTCTGGAAGCAGCGCAACCAGGGGAAAAGCTATAAAAGGAAGCGGACAGACCATTTGGAATTATTTAATAAGTATTCATGGACAAAATATAATTAACATCAGTCTGTGATTCAAACATTTGAGCGGACATTTTCAGCCCTAAAGCGAATTAAAACTTATGCCAGAAATACGACAGGGCAGGCTCGACTTTCAGCATTAGCTTCGATGGCAATAGAAAAGGACTTCTTGATGGAACTGAAACACACGGATAATCTGTACGACAGAGTAATTGAACTCTTTTGAGGAAAGAAAGGAGGATGGATTTTGTGTACAAATAATAAGGATTTTTGGTGAGTACAATGTTGCTATTTTCCTTTCCTTATTGATGCTTTTTTATGTGTGTTGCAGCTGTAGCACCCCGGGTTTGTTTCTTCAGTAAAGGCATTTATTCTGGATACACGAGTTATCTATCTGCGATGCAACGGCAACGGGTGTCTGTTCGGTTTGTTTTTGCACTTTGTTTATTTATCTTTCTTCAGTCATGTTTCATTCTCGTTCTGTTCCCCGTCTGTCATTGTTCCTGTTCGAGTTCCTCTCCTTGTCTTGTCATGCACTTCGGGAAATTCTATGTTTCGTTTTTTTAGGGAGGAGGAGGAACGCATAAAGAAATCTGCGTGCGAATAAAGCGGAACGTGAGAAGCGTACAGAGATAGGACGAGAGAGAATGACAGCGATAGTTAGAAGCGTGAGATAATTAGTGATTAGTAGTGTTAGTAACTTAATCTAAACTAATGTTAGTAGATTAATCTAAATCCCTAATGTTAGTAGATTAAGTTGTTACATGTTAGTACTATATACATCTAACTAATATATACAAAATGTAATTAGAAAGTAAGAAGGAAGTTATTATGCATTACACTTTGAAAAAGGATTAGAAACTGAAGACGGAAAAATGTCAATTTAGCTAAATATATGCAAAACATAGAATTTCCCATGTTATGGAATTAGAATGACAGAACGATATTGAAACATGACTGAAGAAAGATAAATAAACAAAGTGCAAAAACAAACCGAACAGACACTCAAAACATAACAATAAGATGGCTTTTATAGCCATAAAATAGTTATTGAGGGGTGGATTGATTCAGACGGAGCACTACTGAAGGCCTAGGTGTGAAATGCACGGCCCGCCACTGCAGCTTACTATGCCTGAAATCTTACAAAATCCCCAACCTCTGAGCAGGAAATGTAGACAAATCACGAATGACAAATGACCGCAGTTGTCTTTTAACACTGGCAGCGCGCGGCCCAACTACACGCTTTGCGTCCTTGGCTGCGTTTGTCCTGCCAACACCTTGTGCAAACAGGGGCAAGGTGGGTGAGTGTAGAGGAAAACCTGCCGATGGTCTGCCCTCGGTTATATTCTCCAGTGTGGGCTGCTTTTTTCCAACAGGGCTCTGTGCCTGTTGCAACGCACAACAGCATATTTTCAGTTCAGACAGTGGAAAGAAACCATAGATATAAAGAGCTCCCTGACTCAATGGGTCTCATTCACAAACAGCGCGTATGCACAGATCTGGAAGTAAAGTGTGCGTACAATCCATCTGACACAAATTTAGGAATTCATCCGTTTGTTCTTAGTTAAAAATATTCTTAGAGTATGAATGGATTATGACTTATTGAATCTGTTGTCCTGTGAGCTGCCTATCACACAAGCTGTTGACTCTCAGAAACTTGTCTTCTGATTTTGTTGTGGCTTTGGGGTTCTTCCAGTTTCCAAGTGCCTTTTGATGGTGTAGGAAACTACTCATTGTGTCACAAATGAGCCAGTACCACCCTTAAACAAAGAAAATGCTTTATTTAACAGAAATCAACATCATTTCCCTGGTGGGGTTTAAAAAAGCAGGAATTTGCCATTTTTCTCTTTTTTAAATTACATACACCTGACTATAGCCCATTAAACTTAGCCTGTCTGTGTTTATAAGGCATTATGTTTTTACACTTAACAACAACAGTATTCAAGCTGCCATTATGCTTTAAATTACAGCACACTCAAGGACCATATACTTTCTCCATGGAGCACTGCAGCTGCTGTAAACACTGCCCAGATTCTCTCCAAACCATATAAATGGGTTGTGGAATATATTAGCAATCTAAACAATTGACACTACATTTAAGGGTTATTCTCAAGACAGAGTACCACCAGAGTAATGAACTGCATACATACAGCTCACTCCGAAAGCCTGGAGCAAGCTGCTTGCCGAGACAAAGTTGGCCTGATTTGCCTGAGTGGTGCCTTCACAAAATCAAGAGCTTTTACAGTCTGTACGCGTTAACGTTGAGCATGAGCCTATAACACCCCAGTACAATAGATGGCGGCATGCATGAATCAACAATTAGCCCGGTGCACAATTGAGGAAATAATAAAAGTCCACTGTTTGGCTGCCTTTGTAGCCGTGTAAGGACAAGTTATAAAGATGGCAGTACCTCCACACGTCCAAAACAGAAGCCACTGCAAGGGAAGCCACAGGATGAGAAACCACTGGAACCTCCCACAAATTGATTCTGGGAGGTTCATGACTTGCTGAACAAACAAACTTTTGACAAATCTGATTGCTTTTTTTCTCTGCGTTTGCGTAATATTTTTTCGTGCAAAACAAGGCATCGTCGTTTCTGCAAGAAGCATGCTCCAGCCTTGAGTGATGGCTTTGGGTGTGTGTGTGTGTGTGGTTGGGGGCAGGGAGGGTCGCAGGGGCACAGTTTGGGACGTCAGTATTGGCGGACACCTGCCATATTCGCGATAGCCACTCCTGGGTCCAGGCTCTCTCCAGGCACAGAACATGTCCAGATGACACCAGCACGAGCCATCTGTCAAAAGCTTGACTGCCTTGACAGCTGTTGGAGGATTGAGGGCCGGGGGCCAAGCGGCTGCCAACATGTGCTTTTCTGACAGCCTAGGGTCCATTCCACCTCCAAGCAGATGCCTGATGCATTTTTCCCCTTACAACACCTATATATTGAATCCTGTAACTGGTTTATAATTCATTCGTCATTATAAGCATCTAACTGTCTCTGTGGTTTTAATGCATTCCATATATTATCAATGAATAGGTAATACTTTCCATTTCTGCTCTTATTGTCTTCACACTCACCTTTTTGGATTTCTGGTTAAGAAATCTGACTTGCAGGTTAAAATCCTTGATCATGTACTGTTGTGCCCTTAAGCAAAGTAACCCAGCTGTATAAATGGGTGTCTGTATGTTGGAAAAAAAGTAAGTTACTGCAGATGAGGGTGGCTGCCAAGCAATATCATGAAGCATCATGTTTTTATGACATTAACATGACTCCTACAACATTACAAGATACCGTAGGACCACCAGAGTTTAATGATCTTCATCATGCTCTTTGAACAGATAGCTACAAATGACCTGAAATGCATTTGCTTTTGAGGGTGCCTGAATTGACTGACTTTCAAAATGAAACCAAGAAATAGCGGCTACGTGTACCAAAGTGGGTTTTCTAATACATAACCAGTTAAAGACTGCTTAGTCTGGGGTTAATGTGAGAGATCATTGCTCCATAAGTCAACCACTTGCTTTATGTTGCATTGTAAGCCATAAACAAATCATTGGCCTGGATTCAATGCATTTCAATTTCAGAATTTCATATTAGAGTTGTTTCATAATTAAATTCAGGTCTTTGTCTTTAAAACAAAAACCCTGATGAGTTAGCAATCATCAGACTTAATGAAAAACAAAATCCACTTGCATTTATTCGTAAGTCAAAGTTAAGAACAAATGATTGAATCCAGGCCCTTCTCTCAAAGTGAAGGGCTTCCTAGATCCTCAAACCTTTGCAAGGTTTTGCCATTGGTATCTGAGGTTGCAATGATTTGTCGTCATATTTTTCCTCACTTTTTGCAGTGTAGCATCATGGGTTTTGCCTGAAACTGTTTCACATCCTGGCTCTTAACATGCTCAGCCCAAGAGCGAATTCTGGTCTGAAGCACTGCACATGTACACTGGCTGGGCAGTGTCACATGTGCTAATCTTGGGTTTCCACAATGCAACAAATTTAAAAAACAACAACAACACAAGCCCAGCTGATATTTCAAGGCATGAGGTTTGCTTTTGTGCAGCCAAAAAATGTATTAAACAATATGTTCTTTGTGCCAGTATCTCCTATAAAAGGTCATTTGAATGTGACACACTGATGCAGGAAAGTATTTGCATTTATAAGGGGGACAAGTTACACAGGTGGCTCACAGACCAAATGGAGACAAGGGAGACACAGACTGGTGGCATTTACAGAAATATTGTAGGACACATTTCGCAAGTAAAAAATGAAAGCACTTCTTCTTAGGGGATTCCTTTATCAAGAGCACCTTATAGTGCTTATTGTTAGACACCTACATCCAGTATTCTGTAACCCAGATACACAGAGGAATATTTACAGGTGTGCAATACTTTCTTCCTCAGGGGCACAACATCAGTGATGTGAACACGCTTAGGTCTAGACTCTTTCCATATCACTACATTAAAAAATAATTTCAACAGATGCACTTCACATCACATCAAGGAGAAACTGGAAATTAATATGCATTAGCTCAACTTAATGGCAGAGCATAATCAGCAAGTTCAAAATATTTGTTTGGCAAATCTATACATTTGTTGCAAAGGTTTTATCCGTGGAGGTTCGGGAGGAGAAACTAAGGAAAAATAACACCACAGAGAAGGACAGCACAGTATTTCATAGTACTCATTCATCAAAATCCTCCCAAAAAGACTGGCATGATTCATACATAATGTAATGTGAATGACCTTTGCCGAGTTGTGATTTATGTGTCCGTAGAGGGAAGGCAGCCATTGATAAGGCAGTGACTCAGTCATCCTGAAAACTTTACCATAAATCAAAATGGATAAAAGACTAAATGAAACTATTCTGCTTTAAAACTGTTCTGTACTATCACAAGCACACCACAGTGTCAAAATGTATGCGTAAATGAGTTGCACCACCTACTGTCAAAACAAGTAAATTTTTCACTCATTTTTAAACTCATTAATAAAATTGTCATTTTATACAGCATATGCAGCTGAATTCTCAAATTTTGCATACAGCATGTATGTCCTGACTCTCTGATGTTGGAAGCAGAGATCAGCAGTTCAAATAGCCAGGTGATCGATTCATAATGACAACTTTTGACTCCCGAGTCATCCCGGTCCACCCTGCTGTCGAGCCATTTGGGGCATGTGTCCCCTCGGATCTTGTCAAGCCAGTCGTCCAGGCCACGTGTTCCCGCTGAGACGTCCCACTGAGCTCTGACAGGCTACATGGTGTCTTTGCGTGACTGGCTGTCATTACAAACCCCTGGACACGCGTGCGCGTAAGAGTGTTGTGTTTCCGACATTGCT
This sequence comes from Aldrovandia affinis, assembly GCA_029706075.1. Taxonomy (NCBI): domain Eukaryota; kingdom Metazoa; phylum Chordata; class Actinopteri; order Notacanthiformes; family Halosauridae; genus Aldrovandia; species Aldrovandia affinis. Next base: position 2,292,016 of record JAINUG010000115.1, read on the forward strand.
GAAACACACCCTGCACCTGCATTCCTTTGACCCCTAAAGGTAGGATCGGATGTCTCATTGATGAGTTTGTGACCAGTCCATGCAGAATGGCATGACAGACACTAAACATTCAAAGGTAAAGACAATACATTAGGTCCACAGCAACAAAATCACACTTTGAATGGTGTTCAGTGCGCTGCTAACAAAGAGGAGAAGAAGAAAACATTAAGTGTCCTTACATATGGCAAGGAAGAGAAAGTTTAGTTTGTTTAGATGGCTCGTATCCAAGGCACCAAATTACATATGGAGCAGATAAGGTTTCAACGACCGATGACTTTGAACAGAACACTACTGAATTCAAATGGATAAAGATGGGCAGTGTTTTCTCACACAGCACATAGCTCACTTTAAAGAAGATAAAAGAACATTTAACAGACAAACAAAGCAGGCACGCCTCCAGGTTTGCATGGCTCTGATCCGCAATCGTCCCCCAAGACAACAGGTGACAGGCATGTAAACAACATCCACTTCCACGTTCAACACAGCCCCCCAAAAAAAAAAACTAACCCCAACATAGTCTCCCATCAGCAGCTCACACAGACTACAGAAGAATAAAAAGAAAAGGAGAGAGGAGGGGGAGTGGTGGGGTCAAAAGGGACAAACAGCGACTTACTCTGCTCCTCCGGGACACGAATCCTGCTCCTGCTGGCCAATCTGTCACAAGTACTCCCAAAACTGCCAAAAACTGAAAATGTGATAATCAAAAACACAGTCCTGCTAGTCCAAGAGGGCAGGTGACAGCCCAAAATTTCTGGTCTCAGATTTTCCTGTTACTATAAGCTTCATGCTCGTACACGCAGGCTTACAAATAATGATACTGAGCTCGGGAGGCTCACAGCCAATGGTGTGCCTCCCTCGAACAAGTTGGGCTGGCTCTGACTAGCTAGAGCAGCTGCACTGTAACACAGCAGGTCTCCCCTCTCACTGTAATCAGCTTAGCTCCACAGGCTACTTATTCATTCCATTGTTTGTTTAATTACAGTGCCACCACACCTCATAAAACTAATGAGGGTTTAACTCAAGCACTCGGAGCTAGTGTTTAGCTTAGCTTACATTTAGATCCAGAGAGATCCATACCCTAACGGATCTATATCTTTGACAATGACAGTGAAGGGGAAAAAAACCATTCATATGACAGCCTGAGGTATATACTTTGTATATACTTTGGTATGTACTTTTGTGTCTTGTGTATGTATTCTTAGTGTTTTGGAAACTTTCTTCCACATATTCAAATTTATGGAAATAGTTTTTTTTCTGAACGACAGATGAGTTACACTTGAACACAACCAAATGAATAAGCAAGCAAATTAAGTGGTGAGGGTCATAAATTAGGACTGTACCACCTTGTTTGAGAGGATAAATATTAACCAACAACTTCAATTGAGAGCGTGAATACTAGTGATGTGTTTTTCACTTAATGATGTTAACAACTGCTGCATGGCAGCAATTATATTCTCAAAATGTTTGCAACCAATGGGGAAGCACTTTATGGACCGCAACAACTAAATTGAGGAACTTCTATTCTGCATATTTTTTCACACAATATCTACATTGAATCTGACTTAAAATGAAAGAAATATACAAGCCATCATAAATGATCATTCACAATTTTAAACATGCAGGCATATTTGGTACACAGTATGTGTTATTTTTCTCACATTTTCTTTCTATTTTTCTTTCTTTCTTTCTTTTTCTAATAAGAGAAAGCCTTTTACTCACTTTAACAGCATCTTATGAGGCCATACTAATCATCACGAAGGAAAGAAATACAAAGCACAACATGGCACTGGCTACCACCTCTATCCCCATTGAAATTATGCAAATTTGCTTAATTTGGATATGGCTCCAGCATGCCCTGTCATTTGACATTAGTGTCTTTGTTTCGCTTAGAGGAACTGTGGCATTAGACTGTGTAATCGGGGACAGGGGTGACTACCATTAATGATATTTAAAGCACTGAAATTCAGATCAATGCTAGCACAGAACTGCTATTCAGTATAGAATAGCTAATCAGCTACTATGTAGAGCATTAGCCAGTGAGACAGAAAGTGGAGCCTGCTTCGTTAGTACCGTGGGGCCATAAATGAGTGTTAAAAGTCGCGTTAGGAGTCGCATCACTTGGTGGGATCTTTGCATGACAGATTCTGAAAACTGGCTGGAGCCATGCATGCCTTCTCTTTCCATTTCCAGCGGACAAAATAATATGCTTAATCAAAAGTTAACAATCATGCATATGTGCATATACTGCCAAACTCTTTATTTTCTATTCCATATTATTAAATGTGCAGGGGTTGGGTGGTGGAGGGTGTATATGTATATAATGCAGGCTGGGGCTTGCTGGAACCAAAGAAAACACAGCGGATCTACATCCACATCCAGCTCCCTGGGTGTTTTTTTTGCCTTTGTGGCTCACAAAAGCGTAAAGCAAATACATGGTGTGTTTGCACCTCACTCATGCCATGAATATTTCCACCACATTCAATTTGGACTTCGACAGCTCATGCAAGCAAGTCGTCCTGCGGCTGTCGCACTGGTGGAACCGCCAGGTACATAGATGACTGTGTGGATTGTTCTTTCTTCCACACCTCCTCTTTTAGAGGGCTGCGTGTGACCTCAGCCTACTGACCTGGGTTCAGGCTCTGGTGAATCTCATCAGACGCTTACAGCCCCTTTAGAGGGCTGTATGCAACCTCTGCCCACGACTGATCTGAGATCAGTTTTAGGGGAATTTTCTCAGGCATAGCAGTGCAGCAGAGAACTGGTGTAGTGGAAAAGCAGGACCACAGACATCATCAAAACCAGGCTCAGAGCGTAGAAGACTACAGCAGCTAATCAGACACATTACCTCCATTGTACTGATTAATGCACACGGACTAATTATTGTTTTCTATTTTCCTTTTATTATTGCAATGTCTATGCTCAGTTTCTTGATGCAAATGTATCCCTGAGAGCAGTGTGGAAGACAGACTAATGAAAAAGTAATACAGTAGAATATGGGTCAGCAAGTATATAAAGCCTCGTACCAAATATTTTTGGAGCAGATGGTGGGTGGCCAGACAATAAATCCAATGATCCGTACAATGCAAATTGACCACAATTTTTACCTTGATAAGTAGATTTCATTAATAACCATAACGTAATAATTTATTACCTTGAGTGCACTGATACATGATCAATTATGTCAATTCAATCCAATAATGCTTTATTGGCATGACCGTTATTTAACAACAGGTCACTCTATTTTTAAACCAACTTTGCTGTGCATACGCTATGCTGCTGTATATTTTGGTCTCAATGTGTTTAAAGAATGTTTGGTTATGCCTTCCTGTAAGATTCAACATCAAATCTTTACTGGTGGCAACAATGTCACAACAATGTCTTGTTTTCTATTTCGGTCCTGACCTATAATTATATATTTTAAACTTTATCATATATTTTAAATTATATTAAACTTGAACCAGATAAATTTGGTTGCTAATCATTTTAATTATGGATTACAATGTGTTCTGTGTTCTTATGTCCATAAGATTTTTGTACAAATTTATACAGGTTTTAAGCCTTAAGCTGAGCCACTTTCAGCTCTTGCCATCTCAAAAATGCCTTTTTACACGTTTTCTACATCTGTACCTTTCTACATCAATATTAATTTTTGAGCATCAATGATAAAACTGAGCTTGATATTGCTAAAGTGTAATTGCATATCCTTCTTCTGATTTCATACCCGTAACTCTCAGGTTCATATCTTTGAGGATCTACTCTACAGTATAAATAGGCAAAACATTTATTCCAAAATATTGTTTGTGTTTCAAAATAGTTGACAAATTATATAAGTCAATAATTTCTGATTCATTTTAATAACCTGTAATATATGTACTTTTTAAAACAATGTCATCCATAAATGTTTATATTACATATATGCAAAATATGCATTTAATATTTCATTAAACATTTCACATTCTAAAATATATTATAGGCTGATCTTTGCTACTGCTTTGCCTGACGGGATTATGCTTTTCCTGACGGGATTGCTGTTGTCATTCGTACAGAGAATTTGAGCAGATTGTTTGTTACTATTTTGGTCGTTAAGATTATTGGGATTGTATTTGTATTGCTGATTATATTTTGGCGTTTATCATGAAAAAGGGTAAGCGGATTTGTTCTTAAGGTTAACTTTTTTTGCCGTTAGGGGACAGAGAGGGAATTTTTTCCCCCATCTAGCTATGGCAAGCTTGTTAAAAAGCTAACCGATTACCAAATTCAGCATTACACCTAGCTGACGTGATATTTTTTGTGTTTTTTCACCCTCTCAGGAGCAAATCCAAGAGCAGTGGAATATTCGATAGCTAACTAGCTTTTGTTTGCTCATTTTAAACATTGAGATATAGCTGTTTTTGGTTGGCTGCTGCTAGCTCGCTTACTACAGGCAACCGGACCTAAAGTTTGTTAGTTAACTATAAGGAGTTGTTGTTGCCATTTTTTAAATGTGTGCACCTAACTGTTCAGAACCACCTTGGTGCTGATTGTATTTTTATCGCCTTGGTGTCTCTGTTTTGGCAATAATTTGTTCAGTTGAGTCAGACAAATACTTAGGGGTTAAAATGTGGCCATCGGCAGTGCAGTGCTAGTGTTGCAGCATGATTGCGTTTCTGGAAGGAGACTTCCAGGAGGCCTTCGTCTGCGACCGTTGTCGTATCTCGAGAACAAGTTTCTTGATCTCGAAGCTCAACTTGCTAGTCTCGACTGCCCTGCAGAATTTGTAGAGTTCTAGTACACCCTTTAGAAAGTTAGAATGCATGCTGAAGCTGAGTAGGGGGAGACTGTAGAGCAGGTAGGGAGAGAGATTTAGGTGACGGTAGGGCGCAAGCATAGAAAAGGGCGTGCACCTGCAGGGGCAGCATCTCCAGATTTTGTGGTGTCCAACCGATTCCAACCCTTGCAGGAAGAGGATCTGGCCCAGTCCTCTGTAAGTGGGAGGACTAATAAGCCCCAGGGCACCCTGGTGGCCACGCCACCCAGGAAAAGGGAGTTAGTAGTAGTGGTGGACTCAATTATTAGAGGTGTAGACCGTATAGTTTGTTTGGGGGAAAAGGAGTCTCGAATGGCATGCTGCCTGCCTGGTGCCCAGGTCGGAGACCTCCTGGAACATGTGGACAAGCTCCTGGCCAGAGCAGGGGTGGATCCAGTGGTCATGGTTCCGTGGAGCTAATGACATAGGCAAGGGTAGGTTTGAGGTTCTGCAGGACAAATTTATAGAATGTGTCTATTTATTCTTGGAATTCTGCCAGTACTATGTGCTAGTAAATGGAAGCAGAATTTTATATGGAGATTTAACACATGGCTACAAACCTGGCGTAGGAAAGAGGGGTACAGGTTTATGGGGCACTGGGACTCCTTTTGGAACAGGGGTGACCTGTACAAGTGGGACAAGCTGCACCTGAACCAGAGGGGTACAGCTGCATTGGGCCAACATATGCTTAGGGTAGTGGAGGAATATTTAAACTAGGGACTGGGGGGGGTAGGGGGAAATTAGTAGTAGTATTAAGGATAGGGAGGTACAGACTGTCCAGATGGAAGATACCAGGGCGGAGTATAATAATACATCTGAGGATATAATTAATAAAGATTTTTTAGACCATAATGTGAATAGAGCTGGTTCGGCACAGTTATCTGCAGAGGGGAAGGACAACAGCATGGGTAAGGCTCTGAAGTTCCGGTGTTTAAATACTAGAAGCATAAAAATACATTTTTGGAACTGGAGGCTGTCATGTTGAATGGGGGTTATGACATAGTTGGGATTACTGAAACATGGCTTGGTGCAGCGGATGGGGATGAATATAATGAATATAATCTGGAGGGGTACAAATTGTTTAGGAAGGATAGAACTAATAAAAGAGGAGGGGGAGTGACCTTTAATGTGAAAGATGATCTTAATGTGCAGGAAATTACAGGTATTAATTCATTCATTCCTTGTGAGGACATCTGGATTAGATTAATGGGAGATCATGAGAAGACCTTAATATATGAGTATGCTATAGACCTCCAGTTTCAGACAGTAACATAAATACTGTGCTCTGTGGTAACATAAAACATACCTGTGCTGAAGGAGAGACATTAATAATGGGCGACTTCAATTACCCCTCTATCAATTGGGAAGTAGTGTCAGGTCAGAGTAAATGTGAAGAGGAGTTTTTAGATGTGGTTAATGACTGCTTTTTGGTACAGTACAATCAATACTGGATCTGGTTTTGTGTAATAATCCTGAAAATTTGTGTAAGAATCCAGGCCCTGGTGATCTCACGTCTGGACTACTGCAATTCCCTGCTGGCAGGCCTAATGGCCTGTGACATCAAGCCACTGCAACTGGTCCAGAATGCTGAAGTTCACCCACTCTTGGTCCAGGCCCATCTCCCCTCTACTCTCCTCTCTGCACTGTCACCCCTCTACTCTCCTCTCTGCTGGCTCCCCCATCGCAGCATGCATCAGATTCAAATCACTGGTGCTTGCTTTTCAAGCGGCTAGAGGTACTGCTCCCCCATACCTCCAGTCACTCATCACTCCCTACACCCCAGCCAGACTCCGCTCCACCTCCTCTGGCAAACTGACTGCCCCATCCCTCCGGGCACCTGGCAGCCGCTCCTCGCGGCCTCGTCTCTTTTCTGTCCTGGCCCCTCGCTGGTGGAACGACCTTCCGCAATCAGTCAGGACCGCGGAATCACTTGCGATCTTCCCCAAGAGACTCAAAACACACCTTTTCAGACTCCACTACCACTGAACTCTGTACATCTAGCTAATTGTCATCACCACTGCCTACTTGCTCTACACTGTATACCCCTGCTTACTCCACTTAGTAAAACAATTTAAACAAAAAAAAACTAACCTTTTCCTTCCCAGTGTTACAGGTATGGTATGCAGCTACCTGTAATGATGTCTATCGCTGTATTACTGCACTGATCTCTTGCGCGTACTATGATTGTTCCTACCATGTATTTATGCACATCTTGTAAGTCACTCTGGATAAGAGCGTCTGCTAAATGCTTAAAATGTATGTAAATGTCAAATGTAAATGTAGGGACAAGTGATCACAGTGCAGTTACTTTTGATATTTTTGTCTCCTCTAACTGTAGACATTTTAACTTCAGACAAGCTGACTTTAATAAAATTGGAGAGAATTGAAGTAATATAGATTGGGTAAAACGTCTAGATTGCAGAACTGTGAATGACAAATGTATTACATTTAAAAGGGTTATTTAGGGTTATTGTAGATGTACAGTGTAAATTCATCCCAAAAGTAAGGAAGAATAGGATGAAAAACCTCCACAATGGATGACTAAATCTTTATGGGAGATTTTGAGGCTGTGACTGTACAGAGTATATAAAAAGGAAACAGGGTAGGTCATTGTAATATGCGGGCTAAGGCTAAAAAGAAAAGAAAATCAGCTAAAAGACGGTTTGAAATGAAAATTTCCCAAGATGCAAAACGTAATCCTAAGAGGGTTTTTTTCAATATTGTAGTAGAAAAATGAAAGGTAATGATGAGGTTAAGTGCAATAAGAAAAAGGAAGGAACTTTGGTTTATAATAAAAAGGATATTGCTAACACACTGAACAGTTACTTTGTTGAGAGCTTTACTAGAGAAGAGGTTATAAGTATGTCGAAATGTATAGCCAATGTACAGAATGTTTTGGAGGACTGACCCAGGGAACTACAGGCCTGTCAGTTTAACTTGCATCTCATATCAAATACAGGAATGTATTATGAGGGACAAGTTTGAATCATTCTTGAAAAGTAATACTATTTTAAAAGAGAGCCAACATGGTTTTCTCAAGGGAAGTGTGGTGACCTGAACCAGGCTCATGATATTATATATTTGGACATCATATATTTCAGCATCAAAAAGCATTTGACAAGGTACCACATGAGAGGCTCATCGTTAAAATGAATTCAGTAGGAATTTCAGGAGTTGTTTCAGAGTGGGTTCATAATTGACTACAAGGGCAAATACAAAGAGTAACAGTAGGTGGGGTTGTATCTGACCTAGGTGCAGTAGAGTCCTACAAGGGTCGGTGCTGGGACTTCTGCTCTTCCTTATTTACATAATAATGCATAATGATTACATTACAGGCATTTAGCAGACGCTCTTATACAGAGCGACTTACAGTTTACATTTCCTTACGATCCATTTATACAGCTGGATATTAACTGAAGCAATTCAGGTACCTTGCTCAAGGGTACAACGGCAGTGTCCCACCTGGGGATTGAACCTGCAACCTTAACGTTACAAGCCCAGTTCCCTAACCATTATACCACACTGCCACCTATGCCGATGATCTTGATAGGGACGTTAGTAGCTAAATTAATTCAAGATGATTGAAACAAAATCCAAGAATGGGTAGAAATGTGGCAGATGATATTCAGCATACCTAAATGTAAAGCTATGCTTGAAAGAGAACTTGCACTCGGCAGTGGAGAGTGTTTCAGAACTCTCACTGTGGGGAGTGGCGAGTGTCTCTGTATGAATGGGAAAGAGAACTCGAACTGCAAAGTTTGAGTGTCTCAGTATGCATGGGGGGGAAGCACTTGAAAGGTCACTGGATATGTGTGTGTCTGGGGAGGTTCCAGGGGAACTCCGGAGGAAGAGGCGCAGTGTCCCGTAAGTTTGATTATTTTAATTTGTTATTTTAGTTAGTTGTTTTTACCTGAAAGCTTCGCGACGAGTAGGGTGAAGATTTTGTGTTGTTGTTTGTTATATGTTAACCTGCTACTCCAACTGTCTCTCTCCCATGTCTGGGGGGAGAGACAGAAAAATAAATTAATAAAATCCGGTCCGTAGACCGACAAACTCCACTCCGTCTCCTGGCTGCTCTGTTCCCGTTCAGGGATTGTCACGTGGTGTGTGACAAGGAGTATTTTATGGGAAGAGAAAAAATATTAGGTGTTCAATTTGAAAATGACTTTGTAGTGTAGGAATTGTAGTTGTTCAAAGTCTATTTGCCTCAAAGCAGTGTGCTACAGCAGTGAAAAAGACCAACAGGATGCTGGGATACATAGCAAAGTATTGAGTAGAAATCAAAGGAGGTTAAATTAATGTTATATAATGCCATTGTCACACCTCACTTGCGCAGTCCTGGGCACCACACTACAAGAAAAATATAGAAGCTCTTGGAAAAAGTTCAAAGAAGGGAAACTGAATTGGTGCCTGGTATGAAATGTAAAAGTTATGAGGATAGACTTAAGGCAATCACTCTATTTAAGCTTAGCAAACGGAGACTTGGTTGCGATTTGATTGAGGTTTTTACATTTCTAAAAGGGATTAACAAATTAAACTACCAAAGATTTTTTTGGGTCAGCAGAACAAGAGGCCACAGGTGGAAATGAGTTAATGGTAAATTCCGCACAGATATTAGGAAGTTTTTCTTTACACAGAGTTGTCAATGCCTGGAACAGCTTGCCAGGTCAGGTAGTAGAGGCAGAAACTCTTGGGCTATTCAAGTCTAGGCTAGATGCAGTACTAGATACTCTTTAGATTAGGACATGACAAGCCTGTATGGGCTGAATGGCCCATTCTTGTCATTATGTATTCTGTTCTCATTACGTTCTAATAAGTATTACTATGTATATAGACTGAAAATGGATTTTGGTAAACCCAAGTACAAACTATGCACCTGAGCATGATAAGCACTGGCTGCAGGTGAAGCCAGCAGCCGTGAATGGAAACTCCCCTATCATGGCTAATATGTTGTGGGTAAACAGAGCGATTTGGTTCCATCAGCTAGTTCCATCAAAACTAGACACATGTATAAATGCATTGATGTTTTTTGATTAGCCTGATATTATTATATATAATAATTTACTGATGCTGCTGGCCAGTGGCATTTCTGGGTTAGAGAAAAGAGCTGGGGGGAACCAGCAAAATCAATGGGCTGGAGACGTGACACTGGCTGGCAATGTGTCACATGATTTCTGGTGAGAAAAAAACCCCACCCTCCCCCTCCCTGCAGGGCAAATAGCAGGAATCAGCCCCTATTACCATCACAGAGGATGTCATGCTACATTTGCGTTCTCTCACATGCCCCGTTTCCATATTTTCTGTACTTTCTGTATGTACGCCTAACATTAGCAAGGACGTAAATGAATAAATATTGTCTGGATTGATCTCCGATTGTGGGTGGCAGTGTAGTATGATGGTGAGGGAGCTGGCCTTGTAACTTAGAAGTGGCAGGTTTGATTCCCAGGTGGGGCGCTGCCGTTGTATTGTTGAGCAACGTACTGAACCGTAATGGTTTCAGTAAATATCCAGCTGTGGAAATTGATTTTGTGTAAAAAATATTAACTGTGTAAGTCGCTATGGATAAGAGAGTCTGCTAAATGCCTTAATGCAATGTAATCTCAGCCCATAGAGTTCATGCTGCATGTGAAAATGACAATGTGGCAAGAGAAATAGAGGTGATTACGGAAAGCCGTTCATTTAAGAAGGAAAGCTGTAGAGGGGCCGTGGAATCAGCAGCTTTGAATGCCTCTACAGACCTATCCGTATTAGAATCTGCTTATGCCCACTTAATCTTAACAATAACAGCTTAAGTCACTGTACGCGTGGTGCATTTCCCACAGATGTAAAAATGAACCTTCAACTGAGTCTTCTTTATGCCTGACTCTGACAAATGACTCCAGACTTGCAGTCTGCATGCGGTGCTGCCTGCAGAAGTGTATGACTCATCAACTTTAACTCCTTGGGTCCGGGCTGTATATTAACCTGCTTCAGTGCTTACTTGGGCCCACACCGTCTCCAGATAAACAGTGTCCAAGCCTTGCTGTTTACCACAGAATGTGAACACAGCGCTCCATCTATTTGCTACTAAGTATTGTGAAAAGTCACCTTGATCAAAAAGCGATTCCGGTCTGCTTTGTGGCAAAATCTTGCAACACGTCTGATCAACACACATAAAAGATTGTAAATCGTCTGAAATGGATGGGCAGATAGTGGCCACGCAGTTATGTTCCTGCTGACTGTGCTTGTGAAAGAACAACTTTGCTTGTGAATCCCTGTTCTCCTCTATTATATAATATTCAATAGACAGGGAGCTTCAGTGGCCATTTTGTCCTGATGTATCCAGCCCATTAGCAGCTTCAAGGGCACCAAGACTACTTTATGCAACTTGCAACCAGCAGAAGCACAAAAAGTGCATTCACGGTGTTTACATTACGTCTGATCAAAGTGGAATTAAAGATAAAGCTTAATAAACCTTCTCTACAGCTCCACTAATTATTTTCTCATCCTTGAAGCAAAGATAAAAAAGAGTACAAAGTACACAACATTATAAACACACCATAATAACCCACAGGACAGATGCATTATTAATTATGCACAAAAAAGTACAATAAAATTTATTTTAGATGGTTCTTTCAGGTTTTAAATGAAAATATATACCTGTTTCAGTGAATAATTCAGGCAAATGAAGAAACAGTTTATCCTTTCTCAGATCATAGTTTAAAGGAATTATCAAAGGACCTATGCAAATTAGCATGCTTTTTGTGTTCTGAATATATGAAAATGCTGTTTCAAAACGATTAATATTTTCACATTTTGGTTTTTCTGATGGCAGATGGCTGATCAGTGCTCAACGATCGGCTGTTCATAGGCAAGCAGCACAATAGCAATGTAAGCCTGTGTGTCCATCGAATTCACACTATATACAATTTCAAAACAGCAGGTACGTCTCTGGGATTCCTGAGTAGCTGTAGGCAGTTTTACAGCTCCAAAGACTATTGAATGTTTAAAATTTGTATCAATCAAGTCCTGACTTGCATGCATTCCAGTGTCAGGGTAGGCTTGGTAAGCACTGCCTATCTTGTGACAATCCAGAAGAAGGAAAAAAAGCAAATTGTGTGTGATTGTTCATTCACATTTATTGTCACATTGCATTTTCTGCATAGTGTAAATGTTTTTGGTCAAATAAATACAAAATTTGCAATCAATCACCCCAAAGCCTGATGTAAATAATGAGAAGGGCAGCGGTGCTCTCTGTCATTCCCTACAATTCCCTTCCCTGTGTTACAGGTATGGTATGCAGCTGCCTACATCGATGTCTATCGCTGAAATTACTGCTGTATCTCTTGCGCGAACTATGATTGTTCCTACCATGTATTAATGCACATCTTGTAAGTCACTCTGGATAAGAGCGTGTAGGGAAATTTGTACCGTATAACATTTTAGTGAAATGGATTTTATGAATTATCGCTTCCATATTATGAGGTCAATCGTACCACGTTGAACCTCCGCTTTTCTCTGGAGCGATTTTGGGAACATGATCTGGACAAACAATACAATTTACATTAAGTAAGTACAGACAACATATGCCGCGGACATTGTGTTTGCCCCTGTCCGTGCAACAGCCATATAGGAGTCGAAGGGCTTAACCTCTAGACCCACATCATAGACAACTACTTCCATGGTGAGCCTGGTACCCCGAGATTTCAAGACTTAAAGCATTCACTGCCTGACTACAGTACAGGTACTTGGGACATTCTAAGTCTAATCGAAGTTCAGTGGCATCAGAACTTAGAGCATTCGCTGCTGGCATATGCAGCTACTAAGATCATTCTAAGTTCTATAGAATAGTGTTATCGGGACTCGGAGCATTTGCTCTGTACACAGAACAGCTACTGAAGACATTCTGGACCCCGCTACCCTAGATACGATGCAGGACTGATTTGTCAGCACAGAGGGACTGATGCCGTACAGTCCGTGCGGCCTCGCTCCCGGCGTGTTACACCTTCCCTTTCTAGCGCTAAAGGGGAAGAAGAAGCCATAGGTTGAAACGATGATTTGCACACTTATTTCAACCTTAGCAAAATCTCACAAAACAGACATTACACAATACATAACAGAAAACATACAAGACAAGGCAGTATAAAATATTCCCCAAACATAGAAAACTAGAACGCAGAGCGCCCGGAGCCTTCGTTAAGCGATTTAACTCCCCGAGCTGGATTTGGATATTCCTTTTATACACCTCTGACCAACCTTAAACAGCACTCCAGCTGTTGGTTATTTTGACAAAAGACGTTGTTTGCCTAACGGGCCAGATTGCGGGTTTACAAGGCTAGTGGAATAGTGAGTGCCCCCTACTGTGAGGGAATGATTTAATCACGTGTTATATGACCCAATCTTCCTGTTGGTGGCCATAAACCTATTTACGGTGGCCAGAAGACTGTGGGAAAATTGGTTCTCAGGATGTTACCAGATCTCTGGTTTATAAAATGACATTGCAGTGATGGATAAGACATGTCACAGGAAAACACAAACACCTTCTAACATATGTACAGTTTAAAAACCCTTGATGGACATGATATGTCGCAGGGGGAAAAGGTACAGTACTTCTGCTAACTAGAACCTAGTACACATGTACTGTGTATTACACATACAGTCCCAAAACCTGTGATGGGGGGGGGAGTCGCTCCCAGGCCAACCACCTGTCGGATGCAGTGATGGACAGGACAGGCTCAAACCCTCTTCATGGTTGCAATTTCTCAGTGCAGGGAGGGAGGGGGCTGGCTATTAAAATCATAGAGCCAGCTCTTTCCAACCCTACAAGCATCTGCTAAAGGCTTAAAATGTAAAATGTAAATGTAATTGAACTTGAATAAGCCAGTGTACTTATTTGTGTGAGCATGTTCCAATTTCATAGTCTATGTAATAAAAAAAAGAAACACAGGGCATTGCTGCCTTCACTGGGTCGCCTGACTTCACTCATTTCATTGCACAGATGGCATTAGCACATGCCTACCGGCAGAAGAAATGCCATGGGAAAAGCTGATGGAAAGGCACACAACTTCTCTGCTTTTAGGGGCGTGTCCTTGCCTTGAGTCACCACTCTTAAAGAGGGAAATTTATCTAACTAGGCAAAGCTAGCATGTTTAAATGCCACCAAACCAAAAATGGATAACGTTACCCCACAACTAAAAGACTTTTCAAAATGGAATTTTCAAGCAAAGCAGAGGGTGATATGGAATGGAAGACCAACGCCTAATCTTAAGTACTGACTGGTAACATTAGTAACGGAATGACTGGCTATATGGCTGTGCATCAAATCTGTCAATATCATCCATCAAAGCCAGTGGGTGGGATCTAACATTCGATTGGTTGAAATTTGTAAAACGTCCGCGACAACCCATTCAGTCTGGATCAGTCGATTTCAATTGTCAATGATCCACCATACAATCAAACCTAGCAAGCTTGCTTAGTGTAGAGAGAACAGCAGCTAAGTACCTGTAAAATCATTACTGCTTAGTGACAGTATCAGTGAGCCATCATGTCGAAAAGTTGCCCCAAACTACTATAGGATGGAGGGGGGAATGTGCCAAAAATGGGGCAAATAATTGGTCGAAGGAGAAGGGGGGTCAATAACCCAGCAAATGCTACACCTCACTGACACTCCTAGGCTAGTCACCTACTGGAACTCTTAGGCAAGTCACTGACATGCCCGTGCAGGTGACTGAGAGAAGTGACTGGCAAAGTGGAAGCGACAATCCACACTCGGTGAAGTCACCCACTGAAGTTTCTGCAAGCTCGGTAGCTGCAATTTATTTCATGCTGCAGCTGCCAAGCTTGTATCGTGAGTCTTCTATTCCCTTTGGCAAAAGCCTTAACAAATTCATCCATGTCTAAGGACTCGGTTATTGCTTTCTCATGTGCCAAAATGACCTCATTATGTTTTCTGTTGTGTAGCATCGAATGACAAAAAGGGGTTAGGACTCTTGACAGTGTGGAGAAGGAACTCTCACATGATGCTGAAGACACAACAATTACCAGTGCAGCTGCATACAATTTATGCAACTCATGAAATGCTGCCTTATACTCCTGCAGATGTTTCCTTACAGTAGAGAGGTCTACATCACCAGGGAACATCTTCAGCAACAGGTTTTGCAACAAGAATGTCATTTCTCAGGCTTACGCTATCTATTGCACTACCAGCGAGCAACTGTAGGGGACTCAAAGGGGTGTCATCAAGAAATGCATCAGATTTGGGCAGGAGGCAAGATGATGCTTTCATCAGATCTAAAAACATTTTTTCCATTTCAGCAATGGCTCTGTTGAGAATGTTCAACAGGGATCTCTTCAGTAACTGACTGGGAGTAATTGTGGGGTTGTCATAATCTGTATATCCCACAGTGGAGAGAACAACACTATTAGCAATTGCCTGCTCAATGTCATTTTTCTTTTAGTAGGTTTTGAATTCATAGGAGCCTGCAAATGCTCTGCCCAGAAAGCATCTTTCTGCATTTCTTTTAATGCCTCCAGTGAGGCACCAATCACCTCACCAGCCTTGCACACATACAGTACACATAATGAGAGTGTAGAATGGAATTTGCTGGCATCAAGGAGAAAAGTACACATGCCAGGAATTTCCATCTCAAAGAAATTATGCTTATTTATTTGAATTAAAATCACAGAGGTCTCTGATATATCCAGATATATTGCATTTCCGTCTTCTGACACTTCTGAGAGAATATTCAGAATCGCATCTTCACTGTCAACATTGTCCCTAGTCACATCAAAGTGAATCGCCAACAACTGTTTCAGTGTAGAAGTATTTTGCTGTGGTGCAATGTATTGCCTATGGAAGAAGGCATGCAGTGAATTAGACAGCTTAAAAAAATTAAAGCACATGGTTACTTTTTGTAAGTCGGTCTGGATAAGAGCGTCTGCTAAATGTCGTAAATGTAAATGATTCTCCCTGGATAGCATGAACTACTTCTAAGTAGACTGGTGGCTGTAGCAATGTATATGTGGAATCTCCCTGGCAAGCCTCTTTTGCAACAGAGCCCCCACCCAACCTTCACCTAACTGCAGGGGAGTTGCCCTAGAAATATCATTGTCATTACTGTCTTCACCAAATGACATGATTTTAGACTATCAGGTGATTTTCAACAAAATTCCAGGCTTTCTACCCTTTAAGAGGTGGCAATAGCAGCATGGCCCTCTATCTATAAAAGCCACAAAAATATACTTTTCACTTAAAATCTCTTTGATATGCTGTGAAAGTCACAATATTTCATAGAAGTGTATCTATATCTCTTTTAACTTCTCTATAAGAGTTTATATTTATATGCCAATTTGTTCTCTCAATATTGGAGGTGGAAATGCCTTAATTGTCTGGGCCCACATGGCTGCAACGGAGTACCAAGAGTTACAGGGAGGTTGAGAGCTCCACTCGACTGTTACAAGCAGCTACCTCTAAGAGCTGAAAGACAAATACTGCTGCATTCTGAACAGACAGCCATGGCATGGTTAAAAATAGACCACATTGTTGCCCTTTCATAATGATAAGCTTATCATGGCTTATTCAAGGAACATTTTCCTATGGTATTCACCTTTTTTCCCCTCAAATATAATCTGTGCATATTGAAATTCTTTATTTTTTTACTGCTGTGCTCTTTAAATTGTGATTGGTAGCAATTACTGTACAAGTGCAGACACAATATCATACAGTTATGCCTTTCCCAAAGCCCTATAGCAATTATTGAGATTTAAATACATCAATAGCACTTACCTTTCACTCTGACTGGCTTGAAGCGTGCTCTTTCACACACATTCCTTATAATAAATGAAAGCCAATTTAATTGCTAGGTCAATTGTTTTCTCAAGTTCAACCTGGCAATACAATTCCATTTAATTTCTAAAAGTCTTGTCCATGTGTCACCCAGGCTACAATTATTTGAGCAAATACTTGGCTAATGGGTACTTCCAAATGTGTGATTTAGTGCTAAATGATGGCATATCAAGGTCTGCTGAATTCAAATTCAATACAAAAGTGCACTGCTATGTAAGCTCTTCTTTATATTTGAGTTTGACAAACTACAACAACTGGTTTGACAAGCTGTAAATGAGTACCCTTGCAGGACAGTGTTACAATCCCTAATAAAACCTGTTGAATGCTCTATACTGAGCTTACATCCCGAACCATGCAACAGCTTGTCACTACTTATAGCATGAGTGTGACCAATATAACTGTGCCTTTTTTCATGATTCTCACCAAAGGGTTAGGTTTTGAATTTCTCTCCAGATGAAATTGTAGGGAAATTTTATGAGACATGTACCGTATGACATTTTAGTGAAATGGATTTAATTAATTATCGCTTCCATATTATGAGGTCAATTGTACCACGTTGAACCTCCGCTTTTCACTTCTTTTACAATACAATACATTACGTAAGTACAGACAACATATGCCGTGGACATTGTGTTTGCCCCTGTCCCTGTAACAGCCATATAGGAGTCGAAGGGCTTAACCTCTAGAACCCACATCATAGACAACTAATTCCATGGCGAGCCTGGTACCCCGAGATTTCAAGACGATTTTTCGAGCGATTCACTTCCTGACTACAGTACAGCTACTGGGGACATTCTAGTCCACGTCTAATCGAAGTTCAGTGGCATCAGAAGTGGCATTCGCTGCCGGCATATGCAGCTACTCGACATTCTAAGTCCTACAGAGTAGCGTTATCGGGACTCGGAGCATTCGCTGTCTGTATACAGAACAGCTACTCGACATTCCAGCCCACTACCCTAGATCCGATGCAGGACTGACTTGTCAGCGCAGAGGGACTGAGCCGTACAGTCCGTGCGGCCTCACTCCCGGCGTGTTACAACCTTCCCTTTCTAGCGCTAAAAGGGGGAAGGAGACATAGTTTGAAACGATGATTTGCACACTTATTTCAACCTTAGCAAAATGTCACAAAACCGACATTACACAATACATAACAGAAGACACACAAGACAAGGCAGTATAACAGATTCCTCAAACATAGAAAACTAGAACTGAACTGAACTCCCCGAGCTGGATTTGGATGTTCCTTTTATACACCTCTGGCCAGCCTTAATCAGTACTCCATCTGTTGGTTATTTATTACCTCAAGACCATAATTTGCCTGCGAGGCCAGATTGTGGGTTCATGAAGCTACCGAGATAGTGATTGTCCTAATGTGTGGGAACGATTGTGTAATGTGTTATACGACTGTCCCAATCTTCCTGTTGGTAAATCCTGTTATCTCGGCCATCCATGGCGAAATTGGTCGCCAGGATGTTTCCAGGTGCCGGGCTTATACAATTACATCGGAGTGGGGGATATGGCATGTTACAGGAAAACACAACTAACTTCTAACTTCTATACCGCAAAACCCTTAATGGACATGTGATGACGCAGGGGAAAAAGATACAGTGATTCTGATCATTAGAGTGTATTACATATGTATTGTGGAGGGGGAGGTTCACTCCCAGGTCAGCCATCTGTTGGATGCGGGACATCTGTTGGACAGGACAGGACATGCTGCAATCATGGTTATGGTTGCAACTTCCTCACCCCACCCCCCTTTAACCAATGATGGGTTCACCAGATACCAGAACTCGGTGCCGGGAGGGATAGGGGCTGGCTATTAAAATCATACAGCCAGCTCCTTCCAACCCTACAAAATTGAAGGACTCAAATCCCCACCTCATAATGTGAGTTCACCGGTAGTAATGAGGGCGAAGCATCGTCTCCTCCGAGACGGCACCCGCCATGCCGTAGACCACAACCCAGTACTACAGAACCACTCCTGTGCACAGCGAACGCCCTGTCGGCTTCCCTCCCCCCTCCCTGGGGCGGACAGCCAATTCCCACCCCCGGTGGCACTCCCGGCCAGAGCCGACTCTGGACCACGCGAGAGGCCTATGTACAGGTATTTTTCAAAGGAAAATGAGATTAGTGAATGGAGATTGAGAGGGCTGTTGATAGCAAGAGGTCTGGTCACACTAGTTATCAAGGCTCTATTGTATACATCATAATTTTCCCATTAATTTGTGATTTTTCTTGTGCACTGGCTCTATTCTTGCCTCGCCAGAAAATGTACAGCATTGAGAAAACTAGCATGACCCTCACAAGAGATTAATAGACACTATAAAGATCAGAACGAGAAGGTGGAAATAAGGTGTATTTTGGATGGCTGTACATCATCTTTATAGCATTATAGACTGGAGGCAGGGGTGTGCTCAAATACAGGGCCTTGATACAGGAAAGGGAGAGAAAGGGGCTGTTTTGGAGGCCTGGTGAGTTTTGTGAAACTGATTTAACACAGGAAATCACAGAAAAAAAGTGTCTTTGAGCTGTTCTGTACTAATGAAGTGATGGGCAATGCATCCTGAAAACAGAGACAACATTACTGAGAATTGGCCAGGGGTGGCTAATTATAGCACACCCCAACAGATCCAACAATATCCCCAAGAAAAGGCTTGAAAGAGACCTGCGATTACCACAAAAAAACACACGCGAAACACAATTTAGATTCTTGTATTTCTTTATTAAATATACAATCTGTGGTAAAGGGTTTATGTGTATAGGTATAATACATTTAATACAAAAATACAGATAACTGCTGTCAGAACAGCTTCAGTGCACCATGGTATAGATTCTACAAGTGTTTGGAACTCTATTGGAGTGATGCTCCATTCTTCCATGAGAAATTCCATCATTTGGTGTTTTGTTGATGGTGGTGGGAAATGTTGCCTCAGAAATTCCCAGATGGAGGTAAGGGTGTGCAATAAGGGTACACCCACCAGCTTGGCTCCAACCAGAAAAACTCCAGTGGTATGAGGAACTCATGATGCCCTTCTGCTTGCTAGAGTTGCAGGGGACTGCCAGAGATCCAGTTTGGATCCATGCGGGTTGGAGATCTGCGTTTACTCCTTAGCCATGCTACCCATCCAAGATTTACCCACTGGGACAGTGATTGGTGAGTGCCAGATACCTCTAGGGGCCACTGCTGCTCTGAGATCCCCTACGGATTTGGCCTGGCGTCGTGAAGACGCCCAGTTACCATGGACTGCCGCGAGGAGGCACAGCAGAAGTCTTGGTAATGGAGAGGCTCTGTACTGGCAGGGAAGACTTATGCTTCCTGTTTCACCATAGGAGGCTAGCCAGCAGCAGCATAGAGAGCAAGAGGTAGCAAAGCAAGCAGGAAAGCAGGTAGGCAGGCAGTCAGGAATGCACCTAGGCAAATCTACATTGCTGCACTAGATGTATCACACTACCCTGTGCTAGAGAACCACCAGATCACGAGAACAGGGAGAATGATGACTCATCTGACAATATGACTATTTTCCACTGTATGGGCACTCAGCCATTGGGTCTGATTACTACTCTGCATATTAGACTTATGTATGTATACGTGGCTATACATACAAATGTGATTTTGTAATATTCCAGGAATCTGCAAGAAATCAGTTCTGCATTGCCCTGCCATGGTCTCACTCATTTGAAATTCAGGCAGCTTTCAGCCCGCCTTTCAAGATTAACATAGTGCAGAAACACTGTACCTGCACATGTTAAAAAAGAGTTAACAATTAGCTACTGGGCGGCGGATGGCGTAGCGGTCTAACGCACCACACTTTGGCTGGTCCGGTGTGGTGTGCGCTGCCTGTCAGGGACTGAGATAAATAGAGGGAATAATTGGCAACCAAATTGGAAAAAATTAGAAATACATTTTGAAACCCCCCCCCAATTATCTACTTTCTAAATAACTGAATGGAGATGTTAAAACAATAACACACAATCACTAACGTTACAATCATGATTTGGCGCTAGTAACCATTAATCTATACATTACAATGTATCAGGGAATAACGATACTGTAGCTAGCCAGCTACAGAAATGAACAATGTTGCAATCAAGCGTGTTTGCTATTATGCTACCTGAGGTTTTAGCTATTGTACCAAAAAAGTGAAAATGGTCAAAGTAAAAATAGTGAGATAACATAAAAAAAAAAGAAAAATAAACAATATATTTGAAAAGCAGAATGAGAAGAAAGGAAACCAAACAGGCAAGGATTGGAACCATCGTGTCCAGAGCAGTCACAGGTGGCCAAGTTGTTTTGTCTCATAGGCAGTTCGCTAAACTAGGACAGCTGAAGGTTATGGTCACACATTTTTAATCTCAGAAGAAAATGTATTTTCATAACTAGCTTGACCCATGTAAAAGTTATTCGCGCCATACTAGCTAGACGAATAAAATAGTGATTTTGTTATTTTGATAAAAACACAAGGAAATCATGACACTAGCTAGCTACACAAACATATATTCTGGGTAGCTAGCTAGCTAGAACATAAACAAACATCGCGGCCACAAGAAACTTTTGATTTGTAGAGGTTTTTATGAAATAATATGGCAGATATTATAAATATTGGCTAAAAACAGTGTAACCATTTTATAAGCGCATTCATGGACTCCAGTCCGTGGGTTTGAATAACCCACGGACCTTATCACACCCCAGGGGTGTGCGGTTATTCCTCGATAACCCACGGCCTATCATCCAATAATGTCAGCATTTTTCAGCAGCAATACCGACAATGCAGCAGCAACAATCTGAGTTTTCAGTGAGAGATAAATAAATCCATACGAGAGCAGGGGGAATATGTTTGCGCAAGCAACGTTTCTGGGTTTCATGCTCGCAAATTTAAATTCTGCACTTGACTTTCGTCTTCCATCTGATGCGATAGTAGTGGAGGGAAGTGGATCTCTGCAGGGTTTGAGAGCACTGATTTTGATGAATTCTTACATACATCATCCTGTTCTCTGATAATGTCTCTTGGCTCTTATCTTATGTATGTGAATGATGAAACCTAATTGAAAATGTACTACATTTTTCTCAGTGCATAGTCATTGTAAACAAACACAGTAAATCTTTTAAACATTACTGAGGCAATATTCTGTTGTGATATGGTTTCTTCACTGCTCTGCACATCTTCAAACACCTTGTCCACACTGTACTCTACTCTACTCTATACTATAATAGATCACACATATATATATATATACAAGTACTCTATTCCCCTATTAAACTCCTTTATCATTTGTGCAACACACTTAGCAGCACACAAATAGTGCCCCCTTGTGGATAAAAGAAAAAGTGTAGCCTCCAACTCTCCAGCTTTGGTTCTGATCAATCAGTCAAAATACACGCAAATTAGTATTTCAATATACTGTTAGCAGGAGGTATTAAACATATTTTTGAGATAAGTCAAATTATATTATTGGTCATATTAATCAAACATACATTATTGAGATAAGTAGTGCTCAGACATCCAACACCATGTGAGTGAAGTTGTTTCTATGAACAGCAAGTACAAAGAGGAACTGTTTTAGTGGAGAAGCAACAGCCAAGAACAATGATAAATTAATTTCACTTGCAATATGATTGGCATTCATTATTTGATAGTCTGCATTCTACAATGTCCAAACTTGGTGGATGGTGAATGTTGGATGTTTCAGACCTACAAATACATTTGTATTCAAAAAGGGGAGGCTGATTTAAAGAAAGGTGCAATATAGAGGGAAATACATTTGGCAAAAGTATTAAAATCTTCACAATTTCAGACCCCCAAGGCATGTTTCAGTTCAATATCATTCATAATGCAATGTTTAGATATTATTGCTCATTCAAATTGAGTCAGCACCAGGTTAATATTCATATTTTATACATTCAACAAATTGTCATCATGAGTTGGAAAAATAAAATCTTTCCTGAAATAGGCCGTGTTTTTGCATCAAGAAAGGTAGGTGCTTCAGTTTGTTAGCCTCCAGATTTGACCATGGTTATTTGAACCTCTTGCCATTGTCTTCCAGCCGATGGTTTAACACAAGAACCTGTTCAAAGAAATGCAGCTGCAATAAAGCCCTGATATCTCAATCTCTTTATTCCTAGGATTTTAACTCTTGTTCCTATGCGTGCGCTTAATTTGCCTATACAGAAGCCTGAACACTTCTGAAATGACTTAGCCCGGTCAAAGCAACTAGTCGACTTCAGGTGAATTCCTTTGTAGCTTTTCTTGTTTGACAGCTTGATGAGGAGGCCCATTTAAATGTGAACTCCAACATTCAGAGAATCCTCACTGTTGAAACGTGCTCAAAGGCACAGAACACATCTTAGCCTTGGCCCATATGCTATGACAAATCCCTTTCAAATAGTAGAACTCCCAATGGTAGCTTTCAATTACTTTGAGTGTAGCAGGAGGGTCAAATTATTTATTTGCCTGTGAAATCATGTGGAAAACCCTTTCAGGAATTAAATCCAATCCAATATTGCAAATATCTAGTTTATGCCTCAAATTAGAAACCATCGTATGTTTTACCATTATATGGCTGCAAATAATTATTTTGTTCAAGGAGATACATTTACATTACATTTTAGGCATTTAGCAGATGTTAAATCTTATCCAGAGCGACTTACAGTTTACATTTCTTTACATACATCCATTTATACAGCTGGATATTTTACTGAAGCAATTCAGGTTAAGTACCTTGCTCAAGGGTACACCAGCAGTGCCCCATCTGGGAATTGAACCTGCAACCTCTGAATTACAAGCCCAGCCTAACCATTACACTACACTGCCAGCCTGCAATGAGATATGCAACGTGCTTAGCTAAATACAACTAAAAAATGTGTATATGCATTTCAATTGAGTGAGGTTCAATTCATAAACAGGGAAACATTGTTCACATTTTTAAAAAACAAATTCTTTATTTCTATGTTAATTCCAGCCATGTGATTTTAGAGAAACTATGCAAGTTTTAAACTCTAGCATTTTTCAACAAAAACAAATTAAAAAACATTTTGTCACAATGAAATATTTAAAAAAACATACATGTTATAGAAAAAATTTATCCAGTGTAAAAATGTACAATATTGCATATATACAAGCTCTGAGACATTACTTATAGGATGAAAAACCATGGGATGTTTGAAAAATCAATGCCAACTGATTGGCAGTTGTATTAATTTTGTTTATTAATACTCCACACACCTAAATGGCACATGAAATTTATTTACTAAGTACTTGGGGGGAGGGGAGCTTGTATATGTAGTGCATCTTGATATGTCTAACCCCGTATACTAATCAAAGGTTTATATAGAAAGCATTCATTTAAAGGGCTTCTTGAACATTTCATCTCATGTCTTCTACAGGTATGTATATTCTAAGATAATATGCTGATGTCAATTCAAGGGAAAAATACACACAAACTGTTCAATGTCAACACAATTAATTGAATCATTTTTAAAAGATTTGATTCCATCTTCGTATAAAAACAGTAACAGTATATCAAGTCACCAAAACAAAAATGCAGTGTTAAAACATACAGTAACTTGTAAAGAAAGGTGACCACTTTCAGTCAAGCATGGGCTTTCAAGACTAGGTTATACATTTAGTAAACGTAGATAACTAACAAAACCTGCTTAAGATTAAGTACCGATAAAGCCAACTTAAGAGAACTTTTGCATACACAGCATTTGTTAACACCACCTTTATTTACCTTAAGATTGAACGAATCTCAGTTTACAATTAGGGCTACACAAGTCCCCCTATTTTTTCCCCTAAACTACACAGATTTTACACAATGTTCATACAATACTATTTCAAATTGACATACATTTCAGTTAATATTCAAGGATTCAATGCATTCCAGTGTAATCAAGTCAACTCTGTGAACACTATGTTAAATAAAAGTACTTTATAAAAGCATTTCACAACATATAAATCAATCTTTGCTTAGGAAAAACACTGAACATGGTACCATAAACTGACCGGTTTGTATAAATCATGAAATTAACTCTTTTTTCACATAGTTTTTTAAATACATTTCTGGTATAAAATACCAATTCCTCAGTGAAAATGCCAGAAAATGAACCGGACGCATTTAATACCAGACTGCATGCATTTGCATTTGCACCTAAAAGCAGGTCGTCTCTGAAATGCCCTATTTGAAAGACATGTGGTTAGACCACGTAGCAGTCCAATTCTCTGAGGTTACCAGATCTGGGACGTAAACAATTGTGAACTGAAGTGAGACTCTAAACCCGATGCTCCCCAGACTGGAACTTCCCATTACAGCATTCATCATAACACTTAAAAATTGACAAAATTAGTTACGCATTGCAAAACTTATTTCCAGGTTGAAATGCATCTTCCTGCTTACACTGGTATAGTCATTGTGGCAAGTTGTATTGACAAACTGGTTGTAAATGACCTTTTTTGTATGCTGCCAAACACTATTTAAACATCAAACAATTAAAATTTATTCTCATCAGAGAACACATTTTTACTTGCGTGACAGTAGTGGTATATAGTAGTATATGGCGCTTTTTATTTGGGTGATAGAAGTGGTTAGTCCAAAACTGGCACTTCCTCGCACCATATTGGCTAGAGTTGCCATTTCAACTCAGTCAATTCAGGAAATTCAATTAATGGAGGAAAAAAAAAAAAAAAACGGCATTATGGACAACGTGTATCTATTACTTAATTTAATTGACTGAATTGAAATGTAATTGACCCCCCAAATCCGGCTTTGGTGCTTGGCCTGGCTTGTGTTTGTGTGTTTTGTATGTGTACTTGACCTGGCGTGTGTGAAGCTGGAACCTGGGGTCAGGCTCTGAAGCTCCAGCTCCTCTGAAATGGCTGGAAGGGCTTCTTCAGGGCCAGGAGCTTCAGCCTGGCTGGCCTTTCAGGTACCACTGCGGTCTCGCTCTCTGCTGTCGGGAAGCGCCTCCTGTAGATCTCAGGGTACGACTTCTGGAACTTAATATACACCCCCCCCCCCAAATTATTTATTTATCTAGGGGACCAAAACCCTATTGAGATTCACATGCAATGGTTAAACAGTAGGGATCTTCAAACCAGGCTTATTTAAAAGTTGTTGAAAATAACAGCACTAAAGGGTCATAAGACCTCTCCACTTCACATTGGGTAACATCACTCGCAATACAACACCCCTTGCATAAAATTTGCATATGCAAAATGCATAAAACTTCTCATAATGACATTTCTTAACGATGTATCCCATTAGAAATCTGTAGCATATGAGTGACTTATTACAGGTATTAATTATTGCAGTATTGCAATAATTATTGGGTTAAGACAGAATGTCACGTATTCACGCATTGGTGCTAAATCAAAAATAATTAAACTTCCAGTCTGGCATCTACGTGTGGATAACATCACAGTAACCACGTCACCACCCCGTTTATTAACCCTGCCTCAAACTAGGGATGCTAATGGTAAACCGACTAACCCTTAACCGACAATAGGAATTTTAACCGATTCATCTTATCGGTTAAACAGTTCATTTTAAACAAATCGCAGCATAATGTTGGCAATTTGAAATTCCATACATATCAACTGGGGTGTGGGGGAAAACAATTCTTAAATCCAACACAACTTTCAGATGCCTAAGTTTCGTTTCCTTAGTTTTCACGTGGCTATGTTACTTGCAGGCAACGTTAGCTCTCACAGAGTCAGAGAATAAAATGAAGCGAGCAAAACCATTGTTAAAAATGACGATTCCATCTAGAGGCACCATCACCAGTCGGATTGAAGCGCATTTTCAGGAGAAAACGGGAGAACTGAAAACGCAGCTAGCCACTGCTAAGAGCGTGGCTCTAACAACCAACAGCTGGACAGCGCTCACAACTGAGAACTATGTCACGATTACGTGCCATTATATTGATGCGGACTGGCAGGTTAAATCCGCAGTTCTGCTTGACCCATTTGCTTGAGGGAAAATTATAATTATACACTATAGGGAAAATCACTCTGTTAATTTGTTTTGTAAAGTTAATTATTCATAACTGTTTAGAGACTACGATTTCAGCTCCCTTCTTGAGATCTTTGAATAAGTGGTGTAGCCTTTATCTAGCCGACAATAGCGTTACTCTTATCTACGGCTCTAGCCACGTTTTTTCCCATACTGCAGCGGATATAACAAAGTCTGTCGGTGGAACACGCTTTCAAAGCCACAGACCTACCAAAACGGAATAGCTAGCTAACGTTAGCTGAATTAAGAAACTTTGCTGCTTGGCCTTGTGTTTCAACATTATTTGACAACGGGTGAGTGAAAATGTGTCTCCTTTTTTTTTTTACCGGCTCGCTGTAGCCAATTATAGGCCGCCTGTGTTGTTCTATTGCCAGTGTTGGGGAAGCTACTAAATCATCATGCTCGCGGGACCATGACAGCAAAAACGGCCTCTTTTCTGGCTAATATTGGCTTTTTTCACCCTGTTAGGCTATTTTAAAATGTTCATGAATAGGCTAGCCTAAACTATAGTGGTCTTATCGGATTAGCGGCAGGGTAGACAGCAAATGTTTGTTTGCGGCTGTATTTTTAATGGTTCGTGGATTTACGTCCATTTGTTTATAGCCTATTTAAGTTTATCGGTTAACCGATAATAACCGATTAATGAGGGTCGACTATCGGTTAGAAAAAAATTGCCCAAATTTGCATCCCTACCTCAAACCAGTGGGACTAGGAACCGACTGGTATCAAAACTGGTGTATTCGAGTGGCCGAGTGTTTAAAGTGATAGTTCCCCAAATCGATACAACATATTACAGTGTGCGGTTTTGAGCATGCCATCTGTGGGTACATAGACTTCTACTCTTTTGGGACATCGCTGATAAAAATGCTAGCTGTTTTTGCATTCACTCTGCATGTAGAAAGCAAATATGCTAAAAAATTATTCTTTGGATGCATAGTACATCATATTGAAATGGGGGGGAAATACATTTTGGGTGAACTATAACTTTAAGCGCTGAGAAACACCTTACGCACACCTATTTTACTCTACCGAGAGAATGGGTGCTCCCACTGGATGTCTCAGGAAAACAGATTGAAAGAGGTTCAAGCTATATGATACAGTACATATATAAAATATTTATTTAGATATTTATACGTGAACCCTAATATACATATAAATACGTATAAGGCTTCATGATATTTATATATATATATTATAATTTTTTAAATTAAAATCAAGGAAATCTAAGGGGGTAGGTGGGAAAGGCTTGATTCTGTATGGACCTGAATGGCATTCATTACCTGTTTCAGCTTCTTCTTCTTGTCCTTGACAGACAGGTCCTTGTCCCCGATTATACCCTCCAGCAGCTCCACCATGGGGCCCTGGGAGCTGCTGGCCCTCTGCTCCTCAAACTCCTCCTTGCTGATCTGCCTGCAGTAGGAGGGCGACACCAGCGAGGCATCGGCGTCCGCACCAGCGTACTTTATCTGCACCGGGGTCAGAGAACAGCTGTGGTGAGGTTCACGGACACAGTGGACGCGATACACTGGTCACCGCTCGTCTCACAGCGCTAACCTCCCTGGGGCCAGACAGAGCAATCCATTTATTTATTTGTCAGAGGCCATGTACAATTATGACAGAAATGTAAAGTTGATATCTGATACGTTGTACCATGTCTTTCCAAAGGCTCACTTTCATCACCGGTCCCGGATTAACAGCCGTCTATGTTGCCATCAATCTGTCTGCATCTGCAGGGCTCCTGCTGTATTTTTAATGTGCAATTCCAAACACCTTCAATGCCTTACCATGGATATTAGCACAACGTTAGATAAACCTTTGTGATAATCCCAATCTTGCACTGTTACAAGATTATTAGGGAAACTGCAATGCTGATGTCATTGAATTCACAACATTAAATGCAGATTTTCAACATTCACCATTATCATTTTCATTATACAGGATACGTACATTCACAGAAAAAAGTGTTTTGTAAAATGCGCAAACCAACAAAATAAATCAAGCATCTTCAAGCACTCCGCGCACTTTCCCAACCTTGAATTTTCCATTCATAATCAAGCCCTTTGAAGGTTTTCAAAGACCTATGAGAACCCTGTGTTCTGTATTGAAGGTAAAGACCATTGAGATGACTTACCTGGACCCTGCGGAGGTGAGCCAGGTGCTCCTCCACTGCCCTTTGCAGCCGGGAAGGGGCCCGGAGTACGTCCTCGTGCCTGTCGATCATGAAGGTGACCAGCTTGGTGGCTAGAAGTTCATCCAGGTCGACCTCATCGGCCGAGCAGAGGATGCAACGCGAAAACGTCTGGACCATCTGCACCAGAGGCAGTGTGAGAGAAACACAGACCAGCCAGGGGTGGGGTCAAATACATTTCAATTAAAAAGTGATAATACCCATAATGTTCAATGAGGAATTTAATACATTTAATTTCAATTAATGTCATGTAATTGACCCCCAACATTGGTACAGCCACAAGTCTAATAATCCACTGTTTTGATGTTCAATCTTTATCAATTAGAGACGACCCTTGAGAATCGTCCATGACATGCTACAGCCAGAGGCAGTGTGTTCCACTTTAATGGCAAAAACAAGGATGATAATCTTTCAAGGCTGATCAATACAATCAGGATTAGGCTGAGAGTCAGTCTAACCCGAAGGCACTGTAACTGTAGACAGGGTTCAGCGTTAATATTTTTTCTCAAGGTGGTGTGAAATCTACTTGCGGTAGATTTTGAGATATGTTTGGGATCACGGGCTGAAATATGATTTTTTTGGAAACCGGTTTTGATTCATATCATTGAATATCCATCAACATATTTCACCATAGGCATGACGTTCAACATAAGCATCCTGCTTCCGACGCCAAACCTACCTCTAGTGTGCATGGCCAAAAAGCTCAATTTTGGTGTCATTGGTACTTGGTGAAATTCATTATGCCATTGATCATAACAAGAACCCCTATACCACTGGCAGAAAAACATCCCCAAAGCATCAATGATCCACCACTATATTTGATAGCGGCGGATAGTGGTAGGCATGAGGTGCAGATAGAAATGAACAGTAGGCAGTAGGCTGGCAGGCAGGCAGCTGTGAGGAACCTGTAAGGCAGCCAGATTGACAAACGGGGTGTCTGTACCAGCGTGCGGGTCCCAATGGCATTGTTGAGCACGGGGAGCCGGGGGTTGTGGGAGACGCGCGCCATGAAACGCATCAGAAGCTGCAGTTTCCGCCGGTTGGCCGAGGGCAGCAGGAGGAAGCAGACTTGCAGTGCGTCGGTGGCCACCTGCTGCTTCTGCAGGAGGCCTGCGCATGGTGGGGGGGATAGAAGAATGAATAACTCTTACATCTGCAAAGAAAATGTGAATACCATATACTCTGTACAACAATAAGGTTGAAGGACAGCATATTTTAAAAATGTCATATTAATAAAATTGATTTTATGTCTGCTGATAGGTGGGAATTAATTTTCATTAGAGGTTCACCAAGTGACTATTCCAACCTTGTAGATTAATGGCTGAGAAGCACACGGCAGGCATTTCCTGTTTTGAAGACCCTGCATACATAGTCAGGTCTATCATTCTGGATTCTGTGCAGCAGTGCTCTGGCACACACCTGAGCCTATCCCTTTAGGATTCTGTTCAGTTAAATGTCCCTCTCGCTGACCATGAGTAACCAGAATTCAAGAAAACAATGTTCTGGAATACTAAAATAGGAGACAAAGAGGATGGCAGAATAACCAGCAATATCAGGGGGCAACACCCAGGAAAAACGAGCCAATAAAATATTGTTTGCGATTGTCATTTTATTCTTTATTATTAATGTAGACATTCTTGTATGATTATCATAGTTAGTTATTGCATTATTATCTTCATTATTAACAGCGAAAGGTCCCACCCATGATTAACAGTTGATTTTGCACGCGATCACTCACCGAGGATATTGACAAAAACTTCGTACAGTTGGAAGGTCAACAATGGCTCCTGCAGTTTCTGGAAGTAGTCTGCTACGGTCCTCAGGACGTCCTTCTCAAACCCGGGGTACATGGGCTGCTTTGTCTCACTGCCGTTGGGCCCTGAGGGAATGGGGCCACAGGTTGTTTCTTTGGCCTTCAACGTTCACAGTAAAGTGACTCCCATGCACGAGTCACCAGCTACCAGACATGTTGGTACTTACAGTTTGCTAGACACTTCATTGCCGATAACACCCAATGAGGTAAATCGTCTGTTGATTTGAAGGGGGAAAAAGAAAGCAAGTTAGCTTTGAAACATAATGACATGGTAGTTCAGATATAAACAAAGTTCATATACAGGTATATATATGTGTGTGTGTGTGTGTCTGCATGTGTGTATACACCCACACATATACAGGTAATCATCAAAAGTTGAGTGTTGGGCCACCACGAGCCATCAGAAAAGCTTCAATGCGCCTTCGCAGATTCTAAAAACAATGTCAGGAATTGTATTGGAGGGATGCAGCACTGGAAATTCCATCATTTGGTGTTGTGTTGACGTTGGTGGAAAACGCTGCCTGGGGCACTGCTCCACAATTTCAGACACACAAAAACTAGAGCTACACCGTGTTTTGAGCGATCTTTCAAGGACTATGCGACTGGTGGTGACGAGCCTGTGGATCTGTGGACAAGTCCTTTTTTGCCAATCTTGGCCCAGGTGTTACACAGCTCTCCTCAGAGTGCTTTACAAGCCCACCCACTGCAGAGGAGGGTGATGCTGTTAGCGTGTTTGGTAGGACACCATGGGAACAGCTTATTTTAGAACAGCAGGACCTCGCCTGTCTTTTCAGTAGCGCAATAGCTGGGGAGGAGATGTGGTATGCGTACCGTATGAGTCATTCTCCTCTGATCAAAAGCATGCTTACCGAGTAAATCCCATTAAGCGTTCTCATCTACAAAAAGAGATGGCTTATATGCTGGATAATAGCACAGCGAAGGCCAGCCCTAGTTGGTTCTGTTGCCACCACATCCTCTCATGCCATCATTAATCTGTGTAGGGATTGTTATTGCATATTAAAGTTTTGTCTATTGCAAACGCAGGTGGTTCTGTTATGGTGAGGGGTGCCTTTTCCTGGCATGGTTAAGATCCACTCAACTCTTAAGAGGGAAATGTAAACACCAATAAATACAAAGCCATTCGGAGTGGCATTGCCCTCCTATGTTGAAGCATTTCTGTGGTCTCTTCCATAATCACAATGTGCCCATCCTCAAGGCACAAGTGGTCACGGAATGGTTTGATGAGCATGAAAACAATGCAACACATATGCCTTGACTGTCTCACTCACCAGATCTCAACCCAATTCATGGGAGATTCTGGAGCGGCACCCAAGACAGCATTTTCCAGCACTATCAACAAAACACAGAATGATGAAATTTCTCGTGGAAGAATGGTGTTGCATCACTCAAATACATTTCCAAACACTTGTATAATCTATTGTGCATTTAATCTTTTCTGGCAGCAAGTGTTGGCCCAACACCCTATTTAGACTTTATGTT
This sequence comes from Aldrovandia affinis, assembly GCA_029706075.1. NCBI lineage: Eukaryota > Metazoa > Chordata > Actinopteri > Notacanthiformes > Halosauridae > Aldrovandia > Aldrovandia affinis. The sequence continues at coordinate 2,324,174 of JAINUG010000115.1, forward strand.
GGTGTTCCTTTTGGCAGTTACCTGTATACATATTCATATTTGAGATTCAAATTCAGATAGTAAATTCTCTAAAAATTAAAGCTTCTAAAACTCAAGCACAAAAAACGTATGGCATCTCAAATCCCTCAGCAAAACAGTTCATAAAATTTAAATATGTATAATTTTCCTAAAACAGGAAAGCTGAAGTTTTAGCTAAGGAATTGGTGGTGCACTTCAGACATCCAGCAATCATGCATTCTTGTTAATCCTGCAATGCTGAATAAATAATGTGACAGAACAATGCTCAACATTTGAAGCCTTTAAGGAAATATGCAATCAGTCCCTTTCCAAAAGCTCACCTGATTTGTTTTTAAGTACAACAACTCCCTGCTTGTTCACACTGTACACGTTGTGAACAATGTGCTTTGGGTTGAGCAGTTTTGCATCCAGAACTCCATCCAGTGACTCCAGGCCTAACACCCTCTGTACACTGGCAAAGGGTAGAGATTCAACACCCAACCACATGAATGAATTCAGCAGAACAATAAGAAACAAAGTTCACACGTGAAACTAGAGGTCGGAAGTGGATTCTGAGGTTGACGCCAGTTTCCCTTCATTCTGTTCAAGAGCAAGGCAAAGCCACTGTTTGATCTGAATTCAAACCTTTTGATGTATGATTCATCATCTTCAAGTGGAAGCAAACCCAAGTGACCAGACATTTCTCAGGGACCCTTCTCCTGTCAGCGCGGCTGCCCACACAAATTCTTTGGAGCAGAGCATGGTTCAAACAGAGAGGGGAGGGGGCGCCTTATTAGACAGTCTGGCTACTTGGTTAGAGCTTCAAAGGGATCGACTCAGGCCATCATCCCTCCGGCCAGGGTGGGGATGATGGCCTGAGTCCCCCACTTCCCAATCAGCGCACCCTTGAACTGCCCACACCCATATTGACTACCAGGGTAAGGGTGCAAACTTCATCAAGTCACCTGAGGCGGTGGGACAGCGACGGATTGGGTGCCCACCAGGGGCGGTCTGTGCATAGGCCCAGAGAGGGTGCAGATGCTGATATTAAATCAGACGGGTCCCACTGGGAACCACTGCTCTAAGTATCTGGCTAGTAGCACAATGGTTCACACTGCACTAGTGTGTGACAATCAGTGGCACAAACTGTGCTGGTGTTTAAGGAGTACCATAATGGTATAATACATACTGTGCTAAGGTCATAGACTTCCAGATCTGGTCGACGTGTCTCTGTGTGATCTCTCTCCTGCGGATCAACTTGCACTCGTGCACTTCCCCAATGGCAATGCTGTGCCTCTTGTTCCAGGACTCTGAATTCTGAAATCAGGACACATGGCTCCTTCATTGGTAACATGACACACAAGAATCCTAATGCCAGCAGTCACACCACCCTGTAACCAATTTCTGCCTGAGTGCTGGAGCTATGTAGGGCTGGGCTTGGTTCAAATATGGATGAGGCCATCTAATCATATATCAGTATAATTGCCTAAATAAACCCCTCCCTCTCCAGCTGAGCAGATGCGTGTTGAGCATTTTGCCACAGAATTGTTGCTATGTATCACCCAAGAGGATGGTGGTAGCTTTGCTTAAATTTAAATCCATGAAATGTGATATATGAACGCAATCCAATATTATTACCATGGGTAAAACTATACCATGAGAACGTGATGACTCAAAGGGGAACATGCTCTGTGGTGCCAATGTTCAAATGATGATAGACAATCGGCCAGGAAGGCAGTCTCTCACCAATACGAGCGGCTTCATGGGAATTTTCTCTGGCACCGTCACCTCCTCATAATCATCCCAGTTCGGTAGCTTGGAGAGGAGGCTACTGTCCATCAATGGCGGACGCTGGGGCAGGGGCTTGAGAGGTGATGAGGGAGGAAATCTGACACACAACAAGAAATAGCATTCAGCCCAATTATTTTGAGCAACATTACCACCAGGGCTGGTGTCAATTCAATTTCAATTCAGTCAATTCAGTTACTTCATTTCAAAACCTGTATAGAACATTAAAAATGGAATTGACCCATACCATGACTACAACATTGGCATGAATTGCACAGTAGCATTGGCTGAAAACTGCTCATTAAATTCAACCACAGGGATGTATTAATGCAGCTATTAGTCAAAATAAAGCAAGGCCTGAAGCAGAATCTGCAGACACATGACTTTGAACCTGCATGACCATCAAATTGTGTTTTTAGTCACAAATAGTGGAGTGAGGACTAAATGTGTAAATGGCAATTCAAATTAAATCTTAACTTTACAGAAACTGGAAATTAATTTTTAAAAGTCGCAGTAATTGCACCTAATTTTAATTTGGGGAAACTATAAATGTTTGTGAGGAGCATATGCATTGATATGCATAACATTTTACAAATATTTGGATTTAATTCATTTGATTTGTAATCTACTATATTTTATTTATCTTAATGAAAGATTACAATCACTATTATTGTTCAGAGGCCATTGTTAAGTCAGCGCTCAAGGTAGGGGTCACCAACTCTGGTCCAGAAAAGTCACACGATCTGCTGGTTTTTGTTTTCACCATAAAATCAGCAGCCAGTACAGACCCATGAAAGCAGGCGAAATGAGTTAACTGTGAAATCAACTGCTTCATAAAATGAAGTTCGGAATAACAATGAAAATCAGAAGACCCTGCGGATCTCCAGGACCAGGGTTGAGGGCCCTTGGCGCAAGGATTAACCAATAAAACGTTGACATCTTCATCATAATCATAAGTCAGTGCAGAGCATTTCTGTCATCCGATGTCACTGCTGGGCTCACCTGTACACCTGTCCGTTGTCCTCAAAGTTCTCTTTGCCAAAGCGCCCCTTGACATCCTCAAAGACGTGGTTCTTTAGGAACTTCCGCAGCAGCTGCAGAGTTTGATAGCGAGTCACTTCCGGACCAAAGTTGTGATTGCGTTTCAAGAGCTCGTGTAACCAATCCACAGCCTCGGAACCAGTGAAGCTGTTGTCATAGCTGCGGAAATGTGCCCAGTGTCGGCGCAGAGGCATGCCTCCTCGGAAGAGCTTGATGATTTCATTCCACTGTAAGGGTGAAGGGAAATCACTGTTGATTAATAAACTCTTAGTACAATGTACTTTTGTAGCATTGCAAAGTGAGAGACAACTAGCTTTCGAACTTGGCATTTATGGAACATGGAAAGTAGATTACAAATATGTTTTACATTTAAAACAATATTTGCACAATAGGGGTCTTTTAGTAAAGTAGATACTCATGGTCTCCAATTGGTCAAAATGATATAACAGGTCGTTAACTTTTGTATATTGCTAGAACTGTTCAAACTTAACTTAAAAATATATATATATATAATTTCAGACCAAGAGGTGGAATCATTAAAGCCATATAAAATAATTGAAACAAGCTTTATTCATAATTCATATTAATAGGTCATAATTGCCCTTCGGGGATAAATACAGTTTTTAATTGAATTGAATAATAAAAAATGAATTGAATTGAATTAATTTAAAAACAACAACTACAAGTCAACATTTTTAATTCACAGGAAAAACATAAACTCTTATGTAGCCTAGTTTATTAACTATACTTACATTTGCGATATTGACAACTTTACGGTCACAATGCTCTACACTATTATGCAGTCCGGTAAAGTATATTGGTTCTCTCAGGGATGTTCTCCATGACCTGGCAGTATTAGCTAGACAGGACTGCCCTATTACTAGTTAAGTCAAAGACGTTGAAGTTGCATTTCTGCTCAGGTTATTTCAAACAATTTTGAAGTTAACTCTTAGCTCAATTAGAAAGAATTCAGATATTATCAAGGCGGCCCTGCAGTGGATCGGTTGATAGGGTGATTGTATAATTATAGGTAATCTGACCATCTATGTTTACATTAATGCTAGTCGTTTAGCTTGTTTGGGCAATTATCTAACATCTAGATCTGTGGTTCTCAGACCAACAAGACGCATGTCCGCTTATGCCATCATGAGTCAATGGCTAAAAAGTTCACCGTCCCACTGAACACTGATACACTCGCAGAACGTGTTTTTTTTTTTTTGTAACGTACTCATGACATTGGTTAGTCAAGTTGGCTATGGTTGTTGGTCCATCTCGCAGGTATCTGTACAGTTAAGTTAGCAGGCTAGTTCGCAAACGTTAGCTCGGTTAGCTATCGTCGGGTGGGACAGCGTTAGTAGTTACTAGAATACTTGTCTAGTTGCATTAATGCTAGCTAGCATGACCTAGAATAGTTTTAAAGTGAATTTCTCAGCAGAACATTTAACTCATACAACATTAGCAAACTAATGTCAGCTAACAAAGTTAATACGCCATGTGTTGAGTCGAGTTTATTTGCTAGCTATCCAAGAAGATGATCAATGTCTAGCAATAGACAATCTTTTTGTTGGTAACGTAAGTTATCCTTCGCAATTTGTCAGGGTGGACAAAAATCTATTAAAGTTAACGTTAGGCAGCTAATTCGCGCTAAATTAACTGCCAACACAACAGCATTAGTGGCTAGTTTGTTGATACCTAGCTAGTTAAAATGAGCTACAAAAAATCAGATCAATTTTTTCGCGAATAACATGCTACTCACCAGTTTTGTTGCCCTGTAAGGACCTGGGCCGATCATTTTAAACTGTGTTCTACCTTTATTTAGTCCAACATCAACATACTAAATTAACATAATACTTAAATACTTTGACTGATATATTAACTACAAATACACACGTTTTGTCCTAGAGACATTCGAATCAGATCACCACACAAACATACGAAATGGTTTGAATCTCGGGACACATAACTGAGCTGTGTGATTGGAGAAGGAGAGTGATCACATGGTACACACGCATCCCAAATATGGGTAACACTCGGAAGTTACGCTGGACACATTAAAGGCGACTTTACAGCGACCGATTTGACATTAGCAACTGAATCCATGGGATTCACCCCTGCAGTGAAATGCACCAGCTGGGCGGGAGCGCGCACACATAATCACTACATTTGAAATAATTGGCTCCAACGTCGCCCTAAAAAGAAGGAAAGAACAACTAGCTTACATGTAATGCTTCGTTAAGAGCTGGCCCTCCCATCGCATATTAGGTTTGTAATGGGCGAAACTAGCCATACACACTGCCGCCCAGGTGCGTTTTCGCTACGGTTCATTTAACGTGAGTTGTCCACATTGGAGCCCTTACCAATGTGGCTAACTAATTCCCCGAGAGTGAACAATATGATTGCCACGATCATAAACGTCCGGGCAGAAAACTGCGGTTTGAAGACCATTTACGAGAGGGAATCCAACAGGAGGAATGTATATCACTCCACAACTGTAAAGCTCCCACCTGGGACTTGTAGAACAAGATGGGGCACTTCACTTGGTATTATGCGGAGTAGGCTATGTGGGAGAAAAAACCTAGTGATATTTGCATTTATGAACCTTGTAAACTCTGTGTTTTTGTTTTCATGATTTTAATCATTTTGTATAAATAATAATAATAATAGCTTTATTTGTATAGCACCTTTCATACAAACAGTAGCTCAAAGTGCTTTACAGGGAAAGTAAGGCATAAAAATATATATACATATATATATACACACATATACATATATACACGCATATATATACATATACACATATAAATACATACATACATACATACATAGGCATAAGACAGAAAGTAAAAAGAATAATAAAAATAAAAATCAAGAAAATACACATAACAATCATAAATTAATTAAAAGCCAAATTAAAAAGAAAGGTTTTTAGCTGCTTTTAAAATTGTCAACTGAGTCTGCTGTTTTAATGTTTTGTGGGAGAGTATTCCAGAGTTTTGGTGCAACATAACAGAAGGCACTTTCACCACTTTTTCGTTTGGCCACAGGTACAGTGAGTAAGTCCGCTGTGGATGATCTAAGTGCTCGAGTTGGTACATATGGTGATAAAATATCTTTAATATAAAAAAGGTGCTAGGCCATTTAAAGCCTTATAAACAAGTAGTAGGACTTTAAAATCAATTCTAAAAGAGACTGGGAGCCAGTGCAAAGCAGCAAGGACTGGTGTAATGTGTTCCCTTTTTTTTTTCGTTAGGACTCTGGCAGCAGCATTCTGAATAATTTGGAGTCTATTAATAGACTTCTTAGGCAGGCCAGTAAAAAGTGCATTACAGTAGTCTAAACGGCTAAAAATAAAAGCATGTACCAATCTTTCAGCATCTTGGAGAGTTAAAAGGGTTTTACTTTGGCAATGTTTCTAAGGTGAAAGAATGCCGTCTTGGTCACCTTATCTATATGGGATTTAAAATTGAGGTCAGCATCAAAGATGATTCCCAAGTTTCTGACCTCAGATTTTGTCTGTTTGGCCAGGCTTCCTAGCTTTGTAAGCGGCCGGTCTCTTTTTGACTTAGGGCCCACTAATAGTACCTCTGTCTTTTCTTCATTTAATTTCAGCAAGTTCTTGCCCATCCATTTATTTATATCGTCTAGACAGGCTGTAAGAACGCTCATAGCATTTGGGTCATCTGGCTCAACGGAGACATACAGCTGTGTATCGTCAGCATAACAGTGGAAATTTACATTGTGATTCTGGATGACCTTGCCTAAGGAAGCATGTATAATCAAAATAAAAGTGGTCCTAAAATACTCCCCTGCGCTATGCCACAGCTAGCATCTCTATGCTTAGAAACATTGTCACCAAGTTGCACAAAAAACTTTCTTTCTGTACATAGGTACGGAACCAGTTTAGTACAGTACCAGAGAGACCGACCCACTTCTCAAGGCGGTGAATTAAAATATTATGGTCTATGGTGTCGAAGGCTGCACTGAAATCAAGTAAAATAAGAACTGAAATGTTGTTTCTATCGGCACTTAGCCGTAAATCATTTGCTACTTTAAGTAATGCTGTTTCAGTGCTATGATTGGCGCGGAACCCTGACTGGAAGTTTTCCAGGATATTGTTTTGAACAAGATATGAGTTTATTTGTTGAAAAACTACTTTTTCTATAATTTTGCTTAAAAATGGCAGGTTGGATATGGGTCTGTAATTGTTTAGACTGGAAGTATCTAAATTTGATTTCTTGAGTAGAGGTTTTACTAGGGCGGTCTTAAAGACATCTGGGAAAATACCCATCGTTAACGATGAATTAACAATATTAAAAGTCTCTAAACTTAGACAATCGAAAGCATCTTTGAATAATTTAGTTGGAATGGGATCTAAAGAGCATGTGGATGGTTTCATTTTTGAGACAATGTCCCGGAGTGTCGTTTCACTTATCTCAGTGAAAGTGCTCAGAAATGCAGTGGGAGAGTCAATCGTAAGGTCCAGTGTGGGATTTCCACTAAGATTCACTATACCATTGCGTATTTTTATGATCTTGTCTAAAAAGAAGGATGCAAATTCTTCACATTTTTTGGAGGAGTCTTGGCTAGTGATACCGGCAGTGGGTGCAGGATTCAGTAAGGTATCGATGGTTGCGAACAGTACTCTAGGATTGTTAGTATTATTAGAGATTATTTGAGAGAAGTGGGCTTGTCTCTCTTTCCGCATCGCTTTGTTGTACCCAGCAACACGCTCCTTATAAATATCGTGGTGAACCTGGAGTTTAGTTTTGCGCCATAGTCGTTCAGCTTGACGACAGTTTCTTTTCAGCTGAGAGGTAGTGCTGTTTTTCCACGGTAGAATTTGGTTACAAGAGAGTTTTTTTACTTTAATTGGAGCTACCGAATCTATGGCCTTTCTTAGTTTTTCATTAAAGTTTTTAGCAAGATCACAAACAGATGAGTTAGAAGTAGTTACAGCTAAAGAACCCATCAGAGTGTAGAAACGTGCAGTTATTGTGTCATCGATGTAGCGCTTCTTACGAAGCGAGCTGGCACTTCCTTGGCGGTGGCCTCTAAACTGATACTGAAAAGAATGCAACAGTGATCCGAGACAATTACATTTAAAATAGAAGAAATATCAACATCCAGACCCTTTGAGATAACTAGGTCCAGAGTATGGCCACGGTTATGTGTGGGACTAGAGACATGCTGAACCAGATTTAGGCTATTTAAGAGATTAATAAAATCAGCGGCCCTGGAGTCAGTGACATTGTCTATGTGTAAATTAAAATCACCAGTTAAGAGAACACGGTCATAGTTAATCAGAATAATGGACATGAATTCAGCAAATTCAGGTAGGAAGCTGGGGCAATGTCTAGGAGGGCGATAGAGAGTAATAACAAGGGTGGGTGATTTTGATCTGAGAGATATAGCTAGATATTCAAAGCTTTGGAAATTGCCGAAGGAGACTGCTGTACAGTTAAAACCATCGAAAAAAAATTGAGGCAATACCACCACCCCCTCTTTCCTTCCCTAACAGCCTGCAGGAAGTTATAGTTGGGAGGAGGCTTCAATGAGCTCAGCTGAACCAGCTGACAGCCAGGTTTCTGTCATTAAGATGAAGTCTAGTTTATGTTCAAGGATAAAATCATTAATGTAAAATGTCTTCTTATCTGTCAGCGACCTGATGTTTAGAAGAGCCATATTAAGTTTAACATTTTTACACATGGAGGTCGGCGCCACCGTCTTAATGGCAATTAAGTTACTCTTAACTGAACTCTTCATAGCATTATTTACAGTAGAAGACCTTATACAAGCATTCTTTGCTGAAGGAATGGAAGCTAAATTTGACCTACTAGCCGTTAGCAAACATGATGAGTAGTGATTACTTAGCCTAGTAGTAATCAAAACAGGAATTGCCTGGTCCACTAATGAAACAGCTACACGATCACGTTGTTGTGCACAGGGGGACGTGTCCTTGGTGGTACTTTTGGACGTGTCTTTGGTGGTACTTTCCGTACATGCCGAGGAGGGGGCTGTGGTGGTGACTGTTTCAGCTGGTTGGATCTTGATAGGACCGGGAGCATGGGAATGATTTGGGCGTTGCTTTTATACCAGCTTTCACCAATTCATTCATTCTGGGAGTAAAAGGGGGTGGGGATAGTAGGAGCGGAGAGGAGGAAAAGCAGAAGGAGGGAAATGAAGCTTCATCTGGTTGCGGTTCAGGCCAGTCGAAGTCCGCTACACCACGGACATGGTCTGACGGGGGGGTGGAGGATGGTGCTGGCCGGACGTGGCACACCGAGTCGTCTGGCTGCCGTTCCGGCCAGGGGGGGGGGGGGTGGAGGATGGTGATGGCCGGACGTGGCACACCGAGTCCCTCTCATCTGAAGGTTGTGTTGGAGGAGCTGCCAGGCTGGCTGAGGGGGGCGGAGGGTGATGATGACTGGATGTCTGGTGGTGAGCACATTGTGTGCTTCTCTTGCGATATAGGAGCTGATGTCTGTATATCAGGGTTCTGCACGTCATCTGGGCTCACAGCAAGGTCAGGAGGCAGATAGGCTTTATCTTCCACGGCCTCTGTGAGGGGTGGCATTGCGAAGGGTGACGATGTCACCCTTGAATGACTCAGCACAGTGGAGTGGCAGATGGAATATAGGACATGCGAGGTGAAAAGATTTCCAGAGATGTATTCAGAGTAAATCCATTTTCCATGAAAAGATCTCCTCGTTCCCAGAACAGGTCAAAATTGTCAATAAAGTTCACTTTATGTGTGTGACAGGCAGCTGACAGCCATCTATTTAAACACAGTAGTCTACTGAACCTGTTTACTCCTTTTCTGAATGAGGGAGGGGCCCACTAATGTAGGCTTCAATGTCCTGGGAGTTTAGCATGTTAAGTAAACCCAGTAAAGTCCTGTTTCAGTGTTTCTGTCTGTTCTTTTGAGATATAATTTCCCCCAGTATGAATGACAATCTTTTTCACTGAATTGTGGGCAGTCAGAATATCTGGGATTTTTTTGTCATGCCATTGACCATCTCCTTAGGGAGGCAGAGTATTTTAATGTTTTTCTTACCATAGGCGTGGATAGAATTGATGGTAACATCACCAGTGATGAGGATCGCTGGCTCAGTGGCCTGCTGGTTGCTGCTGCGGTGACGCGGTCGCTGTGGGTGCGGTCGCGGCCCTGTGTGTTGTTGTCCTCCGCGGCGTCTCGTTCTGTCAGAGCGGCGCGGTGCTGATTGAGGTGTAGCGCCAGCTGCGTCGTCTGGCTCCGTTCCGGCTCGTGTAACAGCGGCAGGAATCTGTTTTTAAGCTGAATGGCCAACAGTGGCTGAGGGGTACTCACCACTCGCCCTCTGCTCGGCACATCCAGGCAGCGCTTCGCTGTTATCTGTCGAGTCCGGGCTGCAGCCACGTCCGCGGTAACATTAGCTCCTTGTTGCGCTAGCAGTTCGCTCTCTGCTGCGAGGGATGAGGTGGCCAGGGAGGGCCAGCCAGTCACGGTGTTTATCTCCGGGCGTTCAGTTACTTCTCCGTGTATCACGAGTTTCGGGGATGTTTTTCTTTTTCTTTAGTAGCTTAACTGGGGTTAGTCCGGTAGCATCAGTTGCAGCTAGCGTTAGCTTCGCTGGGGCTGGACCAGTAGCATCGCTTGCTAGCGTTAGTTTAGTTTCATCGTGAGTCCGAAAGACACACGATGAGACAGGTATTTTAACCTGCGGAGTCCACGGGATGGTGGTGTCATTGTCCTCTGAGACGAATAACTTGGTCTGCAGTAATGCGATCGTTTTTAAGTGTCCAGTGCAGTCTTTGCAGGGGGGCATATCCTTGGGTACTTAGCTTCCTAGCTAGGATAAGCTGGAAGCTAGGTAGCTGATTCTAAAGTTAGTGCTCCGGCCGGAGGAAAAAGAAAGGATAATTAAAGGTCCTAGGATAGGAACTAAAAACCATTAAAAACGAGATAAAATTAAAGCTAAAATGAGCAATAAAACAGCATAAAAGCAGAGTTTGCACAGAGCAGAAGAAAAAGCAGCCGCCACTGTCAATGTCAAAGATAAACCATGGTATGAGAAATATTGAATGCATATGAAGTAAGAGTCTGTACCAGGCAGAAATAAGGCCATGGACACCTGCGCATGGAAGGCCTGGAGGCGCGCTAGAGGGCCCCTGGGCCTGTAGTCTAGTCTGACACTGTCTTGATTTATGGTAACATGTAAGTGGGGGGAGCTGGGGTGATAAGAAGTACAAGTGTTGTTGCGCTCAGCGGTCCCAAGGTCACGCCAGCAGGTGGATTGGGGAAGGAGTTTAAGTGGGAGGTCAGTACCATTAATTGTTTAATTTTTTTTATGCCAGACGTCAGCGGGCGATAAATTATGGTGTCTTACATAAAACAATGATGTCTAATAGGGCGGAGTAAGCTTTTGGAAATTTCCACCCCAATGGGGTATGGAAAATTTTCAGGAGGCCTCGCAGGGGAAGATACTTTGAAGACAGGATAAAAGGAGATGGCTCAGAGAGGAGATTTCACTCCTTGCTTCGTGAACCAATGGCTCTTGAAATGTAAAAGGAGATGGCTCAGGGAGGAGATTTCAGTCCTTGCTTCACAAACCAACGGCTCACTGAATGTAACCATTGTTCATATTCAAATAAATAATCATTATTACTACAGACTCTGAAGATTGTTTTACTTTGGAAGAAGACTACTTTATTTTGAAGAAGTATCCAATGCGGTGGGATCTCTCGGTCCATCTGGCCCAGACCGGGTTCAGATTCTCCCTCAGCTACCACGAAATGCAACGGTGTTGAAGGACCTACAACACTTAAACATTACAAGCCCAACTCTCACTTATGGCGATGCACAGAAAGGGACTTGTGGACGTAATACACTGGTTGGAAAATCGAGACGTGAGAACTCACAATGCAATGAAGCCACATTATGAATTCAAACATTCCAATCATTGACACAACAGGTCAGGTACAAAGTACAGACGTCTCAATAAAGAAGCAATGCCTTAAACCCTCTAAGGACATTAATAGCAAATTGACTGATTACTCTAACCCGGATCAAACCAAAAGGAAACTACTCACCATTTTATGAAAGCAGCGAGAAAACTTGAGCCACAGCAAGTCTGTTGCCTACACTAGATACATATTCCCTTGCATTGGATTCAATTCCACTGTTTGACAAACATCGCAAATGATGCATACAAAAACTATGCAAGAGAAATAATGGAAATTCCTTTGAGTGAGTTTTGGACAAAAGCAGACAATTTCTTTTCCAATATAACACACAAGGCAAAGGTGTATCTGTCTGCTGTGGGAAATTCAGTGGAAAGAAGTGTGCTTTCCTATGGGCAAGGTTTTACAACACAATGTCAGGTTATGACTGAAGATTGGGTCAACCAAATGACCACGTCAAAGTGTAATATGTGCCAGACCTTTCTTTTTTCACTGACATGTACGGCTTATAAACATGAAAAGATGGCAAAAATTCCAGATATTTTGTCAAAGTTAACTACATCACCTCCTCGATTAGTTGTGCCTCAAAAGTTGTGGAGTTGGCTCAACATCTCATTTTTGAGCCACTTAGCTACAAGTTAGCTAGATACATGACTAATATACAGTGGGGAAAATAAGTATTTTCCCCCCTGCTGATTTTGTGAGTTTGCCCGCTTACAAAGAAAGGAGCGGTCTATAATTTTCATGGTAGGTTCATCTTAACAGTGAGAGACAGAATATTTTTTTTAAATCCCAGAAAATCACATTATATGAATTTTAAACATTTATTTGTGTTTTATTGAGGAAAATAAGTATTTCACCCCCTAGCAAAACATGACTCAGTACTTGGTGGAGAAACCCTTGTTGGCAAGCACAGCGGTCAGACGTTTCTTGTAGTTGGTCACCAAGTTTGTGCAGATCCCAGGAGGGATTTTGGCCCACTCCTCTTTGCAGATCCTCTCCAAATCCTTAGAAATCCATTTTCAGTGTTCTGGCTGAGGGAAGGAGGTTCTCACCCAAGATTTCCCGGTACATGGCCCCATTCATCCTCCCCTCGATCCGGTGAAGTCGTCCTGTGCCCTTAGCAGAGAAACAGCCCCAAAGCATAATGTTTCCACCGCCATGCTTGACGGTGGGGATGGTGTTCTTGGGGTCCAAGGCAGCTTTTTTCTTCCTCCAAACACGGCGAGTCGAGTTGATGCCAAAGAGCTCGATTTTAGTCTCATCTGACCACAGCACTTTCTCCCAAGCCTCCTCTGAATCATCCAGGTGCTCATTGGCAAACTTCAGACGGGCCTGTACATGTGCCTTCTTGAGCAGGGGGACCTTTCGGGCACTACAGGATTTAAATCCATTACGGCGTAGTGTGTTACCAATGGTCATCTTGGTGACTGTGGTCCCAGCTGCCTTGAGATCATCAACAAGCTCCAGCCGTGTAGTTCTGGGTTGTTCCCTCACCTTTCTCATGATCAGGTTCACTCCACGAGGTGAGATCTTGCGTGGAGCCCCAGACCGAGGGAGATTGATGGTCAATTGGTGTTTCTTCCATTTTCTAATTATCGCACCAACAGTTGACTCCTTCTCACCAAGCTGCTTGCCAATGGTCTTGTAGCCCATTCCAGTCTTGTGCAGGTCTACAATTTTGTCCCTGATGTCCTTAGACAATTCTTCGGTCTTGCCCATTGTGGAGAGGTTGGAATCTGATTCATTGATTGATTCTGTGGACAGTTGTCTTTTATACAGGTAACGAGTACTTAATTAGGAGTACTAATTAAGTAAGAGGACTAATCTGTGTGCCTCCTGGTCACATAACCGGTCTGTGGGAGCCAGAATTCTTGCGGTTTTGCTAGGGGGTGAAATACTTATTGTCCTCAATAAAACACAAATAAATGTTTAAAATTCATATAATGTGATTTTCTGGGATTTTTAAAAAATATTCTGTCTCACTGTTAAGATGAACCTACCATGAAATTTATAGACCGACCGTTCCGTTCCTTTCTTTGTAAGGGGGCAAACTCACAAAATCAGCAAGGGGTGAAATACTTATTTTCCCCACTGTAGGTGGGTTTGCACTTTTTCACATGTAATGCAGAAAATGAACCATCAGAGGTTAAACAAGTTTTTGTTTTATTTCCCTAATGCAGCGGTCCCCAACCTTTTTTGCACCACGGACCGGTTTTATGCAAGACAATTTTTTTTTGGGGGCTGTATGGAGGTGGTCATTTTTCATTTTTCAAAATAAAACACCCTGCAGACTGCGATAGTCAATAAAATGGAAATAAAATTAAAACGTTTTTATTATTTCTGTGCGGCCCGGTACCAAATGCCTCACGGACCGGTACCGGTGGTTGGGGACCGCTGCCCTAACTAATGGATCTGGGTGGGGTGTGAACAGTGACTGAAGGTAGGAGGGTGCAGTACCCCTCGTGGACCAGTACATCAGTGTCAATGACTTAAATTGAATGCAAGCTGCTACCAGGAGCCAGTGAACAGTGGTGGAGAGGAGTGCCGTGTGAATTTGGGAAGGTTGAAGACCAGATGTGCGGCTACGTTCTGAACATTGTTGCAGTTCATTGATAGCACAGGTCTTTAGGCCAGCCAGCAAGGTTGCAGTGGTCCTCTTGGGTAAGAAAGGGGCAGATTCTCCTGATGTTGTGGAGGGTGATCGCTGCGATTAGAAGCATCGCTGCCCATAGAAACTCAGCTGGTCAAGACAAGTAGAACCATCCCCGACAATGGAAGTGTCAATCCGCAGAGGACTCTTTGCTGTGAAGAAGAGTAGTTCTGTCTTTCTCACGTTAAACTTCAGGTGATGGGTGGCCATCCATGTTGAGATGTCCACCAGGCAAGCAGAGATGAGTGCTGGCACATGTTTTGGAGGGAGAAAATGAAGGAGTTGGGTGTCATCTGCATAACAGTGCCAAGAAATGGCATGAGAAAGATGTGCCAAGAAATGGCATGAGATGTTTTACTGAATTAATGACTTTTTTTTTTTCATACCATTGTCACATATAAAGACCACCAATTTTATGTCAATTTAAACAAACCTCACACATTGTAATAGGAATAATTTATTTTGGCACGTAAAAACTTTGAATAACATACTCAAATTTACATTGTTGAATGTGGTATCATGTCTAAAAAAAGACATTCATTACTACAGTGAACTAGGCAAGTTTCAATATAAAACTGAACAGT
This sequence comes from Aldrovandia affinis, assembly GCA_029706075.1. Lineage (NCBI taxonomy): Eukaryota > Metazoa > Chordata > Actinopteri > Notacanthiformes > Halosauridae > Aldrovandia > Aldrovandia affinis. The sequence goes on from JAINUG010000115.1 coordinate 2,339,177, forward strand.
CAGATGTTGCAGTGCTGCCCCATCTGAGATCACACCATTTGTTTGCCTAATGCTACAAATTGTACATCATCCCATATGTGAATTTTTGTTTTCAATCACCCTGGGTGCACAACTACATAGCACCCAGTACACTGGATTCATATGCAGATGCGATTTCTACAATAAAAAGAAAGCAGCCCACATTGACGACATACATTCTGCTTAGGCATTACTTACTTAAAACCGAAATTTCACACAGGATTTCACATATTTTAAATACACAATAGAATAGTTACATTCATTTTATGATCACTGTACATAGTCTCACCAGTCAAAAGAGCTTGTTTGGTCTAACTCAAAATATAGTGGCAACTGGTCACAACATTACTTGCTCAATTCTGTGAAATGTCAATCACCGTTCCACAAAAAAGGACTCGAGTCCTTCTTCTGGGCTTTACACACCTCTCACACCTAAGAGAGTGTTCATGTACCCATCACGGAGAATACATTTGTTCAAGTTTCATTGCTCAGTTGCGACTAGTTTCAGTGTTCAGTTCTGCTTTCTGTGGAATAATCTTTGATTTACAAAAGAGTTTACAAAATTAAATACATTTTTTTCATTTCAGCAGCAAGACAGACAAGAACCCAACACATCCAGCGTCCCAAGAACACAGGAAGAACATACCAAAAACCTAGTGATCCTCTTAACTTCAGACCCAGCTGCTAACAGCACCCGCTAATGATATCTAGTGAAACCAGGGATTGGTGAAAAGTCAATCCAACACACATTGGGTGGCATTCCATTTAAGATACAGTAGCTAACGAAGCTGCAAGGACAGATTACAAACTTGTGAGGAACATGCTCTGAAATGAACGATCAAATATTATAAAAAACTACTATAAAATGTACAGTACCGTTTCAGACATATTGCTTTTGTTGATTGTCACTGGCAAAAAAGAGAAAGAAATTAAGTCAGCATTTACTCTTCTTTGTGCCTGTGCACCCCATTTCCATTGTGAAGCCCTTTTCCGTTTTGGACAGCCTTTCCATTTGGCACGACACTGCCGTTGTGTATGGTGCTACCATTTTTCACAGCACTACCATTCTGCACAGTGTCACACTTCTGTGCGACTTTGGGTAGCCGCTTTCCCTTGATGTAGGCATGGTACCAGAAGTTGAGGAAGAGAACCAGGAACATCAGTCCATATAGGCCGATGACATACACGAAGATAGGATGCTGATATTGGCAGTCCTTCATGAAGAAGTACTGGCCGATGTGAACAGTCACCAGGACAAACTGAACCTGCATGAGAGAAAGTGAAGACATTTTTATGATGGAGGTCTTAAGATGACAAAGTAAAGTCAAACAAACACATCAGATAATCACATCAAAATGACAGTTTTACCACTGACAAATTGGAGGTTTCTGAGCCAAACTTCAATCTTCACCCATCCAGTAAATGAAAGTCATGTAACCAACTATGGGCAGCTACAAACTACATTCCCAGGCTTGACACCTCAAATGCATCTACAGTGAGTTGTGTATAGTGCAGCACTGTGCTTTATCATGATATTTGATTTGGCACCTGTAAGAAGCTCTTAATGTCCATCAATTCCATTCAAATAACCTTCCATTAGGCCATGGTACCTTTGGGCGCCGCCCCCACAAGTAGAGATTGACAATGGATAGGAGATTAGCATATCAACTTGGTCCACATACCAGCTGGACGGTAGTCATGTACTTTTTCCACCACAGGTATTTCTGATAGGCAGGTCCCAAAGCAGACAGGCCATAGTAAGAGTACATGATGACATGGACGATACAGTTCAGCAGGGCGTGGAAGGTTCCCATTCCACCTACAGCAACAGCATCAAAACCAGCAATCATTTTCTTTTCTTCACTAAAGTTGAATTAACTACATCCGCATCTGAATCATTAGTAGATTATCTGCACTATGCAAAATTATAATATTCTACAATGCTTTAAACATTTTTAAACCATCTCCACAATTTAAATAAACATGCTTTCAATGTAATATCAGAGTGTTTCCTTACAAGAGTTACTTTACATGCATGCACTGCTTTAGATCAAATTCCACATGATGCAAAGGCATTTCTGTGGGTTAAAATATTGAAGGAAGGCTGTACCTGCTGCAAATTTGACTCCAAACCACCAGGTGAAGGGCATAATGGAGTGATGAAGGACATGGAGGAATGAGACTTGGCTGTTCTTTTTTCGGACAACAAAGAAGATCTTTGAAAGAGGAGAAATTGGATTAATTTCATTTGGGACCTGAATGCAGGTAGGCAGTTGAAGACATGCAATTTGTAGCATTCCATGCATTCTCAGACATCAGTTTAATGTTTATACTAAACCTACGGATTTGTTATTTTTGAGAACCACATGTGTACTTACAGTATCCAACATCTCAATGAATTTGGAGAAGTAGTACAGCCAGCAGGTCCATGCCATCTAAAAAGACAAGTTTAGTTTATTACATCTTAAAATTAGTCTATTGACATAGCCAGTGCTTTTGAGACATTACATTTTGAACACACCACAAACACCATCATACAGGAATCAGTTGCAAGGTGAGTGATTGTGATTATGGTTATGGACACAAAACAGGGTTAACACTGAGGTAAATGAGGTAAAATGCTAGCGTGCATGCACACTAACAGCAGGTGGAGCTGCATCCTTTCATCTTACCCGAACAGCCTGGGGAGATCTTGAGTAATCCACAAGGTCGCAGTGGAAGGAATACCCGGTAGCCCAGCCAGACATGAGAAACTGAAAAGGAAGTAGAAATTTAACATCCTTTCAGTCTTAATAACTGAAGTAAACCCAACAGGATATGGCGGTATATTGTTTAGGGATTATGCCTCAACCAATAGACAAATTGACAGTTTTGGAAAATGAACACAAAACACAGAAGTTGGGGTGAGAAGGTCATCATCTGCATCAACTCTATGCTTTCATTTATTCACTTATGAACCAGCCTTTGTGAGGGAAGCCCACTCGGAGAAAGGCTCCAACATCATCACTCCTTTACTCATGGTCACAAGAATGCATATACGTTACCGTCAATTACCAGAGTGGAATCTTACTGAACACATGGCAGTGCAAGGCGCACGATGTCAACATGAATCAATCATAAAGCAAAAAAGAAAACAATTTCACTACTGACATCTTATTTCCCACATGCAATATACGTTCTGGCAATGGTGCCCAGAACCCACAATGCCACAAAGAAACAGATGGAACCCTTTTGTCATGAACCGATGACATCATTACACAGCACACGCACCCCATACTCACTTCGTAACACATGTAGATGGAGAAAGCAACAATGCTGAAGTTGTAGACTATCATGACATCCTTGAGGTGGAAAGGTTTGCGGTTTTCCATGATCTTCGGTCCCAAGTACGTGACAAAGTAAATGTATGCTGCGACTATTATCGTCTGTGGGAGGAGCGAAGACATAAGCAGCCAGTCCTCGGTCCTGGGGTCTGACAAAGACAAACAGCCATTTAGAGAAATGGAATATGGAAGTGTTCTGCAAGGCCTAACAAGCACGGTGTTTCATAAATTATCAGAGGTGAATTTGCCTATGTGGAACCATTTAGGAGTCACGGAACAATCTGATTGCCCATGACCCTCTCCTTAATCTTACATTTGATCATGATTGGCCAAATGCTTGTCCTATTCAGATTCTGTCATACATCAACACCATCTGCATACAACAGTATGATTCTTAATGCAACTGTGCCTCAACTTACCAGCCACTTTGATCATCTCGTCATACAATAGGACAGCTCTTGAGGTCAGCTCGTTGATAGCCATTTTGATTATTCTGTCAGGCAGCACTCACTGGAAAAAAGTTATTGTTGGTAAATGGTCAAATTAAACACATTCTTCACCAGTTAACTGTTGGGATATTGTTCACAAATTCCCAATAACCATCTGGTGGGATACTTTTCCACAACAATGAATTCTCTACCCATATGGAAGGTTTTGACAAATGAAATTCATGACATGCTGAGCCAGATGTGAGTATAGTTTATTTCACCATTTCAAAAAATAGGGCAATTTCACTTCAATATCACCTGACTCTTGAAAAAAAGAGCCTATAGAAAATTTTAAGATCACCATCAAGTAACAATTCTGAACCAAAGGCTGTGACTCTTTTGTAAAGAGCGTGCCAAACACTTGGTTTATGAACTGCCATGAAGGGCTGCATTGTGGAGCATCAAGACCGCATGCTAGAGTAATGTGACTGCACTTTCCTGCAGACACATGCTGCTCATGTGATTTCACGGTCTATTCCAGCCAATTCTAAACAGCAATGGTTTAATAAGGAAAGTAGGCAAGGTAATTGCCATTACCTCACATACACCAGCCACCCACAGCCCTACCCGAGTCCATACTGTAGAAAGGAGATGTAGTTACTACAGAGTTTTTTAACATAACACTGCAATAGCCACAGTGGATCATGCATTAGCCATGCGGTCTACAGCCCCTTCAACATGCAATACCCACCCCATTTATGAGCCTTGATCAAACAAGCAGGCGTGTCTCTGCATGTCATTTCCTCATTAGTATCCAGAACTGGGGACAGGTCCAATGTCTCACACACACACGGTAACTAGAGCTTTGTCAATGCAATGCAAATTGTATGGTGAAGACAAACAATGGCAAGCTGAATGTGAAACTGAATTTTCCACGTGTCAATTACAGTACACCATTATGCACAGGCATCACTGTGCAAGCCAACCTTGGGTTACAAAGCACCATTTCATTTATTCTACACAGCAACGGTGAGTGGTAATCCTAAATATTAGAATCACAATCAATCCAAGCCTCTGCATAAAATGCTATAGTAAATACATTTTGTGAAGTTCAATTTTAGTCAAACATTCTTCCCTAAGGAGTTCACTGGCTTAGTGTCAACCATAAGGGAAACAAATGTTTGCCAAAGTCAAACACCTCACCCAGTGTCTGGCATTCTGACAAAAGGGAACACATTTACAGCATTCCTTGTTAACATCCAGCCCATAAAGTTGACTGTGTGCATCCTTCCTAATTCCTTTTCAAAATGCATTCTTTGCCTCCCATAATTGTACTACCCTCTACTGAAACCTTACAAAATAGATAAAACAAACAAGGTTAAACCAATAAAATGTTCACTATAACTTTGGCATGAGCCACCATCTTAAATATGCCAACTCTCTACAATACATCCCAGGGGAGATGGTGCAAAGCAGTCCTGAAAACATGATTAAGTTCCTGGGAGAATGAGGCAAAGGTTTTCCCAACAGGTTGAAAGATAGGCTACATGAGGAGTACCACTGGGAAAGTGCTAGTGACTGTGCTGCATAACAAATGAATACAAATGTGCATTTAAAACTTATACATAATCAAACAATTTTTCCACACAATTTTCAAAGTGCAAAAATTGATTTTGTGGTCTAATGAATCACTGCACACAACTGATGCCTATAGGCTATAGAAAGGAACACATTTCATGCATTGCCTGTTAGCCAAGTAGGCAGTAAAATGAAATTCAAGCCATCTAGACATGGTGACCTAATTATGGCCTGTAGTTTTACTGCAGCCAGACCTTACGTGCTTTTGGATTTTTATCAAGAGCTCCAGTTGCTTCTTGTACAAAGCAATGGCAATCCCCGCCAAAGCAGAAACGCCTCCGTCAAAGTGTGCATCAAGGACCAATGCAAAGTTATTAATTAAACACAATTATTTAATTAAGATTGAGATTGCACGGCCGCCTGCGTGTGGAACAGCAAAAGGTAGCAGGGTCTTTGGGAGCGTAATGCTGGCTAAATCATCAACACCAGTCAATTCAAGGATCAGCATTTGATTAAAGCATTTGAAATATTAAGCCAATTGAGTTAGGCTACCTTCTCGTCACACTAGAAACACTACACATACATACCACCACACCACATATACATTAACAGTCAATGGTGGAAAGACTAGACTGGTGGGTGCTTCTTTTTATTTAAGTTCCAACACGTTTGAATAGTGCGTTTCAGGGGCCTTTCAACAGTCGTGGGGTGGGGCCCACAAAAGAGGGAAAAACTATTTCCCACACCAGGCTGCTAGATTGGCAAGTATGGAACTGCACAGATAATGTCATAATTTAATTAATATTACTGCCAGGGGAGCTTTGGGAGTGTTCAGAAGCAGAACAGGTCAGGCAATCTGCCATGTGAAAGTTCCCCAGCTAAAGGACTCCAGCAGCAGACTTGACAAGAGTTGCATAACTGGTTCCATGGTAGAGACCAGACAAATCAATAAGGACCCATTGGGCCCCTCGCCGATAATTGTCAAGGGGTGGGTAATGGCCACAGGGAATAGAGGAGGGAAGGTCTCAAAACCAAAGAACAGGTTGACTATGCCACACCCACCACTCCTAGAAGCTCGGGAGATGTGAATGGGGTATTATGTAATGCTACGCTCTGGAACAGCAAGAGAAAGAAAAAAAACACAACCCTAAGGCTCAGATTTCAAGGTGTACTCTTGCAACACAGCGACAAACTCATTCAACTGATTGGCTGAAAACATTGCACACCTCACACAGATTGAGGTGGGTTTTCGCCACCTGTTTAACACACCCATGATAGTGGCTGACATCACAATCAGGATTATAAGGACATGTGGAGTTAATATTGCCACAGAATTGAATAAACCACTCCTCTTAAAGTACTTCATTGGCATCATCAGATGTTGAAATTCAGTTTTTTAATCCAAATGAAAACACTCAAGTACATCAAGTACTTTGAAAATGTACAATTTAACAGATTTCCCTTCAGACTAAATCAAAACATAAGATATATTTAGGGCTTCCCAGAACATCTTAAATAGATTTTTGACCTTCAAGTACAAACTTTCCTTTCCTTATTCCCTTATTGAGCAAAACTAATGGTAATTACCTTGCCTGCGCTCACTTCTAGAATAGTGTAGAAGTGATAACAACCTGACAGAGCATAATGTATCACCAACGTGATGCATAGAGATTTCACTAAAAGAATAAAACACATGTAAAATCTTACAAGAAGCCAAAAATTTAAATTAAAAAAGTCCGAAATGCAACGACCAAACCATTCATAACAAACAAAGAATTCCTTAATTTATTCAATAAAATATCTACTTTCGGTCTAACGTGTGTAGGGCATATTGAAAATTCCATTCATGTTTCGTGGTTTAACTATTAAACGTCCGGATCTACTTTGATTAGCAACAGTATCGGAATAAATAATGGATGCTCAGGTGTACCGAAATTATGTGTAACCAACTACTTCTATGACAAAACGTTTTATTCCACAACTACGTTCCAAGATCAAATATAATGTAGGCTAATGGTATCGAACAGCAGCCCCACCCTCAATTTTCACTGAACTCAAACCACCTGTAACATCTACCTTACAGATCATGCAAAATCTAAATAGTTACCAAATGGAAGACATCACAGTGAATAAATGTACATACAGTATGTAAAGTAAATGTAAACATTGAACTATCGTAACTGAAGAAAACAAATAATTGTTTGGTAGAAATACATGCGTTTTCTATACCCGGTTAGTTATGTTGTCAGTAGGAATTTACGGGTGGCTTTAAAGTTTGTATGGAGGTAACATGTTCAAACGAAAACAAATATATGACTAACAGGATGCACACCGTCCCGTTAAAGGTATGATTCATGGGTTACCTAAAACATGAAATGCTCCACAGTTGCCTTAGTTCTGAAAGTCGTATTTCTTCCTAAAGGGTTGTACAACGATAGCCAGCTTCAGAAAATGTATACGCGTTTAACAAACCTGCGGTACTCTTCCTTGACGTAGAGCGGTGACCTGTATTCCTGTGGTCTCACCTGATACCGCCCTGCCCTGAGAAAGTGCGAATGAGTCGATCGGTTATGATGAGGCTTACTTATGTTCCGCCGCGAGACCACTCCCATGAGAATGGTGGTGGGTGGAGACAAATGAAAACTTACTCAAGAGAGGGAGAAACTCGTCGCTAACTTGCGATTGGTTTGCCAGATTTCCGGTTAATAAATATAAACCTGAGCACATTGTGTTACGATGTGTCTTCATTGTTTGTAATATGATGCCAGTGACTGGAAGTTTACAGTGTTCACAATCTGTAATTTGCATTCTCTATAGAATAGCATTCATTCTCATATGTAGGCTATATGTGTATCTCATATTCTCAAGTGTATATATATTCATATGCGTTCATCTGATGATTTGTGCAGGTGAGTGCCACCTACCATAGCTTGTATGTTCATTTGTTGAAGCTCAAAAACATATATCATAAGACTGAAAAATGCAATGTCCCTCTAAATCACATATTGAAACTACTGCAGAATATCCAACCAATGTAAGACAGTACAACTGACCTATAATGAAAATGGCTGTCTTGTTCTTTACATGTTGTATTAAACCATATAGTAACCTATATAGCAATTAATTGTGCACAAACATCCATCAGTAAAAATAAATCACCAAATGTTTTTAAATGATTTTATGCAAAACATTTAAGCATGTTGAAGTTTAAAGAACGGTACATAGTTATGACTGGACTGCAAGGCCGTAACCATGGAGTCAACATTGGGGGGGACATTTTTAAAAATATATCAGCTAGGCTATATATTGGGGGGGACATTTTGAGCATATCTGAATATTGGGGGGGATGTGTCCCCCCCAATATATATGGTAATTTCGGCCTTGCTGGACTGTATGTACTGGACCATAACCTGTAATTTTCCAACCATACATTTATGAATGCTATTGATTGTTCTTAAAATATATCAGATATTCCCCATTTATATTTTTCATTGCACAAAGTAAAAAGAGGAAGATAATCTTGCACCTGTTTTATTTTGTACCTCTAGATTCTAGGATTTAGAGGGCTTGTGTTCATTAGTTTGTCATCATAAATCACAGCACAAATAGTCAACATTCTTCATTGACAACTGAGAATGTAGTCAAGCTTGCCTTAAAACAGGCAGAAATACAAAAATACAGAAATTCAACACACCACATGCCTCCCCCTTTTTAAATAGTTTGTATGGTTTAACAGTTTTTACTGTATAGCCTTGTTGTGTTTAACATTCACAGTCAAAGTGGTATACAATTGCAAATGCAACCACAGTATTTGTTTCTCACACTTACAAAACATAACTCCTGGTGAATAAGCAAGTTTGTATTTTATCTGGTTATTATGTTGTGATCCAATATATAAATTATAAATTATAAATATAAACGTTTTCTATACAATACTGAGCATATTCCCATCTAACCAAAAACACATAATTTGTGTATAGACCACCTTGGGTATGGATAATTGGCTGAGGTAGACACAAAAGGGCTCAGACAGGTGACAACCCGGTACCAGAAAGGTAGAATATTGTGAAAACATGCGAACACATTTCAGGTCATGTGTTCGCCACCTGTATGCCCTGTCATATCTGATTCATAGTATTTAATTATTTCAAACCTCCAACATCTCCGTTTTTCATTGGTAATTGATTTAAGCTCTGGTGTGCTGTTATTATTGCAAAGACTGACGTTGTGTGGAAGAGTTCTGGAGATAATTTATCCTGAAGACAAATTTATTTAGTATTTTTATACTATATGAAATATGTACATTACATTTCTCTCAACATAGACCATTGATCCCAAAGGCCGGAGGAGACCACATGGGCATTAACGAGACTGCTGGTGTTAATCAGTTCCATTCATACAGGTCACAAGATTAGGGTAGCAATTGGCTTGAATTTCCAGTTCATCCTTCTGAATGTTAACGTTAGTCAAGTGCAAATGAGGCAGGTAAGACAGCAGAGGTGCCATTCACACCAGTGATCTCGCCCTGCTTGACCATTCTGGGTGAGTCTCCCTTTTACTAGATAACAATAGAGGAGGAGTCTGAATTATTGAAGAGGCTGCTGGTTTCACCTTCTTCTTATTCTAGTCCCAGAAACTTCACAGCAACAGATGATGATAACAAAATGCACATGTCAAAGAATGCCTTCAGTGGGAGTGGCTTTAAAGAAATGCGTGATTATACTTACAATGGATATCAGATAGTAGTCAGGTTTTTAGATACTTGAAATGATAGGGAGGACTAAATATACATTATTATTTTTGTATAGATAATGAAAAAATATAGATGAGTCTTCTGTTATGAAAGTGGTCCTTTGAAACCCTCCCCCTTCCACCCCCCCCCCCACCCCTTGCATTAAATATGGATACTTTTTAAATAAATATGGTGGATTCTCCTGAACAACACATTCATTAGTGAGATGTAATTTTATTTTGTGGTATTGAGTGATACTTTAGAGTTCATCTCTCAAGTGTAAAGGGTCCACCTTAATTCCTATAATCATTTCTGCAGAATGCACTCTATATTCATAAACTCGGTCTGATAGCAAATTCTTTCCAATTTGAGGAGAAACTGATAAAAAAATGTTATCAATAAAAATATCAAACAAACCATTAATTAAACCATAAACAAAACCACATAAGCAGTATAAGTGGCAGTTCCTACAGTATTTTGTAAAAGCACCTTTGATTCCTTACATGAAAATAAGTGCCCAGCAATAATAGACTTGTAACTGGTGATCAGTGCACAATAATTTGATTGAATTAGTGTGCATCAAAAAGTATGTATCTTTGCCCAACAACAAAACAGAACATTCCATCAACACTTTTCAGAGGAATGGTTAAATGTTAATGTTAATGTTTTAAGTACTACAAATATGTGATCATATTGATAATATGGATTAAATCTGATGAAAGGTTATTTCCCAACTCAGAAATAAAACAAGTGAGGCTACTATTTTGAATGCTAGAGTACACTTCACTTTACTCAGCAATGTTGTACAAACTACAGTACATTGGTATCATTAATGAAGCATGACTTCTGCATATTGCTTCTTCTGCTGAAACGGGTGGTTCCTCTAAACAAGAGTAGTTAGTGTTGCATTTCAAACTAAACTTTACAAGGGCAAAGCCTTGTCCCCTCTGGAAGTCCTTTAGACTAAAACAGAATGCACCCAGGCTGGAATTTCCAAGACTCTCCACTGTACATGTCCTTTTCAATGGAAACAGGGATTAACAAAATATCCTAGATATCAGGAAAACACACTGGCAACGTCAATCCACAAGAACATGGTCACCGATGCATCGAAATAAAAGGACACGAGCAGTAAACAAAGACATGCTTGTACGTACTTCTGATATGCAAGTAACTGCCAAAATAAAGGAAACTCTTGCATAAATGAGGGATACAAAGTATATTGAACGCAGGTGCTTCCACACAGGTGTGGTTACTGAGTTAATTAAGCAATTAACATCCTATTTTTTTTTTTTTATACATGCTTAGGATCATGTATAAAAATTCTGGGCAGGCCCAGTTGCCCATTATTTTGTCTACCATGGCTAGAAGATAATATCTTGCTGACTTTGAAAGAGGGGTGATTGTTAGAATAGAATAGAATATCTTTATTGTCATTATACCAGGGTACAACGAAATTAGGATAGGCTCGGCCTAAAAGTGCAGGACAACATACAACACAGTCACGAACACATACAGTATACCAACAGTAGTAGAAAAATAGAAAAGTAGAAAAAATACCCAACAATAATGAAAATAATAATAATAATAAATATATATATATATAATACACAAACACAAAACACAAAAAATGGGCTACTAAATTAAATCTGCACATATTGCACTGTACCGTACATAAATATTGCACCAGATATTGCACTGAATGGCTTGTATTGCACAGTGGGGGGGGGAGAATGGAGGAAGGGGGGATCAGTGCATGTTAGAGTTCAAGGTGGTTATTGCTTTAGGGAAGAAACTGTCTTTCAGCCTGTTTGTTCTGGATCCCATGCACCTGTAGCGCCTCCCGGAGGGCAACAGTTCAAACAGGTGGAAGCCAGGGTGAGAGCTGACCTTTGAGATCTTTTTTGCTCTGCTGAGGCAGCGGGAGTTGTAAATGTCCATCAGAGAGGGGAGAGGACAGCCGATGATCTTCTGTGCTGCGTTGATGACACATTTGGGGCACATCTGGTAGGAGCTTCAGTGACAAAGTGATATTGGCATGAAAGTCTGAGGGAAAGACATCATCAACTAGTGGCAACTGTGGTTGTAAGCACATACTCCTTGACTTTGATGCCTGCACCTTTGTTGGAGATACAAGGCAGAACAGCCAAGCAACTCTGAATCAGTTGACTGCAAATATCAATCTAGGGCGTGAGCAGGCAGTTTCATCAGAACAGTCCATCCAGAACTTCACTATAGGGATACTATAGCTGGGGTGCAGTGCATAAACCCCTTATTACACCTAAAAATGCAAAGAACACAGTCAGTGGTCTACTGAGCAGTGTAAAAAGTCATATGGTCAGATCAACCATCTTTCACCCTGCACTCAACAGGCGGATGATGTATGTTGGGCACACACCAAAAGCACACCCATAGTGAAGAGTTCTGGCAGCTCTGTAATGGTGTGGGGTGCATTTTCCTAGCATGGTAAAGGACAATAAATAAAAAGGCATTCTGAGTGATCACATTCATCGTATGGTGAGGCATTTCTATCCTAATGGCAGTGGTCTCTTTCAGGACGATGCCCCAATCCACAATGCCCCAATCCACAGGGCTGGAGTAGTCACTGAATGGTTTGATCAGCATGAAAACGATGTAAACAAATTGAAAGCTTATGGGAGATACTGGAGCATTTTTACATTTTACACTTTAGGCATTTAGCAGATGCTCTTATCCAGAGCGACTTACACAGTTTACGAGCGACACCTGAGACAGCATTTTCCACCACCATCATCAATACACCAAATTATGCAATTTCCAAATGATGCACCAAATGGTGCAAATGGAAGAAGGGTGTTGCATCCTTCCAATAGTTCCAGGCACTTCTAGAATCTATGCAAAAGTGTATTTAAGCTGTTCTGGTGGCTCATGGTGGCCCAACGCCAAGACACTTTGTTGGTGTCTCCTTTATTTTGCCACCTGTATGTATGAATGGACTTGGCAGTGGAACAGGAATATTATCATTGTCCCCAGTGCCTTGCTTCCCCATTCTTTAAGCCAAGCCTTATTCCATTCCCAGGACTTGTTCACTGATGTACACATTCGTGAGTCTCAACAAATATATATTTTATCACAGACATATTTTATCCAGTGAAATGATTGCATAAAGTGAGAGACACAGCCCCGTACTTGATGAGACCCAAGTTACATAAAAGACAAATTGTCTGTTATGGCAAAAGGGCAGGTCTGTCAGAACTGTTGAAAGACACTATACTGAAAACAATGTCAAGTAGGAGATAGCAGCCATGATTTACAGAGCCAGTTTTGCAGCATGGCTTTGATTTTTATGTTTGGATTCCTGTTCTCATTCCCTGTTCACTCATTGAGTGTGAGTATCCACCTGTAGTAAGATGGAGGGTATGCGGTGGGTCAAGCCTCTCTATGGGGATTTTGGCAGGGGCCAAAAAACTAAATGCTGCTCTGAAACTCTGAGAGGTGTAAATCTACATTTACATTTTACATTTTAAGCATTTAGCAGACGCTCTTATCCAGAGAGACTTACAAGATGTACATTAATACATGGTAGGAACAATGTATTATCCTGTAACACTGGGAAGGAAAAGGTTAGTAATTTTTAAAAATTATTATTATTATTTTAAAATATACCTTACCCTGTGTTGTATGGTTTTCGGTGTGTATTCACACTAGAATCAATAATTGTCCTTAATTTTGACTTACATTTTGACAAATAAATGGAAGTCTTGAATTTTTTCCACAAACACAATTTGTTGAATTTTTGGTCAAATGTTGATTGAATCATTACATTGACATTTTTGTTTTAAGCATTTAGCAGACGCTCTTATCCAGAGCGACTTACAAGATGTGGGAATCCAGGCCTCAGTCAAGTAACCGAGGAATCCACTGGAAAATACTGCTATTCCAATTAGCATTCTAATTGGAATACAACTGCTACTGATACCTGTGAAGAGGACTCTAATCATTAAAAGTGACACTGTCCTACAGTTCATTCATAATTATATATGGATAAAAATTCAAGCCAGTCAAGTAAAACATGTATCTGTAGAGAGAGATAAATAAATGATCTATCCCTGCAACTATTTCAAAACCCCATTCACAATGAGCAACAGCCTCAATGCTAAACACAAGAATTTTGTGTTGTATTTCGACTGTCGAAAGATGACACTAAAACCAAAAGCAAGGTGACTCAGCCCAGTTAACAAAACAAGTACAGTATTCGGATCTGAATACTTTTCCTCTGTGATCATCAGACCGGAGGAGAGAAAAAAAAATCTCTTGACAGACTTGACAGACATGTCAACTGGATTACATCAGAGCAGGAGACATCTCAGCTGCATGGGCTTAACAATTCAGCCAGCCCAACTTCTGAAACAGAAGTCTGTGTAGTTCAGCGCTTACTAACCTGATGGAATGGACATATGTCTGAGACTTAATGTTGTATGAGGCCATAAGGGTTACAGGATCCCTTATCAGAATGCCTGGGTGAAAGGGCTGTCTGCCAAGTGAGGAAAAAGTCACAGGCACACCCTCTGTTCTCAACTGCTCAGTAGACCACACCACCCTGGCTGGACAGAACATGATTTATATATTTGTCAATTTGTCATTTATTTTGCAGAATAGCCAAGCGTACAATGAAAACATGGTGCCTAGCAATTATCCTAAAGAGCAACATGCTTACATCCTACTAAAGTGGTGTGGACATAACAGGACATAAAGTAGTTGTGTAGGACATAACAATTCCAACAGCAGGGGCGGTGCGAAGGGGTGACTTAATGGGCTTAAGCCCCAAATGTTTTTAGAAAAGCCCCAGATCTTTAAAAAAATATATATACTTTTTTTAAAATTTATAACCACACGATGTGTGACATTTTTCCTCCCTAGTCTTTCTTCTGACTCTGTAATCAGAACCGTAGTGTAATGGAACGAAGTACCGCGATAAACCACTGGACACCACAGTCCCGCATTGTGTATGCCCTATCTCTATCCCCGAATGGCTTCAGCCCCTAGCACCGCCCCTGGCCTACAGTAGAAAAAAAATCTGGCACAGATTGAATTCTGTACCCAGGCTGCTACGTAACACTTCCATAATGCTTCACAAGCATAATAACATGTTTTCACAGCACAGCGGGAATTCTAGCTATGGCCCTGCCCCACAAAGCATGTGTCCACAGCCTTCAAACCTCTCATTCTCCTGAGTTACTTCATTCACCTGTATGATGGCACGATTATAAAGCATACTGTTTAAAGGGTACCCTCGACCCTCAAGGTTTATCTAGCAAGTATATTTTAATGAGTGTATCAAATTAAAGCTTGAAATGAGTTTACATTTCTCTGAAGAAAGTCAATATGTATCTAAGAATTAAACTCAGGTCGAATGACTTCCTGAATGCACCAAGGTTACACCAAGTCAACGGCTCTTAGTAGGATTACTGTAGGCCTCAGAGTGCAGAGCAATCGCTGACTTTCAATGTCTTTGTTTTCCTATTGAAAAAAAAAACTGGGTCAGAGATATAATCAGTTTCATCACCATAACGACAATTTTTTTGTGAGCCTCTTCTGTGGAATGGGGGATGGGGTATTGAGCAGGGTTGGTATATGTGTGAGGGACAGGGGGCATGGATTCAGGTAAAAAGTGTTAGCCTGGCCTTTTGACTACAAAAGAACTACAGGGTGATAATCCAAGGTTTGATAAACAGTGACGCATCAATAGTACCTTTGTAAAGAGCCATTATCAACAGTAATCCCTAACAAAGGGCCTCTTATCACAGCAGGACTTGTCTTTCCTGTAAGTCTTTAAAGTGAGGGATTGTGATGTAAGTAAGATAATTTCATTAAAAGCATATGGGGCTCAGCCATGACCTGTCTTTTTCTCAGCAGTCATCTCCTAACATACAGAGAATATATGGGCAACTATTCTCCTCATGTTTTGGATTTTTCACATCATTTTTTCTGCCATCTAACCAAGAAGCACAACTAATGGCAAGTCAGTACCTAGGGGCAATCACCACAAGCAGGCCATATGTCACAGTGACACGCTGTCACTCACCCCCTCTCTCTCTCCCTCTGTCTCTCTGTTTCTCTTTCTTTGTCTTACACTGTCTCTCTGTATGTCTCTCCCTGTTTCTCTAAATCTCTCATACAACAATATACACACATACACATACACTACACATACACATGCACATGCACAGACACACACAGAAACAGACAAAGGCACATACATGATCTCTCTCTCTCTCTCTCTCTCACACACACACACACACACACACACACACACACACACACACACACACACACACACACACCAGCGCCCAGTATACCCCCAAAGCACTCTGCGATCAATCTGAGCTGATATTCTTTACAAAAAAACATCTGGATAGCTGCATGTGACTTGACTGCTAAAAGGGAGACCAATTAACCAGAACATTAGTTCTGATTAGCATGAATAAAGTGTTGTGGACATTTCCTTCTTCCCTAGTGGATGCTGTTGGTGGTGAACTCTGAAACAGTCTTCTGTGTAAGAGTGTTTATTTTGTGCAGGGAGCTGCAAGTCTCTCAGATGAATCAGTATGTATGTATGTAGTGAAGTGTACCAGTCCTTAGCCCTGTAGAAAGAAGGCCATATGTGCCATTACCATTGCGCTTCATGTGGGTGCAAAGCTATTCAGGCAGCATAAAAACCCCTCTGCAATTCAAAGTGAAAATTGTAATTGAAAACTGTAATTTTATTCTTTTCATCAATCCCATAAATATAAATGTGTTTTAATGCACTATTTTATTTCCACATGGAGCCCTCAGGATTAATTTATAGCACTTAAATAGTGATTCTGACAAAATAAATTTGATTTATTCTCCTCTCCTCTTTTATTACTGTGTCCTTACTGCTTTAATCATGATTTGTTTTCTTTTTATTCCATTCATAAATAAAGAGCGTTTCTCATAGATTTATACGTTTCTGGTCTGGGGTTCAGAAAGGTCCTGAAGCCAATGAAGTGTTGTTACAGTTGTAGAAAATAGATGCTGCTCTGAATGACACTCATAGCTTCCATGTCTGCCTTCTAGTCTTGGTCTCATTCTGATAACGCATTACCGTTGCACACACATAGTGTGGTTACGACGGTGATGTGTGTTCGTTTTGTTGTGAGGGTTTACAGCACTTTGACAATTGACAGCTATGACAATTATGGCCTTGGCCATGGATTTTTTGCATACATTTGAAAAAAAGTTGTGTTTCAACAGACACGCATTAAAGGACTCAACTTTTCCACAGGAAACGTGTCACAGAGACTATACATTCAGATGTTTATGATGCAGTCTCATCGCATGCATTCTTTTTCATTGTGACTTTTTAGGATTCAGGACAAACTCCATACTATCCATTCATGGGAGATGACTAACATTTAGCGTCCGTTCATGTCTTCCCTGTGGCGCTGGTTGCCGGCAGACTGGTGTGGCAAGGTTATTATCAGTGCCTCGGTAAAATTCCAGGCGCTTTACTCTAGCGCTCACTTATCAATGACAGATATAATGTGTCACTTCTGCTCTAGGGCTCATCATAAATCTTCCTTTTTAACTAAAGCCTTGCAGCCTTCACAGAAGAAGTGCACAGCAGAGACTCTTTTCTCATTTCCGGCACAGCGGTACTCTACTAGTAGTACATTACAATGAAAAGTACATAGTATGAAAACAACAAAAGGAAACACAGAGTGTAACTCTGATGTTTGAAGGAGACAGCCTCACTGTCATCAGTGTTGCAATACAGATGGGCTTCCAGCCATATTATTGTTTCGGGCCTGCTTAAGTGAATGTGTCTGCTTGTTCACAATAACCAGTTCAGAGCAGGCCCTGTGCAGATCCACATATCTGCATTTTATGTGGATGCATTATTCTAATGATCTGTGTCCACCATGAGCCCATCACATAGAGATCAGTGGATATGTTTACTGCCCTAAAAAATCACTGTTGACACTTTGTATACAAGATTGATGCTATAAACACACTGCGATGAGACAGTACAGTCTCCTGATGTTTCTGTGATATCATTGCTCCAAGGTTACAGCTATAAAACAGGGAAAGAAAAGTTAGGACATTTTTTATATATTCAGTGAAAGTGTAGTCTGAAGAGGTGGGTTTTCAGTTTCTTACAGAAGATTGCCAGCTATAATGAGGTCCTGACTAAGTGTGGAAGGTCATTCCACCACCGGGGGTCAGGGCAGAGAAGACGCGAGGCTGTGAGGAGTGGCTGCAAAGGGACCCAAAGGGACAGGACAGCCAATTAGCCAGAGGATACTGAGCGGAGAGGTCTAGGTGGGGTGTATGTTGCCTGGAAGTCGGAGGGAGCAGTACCCCTTTTGGCCTGGTATGACAGCACTAGTGATCTGAATTGGATTTAAGCTGCTATTAGGAGCCAGTGAAGTGTGGTGAGCATTGAATACTTTACCTGAGTATTCCTTACCTGACTCATCAAACTCTCCTGCTGATGACTTTTCTGCATCTACAACTCCAGTGCTTTGATGATGGATAACTGATCATCCTGTAGTGCTTGCTTCAATTTCCCTTGTTCAGCAAAACCATTCTGTAGGCTGCAGTAGTTAACCTAGTCAGTCAGCTGACTTTTCCCACAGCTTCACTTCGTTCAGTTTTGTCTCTGCCCAGCTGATCCTGGGTCAGTTTGGTGAGCCTTCAGACATACTCACCATTTCAGCCTCTGCTCACTCTTGCTTGTTTTGTGGAGTGTGTAGTGTACTGTGGACCTCTTTCAGAGTTATTCTCCATCGGTTTTCTACAATCACAGCATGCTTTGGGACTTTTCAAAACTCCAAGATCTTCTCCTCAAGCTGCAGCTCCAGGTTTCCCACCTTTTGCTTATCTTTTGCCAGGGACTCTAGTACCTCTCTTAAGGCAGCCAAGCAAGCAGTTTCAGTTTCTTCTTTCCCTTTATCTTTGGAGGGTTTGCAAGCTTCCACAAATGAGCGTACCTCTCCATTGGTAAATAAAAATAATAAAAATCATGAGGACACTTTGAATTTTCATGGCCAAACTCCATACATAACATGCATTGGCAATAACATAACATAACATAGGAGGCAAGGTTTCCAAAGTAAAACAGGAATGTGTCCCATTGTTTATTTAATCAAATGATAAAGATTCAAAACCACAACGTTCAGCCAAGAAGTTCAAACTCAAGTTAGCTGGCTGGCTAACTGGCTGGCTAAATTACACACACCTTTGTCCTGAAGGCCTCAGCAGTTTAGTAAGGTGAAAATCATCTCATTTTGTTGGGCCAGGTTCTGATTGCCAGATGGCCATCATGTAGCACTTCCTGCCAAAGCAGCATGGGTTGTGGGAAATTGAGTCCTTTTTCCTGATTCCTCAAGATACCATAATATATAAAGAATTGTTTATATACTGTACATATAAAAATAAAGAACAACAATACTATGCACACTTAGCATTTGTACAACAAAGGGTGTATCACGTCATCATATGAGTAATATGATAAGGCTTGCCTGGGTTTTATGGAAAAATAAATCCGTTCAGATTGTATGGAGGAACAATTAAAGTTGTTATATATTTTTTTACACTTCATGAGTGATGATCTGAAGGTTAATAACTGTGGGTTTCAAAAATATTTGAATGATTTACAGTTCAGCCAAGTTATGAATGTATGTACCAGAAAGAACTGAAAATCATTGTGTTAACCATTAAAACACAAAACTCAGTGAGAAGGTTTGGTTGGCCAGTCCAAGCCACTTGTAAATGGCCTCATATGCTTCATAAATGCATCCAACAGAGCTCCTGAGTGGCTCAGTCTGTAAAGGCACTCGAAAGAAATGCAGGCTGGGCCCTATAGCCTTGACATTGCAGGTTAAAGCCTGGGCTATGTCAATAGCAGACTATAACCAGGAGTGCACATCGACAGAACACAACTGCTTTTATCCCGCCACAGGTAGGGTGGGTATACAATCAACTCTAAGAAAATTTGTTGGAAGGTATTGTATATATATGAATCTAAATAAAATAAATGACATGAGACACTTTTCATTATTTTTTGGGAGCAAACGGTGCACGATGGAGGGGCACCCAACATAGAGCTTTCTCTCCTTGCCGAGGGCCTCTGGCAGGCTGATCAAATGCAAGGCCAGCTCCTTTCTACACAGCTGTGAGACTCTCCTATAAACTTCCTTTCTCTGTGTTTTCAACGTATTGCAGGGCCACTCTGTGTATTTTTAGATGAGTTACAGCAGCCAAACAAAGGCAGGTTCCCTGCTGATTAATTAGTGCATCATGCCTGGGTGAGCCTAAGGGTGAGAAGGTAAGAACAGCACACTCCATGCAATCTCCTCCTCTGCCCTGTTTACCACCCCATACAGAACAGAGCCAGAGCCAAGCGTAAAAACAGGCATGAGAAACCTGTCTGTTTTCAAAGCATCTTTTCCCATAAGGCCAAACACTACAGGCTCTGGTTTTATTGTTAAAAATCTATGCGCAGATTAGGGTTTCTCAACAGGGGCAGTACCACCCCCCAGTGGGCGCTCACGGCATGGAGAAGGGCACTGCCACAAAAAGAGTTGATAGGGGGGCGATAATAGCTGCAAACGGGGCGTTTGGGTTAGAATGCTGAGCGCCATTAAATATTTAATATTTCCAGCATGTTATATGAAATATTTGTATTTTGAGTCCAAAGACAGCCTACTGTTACTAATGACAGTGTTTATGTTTACACTTTAAACAAATGAGATATATTCATGAAAACTAAGCTATCGTTCCACAAATCAACACTGTTTTAGGCAGTCAAATTTGAAATACAACTGATTTAAAAAACAATACAATTGGTTTGGGTTTTCATTATTACTATATGTAATGTTGGGTTTTTTCTATGTAATTAGAGCATACTCTAACTGCCGGCTTGATACTAGGTTATAGTAATTAATGAGCTATTATTTGTCATGCATTTGTGACATAACTTAAGGCAGATAGCTTGCTAGCCATCACAGCAATTTCAGTATCAATACATAATTTAATTCATGCATGAATATTTAAAATAAATAATGGTACAAAACATGAAATTACCATAGGACCGTGACTCACCCCAGTCAAGTTGTAATGTTTAACAAGTGAGAAGATTGCAAAACGGACTTGGAAAGGGGATGGGGAAGTCACAAGTGACAGATACCATGGCCAGACAGGAGATGATGAGTGCTAACCATAGAATTTGACATTTTCCAGACCACAGCAATTTTTGACTAAGTTACCCATTCCATGCCCCCTCAAATACAAGTTACAAGACCATCGTAATGTATGTAGTCTGCTGTTCTAACATTTTTATTTATAAAATTGACATAAAACTGATATAAAACAGTTAAATGGGCTGACACTAGTAGCCCAAACGCAAGTAATCCTTTAGCTATAATAACAGGTTTCCCTACTTATTATAGCGAACAATAGGGTACACTCACATCAGACTGAATGCAGTTGGCAATCTTTTTTCCAGATAAAATAAAAATTGCCAACATTTTGCTGCTGATAGCAAAATGCAAACAGCTTTTCAATGTTGGGGAAAAGGTAGTCCTTCCAGCTATCAAATAGTCAATATTCACAGTGATGGAGCACGATCTGAGCTCCATGGTACAGTTAATTCCCCCTAGTAATGACATTGTAGGCCAGCGTATAGATTAAATAGCCCATGATACCGAAAAGCAGTTGTATGCTATATTGCGAGATGTTTCTGTGTCATTAGCACAGGTAGCATTGCCTCATTGGGTAGACTGACTCTGTAACAGAACTGTTATTCTTTGGCCTGGTAAGGAATAATAACAAGAATAATAATCATAATAATCATAGTCATCATCATCATCATCGTCATTTTGTTCATCGTCATGTGTCTATATCCAAGAATGTCCAGCTTGTGTGTCAACAACATGCACATGCCATAATGTAAAAATGTGTTAGTGGTTGCTCACACCTCTTCTTTTGAATGAGCCTTTATACCTTGCACTGTTTGTCCAGAATAAGTGTGGGGGGAAATTCATTCAAACTGTGATTCCAAGCCCTGGGGGTCAGTTAGGAAGCCATGCAGCCGCGTCATTCAGATATGCCAGCTGGTCTGCTCCTTTCCAGGAGACCATTCAGTGAGACTGCCTTTGTTTGGCAACCACTGTTTATACAGTGCGAAATACTCCTCCTGTAGAATGTGTGTGTGTGGGAGTCCAACATCAAGCTCTGCAGCTGTACATTGGGGACTTTGGTACCAGCTGAGGACAGTCAGACAATGGAGGGAATTGAGGGAATTCTCCAAAGTGTAGCCGTACAAGAGAGAGACAACAGACGGACCATTGTGCCCCATGTAACCATGGCCACAACTGAGCACATCCATACCAAGTTACAAGCTTTCACGGCCGTAGATGTTGGTTGCTCATTCATGTAATTTTTTCTTGCAACAAATGATCATTTTAAGCAGTAAAAGAATCACCATGCATGAAGCTGTATATTGCTGATTGTTTTCCATTAATGCAAAATATCCCAAATATTTGTCAGCATTTTGGGATTTGTCCCTAGACTTATGGTGCACAAGATGATTCACCCAGTTCCTTCAAAGCATTCTTATTCTTTGAATGTGTGAAGCCCACAATTCAAATGCTAGAAGGTGAATAGGAGGAAACTGTATTTTATTCTTGTAGCAATGCAATTAGCCAGTAAGGTAAGGATGCAATACCTAAGCTCTTGGCACTGATATCAATTCGATACCTTTAACACACCCAATGCTTGTTAATTTGGCTGCAACCAAGGAATCATAGATTGTATGTGCTGGTGATAGTGTCACTAACTCACTCATTGACTCATTGAAAAATATATGTAATATTTTGGACCATGGACCATTTGACCATTATCTTGACCTGTGCACTGTTGTTTAGAATTGTTTATACTTATTTAATAGATCATATTTTCAACATCACATAATTAAAATTAAAAACTTTTCCTCCCAATTTTGATGGCCAGTTGTACCCTGTATTGATTCAACTATTTGATCTCCCCACAAACCAATCATACTAGCTTCCCTACCTCCTTCGTCCTTCCTCTGGGGGTGGACTGCCAGCCAGAGCTGGACTGGCACAGCCAGGGATCGAATCCAGGCTGCAGTGGGCAACCTGCACTTAGAACAAGTGCCTTTACCGGTTGCGCCACCCGAGGGCCCCTACATAATTTTTTGAGAAGCTATTCTTTCTCAGAAGGCTTAAAAGGCCCTGTTCTCAACAAGTGGACGAATGCATGTGTGCATCCCTCCAAGAGTTCCAGACACCTGAATCTATGTCAAGGTGCATCGAAGCTGTTCTGGTGGCTCATGGTGGCCCATCACCCAATTAAGACACTTTATGTTGATGTTTCCTTTATTTTGGCAGTTACCTGTATATCCACTACAAGTGCACTAACTTATTTGTGTACATTTATTTGTGCATATTTAAAATTCTAAAAATATATATTTTAATAATATTCTAAAATATTTCAAAATACTTGGAAGACCTTACCTAACAGCCAGGTTCCTCCATAGTCCTCGTTACTTATCTGTCTGTAGATATACAGTAGTTATTCCTGAAAATAAAGCTGTCATGACATGAACCAGGGTACTTTGTTACAACATTTGTGATTATTTGTTTTGCATTGCTGGGACCCCCACAAATTACATCCTAATAGCGATTTGAGCCATTGCGGCCAATTAGTAAATCCAACATAAATATTATGACCTTGCATTTGAAAACCAGTCGCAATCCTTTAGTAACTCTGGCCTTCAGTGTTATTGCAACCATTTATAACTTTCAAATATATGGCAAGATCTGTTACGTTATTTAATCTGTAGCACGGGACAAATCATGGATGCGTATTCAAATTTTGTGTTTTATTATTTATTTAACTAAACACTGGAAGAGATGATGATGTTTAAAGCCATTTTTCTCAGAGTGGCATTTGAGGTGAAAATGTTAGGCACACTATTTAATAAAGTATTTCCTCTTTAGTGAAATTTATAAGGAAATTGACATTATTCTTCTGTTTTCCATGTATTTTGACTGAACATAATAACAGAAAATTGTTGATTTTCATAAACCACCTACTTTAAATCTCATCTCATCCTTAACACAAGGTTATGTTATAGCTTTAACAAATCTGTTCTAATATGACAATATCCCATCCTAAGTGGGTGAGAAGTTCCCTAAAAGTTACATTTATTAGTGAGTGAAGAGGTCGAGGTTATGTATGTATATGTGTATGTATGTGCATTCTTATAAATGTGTAAAGTTATAATGCACTTTAGTGCATTGCATTGTATACTATGTGAATTAGAAAGAATCGGTAAGTACACACAGTAAAAGCTGCAGCTTTGTGTTCTAAATTCCCAAGTACAGTATAATGAGAAACGTATAATGAGAACAATAAAACCTTTTAGATCATACTTTTAGATTAGTTTACCTCGACTCAAGAGATGGACAGATTGCTGCTATCTCTGAGCGAGATGGGCAAACACGCACATAGCTGCTGTGAGTCACTTTAAGAAAAATGTTTTTTTAAAGAATTTTTCAACCCATGTCCATTGGAAGGAAAAAGGCAATCGAGAAATGGATGACTCCATGCCAAGATTATGCATTCTTTTTCCCTGAGCAGTTCACCATTGCAGAGAGAAACCCGGGCTTCCGGCAGAGTCAGGGATAGAAGTTTTCTGTGACCTGTCGGTCCTGTTCAGTTGGGTGGGGGCCGAATTCCAATCATTGCGGGACACATGGCTTCTCACTGAAAGCGTTTCGGCAATGCTTCTGAAAGCTCTCATCGAGAGATGGATTCACTTCACAGGCATGAGAGGACAGACACATCCAGAGGGGATGTTTCCCAACACATGCACCCCTAGGGATCTTGTGTAACTACAGCACACTACTGATCACTGCAGTAGGCAGGTAGTTGAACATAACTTACATATCCAGAACATTGGCCTCCAAAATATTCACAGCCTTGGCACGAGAAGTGTCAAAACAAAACATGTTTTTCATAACACATTTTTTTATAAAGCTGGCCAGAGGTTACGCAGGGCCAGTTGTTGACATTTTGAAAAGCTGGTTGGGTCCTACACACTTTGTTCTCAACCTTATTCTTAACATGTAATTTAGCAACCTTTTTTGCTATGTAGCTTTTTTTCATCCATGCCCTTGCCCCTCCCCCAATCATTGCAATAGTTCTACAGTACATTATTTGAAAAATACTACTATAAACTATTTTTTTGTAGCCAGCAGCAGGAAAAAATTAGACCATAGATCATTGTTAAACTACTTAAAAAAGATAATTGACCGCCACTGGATGAAAAATATAAACTTCACTACAGGCAGAACGGCAATACCACAATCATCGGCAATCGATAGTATAAATGTTCTAGCACTCCCTCTGGCCTGCAGTGCAGCACACAGGAACGCAGTTTCACTCGTCTCAGCATTGTCACAGCAACAAACTCCAGTATCTTGAGATGAATGCAAGCCATGATTTGTGAATGTTTTATGTAGAATCACAATGGTTTGTACTTCCACAGGTTTTTGGCTCAAGCTTAGTCTGTTGTATTGTCACATTTGAATGTTTTTGTTTTTGTATTTGTTTAAAAAGTGGCCCATGACATGGGGCAGATCAGGTTTTGCAGACCAAAGCTATACATAAACCAATCCAATGATTTTACAATCCAAGGGTAGCTATTTCTTCTGTCAAATACATGCACATACATGCACAAACCACATACATGTGGTTCTGTGTGGCTCAGTAGGTGGAGCATGGCATTGGCAACACTTAGGTTGTGGGTTCAATTCCCACTGGGACCACATATACTGAAAAATGTATGCATCCACTACTGTAAGTTGCTTTGGATAAAAGCGTCTGCTAAATGGCATATATACATACATGCACATGCTGTCACAGGACAGTTTTCTTTGCCTCAGCACAAATTGCTTGGGGTATGCGGAAGGTATCAGTCAGGACAGGGGAATCAGGGTAATTAACGGCCACACCCACTGGCAGTACAGCCAGGGCACACAGCTGTGCGGCATTATCTAAATGTACCTGTGCGCTTAAAACCGCTCTGCTTTCGCAGTAAGTGGCTGGAACTGGGAGCAGAAAATATGGAGAGAGACCAACTGAAAAGTCTAAAACCATGGAATCGTGTTTTGGTGAAATGGGATATTTTTGTTTAGTTTATGATTTAGATTTATTGTTTTGTAGATTGAACCCATGAGGGGGACAGTGGAAGATCTGTCATGGTATTTGTGTTATTTGATGTGTCTGCTTGCTCTCTCTCTCTCTCTCCCTATCTCTCCCTGAGATAGAAACCACGGTCCGCAGACCGACAACTCCGATCCCCACATTCTGCTGTTCTGTTCCTCCCCTGGTTTTATCGCACAACACGCGATAGGGTATATAATAAATCTACTTGGACGCACCACTATGTAATCTTTCACATTGGAGAGGAGAGGTGCAATGCAATTTTCAATTGACCCATCTCACAAAGAACTCAAATGAACACTGTACAATGAGGTCCATGGCTTAGACTGGCAGCGCACAATGTTACGATTCTCAGGATTCTGGTAGAGGGTCAGTAACATAAGCTCAGATGCAGAGAGACCTGGCAGCCTGCGTTGTGAATACATCCCTGCTCCTTCACAACGACACACTGTTGGGATGAATAGGGCAGTGTGTGTGCTGTGTGTGTGTGTGTGTGTGTGTGGCTGGTGATGACTGGTGTCTCATCCTAGGTTCCCCTAGGCCTGAAACTTCTTGAACGGAGCTGGGACCAATCCCGATTCAAGGGGGCTAATTTCCAGGAGCAAATCTTCGATGCCAGCGAAGGGTTAGGAAGTCAGAACTGGAGCAGAGTAATCAGAGTGTGCAGTTAAAGTGAACTGGAGAAGGTCAGACCCCAGATTTCCATTGTACCTGCCGTAATTACCATAGAAACCACCTGGAATGGGATATACTCCTGGGATCAAGCTGTTCTTCCCTGCTACTGTGTGCTAGATAAGCAATGATAGTTTGATGCCTCTTAAAACTAAAAACCTTTGCCAGCTCTGGACTGAAGAGAAGAAACTCAACTTCTGCCCAATCGTGATAGATCCAACTCTGCTGGCAACTTTATTGTAGACAAAATGATCAACAGAAATACTCCATCATGCAATTGCAATATTTGGACAGGCTACAGGTGACAGGAAACATGCAACAACAATGTATGACGTCACATTGTTTAGAAGCTTAACAGACAACAACAGGGAAATGTTCCACACTTTCAGATCTTACCCTTTCTTCAATCCATGTCCGCAGTTAAGCAGGTGATTACTGCAGTTCCTTGCTAAGCAATGTAATATTAGTGTTCCCCTGGGAAATCAAAATGCTGGAAACATATTACATCATAAAATGGGCACTAAAAATTCAACCAAGTGAGGTTATAGTCACTTCTCAGCACACATTTTAAGTGTACTGAATGAATACCTGTGATGTTGCTGTTGTCAGGCTGCCCCTGTATCGCTAAGGTTATTTATTCACAATGCTTCCTTTCAGGAAAGGTGATTATGTTACAATAACTGGTGAAATCTTTCAAGCTGAACAGTATGGTATTTTGTCCTTAATTTTGAGCACCACCTTTCAACAAATATATTACAACTGATCCACAGGATACTCTACTGCACAATATAAATATACTTATAAATATTAAACTTGGCAATGCTATAGAAACTGATATTACTTTTCTTGATATAGCCCAAAGTATAGTATGCCAAATCTCTTATGACTTGAACATTATTCTTTAAATAATACTGCTAAGAAATACTGTATATTTTTCCCCATTTGTAATCAGGCTAAAAATGGCTTGAACTACATCCAAAAGTAAGTGGCTGGAGTTTCTATGAAACAACAGGAAACTACTGCAAAGAACAGGAAGCCAACAAAGATCCAACATGACTATATAGATAATAGATTAAGTCAATGTATTCTCCATCTCCACATACTGTATATCAGTTCAGTAGGCTTGTGCAACGAAAGCACTGTTATACAAGACCCAGGAGGAATGTGTGGAGGATGAATCATTAACAAGCTGTGGTTGGACAGTGATGCACTCTGTTTACACTAAAAGGGGGAGGAGTTTGGTTCATGAGAACAATCCTGTAGGACTGGCGGCTATTTGACAAAATGCAGAAACTGCATGGTCAAAACACACTTATAGTCATTTTTCAGTTCCAACCACCAAAGATAAAACTGTCTGTAAATACTGCCTGTAAGTCATAGTTTCCACACCCCAAGCTCACGGTCAATAACAGGTTCAACAGGTAAAGCTAGGAGCCCTGGATCATCTACCCCTTTTCTCGTTTCATCTCTTTCCTGTGAAACTGGACTGCCCATGTATCACACACCTTTGTTCAGAAACTATAGGAACATCAGGAATGGCAGGGTCTTCTCTCTCAGCACCCAAGTTAATGAGAGGAAGAGGATGAACAATGTATTAACATTTCACCAGTACACAGTCCCTGATGAGATTGCTGTCCACTAAAGTGGACAGTTAAACTCATTTCACTCAAGATTTTTATGAAATTAGCTTTTATTTGTTTGTTGAGTTAATATTATACATAGTACACAGCTTAGTTCTCCAAGTGGCAACATAAAAAAATACCAGTATAGCTGGAATCCAACTTGGAAAGATATATTATATATTATAGATATAATAAGATTAGATCCGCCACTGCTTCCATGGCCTCCCCAATCACCAGATTGAAACATCTTTGAATCTTTATGGGAAGTTCAGGAACGTAGATTTCCACCTCCTTCACCTCTCAACAAACTGGAGGCTTTCCTTCTTGACTAATGGACCAATATTCCATTTGAAACAGTTAAAACAGCATTCCAAGAAGGATTGAAGCTGTTCTGAAAGCAAAGGCAGCTCAACTCCTTATTAGTTAATAAATACTCATATATTGTTGGGTGTTTCCATTATTCTGTCTGCCCCATTATATACTCCATTCCGTTATGTAGACTAATGCTGCCCCCTTGTGTGTTATTATCAGAGTGCACCGGTAATTCTGCAGCGTCTCACTGACTGAAATCTCATACTTAAGATTTAATTAGCAGACTGTTTCACTGTTCATCTTCCAAGTTTATAGTTTCTGAAAATGCATCTTTAATAGAATAAAATTGGCTTTTTAAAAATCTTTTTTTAGTTCTAATTTTCATTTTTATCTTTATATGTGTATTTGACAATTTAATATTTTCTGAGCTTATTCATTTTACAATTTGAATCCCCATTTTTCTGACAGCAGCAGATAAAAAACATTGAAAATTCACATGAAACAAACATGAGTACACTTAGCAATGAAGAACCTGGGGATCATTTTTCTTAATTTTCAACAATATGCTATTTCTTTCCTTCCAACAATATACTATCACTTTAACATTGCATTAATACAGATGCGAGACTAAGGTTACTAACCGGCCAAAACAAACCATAACTGAAAATGGCAGTAAAGGCTTGGCAAAGCATGTCAAAAGTAAAATACCAACAGTTTGGTGATGTCAATGGGTCACAGGCTCAATACAATTATTCCATGCAAAGAATATGCAACCAAATATCCTACAGTACTTTACTTTAAGTTATTTTGTCCCAATAATTATTCTCACAAAAAATGGGGAGATTGAACACAAAAAGTGCAATTGTTCTAAAATGGTAAAGCATATGCATACCGTATAACCTTACATACCCAGAAATGAAAGCCTCATATTCATCTTTTGATCTCAAATCCAAATGTCTTGAGTTTAAACAAAAATAACACATTTGTCTTCACTGTCACTGGAGGCACTATATCCTACAGATACATACTCTAAGATGAACAAAAAGGTTGGAAGTTGATTTGGCTGAGCAACCAACTTGCTGTTTGCAGTGTTTACAAATGGCTTTGAATTCGTATAAGGTTGTGTGACACTGGGAGAGGTGAAGAGAGGAGTAGAGAGGGCTGCGCCTCCCATTTGGTTGCCGTCAGGTGTTCCTGTTCCCTCCCACAGCCTGGAGAGGACTACAGGGCCTTGGACAGCAGCGGCCTCACTTACAGGCAGGCTCACCTGAGGCTAATGAGCAATCAACACAGGTGTAAGCCATTGCCTTTGTTAGGCCATTATAAAAGCATAGCCTGCCATGCCTAATGGGAGAGTTTTGGGGCATGGAGGAAGTAGTGTGTATTTTGGGTTGCTGTTTCTCCCCTTGAAGGACTATTTTGATTTAACTGCTTTATTTTTGTGTTTTGTTGGTATTTTTTGTATAAGGATAATACATTGGCCGTTGGCCTATCGAACCTTAGTTCTTTTGTTTGGTCTTCCATCCACTCACCACCTGTCATGGTAGCCACCCCTGCCACTGTGCTACAGGTTGTTTTTGGGATACTGAAATGGCTTGCAGCTTTAGATCTCTTAGGTAACATGTTGAAAACAGCCTGGTTGTGTGTCATAGATGCTTGTATTTCACCAAGCAAAATTTAATTGGCCGATTTAACTAATTGATATATTTGACTTGATGACATGAACACTGTCATTTGTTGAAATAAGAACTTGAATGTTTTTGGGGTGAAGAGAGCAGTCACCAGCAGTCCCTTGTATGGATTTAATTAGCATAATGGTTGGTGGGGTAGGAGAATTGCTCTGCCTGAATTTCATTGAAGTTGGCTGCTGCACACAAACCCTCAATCAAGGGCTTTGAAATAGCATAAAGATGTACAATAGTATAAAAAAGTACTACTTTAAAGGAATAAAATAACCCTGTATATTACTTTGCATTGTAGAGAGGCCTACTGTTGACATCAGTTTATGGTTTGGAACACTGTAGCTTGGATCCTCCATAAATCTTATTGAAGCCAGGAAAGTCAACATGGGACAGGGGAGTGATGTCTGCAATGAGTTCTGGACTTTTGCTCTTGTGTATTTTGGAGCACTTTCCTTTTACTAGAAAATGTTTATTTACATTAAACTTGGTTTGTACAACACCACATGCGACACGCCAAAGAACACTTTAGGTGTAAATTCACTTAACGTGACTCCAGTGTCTTGAAAATAATTTTTTATTGGTGAAATTTATGAAACTAACAAGCTGGTGATAAAGGGGTGTATTTCTCATATGCTGCACGGCATGCATATCGCACACTGTCCTGGAATGGTGCCACGTCTCTTATTGTGAGAGACTTATTTCCAGCTCGTTACCGTTTCAAAACTTGCATCCCAAGTTTGTATTTAGTTTGTATTTCAAGGATTGTCTTAAAAGGTTTAAAAGTATTGTTTGTATTTCCACTACTTTACAGATATTACATTTAGGTCTGTAATAAAATTGCTTTTGAAGGTAGTTACCTTGTAACCTGCATTCAAATAGTTTGAAAGAATAGTTACTTTTTGAGCTCGGTATTCAAATATTCAAATATTGAGGTCTGTATTCAAATGTTTTTAACTGTACACA
The DNA here is from genome assembly GCA_029706075.1 of Aldrovandia affinis. Taxonomy (NCBI): domain Eukaryota; kingdom Metazoa; phylum Chordata; class Actinopteri; order Notacanthiformes; family Halosauridae; genus Aldrovandia; species Aldrovandia affinis. The sequence goes on from JAINUG010000115.1 coordinate 2,370,767, forward strand.
AATGGTATTTGATTATTTTTTCAAATAATGGTTACTTTTCACAAAATATATTTGAAAATATATTTCTCCCAAGTCTTAAAATAAGTCCTTATCCCAATAGGTTTAATTTGAAGTTAAATTAGTTTTCACCGCATAATTCATTTGAAAGATATCGGTCTCGTTTCAAAAAAGATAGTCAAGACGAATGAGGGTGTATTGTCCATTCTACAATACGAATGGATCTTCTATATCTATTTCTTGAGTCTATGCCTCTCAATTAACAAAGATCACGTGCAAAAGCTACTGGAAATCTCACACAAGACTACAGACTTTTTATAGTGTCCATACAATGTGCTAAATAAATTGCAATTTGCTGTTCTAGACACTGTTGCCAGGAAGAACCAACAATTGCTCAAACAACATAATCAAAATTGTTAGTTTGTTTTTATTGAGCCTACTGAGCATGCGGATCAGGTGTGCACAACGAGGGCCGAATTCCCCTTTTGCAGTTTAACATTGAGGAGCTGTTACAAGAGAATGCACACCTGATGGGAAGGAATTGTATTGAGTGTACTAAAGGTACATCACTTAAAATTCTCTAAATAAAAGAGTATTGTCTTCAATTTTGTGTGATCAAGATACACTACAGAGTGACTGTTAACCCACGTTAACCCATCACTTGTTCCCTGAAAAGGGCCTTTTTTTTATAACTCTGAAATTCACATTATTTTTAAGTTTTTGGTAACCTAAACTTTTATTTTTAACCTCTGGCAGTTTACTGCTTACCTTTGTACCATTTCAGGTTATTCACTGGACTTCAATTTCAGTAAAAACCGGAAAATGGGGGTGTTCTAAAACTTTTGACCGGTAGTGTAATTTAAAAAAAAATCATTACAATAACACATTTATTGGTAGACCACTGCAAAATTCATCAATTATCAAAAATGTTGACAATTGTAACCTGGCCTAGCTTCTTATGATGCAAGGCCTCTAGAGCCTTAATTTCACAGTTACTATGTTTGCATATGCTTCTGACACTGTCAGGGGGGACTTGCTTGTTTGAGGCCCGTTTCAAAATGGAAATTGTTCAATTGAAAAGGCTATTATATTAATGTTTATAAAGTTTGGTTGGAGGCCCCCTGGTGGCCAGGGCCCGTTTCATATGAAATGAATGAAACACTGTACTGAAACACTAAGCACTGGACTAACTGCTTGGGTCCAGGTGAAAGTAAAGCAGGTGGTTAGTATGGTTAGATTGAACCTGCATTGGTGCCTTGCTTTACTCAGACTTACTCAGCTGATCTTCTTAATTCATTTAAAATATCAATAATTATTCGAATACAAAATCCAACATAATTATTATTTGAATACATAGCCAAACAAAGCATTACAAAAGACACATATATACATTATTTCCATTGCCATTTTTAGTTATTCAATTTTCAGTGTTGCAATATAACAGTAATTTGTAATATATTATACAATATATATGATTTATATGAAAAGACTTGATGATGTGCATTGTATCATTTTTTGGGGGATAAAAAACAGTTTGTTTGTTTTTGTGGCTTATTGGGGACATGTGTTAAATTAGCCTTTGGATATGAACACTTAGTGGAATGCATCTGATGCTTGTTTTCTTTTAACATTGTAACAATGATTTTGCTATGTCCCTGAAAAATACACAAATAAATGAATAAATATGTTACCTTTTCTTGAGGTTTTACAGTTGTCTACCATTTGACCACACAGCAGAGCAGGAGGGAGAGTAGTTGGGGTGATTGACAGTAGATGACTTATTGCCATGGCTCTGACACAGTCAGAGGATATACACTGCATTGAATTCCTGAGATAAACATCTTGAATGAGGCAGCACAAAGCTGTCACTGTATGTTCTGAAAAGAGGATGAAAGAGATAAAGGAATACCACAGTGCCAGACAGTGGGGGCCGTATTACAATAGTTAAAGAGACTAGGAATGCATTAAGAGGCTTTTCACGTAACAAATCTGACTCGATCATATCATTCACCCAAGATCAATTTCATTCCTGCTGGACACCGAGACGCGCTTCTGAACCGGTACAGGGGAGCCACCACTAGGGGGAGTGCTTCATGCAGTATTATGAAAAAGTGATACTCCTCATGAGGGATTGCTTGCTCCCCACCACTTCACCCGTCCTTTTCTTCATACAGAATTTGTCAGGGGACAATCCTCCTCAGACCTACAGAGCCTGGGCTTGCAATCTTCCTGTCCCAGACAGACCAACATGACCTTACTGTCATATGTGGTGCAACTGAAATCATCTGCAACAAAAATACCATTAGGGGTTACGCTTGCCAGGTAAATAAAATGAAAGTGTCTGAAAGCATCACAGCCAACTAAGTAGTTTCCATTAATGTGAGCAATGACTTTCTGTGAAAAAATGACATGTAGAATAACTTGCATGCATAGCTTAGCTAGATTTCACTATGGCTTTATCAACAAGTCAATGCAGAGGACATTTTGTTGATAGATTAAATTAGAAAAGCTGGTCATATGCATATGTTGTCTAGTTAGACTAGATTAAATGTTAGATTAAAATGAACACAGCTCCAAAATGTTACAGTAAACAAATTAATTTATTTATTTAAGCATTCCAAAAATATTTGCATCAGAGTATCCGCAGTATTAAAATGAATCGAAAGAAGCAATGAGGCATAATCAGGCCTTTTTTTCTTTAAGTCCTGGAATCATCCCGAATTGCTTCTTCAACTGTCCTGAACTGAAAATGTTCCATCCCGGAGACAAACAACCATTTTCATTATTTACATTATGTCATAATGATGTGCTTTGTAAATTCCAAGTTCCTCAAAACATTACAGTTATCCTTGATGTATTAACTTAACATGAATAATAAAAAAGAAAAAGAACACCATATCAACAGGAACTATAGATTTTAAAAATCATATCAAAGACATTTTTAGGCCAACACAGGTTAATGTCTCATGTCATCTTTCAATAAGTGCTTTGACTGCCCTCAGGTAATGTCAATCCAAGGATGGCTTTCAAAGGTGTTTCCTAATTATCCAATTGCCTTTAATGTCATTATTGTGAAAGTCAGTTACATGCTATGGACTACAATGGAATTGTAGAGAAAATGTGTGATTAGTCACTAGGGCCTTCTTACCTGCTGTCCACTCAGCCACCACTTGGAGTCATTTGAAAACAGTGACCCTGAAATTCAATAGAAAAGTGTTACTATGCATTAATTTTAAACGGCTGCCTAATAACTAGCTATGTTACATCAATAACTCAAATCCAAGGGCAAGAACTGTGAACCCTGCCAAAACTCAAATAAATGCTAACAGAGGATGTCAGAGTTCACCAAAAATATGAAATATGAAAAGCTAGCTAGCTAGCTAGGGTGTGTTATAGAGGACATTGGGTGTGTTAAGTAATTGAGCTGGTCAGGTCTGCTCAGAGCATAGAATGCATTTAATGGTTTGCTCAATTTTTCTCACCCAGAGATGCTCAGAGCGTTGCTGAGCGGATTTGAAGGTGGATCAGTGAGAATAAGGAAGTAGCTATATAGAGAAATGGACTCGCATTTCAAATAAAAAATCCAGATCTTGTCTGAGATCTGAGTTGGCAAATTACAATCTACATTTATCTACAAGGACAGGGTCCTTCGGTAGGCTAGTCCTCTTGCAAAAACCAAAAACGGCATAGAAATCAGCCAGCTTTATGAAGTATATTACCTTCTGTAGAAATTCAGCCAGCTTTAGTGAAGTAGATATTAAAACCATTTCTACAAGCACAACAGAATGGAGACAACACAGGAACCACAGAAACTGTTTTAGAAAACACATTGAATGCGTATTTAGCTACTATGAATGAACGTATTTACAAACATTTTTCAGATTCTCAACAAAATGTTAGTTTAGGTGGTGGCTTTAGTTTGTTCAGGCAGCCGACCTTGACTATAAAGCGCTATGGGAGTCCCTGTCAGATTTCAGATGTCTTGAGTCTACTTTTGCACAAGTTTGTCATTTCCATTGCAAGATCCCCCTTTGAAACTACTGCATTGCCTTGATAATTGTAGATTCTGATCGAGGTGTTCTTGCCTGTCTGCTGACATCTTCTTAAGTAAGATTAGCCATTGAACAATTAAAACGTGTTAAATGATCTCCCAATGGACACCTTAGAGTAGCGGAACTGTCATGGAGACAAATGTTTTTAACTATGGTGTTATCATACATACTGTTTTTAGATATGGACTGTATTTAGGTTTTACTATTAATGGAAAGAAGATCCTTTAAGAATCAATAGTGTATCTCAAGAACAATGGTCTATTTCATAGACTGTAAGATCATTGTCATAATATGTCCTTTTTTGAATATAGTGTCTGGACATTAATTGGATAAGATTGCATTCAGATTCCACATTGCCATTCTAGGTTGGAACAGGAACTTTAACACAGAGCGGAGGAGAGCCCTTGCTTTGCCTTAGGCCGAACTGTTCAACACAATGTGACGGTAATTGGCAATAGTGGTAGGGTGCTGAGTGAGACAGAGAAAAAACGCCTACTCAATAAGATTCAGGCATGCATTCCGTTTCTCTCAAATATCAAATTGCGGGAGACAACGAGGAGCAGCACAAAGGCAAAATGCGTCATTAGGCGTTATCTGTGCTGTGGGATTACATTCACACCGAAGCAAGATCTACGGAATAATGCTAGCAGAGTCCCAGTGCTGTAAAAGTAGAAGCATTATGCAGCTGCCAGGGAGCATTTCAGTTGAAATATCCTTCAAAATTGTCCTTCTTTAACCCTATAACAGTCTGTGTTCATTGTGTGACTTTCCTCCCCACCACAGTTTTCGAAAAACATAACTTATTCAAATATGAATGTATTAACTTCTTGCCAAACAAATCCTTTGTTTTCAATCCAGCTGTTTCTCAAGCTTTAAAACAGATTAAAATAAAACGTTTCAGCGTTAATGTCAGGGGTTGTGAGCTCCCTCACACTAACCCATCTACCTTTTCCCCTTTTTTTTGCAGGTGACCCACCACTCTCCAAACAGCACACCTACACGTAATTAAAAGGATGGAATACAATGTCTTTATTTTAACAATTCATTAAACCACACTGCACAAAAGGACTAATTCAGGTTTTTTTTCCAATATAACTCTGGTGCAAGGGGTACTTACTAATACCCCTTGGTGAGATTAAAAGTGCTGATGAACCAGGCCTCACTAAGTCCCTCAATTAGCTCGGGCCTCACTAAGTCACTCAATTAGCTCATAGGCATAGGATGCGCATCAAACTTCAAACTAGAAAGTTCCTTCCATTTCCTGAAGTCATTACAAAATCTGATTGTACCATATGGTTTTGGGACCAGAACAATCGGGCTGGATCAATCACTGTGCGACTCCTCATTTATTAGCATATTCAACATTTTGTCCACCTCTGTCTTGATAGGATCTCTCCTGGCCTCAGGAACCCAGAAAGGGTGGAGTTTCACTCTTTTACCTGAGAGTGTGAGATATGGTGTTGGACCAGGTACATGTGTCCCGGTTGTGAGGAAAACACTTCACGATTGTGGAAGACCACTTCCTTTAGGTCAGTTCTGGGAGACCACTTCCTTTAGGTCCTGCTTTTGTGCAGCCTGCAGTTGCGAAACTGACATCATCCGACTGCGACAGTTCAGCACCTGTGGAGGAGATAGAAAACAACACATCACGGGCCACCCATTCCTTCAACAGATTAATATGGTATAGTTACACTGGGTTTCTTCTCCCGGGCTGTCTCACCTTGTATGTTACATCACTGATCTTTTCTACAACATCATACAGACCTTGCCAGCTGGTCAGAAACTAGTGCTCAGATCAGGACTAACACTGTCTCCAGTCGTGAAGTGGCGGGGCTGAGCAGAGCCATATCCATATGTTTTGGGGTGTTTGATCAATTATTACACACATGTTGTAGGGCCAGAAGGGGGCACTATGCCCGCATTCTCCACCATATGTATCCCAATGGTGGGATGACCACTGGGAAAATGCAAGCTGTGCAATAAGTTTAACACCACACCACAGCAGACAAGATAAACCCAGTGGCAGAAGGAGTGATCCTGTAGGGCAGTGTCTAATAAATAGGTTAGTGCTTGGCGCAATAACCTAGGAGGTTTCTGCTGGGCCTCTGGTTACTAGACCACTCTGACTGACAGTTAAATACGTTAATCCACAAAAAAGAGACAGGGCACCGCTACACCAGTTTCAAACGTACCGTGGCAAAAGCCTCGCTGCCACACCTTCGACGGTGACACTGGGATAAAGGGACAATAGTGTAAAGGTGTAGTAATGTTCCAAAGTTAAGTTCCCACAGAGCGTGTTACACAGAATCAAAGAGCATGGTAGTGATTAAACTGCCATTAAATAAGAACATAAGAATACATAATCATGAGAACAGGTTATCCGGCCTATATAGGCTAGTCATTACCTACAATCTAGAAAATATCCAGCGCTACATCAAGCCTGGACTTGAACACCCCAACCGTCTCTGCCTCTACTACATAACCTGGCAAGCTTTTCCACGCATTGACAGGTCTCTATGTAAATATCAGTGCAGAATTTACCATGAACTAATTTCCATCTGTGCTGCCCTCTTGTTCTGCTGACTGAACCTGAACAATCTTTGGTATTTATCTTTGTTAATCCCTTTTATGAATTTAAAAACCTCATAAAATGGATCAAATCCCCCCTAAGTATCATTTTGCTAAACTTGAACAGATTAAGTCTTTCCTTGTGACTTTTACCTTTCATACCAGGAACCAATTTAGTTGCCTGTCTTTTTAGAGAGCTTCAATATCTTTCTTACAGTGTGGTGCCCAGAACTGGACACAATACTCAAAATGAGGTCTGACAAATGCATTATATAGCATCAATATAACCTTTGATTTCTACTCAATACTATTTGCTATATATCCCAGAATCCTGTTGGCATTACTTACTGCTACAGCACAATACTTAGATCCTGATAGACTTTGATCAATTATTACTCCGAATTATTTTTCAAGTTGAATATATTCCAATTTTGTTCATCTCATAAAATACTTCTACTAAAATTTTGCACATTTAGAAATTTGAATTTCTTTTGCCAGTTTTCTTCCCACAGTTTGTGGATATCTTTGATTAGCTAAGTAGAACATCCCTAACAAGATCATTTATGTACAGTAAATAAGTAAAAGCAGAGGTCCCAACACCAATCCTTGGGGGACTCCACTGCCCACTGCACCTTGCTCAGATATGATCCCTCTTACAGTTGATTTCATTTTAACAATGAGCCTCTTGAATGGTGCTTTTTCAAATACTTATTGGAAGTCCAACTATATAATAACGTAAGCCTGGTTCAAGTCAAAAGTTTTTGTAGCTCCCTCAAATAAGTTTCGAAGGTTTGTTAGACATGACCTCCCCCTAAAATATATAATATAATATCTATTATTATACTGTTATTTTCAAGGAATAAATCCAATTTACATAAGACATTCAATTTTTTTAACATGAGATGCAAGTTACACTGACAGGCCTGTAGTTCCCTGAGTCAGTACGGTCCCCCTTCTTATATATTATACTACCTATATAATTATACTACCATGCTCTCAGTCATCTGGTATTTCTCCAGTTTTTATGGATTACATAAACATATCTGTCAGTGGTTTATAAATAATCTCCCCAAGTTCCTTGAGTGCTCTTGGATATATGCCATCGGGGCCTGTTGCCTTATAGTACTTCTCCATCACCTTATCTCTTATCTCAATATCCTCTTAAACATTTTGTACATTGGATATACTTGTGGCCATAACTGTTTAGTGTATCATTATTATTATTATAAAGCAAGGCTGCTTTCTTATTCTTAATTTACATAACCTAACCTAATTTACATAATTCACTTTCCCCTTTCTACTGCAATTTTGAAAAAAATATTTGCACCTTGGGCCATTTTCAAACAAATAGCTTCTTGTATTTTCTTGTAGCTTCTTAGCTACACTTATTTGTTTTTTAACCTTAGCAAGTATATTACAATAATTGACCTTATTTCTTTCTGAATTTTCTTTTGTTATACTCTATACATGCAGCCTCTCTCTTTTGTGCCAAAAATCTCCCATAAAGATTGATTTATCCTTCATTTTCATGTAAATCTTTCTTTTTTGGGGAAAATTTACACTACGTTCCAAAATAAACCTTTTGAATTTATTTCACTTTTCAGTCAATTTTGCACCCTAGAAATTGTGACAAATCTATATCACCTTTCTTGCATTTTATTTAAGTCAGCTTATCTGAAGTTAAAACTTCTAGAGTAAGACGAGGTGGTCTTAGCTTGCCAAAAGATGCTACTGTTACTGCAATATGATCAATTGTGCCAAGTCGCTCCTCTAAATCTGAGCTGCAAATTTTGTCAGTATTTTTATACAAAATCAGATCTAGAATTTATTTCCCAAACTGCATCAAAACAATCATTTATAACATGTAAAAACTCCTCTTTACATTTACCCTATCCTGATGGAACTTCCCAATTCATAGAGGGGTAATTGAATTCACCCATTATTAATGTCACTCCTTCCTGACAAGCTTGTTTTATGTTTCCATAGAGCATAATATTTATGTTGCTGTCTGAAGCTGGTGGCCAGTGGCATACCCCTATGTGAAGGCCCTTCTTATATTCTCCTAATAGTCTAATCCAGATATATTCACAAGGAATGAGAGGCTCAATTCTTGAATTTTCATGCACACTAAAGATTTTCTTTTAAATAAAGGGTCACCTCCTTTATTGGTTATTTCCATGTTGATCAGTTTGTACCACGTTACATTGTACATGTCCCCATCTGCTGCACCAAGCCATGTCTGTGTAAAAAAATATTTGTATGCTCCTTTAAACAAAGGAACTTCTAAGTATTCCGTATACATTTCTTCTCACCCTTTGCCAACCTGGAATACACCAAACCACCTCTAATAACATTATGCTCTAAAAGGTCTTTATTTGTGATACCCTCATTGGGGTTATTATAATGAGCCTCGACAGCTTCCAGGTAGTTGGTACCTACCTACCCTTAACACTAATTACTGTCCTTGCCCCCTAAGTCCTTAGTTTAAATATTACTCGTCAGGCCACTCCTGTCCAAAAAAGAGTCCCAGTACCTCATGACCTATCCCTCTCTTCCTACACCAGGTTTGTAGCCAAGTTTTAACCTCCATATAAATATTTGCTTCCCCTTACTAACACATGGTCCCCAAGAAGACATTCTACAGATGTGTCCTGCAGAACCTCAAATCTACCCTTACCTATGCCATTAGCTCAGATATGGACCAAGACCATGGGATCTACCCCCGCTCTGGCCAAGGTCTTGTCTGTGCACTCCAGGAGGTCTCACTCTATACTGTCTACACCTCTAATAATTGAGTCTTCCACTATGATGAACTCACTCTTGGAAGATGTGGCCACCTGGGGGCCCTGGGGCTCATCAGCTCAATTGCAGCAAGGTAAGACTAGCTATATGCCACAGCACACGGAATCAGGCTATACAGTCAGGTCCAGAATTATTGCCACCCTTAACACAGATAATGAGCTATATTATATGTTCAAACATATGGGAAAATGATATACTTTTATTGTAATACAATTATTATAATTTTTCTTTTATTTTTATTGAGTAATATATATATTTTTTTAAATGTAGGTGTCAAAATGATTGGCACCCCTAAAGATTATTTTAAATGAAACCAAACAAAGTTCAATCTGAAATCAGCTTCTACTTATTTAAGTTCATCTCAGTCTTAATTAACTCTATTGTGGCTTACCATCACTTCCTGTTTCATTAGGGTATAGAAATGAGGTAACACATATGTAAAATTCCTTTGTCATCCATCACCATGAGGAAAGCCAAAGAACTGTCAAATCAAAAGAAACAGATGGCTGTTGACCTACAGTACACAAGTCAGATAATTGGCACAAAAAAAAAAAAAAAATATATATATAAATGGTTAAACATACCACTAACCACTATTATAATAATCAAAAGAATTGGAACAGTTGGAAACTTGCCAGGAAGAAGATACAAGTGCATGTTGTCTCCATGCACAGTGAGGAAGATGATGAGAGACAAAGAAGAACCCAAGGACCACAGTTCAAGAACTGCAGACTTTAGTTGTGTCTACCACCCTAGTTGCTGCCAGTGGTACACTGGGGGCTCTTGTTAAGATCAATGGCATAATTAATTCCACCAACTACCAGGACAAGCTGAGACTGAGGCCATAGTTGGACCTTCCCACATGACAATGACGCCAAAGATACCTCAAAATAAACACAGAAATGGTTCAGTGAAAACAAAAATAATGTTTTGCAATGGCCAGTCTCAGCACTTAAACCCTATCGAAAACATGTGGTTTGAATAAGTGCATACCTAAGGATGTCAAATCTCTTGAAAGGTTCTGGAGTGATGGTCCAAGATGCTTCCAACTGTGTTTGCCAACCTTATTAAGCATTATAGAAATGAGCTCAGTTACAGGGGAGGCAACAAGTACTAAAATCAGGAGTGTCAATAATTGTGAAACCTTTTTTAAAAAAAAAAGAAATTTATCATTTTAAAATTTGGTTATTTTAGTTGATTCCATTGAAGCATTAATTTTGTCAAATATTTTCCATATTTTTGAAAATTACAATATTTCTCAGTAATTGTATTTGTTTTAATGGTTTTGTACAGTCTTTTTTGCACATTTTCATCAAGGATGCCAATAATTTTGGATCTGACTATATTGAACTAACATTCACCTTAGGAAAGTAAAAGGCAAGCTAGCTAGCTAACAAATACTTCTCTATTCTTATAATTGCTACTGAGAAGGCAAGAAAAACAGAAAAACAACCTCTTGTCAGCTGGATATTATGCAGTAATTGCTAACTGGCTAGCTAGGTAGACAATGGAAAAAAAGTGGAAAATTCCCTCTCTGTCGCGCAACAGGAACAACATTTTGAACCTTAACAGCAAATACCTTCTGCAAAATACACAAATAATATGAATTTATCACAATAATAGCGAAAGCACAACACAAACAAGCTCACACAGGCAAGGATCAGCATAAACAGACAATAGCAATTAGTGGTAGCAGATCTGTAAATTAAAGTTGTTCTTACAACTCTGGCCAGACTCCATCTAAATAAAGTGGTCAGTGTCAAAATTACCTTCAAGTGTATAATTTAAAATAATATTCCTCTTTTTTCCTTTTTGAACTTAATCACCACTGAGCACAGTGTCTGCTAAGAAATGAAAGAAAGTACCACTTCCACCAGGTGAAGACAAAGCACCCTCATATTTATCTGGACATCTGTTTTAACGTCTTCATTGATTTATTCCAGTACCCAAACATACTAAATATTAGCACTAAAAGCCTTGCGAATTCACAAGTGGACCTCCATATCAGCATTTCCATTTCTTGCTCACAAGGGCAATAATCCAACGGTATCTTTGAAATGTTCTTGGTGCCACGTTTGCAGCGCTGCCTGCAGCAAGATGCATGCAAGTGTGGCGGTTTAATTTAACTCGCCTTTGACAGAAACAGAACGAAATATGTGGCTCTCAGATGATTTCTCTCTCCAATATTCTGAAAATAAACCCTGATATATTATTTAAACCATATGTCCTGCTAAAGCGAGCTCTTTTTGATCTCAAACGGCTAGGCCAGCATGGGCTAAGAGCCTGAGGCAACAACCAAAGACTTTTAACAACTCAGGGCAGAGAGAGAAAAATGGAGACCTGGGATGGCAGATAAATTCACAGATATAAAGGCAGAGTCATCATAAATAAGGCACAGATGCAAGATGATGATGTCACACCACGCCATAATAAAACTCTTGGGGGGGGATCTTGTATTTCAAATGCCACAATTTCATGAAACCTCTGCATTTCACTGTGTGGGGGTTTGGGGGTGCCCAACATAACTTCCAACTGTCTTCTTTAAACCAGTTACAGGATAAAAATATGTTTTAAAAAATGACAAGTCAAAAAAAAAAAAAAAAAAGACATCTGGCAACCATGGAGATTAACCGAAAGGTTACCCTGATTGTGAGCCACAGTTCTCTTTCCACTTGCCTACCACTTAGTTCTATGAGTTGTACAATTCCTTAACAGGAAGTGGAGCAAGCCAATATATTCACTTCAGGAATCTCTTTCCTGCTTGGAGCTTGTGGTTACCACATGCTCTCATAAAGAGGCTGCTCTGTATTGTAGACTGTCATTCTACCATCATGAAAGCAAAAAGGTTTATAGGCATTGGGCCATTCATCTTAATGGCAGTATTGTACTTTTTTTATTTATAAAGAGGCAATCGGGAATTATCGACAGCACAGGAACATATAGTTTCCTCTCTTAAAGTTGGTTTGGAGCCTTTTCCATCTGTTTTGTGCTTTTGAAGTATTTGTGTTTGTCTTGAAGTCAGCTGTCACTCTCTAACAAGGTTCCATTCATGTGCCTCTGATTTCTGTAAAATATTATATGAAAGGGCACCTTGGATTCTATGAAAAACCTGACAATACTGTTATCATTTAATACATCTATCTGGCTGGAGTTTAACATTAATGTCAAGCTCTGTAATAAGGCATTAAATGTTTGAAAATGAAAACCAGGGAAAATGTTTTGGCTGGCCATGGCAAGCATACCCCAAGTAGATAGCACTTGCACATGCATTTGACAAGCGCTCTGATAGTCCATCCAAACCTTGGATTTTGTGTTTTTCAGAGAACCATTCTAGGTGCCCATAAACACTAATTATACCACTGAACAGCTGCCACTGTTATCTAAAATTTTCCTGTTCCAGTTAAATAATGGTTCCTACTGGATAACGTTTTTTTAGCACATTAACTTAGCTTGACTTATACATTGTCCTTGTCTCCCGAGAGTGTTTTCTCCAGAAGGTTCTTCCCTTTCAAGGTGAATTGAATACATAAGCATTTTATCTCCTCACAGACAGCCACTGGCTGCGTGTTTCCTCATACAGAATATTTTCTCCAAAACAGTTTGGGGGTTTCTGGTGTGTTGGAAGGATGAATGGAACATGCTTGCATCTGGTCTGAGCCCATCTTGTATTGATGCATTCATATATCAGCCAAGTTGTCTAATTTCCAATCATACATATTTGTCCTGCAGAACATTGCCCTCTCTTAATATGTTGTTGATCCTTTTTCATTGTGAATTCTCCCCACTTTATTCATTTAAACATTTGACTTCTTGTTAAATAGGTCATTTAAATGTTTCTGTGAATATTTGGTGGGGATATTTCCAGATGTATTAACAAACAGTCCATCCACAACATCTTTTAGCAAATTGCTGCATCTTCGAAGAGATCAAATGCATGTGCAGACATACTTTGGGGGAACACCAGCAATTACAATTGTTCGTCTGACCAAGATACATTTTATTAAAAGTGGTATCAAACTTCAGGGGATTATGTAGAACTTGTGAATCATGATATCCGACAGTGTAAATAAGTAGAGGCATCTGTAATGTAATGGTTTATGACAGGGTTAACTCCTAAATCGCAAGTGTGTATGGAAAGTTCTCAATAAAAAATAGGGGGCGGAATAAAAAAGTTCTGATCTACCACTAGAGGAACTATTTGTCACACTGGGTGAGAAAAAACAGGGTTTTGGTTCTCCATAACTTTCAATTGAGCGTATAAACTGCTGACCTGAACATAATAACTTCCCAAACATAACAATCATTTGGTTTCACGGTGTACATTATATATGGGCATGTAGCAGGGTGGCAGGTGTGGCAACCTTGCCAGGTGGTGAGTGGGTGGAGTAAACACATGGAAAAAGTGTTCTGGTGGGCCAACAGGGATGTCAAAAACAAATAAAATGTAAAGGAAAGAAAAGGGGTAACAACACAAAATACCACACCACTTCCTCCATCTCCCCAAAAATCTCTCCAGCCATGGCAGGCTATGCTTTTTATAAAGACCTAATGAAGGCAATGGGAAACACCTGAGATGATTGCTGATCAGTCTCAGCTGAGACTGCCTGTACATGAAGCCGCTGCTGTCCGAGGTCCTATAGTGCTCTCCAGGCTGTGGGAGGGACAGAACATGGTGTTGGAGTGATAAACCACCTAAAAATGAAGTTTGATATTTCTTATCAATTATTTGCATCTGTTTTTTGTCATAGTATTGAAGACATGCACTATTTAGGCACTGGTTTGTAAGGGGGTATGGGGTTAATAATAAATTCAGGCACTGATTAAAAAAGGTATTGGGGGTCTTTATACAGTGGTCTTTATACAGTGCATCCGGAAAGTATTCACAGCGCTTCACTTTTTCCACATTTTGTTTTTTCCACATTTTGTTCTGTTACAGCCAATTAATGACCAAAATGGATTAAATTAAAAATGTTTTTTCCTCAGAATTCTCCTAACACTGATACCCCGATGGATAATGACAAAGTGTAAAAAAGCTTTTTAGAAAATTTTTGCAAATGTATTAAAAATAAAAACGAAAATATCACATGTACATAAGTATTCACGCCGTTTGCTATGACACTCAAAATTGAGCTCAGGTGCATCTTGTTTCCACTGATCATCCTTGAGATGTTTCTAGAACTTCATTGGAGTCCACCTGTGGTAAATTCAATTGATTGGACATGATTTGGAAAGGCACACACCTGTCTATGTAAGGTCCCACAGTTGACAGTGCATGTCAGAGTAAAAACCAGCCATGAAGTCCTAGGAACTCTCCATAGACCTCCGAGATAGAATTGTGTTGAGGCATAATTCTGGGGAAGGGTATAAAAACATTGCTAAAGCATTGAAAGCACCCAGGAGAACAGTGGGCTCCATCATTGTGAAATGGAATAAGTTTGGAACCACCACAACTCTTCTTAGAGCTGGCCGTCTGGCCAAACTAAGTAACCGGGCAAGAAGGGACATGGTCAGGGAGGTGACCAAGAACCCAATGGCCACTCTAAGAGAGCTTCAGAGTTCCTCTGCAGTGATGGGAGAACCTGGTAGAAGGACAAACATCTCTGCAGCACTCCATCAATCAGACCTTTATGGTACCACTGTATGTATTGTTTATGTATTATTTAAATTAATTACACAGGGGAAGACGGATTTCAGTTGGGTCTAACCTTCGTAAACCAAACGTTGGTCTATTTTCCATGCATCATCTTTTTATTTTGTTTTCTTTTTCATCTGGAAAATGCAAAAGAGAAAAGAACAATAAATTCTCAACAGTTTGTTTTTAACACATCAACAGATGGCTTTGTTTCACTGGATTTATTATATTCAAACCCGACATTTGAAAGGAAATATTGCAGAGAAATTGAACAAAGCCCAGATTGCTGATCTGTGAGCCACACGCTATCCCAAGGGTAAAATTAAGGAAGCACAATATTTGTTTGAATGCCAATTGTGTTCTAATTATAGGAGCTACATAATGGACATTAAATCAGGTTTGTTATTTAACTTTAATTTTAACTGTTATTTAACTCTATTTTGCAATTACATTTAGAAATTTGTGATCTTCATTGTCTTTGCATCACAAATACACAATTGAAACACAGGTGGGATAAATTAAATTAATTCAGGCAAACAATAATGTTATAGCCTACTTAAATAAGGGTTCCATTTTACACCAAAATGATTTACTGGTTTATGCCTTTGAAACACAGGTGGGATATTTTGATTGATTTTGATTTTGATATTTTGATCACAGTAATTGAGAATCCCTTTGCACCATGATCATTTCTGAAAAGATATTTGTATAGAAATGGAGAGCACTGCATTATACCGTAGGCTATATGGGAATCAAATATAATGTCCATTGCCTATAATGATCATTGGGAAAAACTCATTGTATTATTTTGTACTGTTTTAGTTTCTAATTGTATATGTGATCACAGTATCCGGATTATTATTTATGTTGATAATAATACCAAGATAAAGAATATGTATTATTATTGTTATTATCAATAAACTAATTCAGATACAAAATTGGAAATTTACTACAGAGTTCAATTATCATTTTTCTTTATTTTTAACATAAAATGAAAATATACTTTTGAAGGAAAACTCACGTTTTACGAAGAACAAGTCTGCTTTACAAACATATACTATTACATATCTATTAAAGATAGAAATCAATTTAATAACTCTTAGTACTTATCCAGATCCTCTGTACAGATCCTCTGTTAGCTTCCCTTTTTTTATGTACTTCCTTACTCATGTTGCTCAAGTGTGAATGTTAAGCTGGTTGCTGGAACAGCAAACAATGTGCCGTACTTTCCGTGAACTGTTCTGTCCCACTGTTACGACACACTCTCTGTGTCCCAAGACAGATCTGTGTACTTTTTTGTGGCCTTCAAGAACAGGACAGTAAATAGGATGTCATTTGAAGCTTTTTTTGTTGTTGTTGCACGGCCAGCAGAGACCGCGTTGCCAGCAGAGTACTCTCTATGTGTTTTTCCTTCAATGTTATACCCTGTTAACGGAGATCATGAGAAATAAGAATTAGCTGCAAACTAATAATCAGTTATTGGAGAATGGAGAATCAATCGTATATCATCATATCATCGTTGACTTTTTGTAATCAATTCTTTATACAGTTATGTTTCACTTCTCAAACCAAAGTTTTGAGATCAGAGAAGACTCCATGCTTCCATCGCATCATGGCTACAAGGACATGATAAAAAAAAGTTTAGAATTACAAAGCAAATTACATGATCAATTTCAAAGTTAAATAAGTTGGGTTTTGTTAAATTGTTGTTATTTCTGTTCAGGAAACAAGACAAATAAAAGCAAGACTACCCGCGATATATAGCCTAGGTGCAACCGTGTGAGACAAATCAAATATTGGGGCCTTATTATCTGACCGATTCCCGCACCCTCTGAGTTGATAATCTAGTAATGCCACTGGTAACACGTCAAGATATATACTAGTCTCTGAAATGTATATGTTGCGAAATAAACCCAGTCTTAAAGTTGTATGTGATGACGTAATCGCCTGTGTGGATCTCCATTGTCTCTGAACTGCCTTCTAGCCTTGCCACAAAGGCTAGAAGGGATACAAAACTCAGTAGACAGTAGGCTATTACAAATAAATTATTATTTCCTTTTAATTCATGGCAAATAGCCTATTACGGCAATTCCAAATATTTTTAAATAAAATGTTGCATAGTCACAAAGTCAGTCATTTATTTTGTTAATTAAGCTTTCTTTGCAATTTTACAGCACATGGAAAATCATGGCTAAACTGCATGCCATATACACTGCTCAAAGAAATTAAGGGAACACTTAATCATCACAGTATAACACAAAGTCAATTAAACTTCTGGGATATTGATGTCCAGTTAGGAAGCGTAAACGATTGTGAATCAATTTCACCTGCTTTGGTGCAAATAAAAGTGACAACAGGTGGACAGGAGAGGCAAGGCAACAGCAAGACAACCCCCAAAAAGTAAATGGTTTTGCAGGTGGTGGCCAGACCATTTCTCTCTCCTTATCCTTCCTGACTGATTTTTATCTAGTTTGCTAGTGCCCTTGTCACTACTAGTAGCATGAGGCGGTACCTGCAGCCCATTCAGGTTGCACAGGTAGTCCAGCTCCTCCAGGATGGCACATCCATACGTGCCGTCGCAAGAAGGTTTGCTGTGTCTCCCAGCACAGTCTCAAGAGCGTGGAGGAGATACCGGGAGAGGGGCCATTACACGAGGAGAGCTGGACAGGGCCGTAGAAGGGCAACAATCCAGTGGCAGGACCAGTATCTGCTCCTTTGTGTGAGGAGGAACAGGAGGAGCACTGCCAGAGCCCTACAAAATGACCTCCAGTGGGCTACTCGTGTGCATGTTTCTGACCAAACTGTCAGAAACAGAATCCATGAGGGTGGCATGAGGGCCCGACATCCTGTAGTGGGACCTGTGGTCACAGCCCAGCACCGTGCAGCTCGATTGGCATTTGCCAGAGAACACCAGAATTGGCAGGTTCGCCATTGGCACCCCGTTCTCTTCACAGATGAGAGCAGGTTCACACTGAGCACATGTGACAGACGTGAAAGAGTCTGGAGATGCCGTGGCGAACGTTATGCTGCCTGCAACATCATCCAGCGTGACCGGTTTGGTGGTGGGTCAGTAATGGTCTGGGGAGGCATATCCTTGGAGGGCTGCACAAACCTCCATGTGCTAGCCAACGGTACCCTGACTGCTGTTAGGTACCGGGATGAAATCGTCAGACCTTACGCTGGTGCAGTGGGCCCTGGGTTCCTCCTGGTGCAAGACAATGCCCAGCCTCATGTGACCAGAGTGTGTAGGCAGTTCCTGGATGACGAAGGCATTGATGCCATTGACTGGCCCTCACGTTCCCCAGACCTGAATCCAATTGAGCACATCTGGGATGTTATGTATGTATCGGTGCATCCGCCGCCACCAAGTAGTGCCACAGACTGTCCAGGAGCTTACTGATGCCCTGATCCAGGTCTGGGAGGAGATCCCCCAGGACACCATCCACCGTCTCATCAGGAGCATGCCCCCACCCCGTCCCTTGCCATACCTTGGCTTTTGCTGAAATGACGCCACTGGTGGGGGCCATACACACTACTGAGCCACATTATGAGTTGTCGTGACTAAATTCACACAAGTTGGATCAGCCTGTGATCTCAATTTTTCACTTTGATTTTCGGTGTGATTTTGAATCCAGCCCTCAATGGGTTAATGATTTTGGTTTCCATTGACCGTTCTTACGTCATTTTATTCTCGACGAAGTACACAATGTAATCAATAAAGATTTTCAACTTGAATATTTCCTTCATCGAGATCCGTAATGTGTGATTTAAGTGTTCCCTTAATTTCTTTGAGCAGTGTATATCAGTTGGCTCACTTTTTCCAATTACAAACAAACAAGACTTATAAGTTGTTATTGCAGAACGAATCATCTAAAACAGCAACACGGTAAAGGTGGCAAGGTGTAGTTCCGTGAAACAGAATACGCGTAAAGTAGTACTAAGACCAATCAGATGGCACACTTGCAAAGCGATGAGAGCCTCGGTCATTCATTCCATTGGTATTACGACACTCAAGAACTCATTACCCACGTATTGATATGAAAACGTAATGATGTAAGAACGCGCTTCATATGAGACTCCGAACCTATGCTTCATAACAGTCCTGTTTCGAATGTCCCGAAACTGATTCGAGCACGGTGAGTCGACCCTCACATACCTATGGAGCATTCTTTTCTTTCTGTTGTGTGTTTATTCAAATTTTCCCTAAGCGCTTGTGTGTTGCGTGGTGGTGGGGGTAAACTACAAGGCTTTCCGGGAGCTGAGCCAGTCGATTGGCGGTGACGAGTACTTTCAACCTGGGGAAGGGAAAGGAAGAAGAGTCAGCGGAGCCAGCCCGTGCAAGGCGACGGTGGCGAAACCCCGGGCTGGAATATTCTGCTTGCGAGGGGGGGAGGTCCTCTGTCCGTAAGGAATGTGCACTATGCCGGGCATGAATGTGCAGTTTTCTCGCGCGTGTGTCTAGCCGCAGAGTGAATGTTGTGTGTCTCCCCTGTCAGCCTGTATGTTCGCAACCAGCCGGGTGGGGAATTGGAGTGAAGTCGAGACTACAGGTAAGTGCCAAAATAAAATAAACACTAACATTTATATAAGTGTCTTAATAGGGTGTTGGGCCACCACAAGCTGACAAAACAGCTTCCATGTGCCTTGGCATAGATTATACAAGCTGTGGAACTCTAGTGGAATGATGTAACACTATTCTTCCATGATATATTCCATTTGGTGTTTTGTTCAGGTGTTGAGGAGTGTATGGGCACACGCCTGTGGGAGGCACTCCTGCACTGTTGGCCAGGGTCCAGAGGGTGGGTGAGATTGAAAGGGGGAAGCAAAGACGTTGTGTTCAGTCTCCAATTGTGATTGTTATTTCTGAATATGTCATGAAATCGAATAAAGCAAATGTATTTTACCTGCATGTCCGTGTACTGCTTGGAGGGTTGGTGGATTCCTGCAGGGGAGGAAAGGAAGGAGGGTGAGGGTGAGCCAGAGTGGAACTAGGTGGGGGAGAGAGACCCATTAGATGACAGTTTAGATGACTGGGAGACCCATTAGATCTGTTTTTGAATTTGAATTGTTAAAGATTGTGCTTATTCTTACTTACCATTTCCTTGTGCTATTTCCTATTTCCTTGTGCTATTTGCTGGGCTGGTGGATACCTGTGGGAAGAGGGCCAAACACGGTTGGTTATTAGTGTACGGGGTTGATCCAGCATTGGCTCCAGACATTTACACTGAGGAAATATGGAAATTGGATAATGAATTTATCATGTGTTTAAAAATTGTGTGTCCAGCCTCCAAAACAGTAGGAATATAATGCACACACCGGTGTTTGTTCTGGCCCATCTTTATATCAAACACTGTTGATTTCCCCTAATACTTTAGCAATAGTGCTCGGAAATGCCCCTTTATCAGTGGAAAGTGTGATTTGTTTAGATTTAATCAATGCCTTTTTGGAGCAGTGATAATAAAAAGCTTGATGTTGATAAGCGTAATTGCATATGCTACTTCCGGATTCATGCCAGGTTTGGGTGACTGGTCAGCCCGTAACTCTGGGGTTGCAGGCTTGACACATCTGGGCTGTCAAGCGGAATTTCAACATTTATCCTCCAGGTGTCCCTGTGGCCACCTCTGAGCTCAACAATCGTTTGATCAGCACACATGTGACTAATTATATAAATAGGGTCTAATTGAGGTGTTAATCAGTACAAAACAATTCAATTATGCTGTTAAGGGTAAGTGTGGAGGAAGTTAAACATGGACACAACGCCAAGATCCATTTCTTTTGAAGCAGCAAAACAATATCCTACTGGTACATTGCATACTGATGGATTTATTTTGAACATCTTCCAACTTATCTTTAGACCACACAACAAATATTGCAATAGATTTCATTTATAATTTAACAGGCATTGGAGAAACGACTCTCACTCTTCATGCAACATTGCAAGTCTGATTGACCTCATCCAGTGGTTAAAGCATCAGGCAGAATTCGCAAAACCTACAATAAACTTGACCAGCTGATGAATGCATATTGAATATTGGCACAACAGGTTCACAGCACAGACCAACAGTAAACCGTCAATGTAGGCTATTAAAACACTCAACAAAGTAACAAAAAAGTTCACATGGTATTATAACCCTGATCAGCTGAAAAATGAAACACAGTTCAGTCAACCAGTTTACAAATTTCTGAAGGTTTTCAAGTTTGCAATATGGATGTAGATCACCTCACCCTTTTTTATATTCCAGGCTTTGACAAGGATTATCACTCTCACTTTGGATGCCCAAATGTCTTAGGATATTTTTTCACAGCTGAACAAATATTTCCTAGTTTAACATAGTAGGCCAAATTCTACTTGTAAATTGTTACAAATTCTGTCGATGCCGTGGAAAATGTATCTTCTTATCGGTATGTTTTCACACGTCAACATCAGTCCATGAAAGAAGAGACAGTAAACCAACTGGCAATGATTACATTTAACTACACTGGACTTTTTCCTTTACATAAATGTGTGACATTCACATATTTTTATTGATGTGCCCCTGCTGCAAACAGCTTGCAAACACTACACGTCCGACACAGATTAAGTGTGGATGGACTTGAACATTGTGCTGTCATTCCTCTAATGCACCTGATGAACTGAGATGATTGGCACAATTAATTGAATGATTGTTTCACACTTGTCTTGAAATAGAGGCTCCATCAACCAAGTGGTGGAGGACTGAAATACATGTGACAACAACAACCAAAGATTTTCTCTGGGCCACAATAATGGGACAGTGGTCACCATTAAATAATTATTTGTCAATCCAGCCACTAATTTGTGAGACACAGCCTTTGAGGTCAGCCTAAATAACAATGAAACCAACCTAGCTTTCCAGTTATGGAAATTGGCTGATCCACTGTCTCGTACAAGCAGCGTATGTGAAAGCAGATTTTTCAAACCTTAACAACATGGGCCCAGGTCATGTGCTTCTTCTACCAGGTGAACTTCAAGAGTTCTGTAGACTTGAGAATTTGCACTGGTTGATGGCTGTCCAATACTTTGTATCTCACTGGTTAGTGGTTGTGGTGCTCTGGCAGATGAAAAGATGCATGCAGGATCCCTGTGTTTCTTTTCCTGACTGCCTGTTGAGTTTGTTACAAGACAGTAGTGTATTTTTACACTTTTCGTTTTCTGCCACCCTGGACTTCTGCTCCAGCAAAACGCCTCAGACACAACCTTGCAGCACTGGTTTATTTTAAGAAAGGGAAGTGAGTATAATGGAGTGGAAACTGTTTTGCCCAATGCGATGGTGGGGCTCCTACAGGGAACGAGTCATTTTTGTTATGTTACTGACTAGTCCCAGTGGAAATGTCAAACAATTAAGTTTCTCTATATTCAGCAGCTTTTATCCTCTTT
Source organism: Aldrovandia affinis (assembly GCA_029706075.1). NCBI lineage: Eukaryota > Metazoa > Chordata > Actinopteri > Notacanthiformes > Halosauridae > Aldrovandia > Aldrovandia affinis. The sequence continues at coordinate 2,393,214 of JAINUG010000115.1, forward strand.
TGTTGTCTGAGTCACTTGTATTTTTCACAATTTTAGCTCAAACATGATCCGTTGAATGAAATAATGTAGTAAAGCTTGTGAGACCAGGTTTGGGAGAGAAAGCTTGGAGAATGAATTCCTTCCACTTCTCTAAACTGCCCCAGAGTCCTCATCTCCGCCCCTGTCGTCAGTCTGCCCTCGTTCCCCCTCCCCAGAGGAGGTCCCACCATCCCCACGGTGCCACGGATACGTGTGAAGCATGTCAGCCCAGTCGCGTGGAACGGATAGATCTCATCAGCAGTCAGGAGTGGGGTGGGGGTGGCGGAGAGTTCAGGAGGGGAAGGGCACCTGCAGACTCCGCCGGCTTCTGGAAGGCTCTGAAGGGAGACCCGGTCCCCGGTCATCGAAGGACGCAGGATGTGAATTGCTGACCCTGGTTATTCAGCAGATGGAACCTTTTCCTGTCCCTGTGCACCAAATCCTCTCCCTTAGGTCCTTTCTGCCGGGGTCATGCTACAGTTAAACAGTGTAAATCTGGCGACTTCCAGGCTCTCCTGGACTCCATAGATAGGAGATATCAGGCATGTGCAGCTAATGCAGCTGCTGCTGTACATGCTGAAAGAGAGAATGGCACACTGTATGGAAGTGTAACGCAATTTCACTGGGACCTCGAGAGTTTAGAGGAATTGCTTGAAGTAAATACCCACAGTGGCCTTTTTAAAGCCTGACAGTTTTGGAGCCACCAGCACTGAATTAGCCTGCGTGTACCCTAATTCAGCTTCCTCTTGACTTTCAGATTCATTGTGATATCTATTGATCTTGGCTTTTTGCATCTAGCATATGCACCATGTGAACAATTGGATTAAGTGCAGGGCAGTCGTGACCTGCATAACCAGGTTACCAACTTCCCATCCAGTTAAAGTCTATTTCTTTGCACTGGCTTATTTGTTTATTGTAATGTACGCTGTGATTAATGCTGCCTTTGACCAGGTTTTGCTACACCAGAGCCATTAACCTTTGGATTGGCCCACTTGCCAACTAGCCAACCCCAAATCCTGTGGAACTCTAGGCTGGCATGCAGCTTTATAAACAGAATATAGAATAAAAGTGTGTTGCTGTTGAAACATAACAACAACAAAAATCCTGGTAACATCAAGATTGCAGTGCATTTGCTTTTCCACAGGTTTACCATAAAATTATCTATTTGCGTTCATTTACAATCGCTTATTTTCTTTACATAAAACTGGCTCGGTCCTGTGTGAGGTCCAGTAAAATGTTGAAAACACAATATTTCAATATTTCCACGATTCAGGAATTAATTGCAGTACAATAGTTTGCCAGCTTTTAGTTTTTTTCTATTACAGATTCGTCAGTGTTTAACCATAATTGAATTTTGATTTGAAACAATTATTCTTACATGGTTATTTGCATTAATTTAGAGTATTAATGAGTTCATTTAGGTGAGCAGTCAGAAGTATTTGGTCACAGAGGAGTCTTTCCTCGTTTCCCTCAAGGCATATCCTTTCATATTACCCATGGTCTTTGCTCCGGAGAAATGAAGCACAAGTAATGGGAATCTTTCTCCTGTCTTTCAAAAGGGGGATTTTACATTTTGTATCTATAAAGTGTAATTCACCACTGCTTCAAAGGGCAGAGTTGTTCTCTCAGAAAGTACCAATAACTAACCTTATTATTATTATCGAGCAAACATACAACTAGAGTTTGGTATCATATTTAAGCTTGCTGTCATAAATGTAAAACATGGTTGGTAAGGATTTTAAAATGGACCCATAGTGTTTGATTAGATG